>CM070601.1:28890221-29490221 GCA_036346395.1 Hsuehochloa calcarea | reverse complement strand
GTTCTCCTCGCACATCGAGAATGCACCAAACTGACTGCTCAGTCTGTTGAATATGTTTTTGTGGGATATAGTGCAGAGCACAAGGGCTATCGGTGCTGGGACCCTGTTGGTCGACGGATGCTGATTTCTCGGGATGTGACTTTCGATGAGTCTCGTCCCTTCTACCCACGTGCTGCCTCTCCTTCGGTTTCCTCTGTGGAGTCCCTGTCTTTTTTGACTTTTTCAGATACACCCATCTCTGTCTTTCCCTCGTCCACCCGTCCCACCGAGCCTCTACATATACATCCTGAGGCCTCTCCATCGTTGTCGCCGCCTGCTTCGTCTCCTACGGTTTCTCAGGCTCCTCCCACTCTCTTCTACACTCATCGATCTCGTATTGAGGATCTTCCAGATGAGCCATCTTCCCCGATGTTTCATTTTATCCTGATGCTCCATTTCCCCTGATGGGTCATCATCTCCTCGCTACGTTCTCCGTGATCGTCAGTCGATTCGGCCTCCTGCCCGTTTTGGTTTTGCTGGTGCAGCTACCCATGAGCCTGTCTCCTACTGGGATGCTGTTACTCACCCTGAGTGGCAGCATGCCATGGCCGAGGAGATTGCTGCCCTCGAGCGTACTGATACTTGGGATCTTGTTCCTTTTCCATCTCACTCTCTTCCCATCACGTGTAAGTGGGTTTATAAGATTAAGACTCGCTCTGATGGCTCTCTTGAGTGCTATAAGACGCGTCTTATTGCTCGTGGCTTCCAGCAGGAGCATGGTCATGACTACGACGAGACTTTTGCTCCTGTTGCCCACATGACCACGGTCCGCACTCTTCTTTCGGTGGCGTCTGTTCACCATTGGTCGGTTTCTCAGCTTGATGTCAAGAATGCCTTTCTTTATGGCGAGTTGCGTGAGGAGGTCTACATGCATCCGCCACCTGGGTATTCTGTTCCTGAGGGCATGGTCTGTCGTCTTCGTCGCTCTCTCTATGGCCTTAAACAAGCCCCTCGTGCTTGGTTTGAGCGTTTCTCCTCTGTGGTCACTGCTGCTGGCTTCTCAGGTAGTGATCATGATTCTACCTTTTTGTCCACACTTCATCTCGTGGTCGGACTCTTCTTCTTCTATATGTTGATGATATGATCATCACCGGAGATGATTCTGAGTACATTTCCTTTCTCAAGTCTCGTCTGAGTGAGCAATTCCTTATGTCGGATCTTGGTCCTCTTCGTTACTTCCTTGGGATTGAGATTACTTCCAATTCAGATGGTTTCTTTATGTCCCAAGAGAAGTATATTCAGGATCTTCTTGATTGCGCCTCTCTCACTGATTAGCGTACTGTTGAGACTCCCATGGAGCTTAACGTTCATCTCCGACCCTCTGATGGCGAGCCTCTTTCTGATCCAACTCGCTATCGTCATCTTGTTGGAAGTCTTGTCTACCTTGTTGTTACTTGTCTGGATATCACTTATCCAGTCCAAATTCTGAGTTAGTTCGTCTCTGCTCCCACTCAGGTCCAATACAGCCACCTTCTTCGAGTTCCGCAATACCTTCGTGGGACTATCTCTCGCCGTCTCTTCTTCCCACACTCCAGCTCGTTACAGCTTCAGGCTTATTTGGATGCTACTTGGGCCAGCGATCCCTCTGATCGCTGGTCTATCTCTGCTTACTGTGTTTTTTTGTGGTTCTCTCATTGCTTGGAAGACGAAGAAACAGACTGCAGTATCCCGTTCGAGTGCAGAGGCTGAGTTACGAGCTATGCCTCTGTTGACAGCAGGGATTACTTGGCCACGGTGGTTACTTGAGAATTTTGGTGTTTCTGTCACTACACCAACTGCTCTCTTGTCAGACAGTACATGTGCTATCAAGATGTGCCCATAACCACGTGAAGCATGAGCTCACCAAGCATATTGGTGTTGATACTTTCTTCATGAGGTCTTGTGTGCATGATCAGGTGATTGCTCTTCAGTATGTGCCTTCCGAGCTTCAGATAGCGGATTTCTTTACGAAGGCCCAGACTCGAGCACAATACGGCTTCTACCTCTCCAAACTCAGTGTTGTTGATCCATCATGAGTTTGAGGGGGGGGGGTGTTAGAGATATATGTGTAATTGTGTTATTCCCCATTGTTATGATGGGTTATTTGCATATTTATCTTCTGTACTTGTCTATATATACTGGCCTTTTACCTTTCTGAGAATACAAGTTGCTATTTCTAACACTGACATGAAATGGATATTGTTGGTGACACAAGGTAGAGATCACATTAGTTTACCATTCTGCTATGTCTCCGGGCTTAATGACATGCTCCTTCAGGTCTGAAGTGATCAGATCATTCGATCACCTCGCCTCAGGAATTGTTAGCTTCCTCCAGTCTTTTCCACGAGTCAACTGCAAGGTTGGGTTTAAGTTGTATCAACTGTAAAGCCTAGTTTGTTGCAAAAAAAAAAAAAAAAAAAAAAACAGAGCCAATGTTTAGTGAGATACTGAGAGCAAAAAAAGAGAACCTATAGTTTTTTTTGTTGATACAATTTACTTCATGTTGTACTCCATGTGGTATATGACAATCTAAATTATGCTGTGCAGGAACCCCGATGAGATCCGTTTGCTCATCATTTTGCCTATTTCGTGCGCTCCCTCCACCGCTAGGCCGCGATTTCCTGTGGCGTTGCCATCACGCTGGTTGTTGTTTCGGTGGGTGCCCTCAGCTTCTGCTGATTTGTTTTGTGCTTTTACAAAAGGTGTCATTCTCTATATGCTCCTGCAGAAACGATTGTACGAAAAACAATGTTGTTAGCTCCGAATAAGAATATCAAAGTTCTTATGATTTTTTTTTTTGGGTTCAGTCTAAACAGATTTACAATCCATATTTGAATAGACATCCAAAAAAATTCTATATTGGCAGAAATACAACGAGCAAAGTTTGAATTATGCAATGGCCAAGTAGTTAGCAGCCAACGTTATCTGATGCACATGCTGTGTCAACTAATGGATGCCTCACCCAATTCCTAGGCATTTCATTTAGAACATACTAAATGACTTGCTTATTTTAATGATCGAACATGATACACTTCATTTTCTCAACCATTCCAACCTTATGTATGTCATTAAGGAGCTCTCCTTCCGTCCTTCGTCATATGGAACAAAAGCTTCTATTGGCACCAGTGATTCCTGTAGAGGATAGATAGGCGTGATTAGTGAAAAACTTACCGGCTGAATTTCGCCGGTTACCGCCGGTAACCGGTAGAAATTCAAACCGATGGCGAAAAATCGGATTTGGTAAAATTTGTTCGAAAAAATTCGAATTTGCGTGAATTCACTACCGGACTCCCGGCCTTTGCCGAGAGCCCAAAGCTCTCGGCAAAGACGAGTTCACGCTCGGCAACCTATTTGCCGAGAGCAGCTCTCGGCAAATAGCCGTCGGCAAAACATCTACCGGCAAAGGATTCTTTACCGAGAGCCCCTCTCGGCAAAATATTTACCGAGAGTAATGACAAGGAGCTCGGCAAACTATAGCTCTCGGCAAACTGGGTTGCCCTGGTAACGGCCAAATGATCGTTAACGGTGTGACAGCTTGTTTGCCGAGAGCGACCGTCGGCAAAGAACTTCTTTGCCGAGAGCGACCGTCGGCAAAGAATTTCGTTGCCGAGAGCGACCGTCGGCAAATCTGCCTCTTTGCCGAGAGTCGAGACCAAGCTCTCGGCAAAGAGGCAGATGTGCCGAGAGCTAGGCTCTCGGCAAAGAGGCAGTTTTGCCGAGAGTTGAGACAAACTCTCGGCAAAGCGCCTTTTCGAGAGCTAGGATCTCGACAAAGAGGCGGATTTGCGAGAGCCGAGAACAAAGCTCTCGGCAAAGAGGCCGATGTGCCGAGAGCTAGGCTCTCGGCAAAGAGTCCAGAGAGCATTTTTTTTATTTTTGTTTATATTTCCAGCTTCAACAACACATATTTCACAAATATAACACATCATCCACATCACATATATCACAAATATGTCATCCACATCACATATATCACAAATATGTCATCCACATCACATATATCACAAATATGTCATCCATCTAAACATCTCAAATCCAACAACACATGTCCATCTCAAAGTGCTAAGTTCATCTCACACAAGTTCATGTCACAAAGTGCTAATACATGATGAAGAACAACAGACTCACCCCCAAGGCTCCCACCCCCCCGACCCTCCCGACGGCGTGGTGCTGCTGGCGGAAGGTGTGGATACCCGACCTCTCGACGGTGGCGATGTGGTGGTTTGGTACCGACAATGGTGATGCGGTCGCGATGCGGTGGTACCCGACCCTCCCGACAATGTTGCTCGGGCACATCATTCGAACCAGCGATTGATTACGCACAAAGGAGAAGAAAAATTAGTAATTATAGTAATACTAAGGCATATAATTGTAATCTAAGCGTAGACAAGTCAAAATTTGCGAACTAGGTATAAAATTGTAATCTAAGCCTAGACACATCAAAATTTGTGACACCTCCCACGCGGTGGGGTTTCCAAAACGCAAGAAAACCAGCGACACGATGGCGCCCACCACATATCAACGACACGATGGCGGCACACATATATATCAGCGGCACGAAGGCCTCCCATCACATATCAGCGGCACGAAGGCCTCCCATCACATATCAGCGCACGATGGCGACATGCCTGATAAAGAGCTTTTGTTAGAAGTTGAACTCACGTATGAGTAAAGGCGGGTATGGGTCGAGGCGGTGGAGCGAACAGCTCTAGTGGCGCTGGGCGACCCATCGTGACGCCAAGACTTGCCACGCATCTTGAGCCAAGGCGTCAAACCTCGCCCGCTCCCTCTGTCGCTCTTCCTCGACCCTAGCCTTATGCTCCTCGGCGCATGCACTGGGCCTATAATTTTTCACCGCATTGTTACAAGCAATTTCGAGGAATGTAAAACCAATGAGCAGCGAATAAAGCGAAATAACTTGTAGTCTTTGCCACACGATGCGTCGAAGTGTCTGCCTTGGGCGTATGGGCGCGCTCCCGCTCGTCTTTGCTTGTCCGGACTGTGAGAGAGTGGGAGTGGTGTGCGGGTCAGCGTCTTTGTTGCCGATGAGGTACCGCCCATGCTTCTTGCCTCCTCCCACCCTCATGACGATGTCGCCGTCAATGTCCGCGGTGTGCGGATCGATCTGCCCATGGACTCCCTTGCCGCCTCGGTGTCTTGGTGATGCGCTCGGGGATGCTCGTTGGTGAACGACTCATTTGGTCGTCCGGGTTCCAGTCGATGTTGTCTGTCGCCTTACCCTTGTGGGCCAGAACCCATGACTTGAGCTCTCCGCATGGCTGGTTTTGATGTGCAGCCGACTGCGAGAAAAACAAGACGATTATAAATCATGCAGGAATAAACGTCTGAAAGAATAAATGAAGCTACACCAAGTCACGTACCCATCTAGCCCGTATTCGTGGATGTTAAGGTTGCCCTGGTGGTGTGATACACCTGGCATCAGCAAACGCCGTTCCCGGAGGACGGTGTGGTTATCCGCCCAATTGCCACTCACCCACCTGTCGACCATCATCTGCCAGGCCCGCGTTTTATTGGCGCACAGCCAGGAGGCACCTGTACGACATCAAGTACATTGACAGATATAAGAACAATTCAAGCCTACCCAATCTCAGAAGAAATCAATATTGATGTTGTATATTTACCTTAGTCTCGCTCTTTGGTCGGATGCATTAATCTTGCATCTTCTTTCTTTACCTTCCGATGCTCGTAGGCGGCACGATGTCGATGATGGCACGGGCAGCGCCTCGTAATGCATGTCTGAGATGCGACCTCTAAAAGATTTGGCCAACGCCTTGGCCGCCCTCGCCTCGTAGTCCTCGGCGCATTTGAAGAAGTCCTGCATATAGAAAAGATGTATCAATACCTTTGGTTCAAGAAACTCGCGAATGCAATGTATTGAGCAAAGTAGTGGGAGGAAGACTTACCCAAAACTGCACATAACCCGCTCCGCCACGATTCAGATGCGTGCGGCCCGTCTCGTCCTCCGCATCAGGGGCGGCGACGTAGTGCTCGTACGTGTAGGCCGGCTCCAGATCTTCGGCGTAGCGAACCAAGCCTGGGAAGTGTTCCCTGCAGAGAAGACCCAGGATGCCATTGGGCAACCTTTTGTGAGCACCTGGGACCACGACCTTCCAAGACCTGCGTAAGTGATTAAGAAAAAACTGTTAGTTTCCATTGTGATTCTATCATATGTAGGAGCGAAAAGAATGTAAAAGTTACGTACTTTTGCCCAACGGGTCGAATGACCGGGCGTAGAGCCTCAGGTATCGGCCGCTCAGGTAGGCTCGCCGGACCTCGTTGGTAGACACCCGAGGTTCGGTGGGCTGGAACCTCTGCCTCGACCTCTGCTCGTCCTCCGCTCCTCCTGCTCGTCCAGCTGCTCGGCCTCCTGCTCGGCCTGCAGCTCGGCCTCTCCCTGCTGAGCCTGCTCGTCCACCTGCTCTTCCTCCCGCTCCTCCTCGGGCTCTGGTGCTGCTGCTGCTGCAGGCTGAGGCGGTGGCGCCCTAGGCCTCCTCCCGGCCGTCCTCTTCCTCCTCCCCTGAGGTGGTGCCGACCCCCCAGCTTCACCTGAGGGCCCTGGTGTACTGCCCCCCGTGTCGTAAAGCGACCTGACCGCCCGCGAGGCTCTGCGGCCCGCCATCTTTGCACAATCACCTACAAGACATAAACAATAAGATCGGATTAGATGGATCATAAACAAGACATTATTATAAAGAGATGCAAAATAAATAAAGCATAATTTCGAAATAACATAATATTACATGTATTAGAAATAATCATCCCCATCGGGATTATTTGGATCATAGCTCTCATCATCACTATCAGCCATGTCGAAATATTCAACACTTTCCAAAGGAGCAACTATGTCATCATTGACATCGCCAATATGTAATCCTTCAAGTAACGCCAAGTCCTTCGCATTTTCCACCTCATCCCCCTCGTCCACATCAACATCCATTTCATTGTCTACTTCCATTTCCATAGCTCCGGTTAAGTCAATCTCAAAAGTCCCTTGTAGGCCCTCTTCTTGATAGAACTCTCCATCATATGTGTTTGGGTCGAAGTTGTAGTCTTGGCGTTTGGGAAGGTGCTTTACTGCAGTGCGGCGATACCTTGTGCACAATATCCCAACCACGAAGACTAGGGTCCCTTTGGCACAGTAGGGAGATAATAAACTTGTGTGGCTGTTGAGCCACAATATAGACATCCTTTCCGCCATAGACGGAATCCTGTCGAATTTCTACTAGCCCAAGGGAAGGACTTCGTCTCGTTTCTTGAGGATCAAACCAATGGCATTTGAATACGACAGGGTTAAGAGGTTTGCGACCACGAAACCTAAGTTCGTATATCTCTTCAATTCTTCCATAATACTCGGCCCCATCAAGGCCGCCAGTAAAAACTCCGGAATTCGTGGTTCTTCGATTGGGCCGGCTCTGCTCGTGTCTTGTTGTGTGAAATCGGTATCCATTCACATCATAACCAGAAAATGACTTGACCCTATGTTCAAAGCCATTGGCAACTGTCTCAACTCTGGATTCATAGTCAAATCGGTTTGGCTCTGCAAGGTCAAGGAGGATAGATCGTTAAATTGGAATGTACAAGCAAGCTGGGAATGTCAATCGTGAGCGAGCTAAATTGCATAGTACCTTTTGTTTGAACCAAGAAATAAAATCGGAGATTCCATTTCCCGAACCCTGATGAAGAATGGTGTCACGTTCTTGCGGGGTAGGTTCCCTTGATAGATGCCAGTTCTCATTAATAAACTCCCTGTAACAACGAGAAACAAGGAGGTTGGATGCAGAATGTTGACGGCATATTTAATTAACAAGTTCGTGCAAGAAGCCACTTCTTGCATATGCGGCTCCATTTCGTAAGATGGGTGAACACATATATCATGATTGTGAGCCACTCTTCGCTTTTTCAACAACAATGAGGACGCATCACTCGCACTTCCAAGTTGCCCTTGGAAAAGGTGAGTTTTGATTCATTTTCACCAAACATTATAACGAGGGGTCGATTATGCACACTAGGAAGCTTGTCACCATAGTATGCTTGTGTGAAGTTAGTAACCTCCTCTAAAGCGAATGCCTCGCCATGGAAGCCTCGATTTTGCATTTGTTTCGCATTTCTTCGAAGAACCTTTAGACATCTCTCGATTGGATAGCACCAGCGGGCTGCAGGCCCCCATTCGTGACTCATACGGAGGTGAGAATCAAATCTTTGCATCGGGTTGAAGAAGCCGGGTGGAAAGATCATCTCCGACTTACGAGCAACACGGTGCTATTTTTCCATTCGCAACCACGCTACGAGATAACTCCTTGGCACAAAGTGGCGGAAGAAATAGCTCAACTCGGCTAGCGTCTTCCACACATGCTCGAGGACATAGCCTCGAGCATCGCGGAAGAAGACACTCAATCCATATGTGATAGTCATGACTCTTGCACCGTTGATTCGCAAGGTAGATAAGTTCACTCCCCTCCTCGATTTGCTGATACCCATCGAGGAACATTAATGTTTTGAACCATTCTAATACTTCTCTCTTTTGTTCCGGTTTCAATCTGTAATCGGCCTTAGGCCTTGTCCATTTATTGCCGCTTCTAGGAGGTTGCATGTGTTGCTTTGGTCTATCACATATCGTTGCCAGGTCCAGTCTCGCCTTTACATTGTCCTTCGTCTTATCCTTAATATCCATGATCGTTGCCCAAAGCGCCTCGGCAACATTCTTCTCGGTGTGCATTACATCAATGTTGTGTGGAAGAAGAAGGTCGTTATAATAGGGGAGCATCATCAAGGCGACTTATGAGTCCACATATGCTCCTCACCATATCCCACGAACCTACCATCTTTTTCATTGATCCGGAGAGCATCTATCTGATCATGAACCTCGGCACTGGTCATCATCTGTGGTGCGGGGTCTGTAACCATGACACCTTTAGTAAAGTTCTTGATGTCTCGTCTGAATGGATGCTCGTGAGGAGGAATTGTCGATGTTTGTCGAACGCGGAATATTTGCCGCCCTTCTGCAGCCAATTGAACTGCAGAGCTGCCTTGCACAAGGGGCATGGAAACTTCCCGTGAACACACCAAGCGCTGAATATCCCATATGCTAGGAAGTCATGCATGGAGTATTGATACCAAACATGCATGTTGAAGTTTGTCTTTGTAGCTCGATCGTATGTCCATACACCATGATCCCAAGCATGGACCAGTTCATCGAACAAAGGCTCCATAAACACACCCATGTTATTCCCAGGGTGTTCTGGAGTTATCAACGACAAGAACACATTCTGTCGTTGGAAGGAGACGCCAGGGGGGAGATTGAGAGGATAACAAACACGGGCCAACAAGTGTATGGGGCAGCCATCATTCCATAAGGATTGAACCCATCTGTTGCCAGTGCAACACGCACATTACGTGCCTCCCCACTTTTGTTACGATGAATGTTATCAAAGTGATGCCATGCTTCACCATCGGCTGGATGTACCATCTTCTCAGGACTGTATCTTTTTCCATTTTTGTGCCATATCATCTATTTCGCGGACTCCTCTGTCATGAATAGCCGTTGGATCCTCGGTATGAATGGAAGGTACCGTAGGATTTTCACGGAGTGCGGACTCGCCTCTTCTCACCATCACCAGAGTCTACCTCCAGATACCTAGAGGATTTACACTTTGGACAGTACTTTGCATCCGCGTGTGCTTTTCTAAAGAGGACGCAGCCCTTCGGACAAGCATGTATCTGCTCATACGGCATCTTAAGTGCACGAAGGACCTTCTGCGATTCGTACATGTTCCGTGCGAGAAGGTGACCGTAGGAAGGATGGAGCCAATAACTGTCAACATTTCATCAAAGTTCTCTCGACTGAGGTTGAACTGGGACTTTAAGGCCATTAAGCGTGAAATGCCATCAAGCTTTGAAATCTGTGTGTGGCCATGAAGGGGTTTCCCTGCCGCAGACAACATGTCGTAATACGCCTTTGCGCTTGCCTCTGGCTCCTCCTCCTCCTGCTGCCTACATCCTTCAGTGAAGTGTGCTTCGTGAAAGTCATCTAACCAAGCCGCTACCCGGCATCGCATTGTAATCCTCGACCGTGGTCTCACCACCTCCTCTCTCACACGATCGGCTTCACCGTGGTGGGTCCACTGGTATAGTTTTTCGTAAATCCATGCCTAGCCGGATGTGAAGTCATCACCTCCTTTGTCCGCCTCTTTACGTTCTTCACGGTTGATGCGAGGGACAAAAAAGCACGCAGCGCTCGGGAGCTGGTCAAATACTTGCTTGATGAAAGCCTCGGTCTTGTCGACCCATTCTCTGGTAATCTCACGGGCGCCGGCGCCCGAGTACATCCACTCACGGTCATCCATCCTCTAACATATATATCACCAAGTAATAAATATAACCATGGACTTGCACACGTCGTTCCTACCATCTAATAGGTAAGGATAGGTCCTAATCCCACGAGGATCGTCGATGGTGTTAGTTCCTATGGTGCAGTCCTATCCAAAGCGAATTTGGCATCACCTCCCATTGTTCTCCAAATACCGCCCCGGCAGGAGATTGTGTATCGGAGAACAACAGAAGGTACTATCGAAACTCGTCTCGGACCGGAGCGAACCATGGAAACTAACACCATCTGCGCATCCTGGTATCCAAAAAAGCGTGGACAATTCAAAGCAGATCACGGTTATTGATATGCAAAGATCTGCATATTTCTAACCGTATCTCTTTCGAACGGAGACACCTAAGCGGAGTTACGTGGAGATACATGACCGGGACAAAGAAAGAGTGGTTATACCTCGGTGGCGGTGAAGTCGAGGCTAAGCGGGCCGTGGCGGGTCGGTGCGATGGCGGCGGCAGCAAGAGGCGGACACTGGGACACCGGGTACTCGACTCGGCTCTGCAAAAGAAAGAAAGAAGCAAAATAACGTCAACTCAAAAATTCGGCAAAGACAACTGAATCAAAAATTCGCAAAGACAACTCAACAATAAAGTAGTGAAATTTTACGAAACTCCATCATCGATCACAAGACAACACCAAAGCTTGATACACCAAACCGTTGGGAGCAAGAACCATACTGATCTTGCTTGATTGGAAATTTCAAGAGGACGAGGCAAAAGATTTTTAAGCTTACGCAGCGATTCAATGTATGTAATGATTGCTTCTTTGTCATGATTTTTCCTATATTTAAAAACTTGCTATGAACTAGTGGATTAGCGCTTGTATTGGATGCCAACAAAACTATCCATAACAGAGAGCTTAGCAAGATTCCATTACAAATAGAAGGATTGTTGTGTCAAGTATACTAGCATGAGTGTACATATATGCATGGTTCTTTGTGCTCCTCTAATGAGCATTTGCATGCACATGTATCTATCATCTATATATACACATCGGTAGCTAGGGCCTAGGAGTAGTATCGATGAGTTGTGTCTGGATGTATCCAGCGGATGGATGGTGATGATTCAAGAAAAGAGTAATATATGCTCCTCCTGAATTTTTGCTCAAAGTGGGGAAAAGCTCATTGAAAACAAAGCACTAAAGTGTGATGGAAATGATTCTTATTACAGTGCCTATGGTTCTTCCGATCACGATTTGGTGGTGGTTAGTGTAAAAGGAGTACATACACAATGTTTTCTTTGCATATTCGTGCATCAAAATCAATTGTAATCACCTAAGAATTGAACAAAGCTTGAAATTTATAATTTCCTCACAATTAGATGAACCACATGCAAGTACAAACAAAACCCCTAAGCAATGCGAGAGCTCTACATACGCTTAGCAAAGATGCGGCAAAGACTTGATCCTGATGGCATAAAAACTTGAAGGAAACTTATCGTCACTTTGCATCCGACCGATCAAGAAGATAAAGGGTGGAATTGTCGAATTACGCACACTCTTTCTTCACAAAATCTCGAGCCAAAGCGTCGTGCCTAAGACAAAACATATAAAGGGCTATAAATGGCTTGCATTCTATATTAATCCTTCAGGTTAGAATCACCCCACTACCTAAATTGTGTCTTCTAGCATCTTGACTCTCCCTCTCAGACGTGCTTTACAAAGAAATGAAGTACTCTTTTCTAGAGGCATTAATTAAAAAAATGAAAAATGGCTTGAGTTGACATTAACATAAAACAATTGCCAATTACTACTTATTCTTTGGATGCGTGGTCATGATCTTTTATAGAGTAACATTAGATGCCTTACTGATTCACATATATCATTTCCGTTTAAGATATGTCTTCTAGAAAACCAGTATCATTCATGTGCACATATCACATCCAATACAATATTTCTGACAACCAAAGCCATAATTCAACTTTAAGCAAAACATACATCATAAAACTAATGAACATTCTTTGAAGAATGTTTTAAGAGAAAGAAGCATAGACAAGACAAACATATAAAAAGTATCTCAAAAAGTATCTTGAAGTGGCGTGTATAAATTCGACGTTCAACTTTCTTACCCTGAAATTTCCTAATCGAATTTTCATGATAAGACCACCTACTTTCATTAATTGTGTTAGCTGTTAAAGTTTCCTCTACCAATATCTTGATGCCAAAGTTTTAACTTCCTAGGTGCGTCCACCAAGCCCAAGCGAAAGATCTTATATGGACTCGTCATCGAAGCATACTTCATCAAACCTAAAGGCTCAAAACGAGGTCGGGATGGACATAGTTATATCTTCCTAGGTGCTAATACCCGATGAGTTAAATACGGCAAGACAACTAGCCATTATCATATGTGATTTGCTTGAAATACTAATGGGTCTCATCGTTGTGCTTTCATGGCTTGAGTTGGGAAGATAAGCTAGCATCCACGAGGCGTAGATGGGTGAAGTAAGAGAAGAGAACGAGAGGCTCAAGAAGATGCTATCACGCGTCGTAGAGGACTACCGATCTCTCCAAATGCGGCTATGAGGGAGGAAGGGGGGCGGCGGCTATGTGCATAACATTTTAGAGCAAGAAGCACATGCGGACCAATGTATTTGCTAAATGAATAATATATGAACAATAAGATATTGCCTACAAGAGCAATTGAAACAAAGCGATTCATCACCTCATTGCCGACTCCATGTGTACAAGCACTAGATTAACTATAACTACAAGAATAAGAAACACATGCAAGATCATATATGTACATAAGAAAATGCATATATAAGACACTTTGAAAAAGAGAGAAATATAGAAAACTTTTGGGAGTTACATCCCTAATCTTGCCAATTTAAGACACTCAATCAACAATGAATCAGCAGTATATAGCTACTTGAATTCTTTGTTCATCTAGCGCATCATCATGTTTCTTTCGTTAGTTCAAAAAAAATTAACAATGAACAATTAATATAACCAATGAACTGTGCATCCCACTACCATGATGTAACTATATTTTACAATATTGGAGAACTAATCAAATAATAATATGCACACAGATCTAAACATATCCACTGAGAAAAAATTGTCAAACTTGGATCAATCAACCTAATCAACGACCATGAAGTCATACAGAGAAGTGGCAAATTCATGGTCAAGAGGATGGAGGCGTGATGTACCTTGGGGTTGGAGGTGGCGCCGGCACAGGTTGGGAGGTGACCTTTTAACCAATGGATGAGCCGCTGGGGGGGAGGGAGGAGGTGGGGCGCTGGTGGTCCCGTTGGGGAAGGAGAAGGGGGGACGGCGGCGGCTATGAGCGAGGGGAAGGGGGAACGGCGGCGGCAAAGAGTGAGAGAGTGAGAGAGATCTGGGAGGCTCGAAACGGTTAAGTGGGAAGCCACTTTGCCGAGAGCCCGATCTGGGAGGCTCTCGGCAAACATTCCCCCTTTGCCGAGAGCCCCCAGATCCGGCTCTCGGCAAACTTTTTTTTCCAAATTTCGTTCGCATTTTTTAGCTAGCTAACTGCACAAAAAAAATTAAAAAAATAATAATATTTGCCGAGAGCTACTCTCGGCAAAGAAAATGTTTTTAAATATTTTTTATTCGAAAAAAAATTAAACATTTGCCGAAAGCGCACTCTCTAAGAAACCTATTCGCCGAGAGCCAGCTCTCGGCCAACCATTGATCCAGTCTAGGTAAAAAAAAGAAATCTGCGCCGAGAGCGGGCCCAGTTGCTCTCGGCAAAGTTCCTTTGCCGAGAGCAATCCTCAAGCTCTCGCACGAATATCAAAAACAATTAATAAATAGCAAGCGGCTCGGAAAAATACGAAATTTTGCCGTGTTACAACTTATGCTCTCTAATGGCTATACAAAAGTTTGGAACTCCAAAACTAATTCGACCGTGACATTGTTTGAAAATCCTAATGGATCCTTCTCGACTTTATGAAACTTATTAGGAGATGTCTCAGTTGTAAGAATCATACGCAACCACTTGCGCGAAACATTTTCAATTTTTACCACGCCTCCAAGTGTGATACCATGACTTCATTGCAAATATCACAATTTTCCAATTCGTTTCCTTTTTAAGAATTTTAAATCGTTCTGCGACATATGTTCGTTGTCTTGATTAAGTAAAATAAAAGGTGAAAAAACGTCAACAAGATGTTATTTGCCCCAATAATGCATAAATAGCATGAATATCATTTTCTACTTAATTTTTTCCCATGTTTAAATCAATCATTGCTCAAATTTTAATCGATTAAAAAACTCCTTGAAATGCAATTAATTAAATATATATAGCAAATAATTACAAAAATACACAAAATTTTAATATCGATTACAACTTTGTAGTATGTGTATAGAGAAAAAAGTTTGGAGCATATGAAAGAAAAATAATTTAATTGGAGAGAGTTAGGAGAAGAGAAACACATGCACATGAAATATAGAAACCACATTTGCCGAGAGCACGGCCTCGGCAAATATTTGCCGAAGCGCTCGGCAAGCAGTTTGCCGAGAGGCAGTAGCGGTGGAGCTCTCGGCAAAGAGGTGACGCCGTCAGGGCAAGTCACGGCTATGGGCCCACGGCAATGTTTTGCCGAGAGCCTGATTTTGCCGAGAGCACGGCCCACGGCAAAGGCCCATTTTGCCGACGGGAATTTTTTGCCGAGCGGGGCTCTCGGCAAAATAGCGCACTTCGCCGAGAGTTATTGTTTGCCGAGATGCAGGCCCACGGCAATCTTTTCAGTTCCCGACGGTCCGTGTTTGCCGAGAGCGCTCGTAAGCGTTTTCTTCGAGAGCTGCGTTTTGCTCTCGGCAAACATCGCGGCTCTGGGCAAAAGACGTTTTTCCGGTAGTGATTATGTCCGAATTTGATTTTTTTTATTTAAAATTCGAAAAATTCGATTTTTTTTTTTGAAAATTTCGGCCGAAATTTCTACCGGCGGTAACCGGGGTTACCGGTGCCCTCCGAAAAAAAATTCCAACCGGTAGTGTAAACACTGGGCGTGATTCATTTCAGATAATTTAAAGAAGCATCGTATGCCCAAAAAAAAGCCATGTATTTGACTTCTGAAAACATTTCATACTTTCAACTTTGCTTGGACTGCATTGCAGAACTCTTCCAAACCATCACCATTGATGGCTGATATGCAGATTATTTCTTGTTTTACAGCTTCCTCTTTCACTCTCAATGGATCATCGGTATTGTCAATCTGCATGCCATATAAGTTATATTTTAGTTCAAAATTTCAGAAGCAATTCCTATCTAATTTAGGATTCTATCCATCCACATATTAGAGATTTACTAATTTAATAAGAAAAATAGGGCACCAGAACCGCATTCTATACAGACAACTTAAAACAAGAACAAAATCACATTAAGTAGGCAACTTTCGCTCAGAGGGCTTCGACATTGTCTAATTTAATAAACGTCGTAGCATATATATATAGGGCGGCTCTATCATTATTATCCCATCTCTATAGCACACATGGAAAAAAAATGTTAAGATGATACACATATATGCATAAAGTTGAACTCACAATGATGAAAAAATCTTTTGTATGTAAGTTCCACACCTGATATCTACAAGATGAACTATAATTGATGATTCTGATATCTCCTCCAGTGCTGCTCTGAATGCTGCTACCTGGATAAATACCAATAGTTAGTTTGATCAGAGTTAGGATCAGAAAGGACAGAGGAGAATCATAATAAGCATGCTCTCTTTCGTGTGTTTTATGTGTATGGAAGTAATTACTGTGAAACGTCACAGTGAAGAGGAGCTGACATGTATATCACATGGATGTTCTAGAAGCAAATGTCTAAACAAGAGTGCTATGCTTTGGAACAGCATACGAGCATAGTGGGAAGCTTCTGAATGAATCCGACGGTATCTGTTAGGAGGAATTCAGTAATCAGTACCGTTCTTCATCTGCAAATTAAGTAGCGCATAGTTAAGCACCCCAATAGAGAAAAAGAAGAAAGAAAAAAAAAACTGAAAGCAACATAATTGCTCAAGTTACTTTGATTCACAGACCTATTCTCAATGGAGCGTTCTTAAAGAAAAAGCATGTCTTCCATACCAAACGACAAAGAGGATTAAGGCTGTTTATCTCCAGCTTACACAACTCAAACGAAACAGTGCATATATTGAAGATTACTAAGATGGCAGCTTCCTGGCGACATACCAAAACCCTCTTTGTTATCTCTTAATGGTCATGTGATTTACTGATCCACGGATATCATAGTTCCCTATAAAAGATCTTCAGGTCTTAATTCTTGTACTTCATCCGGTAGAATTTTCATCTCAATGCGAAGCATTCGATCATACTTTCTGATCTTTGACCAATGGAATATTTAAATACATAGACGGGTCACACAAAAATTGCACGAGTAGATTCATCATAAATATACTTTCACAATATTATGTTTTTGTAAGTTTTACAAAGGTATCATCATATTGTGATAAAACTATTGGTCCAAGTGCGTCCTGGAGACTGAAAAGTAGAGAGTGTTAAGAATTTGTGACCAAAGGGAACAATACACAATTCTTAATTTTTGTTTTAGGCGCATGGCCTCAATTGCTATGTGATGGGAGCTGATGGGCTATGTTCTTTTCTTTCATCAGGAATTCTTCTCCAAGGTTGGTGAGCTCAAGCATTATTCTATCAACTATGATAAGGATGGAAGATCAAATGTAGATCCTTGAGTATTCTCTTGCTTTTAGTATCTCATATCTTTACTTTATTACATGCTTTCTTTGACTTTTATTTGTTAGGGAACTGCGAGAGTTGTCTTTACAACAAAATTGGATGCTTTCGATGCTATCAAGAGATACAACGGTGTTCTACTTGATAGGAAGGCAATGAAGATAGAGCTCATTGGAAATAATGCCGAGCCACCCCAAAAGGCACCTTTCATGTACGGAAGAGCCTTTTCCAAGCTACAATGTAACTCCTGACAGGTTGGTTGTAACTATTCTTTGACTTCTTGTATATGGTTTAAGCATAGGTTCAGAATGTAAAATTTATTATTAGCGTGAAATATCATTTTCGCTCATAGAGAGACTTTGTTTTACACTTGATGATGGACTGTCACTAAGAATACCACAAGATTAAGATATATGGTGTCTGTTGAAATCGCATAAAGGGATTTATCGATTTGATACCCGCATTAATTTTTCAATACATCAAATTGTTAGGTTGCTTAGTGAACAAAAAACAATTGGCTAAATGGGAGAGTAGATGAGTATGCAGAAAAGTAGATGTTTAAGGTCTCATACACTCGTTGATGTTTGGCAATGCTCCCAAATTGTTTTGCTTGTGACACTTCAGCCCAATTTTCTAAGTGATCATTTAGCCTAAGTGAATATGTGCCCCTTCTTTAAATTTGATAGTTATTCAGGTACTGCTACTGCAGCTACAAGATAGCATTCACGTAGAGTTAAGTTGTTCTCTTGAAATGTTATGATACTGTGATGTCTATTTCACCCTGTAAAATTGTTTGTGTTTTAGCTTACCATGTTTAGACAATCAAACACATTTAGTATGCACATTTTCGTCTTGGTAATTAATTTACAGTTAAAAATTGTTCATATATATACAAAATTATTATCATCTACAATGTCCACATCTATTAATTGCACGTGTTTTCATCTTAGTATAGAATCTCCGCTAGCTTTTCTGTTGCAAGCAACAACGCACACCCTTCTGTAAAGTATTCTTCCTCAGCCCCAAAAAAAAGAAGAAAACCAACAAATATTCTAAACGTATGCTTTTCAAATATTCAAAATGAAGTTATAAAAGTGAAATAGTATGAAACTATTTTTTATGATAGAATACTCTCTTATCATTTTTCATATATATTGAAGCCACACAATTGGTGAAAATTAATTTATTTTTACTGTACACATTCTAAGATGCCACTCTTTATCAAGGGATATAACGGAATCCCATTCTACCATTATTGCAAGGAGCCTATAATTACGGCGTTGGTATTTTGCATGGTTGACAGGTAAACAACACAAACGCTCCATGTAAGTTCGAGCCCGCGCTTTTCAATTGACCTAATATAATTAAGGGTAATTTTTTTTATACGTCATTGCAAAGTTTCTAAGTCTTTAATCTTTCATTACAAAACATCACTCTTCCATATCATTACATTTCACAAGTGTTATCATTTTTTGCCACAATAATTAACTCCGTTAAATTTTTATCGTCAATTTTTTTTCAAAATGCTGAGATTACTCTCGTCATCTTCCTCCTCTCTCCCCTTTCTCTCTCTCCTCTTCTCTCCCTCCACCACGCCCTTCTCGCCTCCCCCAACCACCTCAGCCTCTTAAGAGACCATGAAGTAAAAAAAATCTGAACTGATATTTCACAATAAAAACATCGGAGAACAAACAACCACAAGGTAATATTGACATGGGTTTGCAAAAGAAAAAAACTGCAGTAGGAGCTACGCAAAGAACAAAATATTTACCATTAGTCCATTTGGTATATATGAACAAGTACATAAGTATACAATCAAACAACCTAACTGACCTGAACTATTCTGTCAGACCCCGGGCGTGGAATACCCTAAGACCTTATGTGTATACCGTACTAGTCCCATGATCAGTGGCTAGTACATACAATCACAACATTTGACAATCAAATCCATACAATCATATATACAAAGCAAAATGGTACATAAGTTAAGTGATTGCAGTTATTACATCACTGTCCAACATGCCAAATAAAACATGTATCAACAGAGTACAACATAGCAGGAGAAGTAAAAGTGATGAAGGTAAATAAATTCCAGTGGTATGCCCATCTAAAACACTCACGCAACCGACAAGAAAAAAAAGCCTAGATAGAGTCATCCCCAGAACCTCTGGTTCTGGGTGCGAAGAAAGTGTCGTCTGGTGTTGCTTCCTCCTCATACTCTGAACAACAATTTAAGCAAGTGCATTGCGTACTCAACAAGACTTGTAGTGTATCACAAAGTTTATATAGATGCAAGGCTTGACAAAGGATGAAGCTCTACTCTGCAAGTTATTTTGCTTAAAGCCATTTTTATTTGCAATATCAATACGTAGCAATTTGCAATGGAAGTTTAAAAGCAATTAAATAGATACAAGACAGTAAGTAAGTGATTGAATGAATAATAACAACAACTCGCAACCCTTCTCGACTGCGAGCAATAATTTATGTTCAACCATAAATATGACAGTTAACTTAAATATAAATCATAAACCATTCCCATGTTTTTCCAACGAACAGTTTTTGAGAACAAGACTATACCCGACAATACTACATTTAGCACGCTCATCATCGTGGGCACAACTATTTAAATAGATTTACACTCTGCAGAGGGGTACAACTTTATCCACATCACACGAATTCTCTAGTTTATTCAGCATCCGTCGATACCACCGCTCACTACCTTTGATGAGCAGTCTAGAGCACCAGTTGAAGCCTTTACATCATCTAGCCCTAACCTTGCACTTAGCCTGTGAATGGTTATCCTCACTTCACCCAATTAGTATACCCATCTTAGTGATACATTTATACTCACTTCACCCAGGTATACCTGTCTCGGTGAGGCATTCACTGTTATATCGGCAATCAAACATGCTCGCATGTCTACTGTCTACCCCTCAAGCAAGGCTAGTTTTTGATAACTTAATTAGCTAAGGTTGTCACCATACCAGTATATGTGGTTGTACGCTTACGCTTATGTCAAATATACCAGCGTTCGGTTCTTAATTGACATGGGCGAGAATATCCCCTTATCTACTAGTGAGACTCCACTCTTACTCTTCTCAGAATATAATATAACTCGTCCGCGTCGAAAACTAGGTTTTGCGTTTTAATTTTTGTACAAAATAATAGAGGTACATCCATCTGGACATTTTTCATAAATATCCCAAATCCATATTTATCATATTGTCCTTTTATAACCTTTAGGAAAAACTATCGCTCTAGTATGCATTTGTGTGATATTCGCACTCAAAACTGACAATTGACATTATATATTATCTAACCCGTAATCTGATAGCTACAACAGTAAGGACATCAACATATCAAGGGAATTCATGCATCGAATAGGATTTATATCTACTGACTTCCCAAACATAGCAATTTCATATCAACATACACACATGCATAATAAACGAAATACAATAAGTAAAATAGTAGGATCAACATGATCAAAGGAGGTGCTTGCCTTACTTAGGTTGTCCATAGAGTGAGGTTGCTTGATCATCGTTAAGTTCACTCGCGAACTCCATCGTCTATTCGAAAGAACCGATAATAAATCATAAATGGGAAAATAAATTCAACAGCAAGAAAATGAAAATATTTTTTCATATTCATACAAAGAATGATTTTAGATTAATTTATGAAAAGGATTAATTTGATTTGGAGTTCGTATACAAAAGTTATAACAATTTGAATTTAGCTCAGGTTATTAAATCACTGAAAAGGGAAAAACAACATTCCATGCTAACAGAGCTTTGGACATCTGAAACTAACTTTTATCCTTCTTCCTAACCCACAATCTTTAACGGACTTAGTAATCCACGATAAATCCTCTAATTTGATCCAACTTATTATGCATGTGTTACTCAACTATCATCAATTAGGGCTACTCACCAGGCACAACCTCATGCATCCAGTCTCCTCATAATCATTCACTTAACCGATTATATAGTGACAAATCCAATCACATGCATAACACTCTTCGATCATATCCTCATATCTCAATCTAAATCCCTTACTAACATCCACTAAGGCATAATCAAAGTATTCAATGCAACAAATAATGTCCGGACTCACGATCTTCTACCATACAATCAATCCGGTAATTATACGAAATCCACCAAGTTATGGGCATATGACCATGACTATATCCATCAATTATTATTCACTAGATTATTTAAGCTAATACTAACTATCTAGCTCTACTAGTCTCACCTCAGCAAATCATAATCGCATACACCAAAATTCCTATCAATCGAGGTTTATTTGACTAACCGACATCTAATGAGCTTTACAATTTAATAGCATATCCAACATTTAATAGCTCACTAATAAATCAACTTATATCTAAATCACCGGACTAGTAGTGTATGACATCTACCAATCCAATAACATGTTTGCCTCTACGAGCAACTAATAATAATTTATCTACTAATCCAATTGAGGGCATAATTCCATCAAATCGACACATAGGACTTATCTACTAATTATATGGCACTCTAAATAATTGTCTGTGATCAAATAATCCATTGCTACCTTCTCTCAATTCTATCATATATGACCCCCATAACTATTATTTAAGACATCCAATCAATTGCTCGTGATTAAATAAATCCTCCTATTCAACCTCCATATTTTATTAAATATCACCACATGAGCTATCCATCAAGTAATAAATGATAAAATCCTCATGCGCTCTAAATCCTAATATCACTAATCCAACATGAGAGAAAACCTCTAATTAATTTATTATCCAAAGATCACCACCAACTTCCATGCGACTTCAAAATAATATCATCTAATCAAATAATCCAATAATATATTTAATCTAGCATCCACCTATCAAAAATACATAATCCGCTACAACGATGTAATTATTCGCATTCACCAATATATCAACACATGATCACACATACGCATAATTAAGACCTAGTTGGAGAATTACACCGGTCATAAGCTGCCAAATAATTTTTACACTAATCATGTATGAAAAGATGCCATGCTTATGAGGCTTATGCAACATTCAAAACTAATATCATAACACGGTAACTCAATTAACACTAAGGAGTTTACCGCAGGACTAGACGTGTGAATCACCACCGGGTGTTTTCTTCTCGACCACTCGTCCGCGTCCGTCGTAGTCATCGTCGTTTCGCGTCCCGCTCGGCCTCTCGTCTGCTTTAACATCCACTGTAGTCGTCCTCGGTTCCATGTCCTGCTCAGCTTCTCATCCGTGTTCGCCGTAGTCGTCGTCGAACTTGCGCCCGTGCATTTTCTATTATTCTCTTTTCTTTTCTTTTTCTTTCTTTTCTTTTCTCTTCTTTTCTTCACAGGCAGCTCTGGCCAGCTTCTTCTTCCCAATTTCTTTCTTTCTCTCTCTCTCTCTCTCTCTCTCCTCAGTTCTTCTCCAAAGTTTCTCCCTATGAACTCCCCTCGGCTCGTTCTCTTCTCTCCCTCCAAGTCGGCCAAGCTGGCCAGATCCGGCCACCACCGCTGGTTCTCGGCACCGCCACTGCTCCACCAACCAGGCCGCCGCATGGAGCCGTCAGCCACCTTGATGCCGCACCGTCGGCCTGCGCCAGCCAACTGTCGCTGCATTGCCTCGGCACACCACCAAGGACGCCTCCTCTGCTCTCTCTCTCCTCTCTCCCCTCCCCTCCTGCCATCGCATGCGTGCACCGTCGCATGCATGCACTGCACCAGCCTACGCGTGATCGTGCGATGCGGAGGGTGACAATGTCGGCGACAGAAGACTAGGGGTCGGGAGGGCGTCGCGCGAGAGGGCGAACGAGGGGCGTGGCGGCGGGTCCGCTCGGGGTATCGAGAGGAAGAAGACAACATCGGTAAAAATGGTTACAGTACAGCCAACCGCGGCTTAACTCACGGCTTAACTAGTTAACAGTTACATAAAAAGGCTTTTTATGGTTTTAACTTTGCAGTAGTTCGTGAGGGGAGATGTATCATACTGATCCTATCATCACTAGCTAGTACACAAATTCACAATATTAATAATCACATACATACATTTATACATACAAAATGAAGCAAATATGGTACATAACTTAGACGATTATGGGTTTTATATTACATGGGCCGACCGGCCAAATAAAATTCAAGTATCAACAGAGTGCTACGAAAAATATAGTAAATAAATCATAACAAGAATTAAAGGCAAACTCAACTATCAACAGAGTGCAGCGGAAAACTGAAGTATCAAATGGTCCAGTGGTATGCCCATCTGAGCTCTCAGGCAACCGATTAGAGACGAGTCCCAGAAAGACTCGTCACCGAACCGTTCGATACCGGGTGCGAAGAAAGCGTCGCCCGTCGTAGGCTCATCCTCTAAGTCTGAACAATAATTTAAGTAAGATGGAGTACATTGCATACTCAGGAAGATTTATAGTGTATCACAAAATTTGCATAAATGCAAGGCTAACATGAGATGAGTCTCTATGTTACAAGTTGTTTTCAACATTAAACAAAATTTATTTGCAATATCAATATGTAGACCTTTGCAATGGAAATTTAAAGAGCGGCTAAATAGATAAATGACAACAAGTAATTAAATAAATAACAACTCACAACACTCCTCGGCTACGAGCAACATCTTATTTTCATCCATAGACATGGCACTCAACTCAAATATAAACCAACAAACCATTTCCCACAATTTTCAACCAAAACTGTTTTTTTAATGAAAACAAAGACTATACCCAGAAGGCTGCACTAAGCACGTTCATGACCGCAAGCATGGCTATTTAAATACATTTATACTGCAATGTGTACAACTTTGCCCATACCACACAAATTCTCTAGTTTGTTTGACATCAGTCGATACGATCGTTCACTACCTTTAGTAAGCAGTCCAGAGCACACATTGAAGCTTTTACATCACCTAGTCCTAACCTTACACTAGCCCAGCGAGTAAACACCCCCACTTCAACTGGGTATACCCTTGTTTCAGTGATGCATTTGTCGTTGTGTTGGCAAGTTTTGTTGGGAGCCCATTCGAGCAATCACACAAGCTTGTACTAATACGACCTACCAACATAGAAGGCTAGTTTTCAATGACTTAATTAGTTAATGTCGTCCCATACTGGAACATGTGGTCGTACGCTTAAGCTTTGATAGGGCTTGCTAGTGTTCGGTTCTTAATTCACCCGAGCAAGGATCTCCCCCTATGTACTTGTGAGATACACCTCTCACACTTCTTAGAATATAACATAACTCGCCAGCGTCGAAAACTAAGTTGTTCATTTTTATTTGTATACAAAATAACAGAGGTAAACCCCTCTAGACCATTATTTCAAAATCTCCCAATCTCATGTTCGTCATGTCATCCCTTTTTAGCAAATTTTAGTAAAGACTATAGCTTGACTAAGCAATTGTGCGATATTTGCACTCAAAATTCCCAAATTAATATAATCTATTGTCTATATTGTAACCTAATTGATACAATAGTCAGGGTATCAATATTTCAAGGAAGTTCATGCATTGAATAGGATTACGACTACCGTTATCCCCGAATATAGCAATTTTAATCAAACATACTGTAGCGTCCCGTTTTTCGGAGTTTTTGAAAATTTTAAAAGAGAACCATTTGCTTCTATTCGCCAAAAGCTTAATTTGGAAATTTCAAAATTCAATTGCAGTTTAACATGAATTAATCAAACTTCAATTAAATTAAAGTTGGTTTAATTGAATTTTCTGGAATTTAAAATCAAAATTATTATTTTAAGAATTTCCTTGGATTTATTGGATTTTAGAAATTCATTTTCCTTTCTCCCGAAATTAAAAATTAATTTATTTGCAAAAGAAAAAGAAAATTTAAAGTTAAAAGTATTTTTATTAAGTCCAGAATAATTCAAGGAATTTCTTTGAATTTTTCTAGAATTTTTGGAGTCGATTTGCTATTTTCTAAATTGCCTTTTGATTTATTTAAATTTCTGAAATCCAAAATGAATTTAAAATCTCTTTTCTGTGCGTGGGCCGAAACCCTAGCAGGCCCACCACTGTTTCCCCGCCTCCCACCCCTCCATGCCCGCCTCCTCCGTGGCCCGCTCACAAGCACGCTCGCCTCAGCCGTTGGATCCTCATCGTGTGGCTCTCGCTCCGCCGCGTCGCCCCTTGCTCTTGGCCGTTGGATCAAGATCCGGCCGCATCCGCTCGCCCGCGCCCCCCTTTTCTTCGCGACCGTCCGATCGCCATCGCACGGCTCGCATCGCCCGCGCCCCTTCCTCTTCTCACCGTCCGATCAAAATCGGACGGCGCCCGCTTCGTCTCCCTCGCCCGCGCCTCTTCTCCTTCCTCACCGTCCGATCAAAATCGGACGGCTCTCTGTTCGCCGCGTCTCCCTCGCTCCCCACCGTCCGATCGAAATCGGACGGCTCCCGCTCATCGTCTCCGCGCGCTCGCCCGCGAATCCCGCCGCCCGCGAATCCGCCGCCGCGAATCCGCTGCCTCCGTCGCCTCGCCGCCTCCGCCGCGTCCATTGCGTGCCGTCCCATCCCGCCTCCTCGCGTCCGCCACGCCAGGCTATCCGCGCCGCGTGGCCTCGGCTATAAAGCCGCTGTTCGTCTCCGCGTTCTCTCTCTCTCCTTCTCTCGCCTCGGCCTCCTCGCGCGCGCCGTCTCCGTTTTCTCCACCGCCTCCCTCTTCTCCCCGCCGCCGCCGCCGTCTCCCCAGCTCCGGCGCCTTTTCTTCGGCCGAGCCGCCGTCATTGTATCTCCCCAACTCCGCCGCCGCCGCCCCGTCTCTCTCTTCCTCTCTCTCTCTCGACCGCGGGCCCGAGCCCACGTGGCCACCCACGTGGCGCCACGTCGGCGCCGCGTCAGCGGTTTTGCCCGCGTGGCAGCCACGTGTGCGCTTGCGCAACCGCTGACGTCAAAGTCCGATTTTTCAGTTGAAAAATAATTCCGAAAATCCGAAAAACCCTAAATCTATCATTTTATGTGATTTTCAACTTCTTTTGGCTATAACTTTCACATCCGAACTCCGTTTTGGGTGATCCAAATTTCTAAATTCATATAAATTCATCCTCTTTCATTTGGTACTAGTTTTGTAATTTTTGGAGTTCATTTGGTGCTGTTTTATTTATTTGTTGCTATTCTCGCACGTGTAGATTCCGGCGTTTCGGAAGATTTCTTCAACCCGACGACCGAAGACCCTCTCCTCGTCAACGAAGGCAAGTCGTAGGCCTTTGACCATGTCGAACCCATTTTGCAAATGTATATTGTATTAAATTATCATGCATGGCTAGTTTTATTAAAAATGGTTTTGGGAATAGATAATTACCAAATTGCCATTATGCCTCCCTGATAAATTAAAAATGAAATGTCTCCTTGAATGACATATATCCTTGGACACCTTAGGATGGTTAATACTAGTTGGACATAATTGTGTTACCAACTTGGGTGCGTATTATTGCTTAGACATGCTCTAGTTACCCGCAGTACTTTCGATCACATGTTCAATGATTATTGAAATTTGACTAATGGAACTATGGAACAGTGGTGTGAGGCCACTTTTATTAAAAGATGTTGGGCCATGGCAGGGATTGCCATTTGGTCGGGAATGAACAAAAATGTTTTATGCTCGGGCTTGAGGTAGGAAGCTAGAGTGGGTGCGTAATGCACATTGGGTTGTGGTAGACTTGTCTGAGCAGCCAACTAAGGACTTAACTTTGCAAGTCATTGATCTGGGTCACCTCGTGCAACCATAAGTCCGGTATGGGACGGACCTGGCCAATTAATTAGGAAAGTTTTGAGTCGGTTCTGTTGTGGTCATTATTGGCGCAAGAGGGGTGTGATGGCTAAACCTTAGCGAAGCGTAACCGAGGCAAAATGGAACTTTGTAAAAGCCTTGTCACGTGCTCTAGACTACTCACCAAAGGAAGTGAGCGGTGGCATCGACGGATGCCAAACAAACTAGAGAATTCGTGTCTTGTGGGTAAAGCTGTACAACCTTTGCAGAGTGTAAAAAATCTATTCGAATAGCCGTGTCCCCGGTTACGGACATGCCTGGTGATTTCGCGCAAGGGGTAGTATTTTTCAAAAATGTGGTTTGGTTCGTTGGAAACGTTTGGTTGGAATGGTTGGGAAGTGAACGGGATGTTCACTGTTTGATTCAAAAGAACTTGGTTATCTATGTATTATTCTTTTGAGATCCTGCTTTGCCATCTAATTATTGTATTTACTGTTAAACTTGCTTTCTGCAAATTAACCATAAAGCCATCCTTGTTTGAGCCTGTCATGAATACTATGTGCATACATTTCTCTACGACTTGCTGAGTACTTTATGTACTCACGGCTTTATGCCCTTTGTTGATCAGTCCCAGCAGAAGAACCAGGAAATGTTGAGTACTATGAAGAAGGCTACTTTGAAGACTTTGCGAACTAGGTCACGTCCTCCACTCGATTGCCTGTGGGCATGTCGATTGAGCTCCACGTATTTTTGAGATTTCCGCTGCCAGATACTCTGTTATTGCTAAGCCCTGTGAGGCGACTTTTGTAAGAACCTTGACCATAAGGTCTTTGCTGTTTTAATTAGTATTACTTTGTCTGCTTCATTAGTTCGTTGTTGAATGGTTATGATTACATCATTGTTGTAACTTGTGCAAGCTAGCTACTGATCATGGGACTAGCTTGGTATGCACAGAGGGTCTCGGGGTTGTGTGACACCCGGGGCGCCGACAGAGATGGTATCAGAGCCATATCGACTGTAGGACGTAGCCTTTAGTTAGATTGGTCGTCTTAGTCAAAGATTCAAAATATATTTTCTAAAACAAATCAACCAATTAACTTGAGTAGATATTCTTCTCTCATCTTATTCTGTTCTTTCTCGCCTTGTTCTATTCTTTTCTTATCATCTTACCCTCTTATATCATTCTTGAGTTCTTTCATCTTATCTTTTCTAGAACTTGGTTTTCAAATTTAAATTTGACTCCCTCATCTCTGGATTATCCCTAGGATCGAGCCCTTCAAGATCAAGCAATGGAAGTTTTGGAAGTTTGAGATCCATGATCTTTTCAGTTGACCCTCAGTAAAGGTTAGAATGGTATTTGCCTCCCTAGTTTTAGAGTCGTTTAGTCTGCGTAATAGTGCTTTTGTGCTTAAGTGTCCCTTTTGGTTTGCTTCTTGATAGCTTTCCGGCTATCCGTTCGTTGGGTAAAACCAATTTTGTCCGCATTAGGTTGATCCATCTATCTCCCTTGTTTCTCGCTCATCTAAATGCTTTCCCTCGCATCTAAATTGCTTTCTTCTTCTCGTCTATTAAACCGGTGATGCTTTGTCGCAGATGGTTCAGACCCGCAACTCCGCAAGCCAGGATGAGACTCCAAGCGCCAGTGCCCCGTCTTCCCAGGCCGCCAGTGCGGATCCGGTTTGAGTCGATTCATGGCGCCCAGACGCGGTGATGAGCTCTTTGATGCGAATATGACTCGAGATGATGAATCGTGAGAACTGCATCACGGCCGCCTCGCCGCAATGATGAATCGAGCAGATCAAGCGGTGCCACGCCCGCTTGCTCCACCCGATGTTTCCTCAGTCCAGGCTGGCAGAGTTTCTAAGGACCCATCCGCCCACTTTCTCTAGCTCCTCGGAGCCATTGGACGCAGATGACTGGTTACGTTCCATGGAAAAGAAGCTCGCTATCACCCGTTGTGATGATCGCGAGAAGGTTCTGTATGCCACTCACCAGCTTGAAGGTACCGCTGCAGAATGGTGGGAGAACTATTGTGCCGCCATGGAAACCCCGAGAGTATCACTTGGGCCGAAGTTTTGAGGAGCTTTCCGCCACTCCCATATCCCACGATGGAAAGGTGGAAATGAAGAAGAATGAGTTCCGTGAGTTGCAAAGAAGGCAACACGTCGGTGAGTGAATATCTTAACAGATTCACTCGGCTATCCCGTTATGCCCTGCAGGACGTTGCCACAGATGATGCCCGCGTAAGCGTTTCAAGAGGACTCAACCCGGTTTGAAGGTGCAAGTCATTGGGAATGACTATGCGATTTCCAAAGACAGTGAACAAGGCCATGCTTATCGAGGAATCCGCCGTGAACTTGAAGAATCCCAAGAGAAAGAAAGATGATGCAAGACGGTGCCCATCGGTCTCACTCCCGAGAGTTAGAATGAATGTGCCGCCTCCCCGCCGTGTTGCTCCACTGTCACATTTGAGCCCCTCAGAGCAAAGACTCTCGCCAGCTAGCCCAAAGAACCGCAGCTTCAACAGCTCCAGCAACCAGCAACCAAGGAATGGCAACCTGCGCAAGGATCACCTTTAAGTGTCATCGGTGGGGCACTTCGCGATGGCGCCCGCAGAGGCAAGGCCCTTCTCTGTTCGTTTCAACATGGGAGCCACTCCGACCGGGACCCCACTCCAGAGTCGCACGTGGAGCCCCTCGGACTCCAAGCGCACTACCAAGACTCCTCGGCCTTTTGGAAGAGTCGTGTGAACCACACCATCGTGGAGGAAGCCTGCATGCCCGGACGTCGTCTTTGGGTAAGTTTCTTGTCAATTCAAAGACACGCCCTTTGTTTTGTTTGATTCTGGAGCTTCGCATTCGTTTGTTTCTCGGAGTTTTGCTGAAAGGCACCAGTTGGAAGTTTTGCCTCTTAAAAGTGTTTTGTTGGTTCAGTCTCCCGGTTCGGAATTGAGTACGAACCAAGGTTGCCCTAAGGTTAAAGTGACCATAGAAGGGGTAGAATTCCTTGCTAATCTCATCATCATAGACACCAAGTCTCTTGATGTGATTTTGGGAATGGATTGGCTTGCCAATCACCAAGCCCTCTTGGATTGTGGTGGTAGAAGCATCACTTGGGTCAGTCCGGATGGAACCAAGGTAAAGTTTGAAGCCTCCCCAGAGAAGCTAGCTGGATCTTTAGTCTGCAGTGCCAGTGTTGTATCTATGGAAGAAGTGCCAGTAGTCAGAGAGTTCCCAGATGTCTTTCCTGATGACCTACCTGGAATGCCGCCAGACCGAGACTTGGAGTTTGTCATCAATCTTGTTCCAGGAACTCCACCTATTTTCAAGAGACCCCTACAGACACATCAATGATTTGGTTGAGTCAAGAAGCAAATTGAAGAAATGCAAGAGAAAGGTTTTGTCCGCCAAGTTCTTCACCTTGGGAGCCCGGTGATCTTTGTTGCAAAGAAGGATGGTACACAGCGGATGTGTGTGGATTACCGAGCCCTCAATGAGGTCACCATCAAGAACAAGTACCCTCGCCTGGGATCGATGATTTGTTTGATCGGTTGAAAGGAGCCGAGTGTTCTCCAAGATAGACTTGAGTCGAGGATACCACCCGGTGAAGATTCGCCCGTAAGATATTCCCAAGACGACTTTCTCAACCGGTATGGGTGTGTGAGTTCACGGTCATGTCATTTGGATTGACCAATGCCCCTGCTTACTTTATGAATTTGATGAATAAAGTATTCATGGAGTATTTGGATAAGTTCGTCATTGTCTTCATTGACGATATTTTGGTGTATTCCAAGAGTGAAGAAGAGCATGAAGAGCACCTCCGTTTGGTCCTGAATAAGCTTAGAGATCATCAACTCTATGCTAAATTCAGCAAGTGTGAGTTTTGGATGAAAGAAGTTACTTTCTTGGGACATGTCATGTCTGCAGAAGGAGTGTCTGTTAACCCTAGCAAGGTTAAGGATGTGCTTAATTGGGAGTCACCCAAGTCAGTGCCTCAGGTCAGAAGTTTTCTCGGAATGGCAGGATACTATCGCCGATTCATTGAAGGATTCTCTAAGATAGCAAGACCCCTCACTCAGCTGTTGAAGAAAGAAAAGAAATTTGCTTGGACAACAGATTGTGAGCAAAGTTTTCAAGAGTTGAAGAAGCGTTTGACCACAGCTCCGGTGTTGATTTTGCCAGACGTCCGGAAGGATTTTGAGATTTTTCGTGATGCATCCCAAGGACTTGGTTGTGTCTGATGCAAGAAAGGAAGGTAGTGGCCTATGCTTCCGTCAATTGAGGCCTCATGAAGTGAATTACCCCACTCACGACTTGGAGTTAGCTGCCGTAGTGCATGCTTTAAAGATATGGCGTCATTACCTTATTGGTAATCGCTGTGAAGTCTATACGGACCATAAGAGCTTGAAGTACATTTTCACTCAGGCTGATCTTAATATAAGGCAAAGAAGGTGGTTAGAGTTAATCAAGGATTATGATATTGGAATCCATTACCACCCGAGCAAAGCTAATGTTGTGGCGGATGCCTTGAGCGTAAAAGTCTCTCGCAATACCACATCGATCAAGGAAAATCGATCGGACTGCATGAAGAATTCGAAGCTCAAGTTAGAGTTGGTTGAAGAAGGTTACCTAGCTGCCCTAGAAGTTCAACCCACTTTGCGGAATCAGATCAAGGAAGCTCAAGTTGGAGATGCCAATATTAAGGAAATCAAGAGCAACATGAAAAAGGGTAAAGCCTTGAGATTTTCAGAAGATGAGCAAGGCACCATTTGGTTTGACAAGCGAATATGTGTTCCAGATCGAAAGAGCTTAGCGGTGATACTCAAGGAAGCCCATGAAACTTTGTACTCCATTCACCTGGAAGCACAAAGATGTACCAAGACCTTAAAGAAATGTATTGGTGGCCTAGCATGAAGCGTGAGATTGCCGAGTATGTAGCTCAATGTGATGTCTGTCAGCGAGTTAAAGCCGAGCATCAAAGACCTGCTGGACTCCTGCAACCCTTGAGAGTGCCTGAATGGAAGTGGGAAGAAATTGGCATGGATTTTATCACTGGTTTGCCAAGGACAAGGTCGGGATATGATTCTATCACGGGTAGTTGTGGATCGTCTAACCAAAGTTGCTCACTTTCTCCCGATCAAGACTATTTACTCGGTGATAGATCGATGAATTGTACATGGCAAAGATAGTGTGCCAAAGATGGAGTGTCAAGAAGATCGTGTTAGATCGAGGATCCCGATTCACCTCAAGATTTTGGCGAAGTTGCACGTTGTTTTGGGTACTAATCTAAATTTCAAGATCTGACTTATCATCCTCAGACGGATGGACAGACGGAAAGAGTAAATCAAATCCTAGAAGATATGTTAAGGGCTTGTGCCTTAGCAAATCAGACCAGTTGGGATCAAATGCTACCTTATGCAGAGTTTTCTTATAACAACAGTTACCAGTCAAGCCTCCAGATGTCTCCATTTGAAGCTCTTTATGGAAGAAAATGCAGGACACCGTTGTATTGGAATGAAGTAGGCGAAAGACAAGTGTTTGGGCCAGATATTTTGGAAAAAGCCGAAGAGCAAGTTCGATCAATCGAGAGAAAAAAAAACAAGATGCACCAGCGGAAGAGTTATGCTGATAACTGTCGCCGAGATCTAGCATTTGCACCTGGTGATCATGTGTACCTAAAGGTGTCGCCTCTCAAAGGGATGCGTCGTTTCAGAGTAAGTGGAAAGCTTGCACCAAGGTACATCGGACCTTTCCCAGTTCTAGCCCGAAGAGGAGAAGTCGCTTACCAGTTGGAGCTCCCGCCTCAGCTGTCAGATGTGCGTAATGTCTTCCACGTGTCGCAACTGAAGAAGTGTTTGCGTGTGCCCGAAGAGCAGATGCCAGTGGAATCAATTGCCCTACAAGAAGACCTCACCTACAAGGAGCATCCCATCAAGATCTTGGAAGTAGCAGAAAGAGTGACAAGAAGCAAGACCATCCGCTTCTGCAAGGTCCAGTGGAGCAACCACACCGAAGAAGAAGCCACTTGGGAACGAGAAGATGACTTGAAGGCTGAGTTTCCCCACCTATTCTCTAGTCAGCCTGAATCTCGGGGTCGAGATTCCCTTTAAGAGGGGTAGGTTTGTAGCGTCCCGTTTTTCAGAGTTTTTGAAAATTTTAAAAGAGAACCATTTGCTTCTATTCGCCAAAAGCTTAATTTGGAAATTTCAAAATTCAATTGCAGTTTAACATGAATTAATCAAACTTCAATTAAATTAAAGTTGGTTTAATTGAATTTTCTGGAATTTAAAATCAAAATTATTATTTTAAGAATTTCCTTGGATTTATTGGATTTTAGAAATTCATTTTCCTTTCTCCCGAAATTAAAAATTAATTTATTTGCAAAAGAAAAAGAAAATTTAAAGTTAAAAGTATTTTTATTAAGTCTAGAATAATTCAAGGAATTTCTTTGAATTTTCTAGAATTTTAGAGTCGATTTGCTATTTTCTAAATTGCCTTTTGATTTATTTAAATTTCAAATCCAAAATGAATTTAAAATCTCTTTTTTCGTGCGTGGGCGAAACCTAGCCGCCCACCATCGCCGCCTCGGCCCACTCCATGCCCGCCTCCTCCGCGGCCGCTCGCTGCTGCCTTCGCCCTCGGCCGTTGGATCCTCATCGTGGCTCTCGCTCATGCGTCGCCCCTTGCTCTTGGCCGTTGATCAAGATCCGGCCGCATCCGCTTCGCCGCGCCCCCTTTTCTTCGCGGCCGTCCGATCGCCATCGACGGCTTTCAGATCGCTCGCGCCCTTCCTCTTCTCACCGTCGATCAAAATCGGACGGCGCCGCTTCGTCTCCCTCGCGCGCGCTCTTCTCCTTCTCACCGTCCGATCAAAATCGGACGGCTCTCTTCGCCGCGTCTCGCTCCCACCGTCCGTCGAAATCGGACGGCTCGCTCATCGTCTCTCGCGCGCGCTCGCGCGAATCCGCCGCCGCGAATCCGCCGCCGCGAATCTCGCGCGTCCGTCGCCTCGCCGCGCCTCCGCCGCGTCATTGCCGTGCCGTCCCATCCGCCTCCTCCGCGTCGCCACGCCGTGCCCATCTCGCGCCGCCTGGCGTGGCCTCGCTTATAAAGCGCCGTTCGTCTCCGCGTTCTCTCTCTCTCTCCTTTCGCCTCGGCTCACCTCCGCGCTGCCTCTCCGTTTCGCCACCGCCTCCTCTCTTCTCCTCACTCGGCGCCCGCCTTTTTCGGCCGAGCCGCCGTCGCATGTCTCCCCCAACTCGGCCGCCGCCGCCACGTCCCCTCTCTCTCTCTCTCTCGACCATGGCCCGAGCCCACGTGGCCACCCACGTGGCGCCACGTCAGCGCCAGCGTTAGCGGTTTTGCCAGGCGTGGCGACGCGTGCGCTTGCGCAACCGCTGACGTCAAAGTCCGATTTTTCAGTTGAAAAATAATTCCGAAAATCCGAAAAACCCTAAATCTATCATTTTATGTGATTTTCAACTTCTTTTGGCTATAACTTTCACATCCGAACTCCGTTTTGGGTGATCCAAATTTCTAAATTCATATAAATTCATCCTCTTTCATTTGGTACTGGTTTTGTAATTTTTGGAGTTCATTTGGTGCTGTTTTATTTATTTGTTGCTATTCTCGCACGTGTAGATTAGCTGCGTTTGGAAGATTTCTTCAACCCGACGATCAAGACCCTCTCCTCATCAACGAAGGCAAGTCGAGGCCTTTGACCATGTCGAACCCATTTTGCAAATGTATATTGTATTAAATTATCATGCATGGCTAGTTTTATTAAAAATGGTTTTGGGAATAGATAATTACCAAATTGCCATTATGCCTCCCGATAAATTAAAATGAAATGTCTCCTTGAATGACATATATCCTTGGACACCTTAGGATGGTTAATACTAGTTGGACATAATTGTGTTACCAACTTGGGTGCGTATATTGCTTAGACATGCTCTAGTTACCGCAGATTTCGATCACATGTTCAATGATTATTGAAATTTGACTAATGGAACTATGGAGCAGTGGTGTGAGGCCACTTTTATTAAAGATGTTGGGCCATGGCGAGGATTGCCATTTGGTCGGGAATGAACAAAATGTTTTATGCTCGGGCTTGAGGTAGGAAGCTAGAGTGGGTGCGTAATGCACATTGGGTTGTGGTAGACTTGTCGAGCGACCAACTAAGGACTTAACTTTGCAAGTCATTGATCAGGTCACCTCGTGCAACCATAAGTCCGGTATGGGACGGACCGCCAATTAATTAGGAAAGTTTTGAGTCGGTTCTGTTGTGGTCATTATTGGCGCAAGAGGGTCGTGATGGCGAAACCTTAGCGCGTAACCGAGGCAAAATGGAACTTTGTAAAAGCCTTGTCACGTGCTCTAGACTACTCACCAAAGGAAGTGGCGGTGGCATCGACGGATGCCAAACAAACTAGAGAATTCGTGTCTTGTGGGTAAAGTCGCACAACCTCTGCAGAGTGTCAAAAATCTATTCGAATAGCCGTGTCCCGATTCACGGACATGCACAGTGATTTCGCGCAAGGGGTAGTATTTTTCAAAAATATAGTTTGGTTCGTTGGAAACGTTTGGTTGGAATGGTTGGGAAGTGAACGGGATGTTCACTGTTTGATTCAAAAGAACTTGGTTATCTATGTATTATTCTTTTGAGATCCTGCTTTGCCATCTAATTATTGTATTTATCGTTAAACTTGCTTTCGCAAATTAACCATAAAGCCATCCTTGTTTGAGCACATCATGAATACTATGTGCATACATTTTCTCGACTTCTTGAGTACTTTATGTACTCACGGCTTTATGCCCTTTGTTGATCAGTCTCAGCAGAAGAACCAGGAAATGTTGAGTACTATGAAGAAGGCTACTTTGAAGACTTTGCGAACTAGGTCACGTCCTCCACTCGATTGCCTGTGGGCATGTCGATTGAGCTCCACGTATTTTTGAGATTTCCGCTGCCAGATACTCTGTTATTGCTAAGCCCTGTGAGGCGACTTTTGTAAGAACCTTGACCATAAGGTCTTTGCTGTTTTAATTAATATTACTTTGTCTGCTTCATTAGTTCGTTGTTGAATGGTTATGATTACATCATTGTTGTAACTGTGCAAGCTAGCTACTGATCATGGTACTAGCTTGGTATGCACAGAGGGTCTCGGGGTTGTGTGACACCCGGGGCGCCGACACATACACACGTGCATAATAGATTTTTGTATAAAGAAGTACAATAATTAAAATAGTAGGATCAATATGTTCAAAGGAGGTGCTTGCCTTGCTCTGGTTGCTCTGAATACGAGGATGGAGGATCGTTATAAAATTCGCTTGGACAATCGACGTCTAATCAAAAGAGACAGAAGCAAATTAAATATAGCAAAATAATTTCAACAGAAATAGAATCCAAATATTTGTTCATATTCTGGTAGAACATGATTTGATATGAATTTTGAAAAAAGATTCATTCAATTTGGAGTTTGTATGCAAAAGTTATTAACATTTTAATTTGCTTTGGTTTGAAAATTTCAGAAATTAGAAAAGTGCCGACGTTGAAAGCGTATTTTTTGAGGTTTACGCTTTCCAACAGAGAAAGCGTATTTTTCTGTGAGTTATAGTGAGGTTTATGCTTTCCAGTAGTGAAAATGTATTTTCCTCTGAACAAAAAATGAGTTCTCTCATTTTTATTAACTTACATGTGGGGTCTACTTGTCAGTGGCTCATAATTTTGTTTTACTGATTTTATTTATAAACCATAGTTGGTCCCACATGCCATAGACTCATTATTTATTAACTAATGATTAAACCTAATTCTAATTTTTAAATTAACGGATGGCTGGGGTCCACATGTGAGTCTCTTATGTTTTAAAACATGTTTTAAAATCGAGAATAGTGTGTGGTCACATATGTCATTGATTCATTTAGTAAACACGTTTAAAATTAGATTTATGATTACCTTTTTGGCTGGTCCCACCTGTCATTGACTTAGTACGTTTAAGTACTATCATTTAGCTCTAATTAACATTTTAATCAAGCGAGCCCACTACAGAGATAGAGGGGTGGGGGACGGGGCTACGCGCCTAGGCATGCGCCATGGCTAGCTTGTTACCGGCAGTCGGGGCGACGACAAGGCTAGGGGGTGGCAAAAATGGATTGCTCTCTCGACGGCGATGCCACCGGATGGTGGTGGAGGCCGGAGAGATGGCCGGAGGTAGCGCTACGCTGGAGATGAGCTGTGAAGCTCCTCAAGCTCAAAGTGGCTTTTGCGATTCAGGAAAAATCGGCGACAAAAGAAGGTGCACATTGGCTTTAAGAGGTTACTACAATTGTACATGTAGTGGCTCGGGGACCAATGGTCATTGGAGTAGCGGTGGCAAAGCTTCCTGCGGTGGTGCTATGACCGGCTATGACTAAGTTTACGTTACACTAGCTAATCATCCGATCTAATGTGCGCAAAAGTTCTATAGGACTATTAGAAGCTCACCAAGGTCCTTGAAGGCGTCGGGGAATGACCGGAGTGGCTTGTCGACATTGAGCAGTGGCGGTGCAAAGGAGTCTCTCAGTGGCAGCATGTTGTAGTAATGGAGATGCTACAAGGAGGTGGACATTAGCTTGCATGCACACTGAGGATGGTACGTGGGGATAGAAGGAATCGACCAGAGACTAACCGAGGTAGCAGCTAACTGGAAAAGGGTTGCGGTGGCCAGAAATGAAAAAGAAGGTCGATTCGAGAGATTCCCAATGTGTGGATCATCATCAGCCAAGAGAGAAGCATCAGTGAAGTATAAGACACGAAATGACGCGGTCAGGTGAGATTCGAGCACACCAGAATGTCGGGAACACGAAGGTCCAGAACAGGGTGTGTGCCCAAGGTGAAGAAGATGACAGCTCATCCTCTCTACAGGTTTCCCGGAGCTACATCATGCAAAGAAGGAGTATCAGCGAGGTAAGGGGCTCATGGTGAAGCAGTTGGCGAGGGCAAGGAAGCTCACCAGAGCAAATGGCGCTGTGAGGCTTGCTCACTGGCGTCGGGGACGACGCTCTCGTTCTCGATGAACCAAGGAGCGAAAAGTCGTGGTTCTTAGTGGGAGGCGAGAATGGCGAGCTAGGAACTCAGTGACGCGGTCGGAGATTTAAGTAGGAGCGAGCACCGCGTGAGAAAGGCGGAGAGAAAACACGACCGCGATGAGATTCTCGTGCTCCCTCTTTGGCGTCTCCGCCAGGGGAGGGGGTTGAGCGCCATTAAGAGGTAGGAAGCATGAGCGGAGCCAGGTGTTGGTGATGCAGGTAGGTGGGTGTCGAAAATAGTGGGCGACGAGGGAAAACAACGGGTGAGCGGGCGGAGCTGGCAAGCGAGGGTGAAGGTGAGGTGGACGAAGGGCTCTGATGAGTTTGGCCATCTTGTCAGCTTGAAGGAGCAATGTGTGCAGGTGTGGGTTGAGCCGCATGCATCTGAGTCGGCCCAAAAGGGTGAGCGGGAATTCAAAACTATTTTTGAATTCCCAAAACTGGCCGAGTCTTTGTTGAATTTTTTAAGCTATCAAACAGGCTCTAAAAATTATAAAATTTTTGTGGGGGCTTCTGGCATCGTATAATTCCTCTTGTAGAATTTTCAGGATTTAATCTTCTCTGTGATTTTCGCTAATATTCCTATAAGTTACTGCTTGTATGATATTTCATTATTTGCGCTTCATACAAAGAGTTCAAAAATCATGCAAAAATAGTTTCCTATATAGAATATGCTTAAAATTATTTTCCTATTTTTTATTATATCTTTTCAATTTTTTTAAAAGATGTTATAGGAGATATCACTTTACAGTGATAGATCTAGATATTCTGAACATTTACAGTGGCATAATTTTTTCCATTCACTACCGGGCTCAGCAGCTTTGCCGAGTGCCAGTGGCACTCGGCAAAGCTCGAGAAACACTCGGCAAAGGCTTTGCCGAGTGCCACCCACGGCATATCTCACAGAGCATAGTTTCTGACGGCAAAAAGCTCTTTGCCGAGTGCTTTTCATCGAGCACTCGGCAAAGGATTTGCCGAGTGCCGAACCGACCCTCGGTAAAAAAAAGGTGGTGGACGGTGAGAACACGGTGACGGCGTCGTTTGTCGAGTGCCAGGACGGAATGGCACTCGGCAATGCCTTCCTTTTTGCCGAGTGTCATTATCATGATAGATCTAGATATTCTGAACATTTACAGTGGCATAATTTTTTCCGTACGTTAGAATTAACTACCGTGTAGAAGATCTTAATCACCGTAGTATGGAGCACTCGCAAACTGCATGCTACACACGCAGCACGCGACAGACAACAGAAAGACAACGAAAAGATCAGTATACAAGGAAGGTCTAAAACCACAAAAACCATGGAGCTAAAAACCGTAACGCGCAGGATTTGGGGGAGAATAGAACAAGGTGTGCCTTGCAACCCTTGCTGCAAATTCCCCATTGCTAGCTGGTGAACCTTCTGGCAGATAGAGATGGAGACAAGAGCCTCCGGCCGCTTTTCTGTTGCCAGCACCCTGCTTTCTGTAACGTATATATCTGGCCAGTTCCACTCCTCATCCCGCTCCTCCCTCCCCGTTCTGCAATCTGCATACCCCTCTTCTCTCTCTGATCTCTCGCCTTCGGATCGAGAAGACCAACGAAGACTCGTAGCAATATCGGGCCTCCATCGATCTCAAGGTACAGCGAGCAAGAACTACTTCCTGTTTTTTCTTCCATCATCTTTGGGGTAGCGATCACAGACACAGAGATTCCCTTCTGTCTTTCTGCCTGTTTTGATAAATCGGTCCGTAGATAAGAATAGGAGAAGAAAAGTTATGTGTTTTTGTTTGTTAATCCGTGTTTGATTCCCCGTTTCTTGGAGATCAGAATCAGATCACTCCCGGACCCTCGTTGCAGCCTCATGCCGGTCTGTCCAAGCAAGATCGCGCCCTCACCCCTCCCTGTTCACTTTTCTACCGTATCGGACGAGAGGTATCGATCGACCATGATTTTAATTTGTATATTGTTATTTTACAGTACTGCCACTGCGAACTCCCTATAGGTAAGAGGGATATTAAATGTTAATAGGTGATTGCTGAAGGATAAGTTTTGTAACCATACTATATTACCTGTCGTAGCATATTATCAGCTATATTATTGCGAAATTAAACTGTTATAACTACACATATAAGTGTATCACAGCTTCAATATTTGGGAAAAAAGATTTTATGGACTTCATATATTCATGTGTGATTTATAGTGTTAATTATTACGTGCTTTCTCTACAATTTCTTGAGCTGGTTTAATATGAAAAAGAATTTTCTTGAATTCACCTGCTTGTATGTCTTAGGTATACGATGCCACGCTCCAGCAGGGACGAGAGCAAGAACGAACACCACAAGAGAAAGCTCCCGGAGTTGGGGTCGGCGGCGGCGACGCCCAAGCCTTCGGTGGAGGAGAACCCGCTGGGCGTGCAGAGCTCCCCACCGGCGGCGCCTGTTCCTCTGGCGATGGTGCCGGGGCCGGTTCCCCCTTCCCAGCAGGATCTCTTCGAGGAGCGCGGCCTACTCCTGATAAAGCTGTTACAGGCGTGCGCCGCCGCGTCGGCCGAGGGGCAGATTGACCTGTTGAACACGGGGCTGGACAAGATCTCCTCTCTCGCTTCACCCGAGGGCGACCCCATGCAGCGCTTGGCGTCTGCCTTCGCCGAGGCGCTCGCGCTGCGCGTGGTCCAGCCGTTGCAGGGCGTGTGCCGCACTCTCCAGCTCCCGCAGCCTACCCCGGCCCAGGTCGCCGCCGTAGCGCGCCGCAACTTCGCCTTGCTGTGCCCATTCCTCCGCCTTGCCGCGACCGCGGCCAACCACGCCATCATCGACGCGATGCAGTCCGAGAGGAACGTCGTCCACGTGGTCGACCTCGGCGGCGCCGGCCCTAGCCAATGGCTCGGGCTCATCCGCCTCTTCGCCGCGCGCCCCGAGGGCGCACCCAACCTCCTCCGCCTGACCGTCGTCAACGACCAGAATGAGTTCCTCTCCGCCGCCGCCGCGCTCCTCACCCCGGAAGCCGAGCGCCTGCACGTCCGCTTCCAGTTCCACCCAGTGAAATCCCACATCGACGAGCTTCTCAGCGTCGAGCCCCTCGGCATCAGGGGCGGTCAAGCCCTGGCCGTCACCTCCACCCTCCGGCTCCACCGCCTGCTCGCCTACGAGTTTGCAGTAGCAGCCGCTCACGACAGGAAGGGAAAGATGCCGGAGCATACTCGGCAAACGAAGACCAGAGCGGACGCGCTCCTCCGCGCCCTCCACGAGTTGTTGCCGAAGCTGATGATCCTGACGGAGCAGGAGGCCGACCACAACGGCACGGAGTTCACGGGCCGGTTCTCGAACGCGCTCAACTACTACGCGGCGCTGTTCGACACACTGGAGGAGAGCGCGCCACGCGGGTCTGTGGATCGGATCTGCGTGGAGCGGTGGCTGCTCCGGCAAGAGATCAGGGACATCGTCGCCTTTGACGGCACGCTGCGGCGGAGCGGCACGAGAAAATGGCGCGGTGGGAGGCGCGGATGGACGACGCGGGGTTTGCGCCCATGACGATGAGCTACAACGCGCTGGTGCAGACGGCGAAACTGGCGCAGCAGCTGTCGGGCGAGGGCAGGGCGTACAGGGTGTTCAAGGACGACGGGTGCTTCTTCCTCTATTGGCACGCCATCCCAATGTTCTCCGTCTCAACGTGGCGGGCGAGTGGAGGATCGGCGGATGACGCTCGCCGGCCAGCTGATCCATCGGGCTCGAAGGCAATTATGTGAACTCTTCGACGAGGTGATCTGATTCTGAAGGCGGGGGATCCATATCTTGGTGATTCTATGTCCTGGATTAATGAATTGCATGCGTTTAGATTGATCAGATGAAGAAGTTGAAAACGAAATTTATTATGTGATATTTGATATGTTACCTTGCTTATCAAGAGTGTTGGATCTGATCAGGCTTCATAGAAAATCAACGATTACCTTCTGTTGGACGAGGATATCGCTTCGCGCGGGTGTTTTGGTTGATCTACTTAATTTCATTTAGAGTATGGTTTTGCAGAAGCATGTTTTAATATAATTTTACCAAATTGGTTTAGTGAGATCATTATTTTGTAAGGGTACCGTTCACGATGATATTTGGATTTAGTCTAATTATGTTTGTATTTTTTTTTTTCTAAAAAGGTGGAAGCCAATTTTTAGCGTAGAAAATTAACTTACTTTTTCCCTATTCTAACTATATACCAACCAAAAAAAATGTTAATATTTCATACTCTTGGAGATGTTGTATTTAGTGCCTTAATGCTTTATTTAAGTGAGCACTGTTTTCACCGTAAGTTTAATTATTCTGCAAAAACCTATGGTGTTTAATTACTTTGGAAAAACCCATAATATATGTTATATTCTTCGAACCTAGTGTTAAAAGCCAGTTTGATTTTATGAGGTTGGAGATTGATCAGTATTTGGATTCTATTTTGAAAATTCAATATACCCTCCTCAGTAAATAATTCAAATTTCTTCCAGAATTATATTCCACTAGAATTCCTTCTCTTTCTTTTCCGAATGCATTATTGCACCAGGTGCCGGACATGTTTTAGAGCAAATTAAACGGTGGGTGAAAAGGGTTAGGAGATATACTTCTTATATATTATGTAGAAAATTAGGTATAGGGATGAATTAGAAGGATGTTTCTTGTCTTATTTTGCATCATGAAATCTCAGTATTGTTTTGCCTCTCAAATCCCTCGGTTTGTTTGTCATGTTAGTTGTTGGTTCGGTGCCGTGTTATCTCCATTAAGTAAGATTCAAACGTTCTCCGTGTAGTCTGTTTCTTTCTGCCTGAGATTCAAGATCCTGTCGTCCATTCAGAACTACAAAATGGATAAGATTATGATTGTGTTGTCATATATATCCAAGGAACCACAAAATGGATAAGTTAATAAGGCAGGAATAATTCCCATGTTAGACTTGAGCACTTGCTGATCTAGGCTTTGGCTTAGGCTGAAGTACTGAAAAGTTTGTTTTTACACCTTCAGGTCAGTCCACCTATCCCTGACATATACTGTATGCTAGGTCTTGGTCCTATATATGTAAATTGCTAGGACAAACTATCCATAAACAAGGGCCAACTTGTTTGATATGGACATGTATTCATTGCCAAATATCCAATAGTAAGCAGCATCGAATCGATATACACTCCGTTTAACTAGATTTTCAGAAGGTTGCACCACGTGCCAGCACAAATGTTGTTTAATTGCATATACATCTCTCAAGTGAAGTTGTACATCATAACATCATAGCACGTCTAGATTGAACTACAATCATGCTTGAATTGAACATATATGACTCCATATAAGGACTGGAGGATTCTACAATAATATCCTTCATTAATTTTATTCAGAAAGACTACGTACATGTATGAATACACCTAGATCGTCAGCTCACCTGCAACAATCTATACAACATAGCAGCAGTCGTGTACATGTTGCACTACAATTGCTGATGTGGAGATGGATACATGACTTTGGTTGTCAACCAAATACAGAAGACTACATCTGACTTTGTGTTTCATTTGTTTTCTTGTGCGTAAGAAACACACATGAACGCCAGTGTGAGTCGCTGACAAATGTGCTGCTGCCTGAAAAGTTTCACTATCGACACTGGACGAACTCATTGGCGAGATATTCTACGCTGCACATATTATTATTTCTACACACCATTTTCTTAGCATAACATACATTATGCACGGTGCGTACGTGGTGATTTAGTATGCACACTATGCAGTAGTAGTATCCGCATGCCTCTTTGGCTGGATAATAATCATCTGATGCTATTACAAACAATCAAGTCCATATCTGGTCATCCAGTCAAACTGTCAGAATAATTTATAAAAATCCCAATCCTCCCCAGATTAATGCTTCCATGTGTAACAGGCCAGCTCAACGTATATAGAGCCCGGAATGTCATTTATATATATTTTCCTCTAAATTTAAACCTTAATTACCCATAATTACAACAACCTATGCATGAGTTGAAACCCACAACGGATTACCTTATAACAAGCATAATAAGATAAATGCATTAAGGATAAATGTTAACACAAGTCGGGACCTCGCGCCGAAGAACGCTCGGTGCCACATGTCTGAGAACATTCAGAACTGTAATAGCCCGAAATTTGGGCTATTTTTTTTAAAAAAATATGAAAATGTGATAATTTTAAAACTTTTAATGGATTTTATTGACATTTGTTTTTCTGGGTTTCATTGCAAGACTTGTTTCTAACAAAGAAATGTAAGAATCAAATTATAGAAATACAAAACTAATTGTGATAATTAAACATCAAATATAGTATAAATGTACTGTTAATGAAATGATGGATTAAATTAAAACATGTTTTACAAAAATTTCCTCAAGTCAAACCATAAAAGTGCATACAATAGAGACTTGAAAGATTTTTAGATTAAAATATACTATAAATAAAATACTATAAAATTTACACAATAATATACACTAAGTCAGTAACCTCTCCTAAAATTTCATAAATTTTAGGACTATAATTCTATGTAAAATAAATTCCCAATGCTCTCAGCTTTTCTGAATTTTTTGGAAAATCGAACTCATCCACCCTCATCGATGATCGGGTCCACCGGCAGCCTTCACCTCCACGGCGCCATGCCCGGCCGAGCGCCAGGACACGCGACTGTACCTCCACACCGTTACGCCGCAACGCCCCGTTTTGGCCAAGCGCCCTCGGTTTCTTCTCGCCCACACCATGCCCATGCCCGCCCACCATGCCATGCTCGCTTCGGTTGCCACGTCCATGCCATGCTTTCGCCGACCCGAGCTTGCCGCACCTTGCCCACGGGCTCTCAAGCGAAAGCTTCGCCCTATCCCCTATATAAGCCGAGCATTGGCGCCTAAGCTCCTCTTCTTCACTTGTACACCTTCCTCTCCATTATCTCCTTCTTCTCGAGCTCAAACCAAGCAAAGCCCGAATGCCATTTTTAGCCGGCGCTGCTGCCTGCTAGCCCTCCGGCCACTCAACCGACCTCCGCCACCAGAAGCTGCGTCACGGCGCGTCCCACATCCCAGGAGCCAAAACCTCAAGCAATTTCGGATTTCATCACCGAGGAACCGCGCACCCTTTGTTCTCTGGTCCGCCAATCCTGCCGCCACCATTGCCGCCCCTCCTCCAGCGAGCCCTAGCTCGATTCTTCCCTCCGTGAGCATACTCTAGTCCATACCACATATCAATCACTCTTGTGCACGATGGCACCCACCACTCTTTCCATCCGCCCAGATGTGGTACTAGTAAGTTGTATAGGGTTTTGTGGAGGAAAAGCCAATTAACACAACACACCAATCATTTACATCCAATGACTACCCAAAACCACTTTCATGATTAAAAGATGATAAACACGACATTTATTGTCATGTTACTTAAGCAAGTCTAGCATGTCGCTTAAGTACAACCTATGCTAGTATTTACCACATATTTACTAGGGTGATATGGAATGAGAGATTCAATTTATCAAAGGATGGATAATACTTAATTAATCATCAAATGAGCGTTTAACTACCTTAAGCTTTAACATACATTTGATTATAGAACTAAAGCATGCAATTTTGATATTTTAAATAAATATAATTTGCATAAAATGTAGGCTCAAAATGATCAAAGTATTGACTCGCCTTGGTTAATAGCTGTAGAGTCTTGGTACTCTTGAGCTTGGTCGAAGGGGAGGTCTCCTATGTCTTCGAACCCTAATCGGACGAAAGTACCGGAAAAAAGGCACAAAAGCAGAGAGAGCAAATAAATATAAAACCCATAGAAAATGAACTCCAAATTGAACAAGACTAGTGCCATTAGCAAGATATTGAATTTAGAAAATTTTAGGAACAAGTTATATAATTTTTGGAGTTATAACGAAAAAGATATGAATTTTTAAAGCTTTTTAATTGAAAAGAAAATTAGAAAAACCAGAATTCTCCTGTGCTGACACGTGACACGATAGGGCTCGGTCCACCGCACAGTGCGTGGACCGAGTTCATGCGCACCGGCGCATGGGTCCTGAAGTAGTGCCCCTGTGGTGCCCACCGTCGACCACACAAGGCATCAGTAGTTGGGGCCTACACTGTCAGCGCAGCGCGCGACAAAATGTCGACGCGCATGGCCGGTCTCTTCATTTTCTCTGCAGCTGGAGAAGAGAGGGGAGGGAAGGGAGGGGCGACGGCGGGCAAGGGAAGGAGGAGGGGAGGCGCGCCGAGAGCGGGCCGGGTGGAGGCGAGGCGAGGCGAGGCGACGGCATCAGCGACGCGGCTGCGACCGAGGCGCGGGAGGAGGAGGAGGTGGCGACAACGACAGCGATGGAGACGAAGGGATGGCGGCGGCGGAGCGTCGGTGACAGCAACGGAGAAAAAGGGAGGAGGCGGGTCCTGGGGAGAGAGAGAGAGGGTGCGCACGCTTAAATAGCCAAGAGGGGGAGAAAGTCGGGCACGGAGGCGGCCGGGAGCGGCGGGGAGGAGGCGAGGGGTGCCCCGGTGTCGGACCCGGATTTTCTAATCCCGAATCCTCTGCGAATACACTGTGCTATTCCCTGGATCAGTAGATAGCACTCACAGATACATCACTGAATCATTTCATACATGGCTTAAAACCATACCATTCATTAATTTGACACATCAGAGTTTACATAGACCGCATCGGGTCAAGTTTTACAATAAGGGCCGAACAGGCCCAATGATTACATCAAAAAAGTAGCGGAAGCGACAACGGAAGCAAAAAGGGTGAGGGCACATCTCTCCACAGGCAAGCGACTGGGGGAACCTGTGTACATCGGATATTACTCGAAAACTCAGATAATATAGGATGCACCTAGGTACCAACGGAGTCAGCTAGACTGGGGCAAGACTAGAACAACTAAGGACTAAACTACACTTCAAGAACTGATGGGTCTTCAGACATCTGGTTCCCCGTAGTAGGCGTAGTCTCCTTGCTCTATATCATCTGGGGGGTTTGGAGGAGGAGCGAGAGTGAGCACAACTACCGTGCTCGTGAGCCAACACACAATATGCAATAGATATACATGCAAGGCTTAACAAGGATGGATCAGGTTCTTTTATTTGCTAACGCAACATTTTCAATTATCATAATTACAAAGTCCTATGACTTAGCATTTTAAACAGATTGCATTTTTATTGAAGAGAATAAGTGCAATATTAAATAACAGTAGAGGTTACCTCCACCTCATGCTAAATTTTGATAGCGGTTACTTCCACCGATTATCAACACTGGGTAAGGCTACCCAGGAAAAATCCAAAACAAGGGCTGGATGAGCCCAACACATTTCCATTCCACCCACAAAGATTTTTGAAATAGAACTAACTTAGGTTAAGTTTCCATGTCCGCCTTTGACCTTAGGCGCGGCTGTTTAAATAGTTTAGACTCTGCAGAGGTTGTACACTGTACCCACAAGAGATAATCATACTCGTTACCCCACATGATTCCTTAGTCATGTAGTTGAGCGATCGTCACAGTAACGTTTCAAACTACCTTGCCCCTTCCGTCATCTCACCCCTATGGCCAATTCCATAAGTTGTGCGGGATGCTTACCACAACGACTAGCGCAGCTGGCCCCGGCCACAACGACTAGCGCATCTGATAACTTCACCGTTTTCGGTGTCCCATTCAAGCTAGCATACGTCCTGCCGCTTGCACACTTCTAAACACCAGTTGTGGGATGACATTCAAGGTTCAATAATTTTACTAAGCCAAGTTGCACTTTGCAGACTTGCGGTTGTACTTGTTTTACACAGGAGGTCATGACAAGATTAAGTCCTTAATTCATCTGGACGGTTCATACCACATACCAACTATTCTCGTGCTACGTCTGCACCCACCACTCTTTCCATCCGTCCAGATGTGGTACTAGCAAGTTGTTTAGGGTTTTGGGAAGGAAAACCAATTAACGTACCACATCAGTCATCTACATCCAATGACTGTCCAAAACTATTTTTTTTCATGTTTACAAGATGATGATCGGGACATTTATTGTCCCGGTACTTAAGCAAGACTAGCATGTCGCTTAAGTACAACCTAGGCTAGTATTTACCATATATTTACTAGGGTGACAAGGAATCTTTGGATTCAATTTATCAAGGATGGCTTAATAAGTAATTAATTAGCAAATGGGTATTTAACTACCTTAAGCTTTAACATACATTTGATTACAAAAGTAAAGCATGCAACTTTGATATTTTAAGTAAACATAGTTTGCATAAAATGTAGGCTCAGAATGATCAAAGTATTGACTCGCCTGGGTCAGATTATCGCGGTCTTGATCTTACTCAGGGCCTTCTCTGCCAGGGGTATTGAATTCCGGGTCTGCGTCTTTATCCGAATCTTGATCCTGCTTGAGTCGCTGCTTCTTCGCGACTCTGACTCCTAATTACACGATACAAGCAAAAACAACAAATAAATCCAAAAAACTTTAAAAGACCAAAGGCAATCAAAACGCTTTAAATAAGTTTTGCGATGAGCGAGCTGAAGAGACAAGATTCAGCGAGGAGGGGATGATTGACAAAGTCAAATGATCAGCCGAGTACACGAGGCAAGGGTGGAGATACTCTACCGAGGGAAAACAAGGGGGAAACAAAGTCGAATGAACTATTGCAGGGATATTTTTCTTAACAAAATTTTATATAAATGTTTTGGTGAATTGTTCCAGGAATAGTATGGCCAAAATAATTCTCTCATTAAATATTTTTACTTTGTTTTATCTATTTCCTTTTTGTCATCTATTTGTTTGTAGTTCAAGTTTTGCTCTTAAATCAAAAGTCAAATTCAACATAGTATATTTTTTTTTACTAATGCATTTATAATACATAATCCTATAATTCAGATTTTGGGATGTTACAGTTTATCAATACCCTCTAATATATATCAGGATTACCCTTCTTTTATCTATGAAAAAAACAAAAAAAAATTCTCCTATGCCAAACTATATATGATCGCGTGGCGTTGCCAGAAAAAGGTGGAACACACTGCGAGAGATTTGTTCTCTGCTACTGCTAATAGGATGTCTTGATGGATTCTTTGAGCCTGATGATTATATTTCTGGTTGCTGAAGTTCAACACATTCAGGCATGTTTTCATCAAAAGCTTTTGTTATATATAGGCGTTGAGCAATTTGGAACTCAAGAAAATATGCACATTTTGTGCTATCTCTCTCAGTCTTCAGTTGCTTATATTAGGAAGAACTCTTTTTCACTGTATTTTAATTTTCAGATCTAAAGGAAAACAAAAGCTAGCATGGAAACTGGTATTTTACCTATATGTTTCTCAAATTTTGTTTCTTGAGGCTACATATTGTGAATCTCTTATGCCTACATAAAGAACTTTCTTTTGATTAATTAAATTATGATTATACTGCTGGGAGTGGGACAACCATTGTTTTTTTTATAAAAAAATTGTTGTAAATCAAGAAACAATGACAATTGATTGACAGAAATAATCCACATATATATGCAGAACATATCAAGTGACAGATATGAAGAAAAAAAATATTGAATACCTTACATATATTCACATCAAAAATTTTCATCGCATCATTCTTTGAAAAATATGTGTCATCCACAGATCCTAACAACATACATGTAGATCTCTTTACCACAAAGAACTAAGTACTTCATGATCTACTGCGTACTGTCATAGTAACATGTACTACAATAATTAATGACTTACTTTCCTACAGGTAAGCCCACTTACAAACTCAAATATTATTGTCATCGGTCCTACAGCTTGCAAAAGGTCATTTCCCCGTAGCTACCGCGATTGTCAGCAAGTGAAGGTGTGTCATGACATAGTGTGGTGTTATTTAATTAGGTTTATTTATATGCTTCATGTCATCCGTGCCTAGGTATATTTCTGTGTGCACGTGTGATCATGTACTGTGTTAAAAAGCTGCTGCTAGTTAGACAAAACTTCTCCATGCAAAATAGTGCTAATCTATATTAGAAATATTTTTGTTTCTGTTAATATTTTACTGAAACTAATATAATAGCTGTCCTAAATCAATACTAGGTTAAGCAACATATGCCCGAAATTGTGACCATACCTCTTTATGAAACATCATATCTACAAGGAAATTTTAAAATAATAATTTAAAACTTCACATTTGGCACATTTAACATGAAATTTCTGCTCAGTATTATTAGCTAAGTAGCAACCTACATATGATTGTACTTTTAATTTAGTTATTTTCCGAAGACTCTTTTTAGTTATTATGTTATTGATAGGGCTATTGGATAGTAATGATCAACGACAAAGGGGTTATCTAATTCTGGGGAGAACATTCGAAGTTCAGAGTAGGACACTTAAAAATAACAACTGTAGAAATTAAGAACAACGGACTCAGGGAGAAATCGAATACACACACATATATAACCCAGATACAAATCAACGACATATTTATTCCACTAACTACCAAGCATAAAGTGTGTCATAATCATTATATATATCTCATATGCATGCTGCACGGCGCTTGACTGCATGTTTGCCATCCTCTAATCGCAGCAGAGGTCACATAGCCAGCAGCAGCACAGTACGGCAACACTGGAAAAAAAAATACATCACATACAATGGCATATAAGTACATTATTCAGACAATTCTGGACAATTAAGGTACGTATATCTATGCGTAGCATTCCCGGCTAGCTAGTTTATTGGACTTGTCAGTAGAAATCTTTGCAGCTAATATCAATCGCAACTGTTGAGAGTTTGTACATACCATCCATCGACAAAACTAGTCTTTCCCCGCGCTGTCGTTCGTCCGCGACGAGGCGACTCCCCGCCTTGCTCTGAATACACCGTCGGGTAGCCTGACGAAACCGATCCAAATTAAAAAGAAAAATTCAAGAAAAAATAACGATGGAAGCTGGAGGAAGAACAAGCTAGCTAGCATCCTAATTAAGAGCACATAAGTAATTAATAATAAACACAAGCATCACTTTGTGTTCGAGCAAATAATCTAGCTAGATTAACCAACCATACCTGGTGGTGGCTGCAGGTTCTTGTGGTTGTCCATGCTTCTACGTACCAACACACATACACTTCGAGGCTTCTTTGAATCGCTGGCGTTTATGGTTTTTCAGTTTGATTATGCGAAGAGAAGAAGAGGGATCACCCAGGTATATATTGTGCGACTCTGGATTTCTTCATCCGGATTCCTCTGTGAAACCACTGTGCTATTCTCTGGATCAGTAGATAGCACTTCACATGCACATTGCTGAATCAAACCATACATAGCGTAAAATCATTTCAATCATTAATTTACACATCCGAGTTTACATAGACCGCTTCGGGCTAATTTTTACAATAAAGGCCGAACAGGCCAAATGAATACATTACAAAAGATAGCAGAAGCAACAACGGAAGCAAAGGGGTGAGGGCGCATCTTACCGCAGGCAAGTGACTGGGGAACCCATGTCCGTACGCCCGATATTATCCGAAAACCTCGGACAATATAGGGGGCACACAAGAACCGACGGAGTCAGCTAGACTAGGGTGAGACTAGAACAGCTAAGGATTAAACTACACTTCAACGATTCCTGGGTCTTCAGACTTTTGGATCTTCATTGTAGTTGACAGCTCCGGGGTTCCTGTTTCTGAGGGTTTCGGAAAAGAGCGAGGATGAGCACAACTACCGTGCTTGCGAGCTAACACCACAGATGCAATAATATACATGCAAGGTGTAACAAGGAGGGCTCGGGATCTTTTATTTGCGTAAAATAGCATTTATAAATACAGATATTAGAAAATCCTATCATATTTTAACCAAATTGTATTTTTAAAGAGATTAATTGTGCAATAATTAATAAAAGCAGAGGCTACCTCCACCTTCATGCTTATATTTGATGGTGGTCATACCCACCTATTACCAACGCTGGGTAAGAATACACAGGGAAAATCCAAATCAAGGGCCAGGTGAGCCCCGCACATTTTTCATCCCATCCACAAATTTTTTGAAATAGAACTAACTCTCGTAAGCTCCGCATGCCCGCCCGTGACCGTGGGCACGGCTGTTCGAACAGTTTTTATTCTCTACATAGATTGTACATCTTTACCCACAAGAGATAATCAGCTTGATATGTACACACGTTCCCGTAGACATGTGAATCAAGGGGAGATTATCACAAGGCCTTTACAAGGCATCCCTCTTTATTTTCCACACCCTCTAATGTTTCACCTGAGTAGGGTTTTGTTCCATGGGACCCGACAACCCCTATACCCAGACCCCCTTTTGCGCCATGCAACTTACGCCTAGGGTCCCGCAAGTCACATACCCCAACCCGTAGCCTCGTGGGCTCACGGTGAAGGGGAGTCCCTCAATGGTGCGGCTCGTACCTGTGGACACCAATGTCGAACCCGGGAACGAAGGATCCTGAATTCTCTGTGTTCATACACTAGTCCATGATTTCCTGTGTACACAGTCACAAAAATGTTATCACAAACATATCCACTTTATAGTCGCTGGAGGGGGGAATGGAGCCGGGGAGGTGATGACACCGGGTGGAGGTGGCGGCATGGCGACGGCGGTATGGTCGGCCATGGCGCCGATGTGACCGGGTGACGTAGGCGGAGCAGGCGAGGCAGTTGGAGCTGGTGACGGACCAGGTGGAGGTGACACACGCGCTGACCCAGGGCGAGGCGCGGCTTGGTCCGGTCGGAGTCGTGCCACAAGGACGGAGCTGATGTCATGGACATATGGGCGGCGACGTGCGAGTGGGGGCAAGCGCAGGGCATGGCGCAGAGGAGCCGGTGGTGAGGTGATGCTTGGTGGGGGCAGAGCGGCAGAGGTGGGGGCGAAGGAGCAGGTGGGGGAGGTGGAGCCTGGCCGGGCGAAGGCGGGCCGAGCGGAGGCGACTAAGGGGAGAAGGGGGCGGCGGAGAGGAGAAGCCGGGCGGAGGCGACGCACTTGAGCGGGGGAGCAGATGGGGCGGAGCGGCCCGACGAGAGAGGAGAGAAGGGGGAGGTGAAGCGGCGACGGGACGGAAGAAGGATCAGCCGAGTCGGCTGGGGGATAAAGGGATAAAGGAGAGAGGGACAGGGGTGTCGCAAATTGAGTCCTGGCCGGCCGAGAAATGAGAAGGAGAGGCGCGGCCAGCCGGGAAAAGGAAGGCGGGCAGTGCATGGAGGAGGTGGGCCGGGCTGAGAAAAAGGAGAAGAATAGGAAAAATGAGTGGGCCAGAAAAGAGTTGGCCTAGGAAAATAAAAGGGAGGCAAGATTTTGAGAGGCATTCCAAAATATGAAAAGAGCGAATTGAATTTGAAATTTGAATTTGGAATTTGGAATTTGGAATTTGAGGACAGGTTTGAAACACAAACCCGAGTTTAGAGGAAGCTTGGAGTTTTGAAAATTCAAGCGACAAAACGAAAATCAACGAAAATTGAATTTAAATAATCGGCACTATTTGCCGTCCGAAAATGGGATGTCACAAATCCTACCCACCTTAAAATGAATCTCGACCCCGAGATTCGGGTGGCTCAAAAAACAGGTAAGGGCGGTCAGACTTCAACTGGTCTTCGTGATCCCAAGCGGCTTCTTGATCCGAAGGGTTGCTTTACTGAACTTTGCAGGGATGGATGATCTGGTGTCTGGCTTGCTTCATCAGGCATTCTGAGGCTTTTCTTGAGCTGAGAGATGTGGAGCATGATATCTGATAAACTTTTCTGGGTAATCTTGAACTCCAAGCGTTGACTCCAGTGATATCTCTTTAAGGTTATGGCTTGCATGATACAATCCGGGGAGCGGTCCATATTAACTTTTATCACGGTTTTCTGGGTTATTGGTAATTACCACCTTTCTTGCTGGTACAGCGTAACCCTTCTTGGCATCTGGCCATCTAATCGACCTCTAGGATGATATCCAAAGTTTGGCTTGCAGCACTAGGAGGCTTGCCAGGAATCTGAAATTTTCCATAACGATCTTTACTCGGGAATTTACTGAGATAGCAAAATAAGAGTCTTTAGGGTAAACCAGGTACCATGATTTCCTTTGACTTAAAGGGTTGGCAAAATAGCCTTACAACAAGTTTATTTCGACACAAAAGAGCGTAAAGCTCCAGCATAACATGCACTGGTGCAGATTTAGCATGTAACATACTCATTACATCCTTGATACTTCTGAGCGGTTTAGCTACCCACCTTAAAATGAAGGGTGCTCAATATTAGTTGTCTCTGCCAACTTCATTCATGATGAGCTCTATGGTGGTCAGGAAACTTGTCCTTTACAATTCAGCTGCTTTGGTTTTGACTTGGCATGGAGCCGCCTGGGCCCGCAAATCGATGACTTTTCTTGAAGTTGACGTCTGGCCTTGAGTCGGTGTGGCTCCTGAGTCGAACTATGCGGAAGTGTTGCGGCGTTGATGGCACTGTTCGGCGAAGTGTCCTCTTTCACCACACTTGAAGCAGTGAAGGTGAGCTATTGGGTTGAATGCTGCATGCTGGGGAAGGTGGAGAAGGTCCTCACTTCTTTCCATTTCTTCTGAGGTACTCTGACACTTTGGCACAATGTGACTATTCTCTTTTAAAGTCAGATATTAGTTATCCTTGCCATCCTTACTTACGACGAGTCTCGCAGCAACTTGAAGATTTGTCCTTTGTAACTCAATTGCCTTGGTCAGAATTGGACGCATGAAGCAATCCTTGGGGCAGTGGTCTTGTCCTTCACAAAGGAAGCACATGACTTTAATCATCGAGCATTTACCTGGCTGATGATCCTTATCACATTTGGGGCAGTTTAAACATTGAGCTGCCTGATGTCCTTTTTCTCCACAACGCTGCGAAGCTATCCGTTCACAGGCGCCTTCCGATTGATGGTGTTCTCACAGCTGGGATCAGAGAGCAATGGGCACGAGTAGCAATAGTGTACATATTGCCCGCATGTGAAGCATGCTCCTCTTGCATCTTGTCTTAATGGAGGACACATCTGGGCAACATGTCCTCACTTGCCACATTCAAGACAAACAATATGGGCTTCCGCCTTGTAGTAGAACTTCAAGAGGTGCAACTTGCTTTTCACCGAACCTTTGAGAAATTCTTCATTGTCAAGGCTAAGGTTGGTGATGATGATATTCTTTGTCGATTCTTCATGTTTCCGCTTAGACATCTTTTCATGTGGTGTCTGGGTTGCCGCGATAGTGACACTTGATCTCTTGGTCTTGCTTCCTTTGGGGGCATCTGTTGGCGAAGTGTCCCGGTTTTCTGCGATGGAAGTAGATGTTATCCTTTAGTGGTCTTCCTAGTGTAGCGGTACCATCGTCCTTGTGTAATTCTTGAGGTTGACGGGTAGCAGGGTCTGCTTTGTTGTCTTCTGCACCACTTGTACGGCGAAGCTTTTTGTGGGGACATCTACTAGCATAGTGCCCTTTTTCTCCGCAATCAAGCAAAGGAAAGCTACCGCAGGTTGATCTGTTACAGTCGTCCAAATGAACTACTCCCATTGGAACGCGGAGTTGGAGTTGGAGCTCTTGGTACCTTGGAATGCTATTGACTGCTGAGGGATGCTATTTTGTGACCTTGGCGCTGACTTCTTTCTTTTGCAACTGACACCACTTCCTTTGGCTGCTGGTCTTTTTGGTGCCATCTGAGAGAACAACTTAGGTTAGGCTAGGAGGATTTATATGAGGGTTCACTGGCCCTCTATGGCACACAGAAGAACTCAAAATCGATCGAGGAAAATGATCAAATACAATACAAAGCCTAGAACGACTGCATTATATTAAAGGGGTTAAGTGTTACATGACTTCTAAAGCACAGCATATAGGCCATACTAAGCCACGGCACGAGATACAAACACAACGTCTACAAAAGAAGGAAACAAAAGTGCTTGCAACCAAGGACTGCTAATGCAAGCACTGCTAGCCAACCTAGACTTAGCCTAGCTACTCCCACACGATCACGCAGACTTCAGGGTCAGATTGTCCTTCCTGGAGAGGCAAATAGTAGTATAAAGGTGTCGACGATCAAATCACTGAACTTACAAATATATAAAAGACAGAGGAAAATGACACGTATCTCCTAGAAAGGAATAATGATGCTCTTTATTGCTATGAACTGGCTAAAGGCTGTAATCTAGACTAAAGGCTAATTATCCTAACACAGGAGCACAATGCTTGTTGTGACTTTGCAATCTAATCGACTGGTTGTCTTTTGAGAGTGATTCCCAATCGATCCTATCTATCTCGGTCCTCTCTTCTCCTTCCGCGGTCCTCCTTATGTAGTTGATGAAGCGTTGGCAGTTACCCCTTGGAGAGACGCCTGTTGAGAAGTGACGCGTCTGATCGGAGAGACGCGGCAGTTGACAATGTATCAACTGATGTGCAGTTATATGTCAATGAGCCATTTAACCGTATTCCAGTGTCTTGGAGTTACGTAGCGTCGCGTGGTATGGAATATACAACACATGTTCCATTCGTCACACGGTAGAGGATATACCGACTCGCATCCGCATACCGCTCAAAGCCTTGTGAGTATTTGACTGGTCCGAGACTAGATTAGGAACCTTGTCCGACCAGGTTATGTATTATGTAACCTCTGGAATCCTCACGGCCAGTAAGGTCGTTAGCCTTAGGGTTACGACCATGAAGACGTATGGTCTCTATCTATTAAATAATAAATAGAGGTTTTAATCCTTGTCAAAAGGCGACTCTCGTAGAAGGTCTATGTGCATCTAGCTCAGTCGTTTGCAGGCGAAGCATGCTGCGTCTTGAACCGCTTCGTCACATCTATTGTTAGTGGTTTCGGGTCTGAAGGTGTGAGCTATGAACTCACCCTCTCTGGCATAGAGGAAAACCTCAATGGTCCTTGATTCTTGGTCCAGGGTTTGGGTCTTTCGTCCTCTGAAGATAGGCTTGCGGTAGTAGTCCAGGTGATACATGAATTGGCGAAGGATTTCCACGCACTCATCTCCATCTTCTTCGTGAGAGTACAAGTCCCACGTTCCATCGGACGAAGGTGTTGCCATCTACAATTTTTGAAACAAGCGGGAGTTAGAGTGAGTAAAAACTCAAGTGAAATCAAGGGAATTAGAGATCTAAGAGGGGTAAGTAATAGCAAATAGTACGTTATATTTTGTCAAATCTTTTCTTAGCTTTTGAAAATAATATTCAAGTCCTTAGGCTCGACCAGTTTAACTAAGATTCCTACAGTCATATGCTCTGATACCAGCTCTGTGGGACCCCGTATTTCTCCATCGGGATTTCTCTGTGAAACCACTGTGCTATTCCCTGGATCAGTAGATAGCACTTCACAGGCACATTGCTGAATCAAACCATACATGGCGTAAAATCATTTCATTCATTAATTTACACATCAGAGTTTATATAGACCGCTTCGGGCCAATTTTTACAATAAGGGCCGAACAGACCAAATGAATACATTACAAAAGATAGCGGAAGCAACAACGGAAGTAAAGGGGTGAGGGCGATCTTATCGCAGTAAGGATCGGGAACAGTACGCTCGATATTATCCGAAAACCTCGGACAATATAGGGGGCACACAAGAACTGACAGAGTCAACTAGACTAGGGTGAGGCTAGAACAGCTAAGGACTAAACTACGCTTCAACAATTTGTGGGTCTTCAGACTTCTGGATCTTTGTTGTACTTGACAGCTCTGGGGTTCCTGTTTCTAAGGGTTTGGGAAAAGAGCGAGGATGAGCACAACTACCGTGCTCATGAGCCAACACCACAGATGCAATAATATACATGCAAGGTGTAACAAGGAGGGCTCGGGTTTTTTTTTATTTGCGTAAAGCAGCATTTATAAATACAGATATTAGAAAATCCTATCACTTAGCATTTTAACCAAATTGTATTTTTAAAGAGATTAATTGTGCAATAATTAATAAAAGCATAGTCTACCTCCACCTTCATGCTCATATTTGATGGTGGTCATAGCCACCTATTACCAACGCTGGATAAGAATACCTAGGGAAAATCCAAATCAAGGACTAGGTGAGCCCCGCACATTTTTCATCCCATCCACAAATTTTTTGAAATAGAACTAACTCTCGTAAGCTTCGCATGCCCGCCCGTGACCGTGGGTACGACTGTTCGAATAGTTTTTATTCTCTGCAGAGATTTGTACATCTTTACCCACAAGAGATAATCAGCTTGATATGTACACACGTTCCCGCAAACATGTGAATCAAGGGGAGATTATCACAAGGCCTTTACAAGGCATCTCTCGATATTTGCCACACCCGCTAAGGTTTCACCTGAGTAGGGTTTGTTCCCGTGGGACCCGACAACCGCTGTACCCAGACCCCCTCTTGCACCATGCAACTTACTACAGACTGGCAAATGCGAAGAAGACGACCAGTACACCTTGAGAGTGTACCTTGCGTCTCCATGACGGGAAGGCTGATGAGTACATTTTTATGTACTCCAAATCTTCGTGGTCGTCATGGAAAAAGAGTTGGTTTTTGTTGGACCGAAAGGGCGACTAGGGGGGGGGGGGTGAATAGGAGCACGCTCACTTTTTCAACCTAGATCAGATTCAATCCAAATGTCACTCCAATAGCTATGGAAGCTATGAAGATCAATATACCAGTACAGCGGAAGACTAGTATTGAATCCAATCTAAACCCCGAAGCAAAACAACCAAAATCAACCGAAACTTAATTTCCTAAGTGTAGGGCGGTCTGACCTCTATTTAATGGCGGTCTGACCTCTGTTTAGGGCGGTCTGACTTCCAGCCTGATGAACAGTGAAATCAGCCCGAAAAATGAAATTGCAAATAGATGTAACTTTTGATCTACAACTCCAAACTTGATGAAACTTGGTACACACCTTCTCTAGGATGTCAGGAACCTATTCCAATTGAAGATCGTGAAGATCCTAGGAAAAGTTCAGACCTTTTTCAGTTTGAGAGGTGGATGGCTCGTGGGTGATTGATGATCAAGATGATCCTAGATGTATTCCCACATGTCACAGCAAGCTAGATCATGTAACGAAATCAATCAAAAACAGGCGAATCAAAGAAAGACTCAAAATCACCAAATAGGGAGAAGAAAGGCAAAGAGACACATCTTTGATCAAAGGTTTCTTTGGATTGATTTGATAGGGTTTGGGTTACAGCCACTCCATCAATGGAGGACAAAGCTCAATCCAAGAGCATGAAATCAAATCAAAACTCTCTAGAACCCTAACCTCCACTAATCCTCTCCCTAAGCCAAACTAGGGTTTCAACAAAATAATCAAAAGGGTTGAAGGGGTGCAGCCACCTCCCTTCTCTATTTATAGTGGAGACTTAGACCTTCTAGAAGATTAACTCAAATGGGCTCCCGTTAAGACCCAACACAAACGGGTCACACACACACACACGCAATTTGAAGCGCCGTCTTCAACACCTCTTGACCTAAACCGCTTCTCTTTGCGTCGTCTTGCGCCACGGGTAGGCAAAAGGTCACCTGGGTGGTATTTGGTAAGATTACCAAATATTCTTCTCGGTCCTTCTCCAAGACCGAGTCCATCCGCGCAAGCACTTTGCTCGCTCCACACGTGTAGGTTGATCAACGGCTCTCTTCATGTCGGCAAGTCTCTCCTATCCGGCTCCCACCGAGACCACCATGGCACTTCCACCGACCCGCGCCGCTTGATCAAACCAATCGACCGAATCGTCTGTCACCAACCTTGTCTATTTCGCACCACACTTGAGTTCATTGACTCACCCGCATCGCCGATCGCTCGACCTCGGCCTCCAAGCCTAGTCCCGATCATCATCGCCGCTGACCATCGCTGACCACCAAGCAACCCGCACAACAATAGACAAGCAAATCGAATACGGAACAAGTTCTTCACAACTTGACCCACGTTAGTCAAAACATGCATCATGCAACACATATGCATCAAACTCATGACTTTGACCTAACCAACAAACAACGCCGCCAAGAAGGCCGACGTTCAGTGACAACCGGTCGGACCGCCCCGTGGCGGCTCGATCACCACCCCACGGCCTCGACCGCTACTACAAGCTGGCCGACCGCCAATGGGACTTAGCCAAATTTTGGCCCTCAAATCCTGCACCCACCGAATTTTATATCTCGAATAACTTTTACCGAGACTCCAAAATCAAGACCAAGTGCATTGTGATCCTCACTTGCCTACACCTCTATTTTTGGCCCACTGCTCGACCACTTTTGTCACGGCCGTCCGACCGCGACATGGCCGGCTCGACCGATTTGGGACCTGGTCGGACCGCCATGCTATGGCCGGTCGGACCGCCCGCCCGTAATGCCCGAATAGCTCAAACTTTGTCGAAAACCCGTGAAACGACAAACCGTTAACGCCATTGCCAATTGTCACATCATCCTAAGATCTGGAGCATATCCCCATGATATCCACAGTTTTATATGAAGATTACGCCGGGCGATGGCCTTTATTACAGCGGTAAGAAAGCTGTTGAGAACCTGCGATGGCGTTCCTCCTCGAAGAAGGAGGGAAAAATTGAGAGATGGGTTGATGCTATCCATCTCCTGAGTGTTAGGGGTTTAACCTCCTGGCACGTGGTAAGGGACTTTTTCATACGGAGGATTAGTCCTTTGAAGGCCAGAGCTTTTTCGATGCGCTGGTACATTGGTCGTGATGATGCGACCAGGCACTCTAGGGAAGGTAAATCCCAGTAAAATCCTACCAGTATACCTTTCTGGTCAATCGCTTTCATAACCCTAAGACCTCTTTTTTATTATAGCTTTATCTTCTGATGAGGTCAGAAGTTGGATCAAGATGATCTGCGCTGGAGAGCCTAACAAAAAGGCTAGTTTCCCTCTGATCTTAGCGGTTACTACCGCCGAAGAGAGGGCTGAGAGACTCCGGGTAAGCATGCTAATTATTTTTCATCTTCATAATCTCTTCCAATCGGTGATTACCTAAAAATCCTCTTTGATATGTAGTCGGTTGGTCTGAGAATTGATGAGGCCACTGAAACATGTGAGCCAATTGACGAACCGGCCAGTCTTACGATCACTAGGGAACGTAATCGTGTAGAGGTAGGTAACCGAAGGAAGTATTTTTCGTTTAGATGAAAAATATGTTCATCACTCGACTAACTTTTTTTGTTAATCCAGGCGGTAGTCGTTGAGTCCCATACAATTGCTTAACAATTGCCTAGGGCTGTTGAGGCAACTGCTTTGGTGACCAACGAACCTACACCTTCTGATCCAACGATAAGGGATTCTACTCTCAACCAGTTGGTTGAAAGTATTACATCTGATCTTCTATTGGAGGATGAAGTGGGTGCAATCAACCCTACCAGTTCAAAACTGGTTGAAAAGAAGAAAAAAAAGCAAACGCTACAGACTTTAAGCCAGCGCGCTAGAGAGTCAAGATAAAGAAGATGACCGGGTATGTTTTAAATGAAATAATCACATGAATGCATACCTTTTATATTATTGATGAACTTGAACTCTGAACTTCCTTTCTTTTGTGCAGATCTGTTGGAGTTCCAAATGCTTCCGACTGTGTCATTCCGAGAGGTCAAGTGATCGAGGGCACCTCCGACCAAGGCTTTCCTCAGGTAAGAAATACTGAGGAGGAAGTGGTTAGGGAAGCCCCCGAGCCTACTTCAGTTCCAGAATCTGGATTGGATCCTGTGGTGATTGTTACTCCATCAACGGAGGTAGGCATTTCTGCAGATCCACAACAGACTCCGATCGCTGCAAGCAACTCCTCCCAGACTAACAAGTTTCCTTTCTCTCCTCGATTTATCGAGGATAAGGAGTTTGATGAAACTTGGAGAAGAGTGTCAGATCGTCTTGCAAGGGCAAATCCTGATAAATTTTTTGCCGATTACAATGACGTGGCAATTGAGTAAGTGTCTTCAACCATTCTTATAGTTCTCTTTGAAGTTTATTAGAAACTTGAAGAAGAAATGCTATCTATGTAGCATATGGTTGAAAACTTTGCTGCGATCGGAGGCCTGGCCGAGCGAATAAAACTCCTGGAGGAGAAACACTCCGAATTAGAGAGTAAACATTCCTCCATTTAACTCTTTCTTCTTTATGTCTCCGTCTTTCTCTTTTAATTATTCTCCCTTATCATATTTGATAGATTTGGAGAAAATAAAAGAAGAAGCTATGGTTGAAAAGGCCAGAAGACTAAAGCTTGAGGACGAGAATCAAGTTAAAAACCTCTCGATCAAAGACTTGACGACCAAAAATAAAGAAATCTTAGAAAATTCCAAGAAGAAGGCCGAAGGTAATTAGTCGTAAACTTTGCCTAATACTTATTTTGCTTATATAGAAAAAAAAATCAAGCATTAACCAAAGCAAAGAAAGCTTTAGAATTTGAGCAAGACAAGGGGGCAGCACTCATGCTTAATCTCGACTTAAAGATCACTGCACTTAATAAAATGATCTTTGATATGGGATCAGGATCAAAGCTGCCCTCCTTGAGTGATCCAATGGAAAAAGTAGATTACCTTGGCCACCTTTTGGAGGACCTTAAAGGCTTGCTCAAGACTACAAGAGAGAATTATGCCTAATCCGTAAAAGAATCCATTGCTAGTGGAGTTAGTCTTGCTTTGGCAAAACTGAAGGCGTCCGACCCCTCTACTAATCCATTGCTAGTGGAGTTAGTCTTGCTTTGGCAAAACTGAAGGCGTCCGACCCCTCTACTAATCTTCAAGCGATTGAAGAAGATTTCAACTGCTTGCCTGAGGGGGCGACCAATTTTCTCAAGGAAGTAAAGCCTCTTGGAGACAAGGTTGCAGAAGAAATGGAGGTCGGATCTCCATCAAGCAGTGATTAGATGGGCAATCTCTAGCAGTAAAAAAACCTGCAAAAATAGAGTATGCAAAATGTGTAAAACTTGCCTCTCTCTTATCAAGAAATTTTTTGTTCATCCGGTCGACTTATGGATATTCATATATTACCTAGCCCCCGACTGTTTTATAGTAGAAGAACTTTACTATACAAGCAGTAGGCCAAGAATATGAACTTAAGTCTCAACCATTGTTTGAAAGTTTGTACCGATCGTTGAAAAACTGATCGTGATAATACTAGGAAACCTTTTTTGGTCAGAACCAGTGCTAGGTTTTGACTAGTTGTAAATCTGTTTTTCGTAATCAAAGTACTTACTAAGACAATATATGGTCGGAAGAAAGCAGGACTTTCCTTGATAAAAGAAAAAATGATATGCAAAAACATATATAATAAAAGATAAGCGGTTTTATTTCTATGTAGTACTCAACGCTGGTCGAAATGAACAGCTAAGAAATGAAGATATAATGTATATATCGCAATACGTGCTCATGCTCTAGTCCGACTGGCAGCGAGGATCGTAGGAAAAGGACCGTCGCTAGGAAGCTCCTTCCAGTGGGCGGAACCACGTGCAAAAAAGGAGAGACTTCGACTAGGAGGTTTTCTGTGTCCCGACCAGTAACCAAACAAGAGTAGAACAGAATTTTGAAAATAAAAAATATAATCTTCATAATCTTGAGAACATGAACCGCGTCGACCAGATTTGGGTACCATCGTATAAATAACATCACTTACTTCTTTGAATTTAATTAACAATTATTGAATTTAAAGGAAATTAAATAAAAATTAAACGAAAAACTTACGCAGTTGATCAATGTTCCAAGAGTTGGACAAAACTCTGCCGTCGGACATGGCTAATCGTACTGAGCCTGGTCGGATGACTTCGACCATGGTGTAAGGACCTTCCCACTTGGGAGAAAGTTTATTGTAATTTACTTGGCTCTGAATTTTTCTGAGAACCAGATCACCTGCAGCTAGGCTGGAGGCTGCACCTTACGGTTGTGGTACCTTCGCATGCCTTGTTGATAGATTGCCGAACATATTAAGGCTTGGTTTCATCGTTCTTTAAGGAAATTGATATTGTCGAGCCGTCGTTCCTCCTGATCATTTATATTAAAACAATCAGTACGAGCAGAGCCAATTTTTAATTCCAGAGGAAGCATGGCTTCGGCTCCATAGACTAAAAAGAATGGTGTTTCACCGGTCGCACGACTGGTCGTGGTTCAAAGAGCCCATAAGACAGAAGGAAGCTCTTGAACCCAAGCTCGTGACCGCTTTATTTGCTGGTCGAACACTCGGCATTTGACCCACTGCATTATGATACAATTGGCGCGCTCAACTGCCCCCATTGCTCTCTGGATGAGCAACAGAGGCGAAATGGACTTTTATTCCAAGCTCATCGCAGAATTCTTGGAAACTACCGCTTGAAAATTGAGTATCGTTATCTGTGATTATACGACTGGGTACACCAAATCGCGTAATCACATTTTTTTGTCAGAAATCTCTTAGCAGTCTCAGTTGTAGTTTTAACAACTGGCTCGGCTTCAATCCATTTTGTAAACGTGTCAATCATGATGAAAAGGAATTTGAAGCCCCTGGGTGCTCTTGGGAATGGTCCCAGAATGTCTAGTCCCCAGGTTGCAAAAGGCCAGGAAAGAGGAATTGTTTGCAAAGCTTGTGTCGGCTGATGTACTTATCGGCTATGAAACTGACATTGTACGCACTTCGTCACGAGCTCTTTTGCATCATGAAGGGCAGTTGGTCAATAGTATCCTTGCCTGAAGGCTTTACCGACTAATATTCTGTAGGAATGATGCACTCCACAGACTCCTCCATGAATTTCGGTTAGCAACTTAATGCCATCCGAGTGAGATATGCATCTCATCAACACTCCATGAGATTCTCGTTAATACAAGGTACGTTCGATTAGAGTGTATGATTTGGCTTTTTGTACTATACGATCGGCCTCTACATCATCTTCCGGAATTAGGTCATGCTGAAGATAATTGTAGATCGATGTCATCCAATCTCTACCCTAATCGTCACCGATCTGTGGAGCATCTATGTTATCAGAATCAATTGGCATGACCTGATGTTTATCATTGATGTTCTCAGAATGCTCGACCACCGAGGGTGAATCGAGTTGCTCGAGAAAAACTCCGGGCGGGACGGTTGACCTTGTGGAGGCTATCCGTCCCAACGGGTATGCTAGAAAGTTTTTCTTTCTAGGAATGTGATGGATATGAAAACCGAAGAAATGCTTTTCGAGTTTTCGTTCTTCCGCCAGATAAGACAACATCTTGGTACTCGAGCATTGATACACTTTCCCTACTTGATTCGCTACTAGTTGAGAATCGCCATTCACTAGCAATTTGCGAATCCCGAGCAAATGAGCTGCTCGAAGTCCTGCCAGTAAACCTTCATATTCTGCCACATTGTTTATAGCGGGAAAGTTAAACTCGATGGCGTACTTAATGTGTTCGACAGTAGGGGATATCAAAACGACTCCAGCCTCCGATCCCTTAAGCATCAAAGAACCATCAAAGTACATTGTCCACTCATCGTGGTGCTCGTACTCTGGTTCCTGCTTAGATTCGGGGTTTGTTCATTCGACAATGAATTCTGCTATTGCCTGAGATTTTATTGCTGTTCGTGAGATGAAATGGAGATCGAACGACCCTAGTTCAACCGCCCATTTTGGTATTCGTCCTGATGATTCCCTATTTCCAAGGACTTGACCAAGGGGATACTCGGTGGGTACGACCACTTTGTGGGCTTGAAAGTAATGCCTTAGTTTTCTCGAAGCCATAAGGAGACCATAGAGCAGTTTTTGTACCTGTGGGTATCTTTCCTTTGGTCCATGTAAGACTTCGCTTACATAATACACTGGTCATCGGACGTTTTCACGTTCTACGATAAGTACACCGCTGACAGTTTGCGGCATTGTAGCCACTTAAATCCGCAATATTTTTTCCGGTCTCAGAGAGGCTAAGACCAGGGCACTCGTAAGGTACTCTTTGAGCTTTTCAAAGACATCATTGGCCTCCTTTGTACATTCAAAACTTCTATTTTTCTTAAGAAGCCTAAAGAAAGGTAACCCTTTTCCACCTAACCTGGCTATGAAATGGCTTAGCGCTGCCATACAGTCAGTTAGTTTTTGGACTTCTTTCTTTGTGGTCGGAGGGCGCATCTGGTTGATGGCCGATATCTTTGCAGGATTTGCTTCGATACCTCTAGCCGAAACTAGGAAACCGATAAGCTTTCCAGCGGAAACTCCGAACATACATTTCTCCGGATTCAACTTGGGGTTATACCTTCTCAAGTTGTTGAAAGTCTCTTGTAAGTCAAGAATGTGATCGCCAGTGTTGATACTCTTCACCACCAAATCATCAATATAGGCTTCTAGATTCCGACCTATCTGTGGGCTAAAGGTTTTCTACATCAATCTTTGAAAAGTTACACCAGCATTTTTAGACCAAAATGCATCTTAACATAACAGTAAGTGCCATATGGAGTGATGAAGGAAGTTTTCTCTTCATCTTCTTTACTCAGGTTAATCTGGTGGTACCCTGAATATGTATCTAAAAAACTTAATAATTCACACCCGGAGGTGGAATCTACAAGTTGATCAATGCAGGGAAGAAGAAAGTCATCCTTCGGACAAACTTTATTCAGATCTGTGAAGTCTATACACATTCGCCATTTTTCATTATTTTTTCTAACCATTACATGGTTGGCGAGCCATTGAGGGTGATGGACTTCACGAATAAATCCAGCCTTGAGGAGTTTTTCAACCTCTGACTGGATTGCCTCTTTTTGATCACGCGCAAAGCGCCTTAACTTCTGTTTGACTGGTTTCTTGTCAGGCTGGAGAGCTAGCCTGTTCTCAATCACCTCCCTGGGGACTCCGAGCATGTTGGACGCCTGCCAAGTGAATACGTCTTAGTTTGCTCGGAGGAAGGAGACGAGCGACTCTTCCTATTTTAGGTTGACTCCTTTGAGATAGACCTGTCGGTGTCTCCTGACTTGACGTTTCCCAGAGGAACACCATTGTCGAGAAATACCTCTTTTGTCTGGTCGGACGGCTTGGGTGTCACCCTTGGTCTGGAGCGTTTGACCTGCATTGCAGTTGAGTCAGTGTTTCTGGTCGGAAGTTCATCAACCAGTTCTAAAGACCTTCGGTCGCATGCATAAGCCATTTTCTGATCTCCTCAAACCATGATGACACCTTTTGGTCCTACCATCTTTAAGCTTTGATAACCGTAATACGTGGCTATCAGAAATTTTGCTAGAGCCGGACGACCAAGGATGTCGTTATATGTGGTTTCAAAATCAACCACGTCAAACGAAACTTTTTCTGTTCGAAAGTTGTCAGGGATTCCGAACGTAACCGGCAAGGACACTTGTCATATCGGTTTGGCGGTAGAACCGGGGACTATGCCATAGAAGGTATATTTTACCGGTTTCACCTTGGATCTAGGAACCTGCATTTCTTCCAATGCTCCTGAAAATAAAATAATTAAAGAACTACCACCATCTATCAAGACTCGATTAACCTTGCAATTATTAATAGTAGGTTCAACTATAATAGGAAACCTACTCGGTCGAGTCGACAGAACGGGGCAGTCTTCTTTGGCAAAGGAGATTACCGTGCCTGACCACATTGATGGTTTGATGGCGATCGAAGACTCCGCAAGGTTGACCTCCCGCTCCATAGCTTTCAGATGACGCCGTGAGTCGTACGACGAAGATCCGCAAAGATCATGCTGACCGTATGTTGAGGTTCTTGGTACTCCATCTCTTCGTCGCCATCCTTATCTGTCTTGGAGCTTGTTTCCCATAATCCCTGTATTGAGGGAAGAGGGTCTTTACCTGCATAGTAATCCTCTAAATTCTTTTGCCAAGCACGGTAGGTGCGTAAATCATGCCCTGCTTGTTGATGAAGTGGGCACCACTTCTTATTCTTCTTAAACCCATCGGTCGGAATTTTCGCCTTGCCTCGACCGGTATAGTCTTTCTTACCTTTGGTAAACTTATCTGGGACCGCTAGGACTTTATTATCGTCCGTTTTGCGGTGTTTCTTCTACTTGAGAACCTTTTTAAGCTTCTTTTCTGGCTTCTCTGAGCCAGGTCAAGGGGTTTTATCTTTTTGATCTTTGGCTTCACTCCATTCAACCACTTCACTAGCGGTTGCGCACCTATCAGCCATGTCAAAAAGCTCAGCGGTTATTCGTGGAGTATTCATGGCAATATCCTTCGTAAATCGCCGATTCCTCAAACCTGCCTTGAAAGCTTGAATTACAGAAGATTCTGCAATCTCTGGTATCGAGTTACGAACCTGGCTAAACCTCTTGATATATTGACGAAGAGTCTCTTTCGGGTTTTGTCGGATCCGATGGAGGTCATCCTCCTTTCCAGGGCGGTCGTACGTACCCTGGAAATTTACGATCAAAAGATCGTATAGTTGTTTCTAAGTGTAGATTGATCCGACCGGCTGGTTGAGCAACCAAGACCGGGTAGATGCCTCCAGTACCGTAGGTAAGTAGTTGGCCATTACATTTTCATCACCACCCGCAGCTCTGATGGCGGTGGTATAAATCTGGAGAAATTCCAACGGGTACCCATTGAACCTATCCATGTTGGCCTGTCAGAACCTATTAGGCCAACGCACGCCCTGGAGCCATGCGGAGAAGGCTCGACAGCCCGTGACTGACCCATGGCGCCTTCTTTGAAAAAGGTGCCGGATTGTGATCGGTCAGAGACCGGTTTCTAAAATTAGAAAACCAGGGCTCCAGTGTTCCGATCTAATCATGGGTGTTAAGATGACGCCCTTGATCACCTGCTCGGCCTAGACGATGTCGCAGATCATCGGGGTCAAGCGAATAATCTTCTCGACGAGGGGAAGGCGTGGTTGTTTGAAATAATCTCCTTCCTTCATGACTTGTTGGTCAAAATCGTCGAGGAGGTCTTGGTACCGATCGATTCTCAACATACCTGTGCTGCCTTCTACTGAGGGAGGAACGTTGGGACAATGTCATAGTTTGACTTTGTGCTGTCCTGTGTTCCCGGTACGCTTTCGTATGTTGCACGGTTTGTTGAAGGATTTTCGATACCTGTCCCATCAATCCGACAAAACCTGGAGCTCCAGCTAGAGTAGGGTCAGTGTTATTTAGAATATTCTGAATATGCTGCAGGTTTTGTACCATCACTGAAGGTCTCGGAGGATTCATTGAGGTTGTTGATGTTCGTAGATTTGAGCCTTCTCTTGACATCGCGCTTGGTCCCCTCCGATCCATCATCCTTGGTGGGGCAGAAACAGGCGTATTAACTGATGGACGTCCATCAGTTATGTTGCATCTGGTAATAGGTGCTTGATTGCCCGTGCCATTTCCATCAGTATATGGTGGCGAGGCAGTGTGTGCAGGACCGTACACGGCATTCTGATCAGTATTTCCGATCGCATTGACCTTGTGTTTCCAGCAGCGATCTTCCGGAGAACTTTCACTGTAACCAGTGGAGAGCTTCTCAGTGCTTCTACCAGAGACTTCCACGACGAAAACCGGACAGAGATGAGCACCTCCTGAGGTCTTCGTGGGGAACTCAGCCTGATCTTGTGGGTTGCTGAGCCATATCGTTCTCACTCGGCCTATAACCGGTGAGAGTTTCATCGACATTGTTACCAGATGTCGGTTAGCTCCTGGATTTCCTGAAGCCGTTTGTGGGTACCTGTCAGCCATAATAGTAAAAATAATAATTTTATTATTGTACAGTAATTATTTTTATATTGCTAAAAATATTTTTAAAATTGAAAAAAATAGTAATATTGGTCTAAAAATTCTATAATTTTTTAGAGTAGTTTAATAGGGTATTTATATCTTAAATAAAATATTTCAACAAAAATTTATCTTTTACTTGCGAACATCAATTCATTTTTAATTGCTCGATATTACAAAAATCAAATAGAGATTTTTAGAAAATAACAAATAGAGTCCAAAAATTCTAAAACAATTCACAAAAATTCCATGAATTATTTTTAACTTAATAAAAATAATTTCAACTTAAAGTTAGATTTTATTTTTGTACAGTAATTAAATTTTTTTTCTAAAAAATAGGAAAAGCCTTTTTAAATACAAGAAAATTCTAAAAATTAATTAACATTTCATTTTTCACTTTAAATCCAATAAAATACCAGACAATTTTAATAAATTTTATTTTTGACTTTAAAACCAAGAAATTAAATAATTGATTTTTCTAACAAAGATAACTCTTTTAAAATTATAGAAAATCAAGAAAAAAATCTTTGACTGCCAAAAAAATTGAATAAAATAATAACTTTATTAATTTTTATTTCGGTAACAAAACTTTGGGATGTTGCAAGCTCGGTGACGGCGGTCCCGGGGAGGCGAGGTGCTGCAGCCGTGTGTCGGGGACGTTGCCGCGGTGCTCCTGGTGCCGGTACTTGGGCCGAGTCGACGGCGAGGGCGGCCGGCGGCAGAGAGGGGGCCTTCAGCCGGGAGGGAGAAGGAAGGATGGGGGGCTTTGGAGCACTTACCTGGGGAGAGGGAGGAGCAAGGCGGGGAGGAGGTGGCGGGCACTGGGCCATTTATAGTCGCTGGAGGGGGGATTGGAGCCAGGGAGGTGATGACGCCGGGTGGAGGTGGCGGCATGGCGACGGCGGTATAGGCAGCCATGCCGCCGATGGGACCGGGCGATGTAGGCGGAGTAGGTGAGGCAGTTGGAGCTGGTGATAGACCGGGTGGAGGTGACGCGCGTGCTGACCCAGGGCGTGTCGCGGCTTGGTCCGGTCGGAGTCGTGCTGCAAGGACGGAGCCGATGTCATGGAGATATGGGCGGCGACGTGCTGGGGCCCGGTGGAGGCGACGTGCGGGTAGGGGCGAGCGCAGGGCATGGCGCAGAGGAGCCAGTGGTGAGGTGATGCTTGGTGGGGGCGGAGCGGCTGAGGTGGGGGCAAAGGAGCAGGTGGGGGAGATGGAGCCGGGCAGGGCGAAGGCGGGCCAAGCGGAGGCAACTAAGGGGAGAAGGGTGCGGCGGAGAAAAGAAGCCAGGCGGAGGCGACACACTTGACCGGGGGAGCGGATGGGCGAAGCGGCTGGGCGAGAGAGGAGAGAAGGGGGAGGTGAAGCGGCGACAGGAGTGAAGACGGATCGGCCGAGTCGGTTGGGGGAGAAAGGGATAAGGGAGAGAGGGACGGGAGTGTCGGTGCAGCTGAGTCGGGCCGGGCTGGAGAAATGAGAAGGGAGCGGTGCGGGCCAGGCCGGGGAAAAAAAGGAAGGCGGGCCGGCTGCGGGAGGAGGTGGGCCGGGCTGAGAAAAAGGAGAAGAATAGGAAAAATAGTAGGCCAGAAAAGAGTTGGCCCAGGAAAATAAAATGGAGGCAAGATTTTGAGAGGGGTTCCAAAATATGAAAAGTGTGAATTGAATTTGAAATTTGAATTTGGAATTTGAGGACAGGTTTGAAACACAAACCCGAGCTTAGGGGAAGATTGGAGTTTTGAAAATTCAAGCAACAAAACGAAAATCAACGAAAATCGAATTTAAATAATCGGTACTATTTGCCGTCCGAAAACAGAATATCACGTATATAGCCGAGAGAACTGTGCATGGGCACGTATGCAAGATATTCCTTTCGGATTTGTTCAAGGCAAAAGTGGGAAGTGAGATGCTCTCGATCGACTTGAAATTGCGTACGTGATGATCGAATCTGTCTTTTGGTGCTGGTTGCGAACTTGGAACGAAATGACACAAAAAAAAAGTGAGATTATTTTGTCGGCACCGGCGCTTACTGTTGACAAACCAGTTATTATAGGCTATATGATATTAGTTACGACTTCGGATTAATTCCCAGCTGCAAAAGTAAGCTCAGGTGCATGCATTCATAAGCAAATCATATCCTACACATAGATGCAGAGATTGGATGGCACGGGCGTCGGTAAAAAATTCTTTTTAGTTTTTGTTATGTAGTGACCATGGAATATGTTCCCCGCTACAGATAGCTAGCTAGGATGAGACATCTTTCGTTTCTGAAGATATAATGTTCGATCTTTGGGGACGGAAATGCTATGAATTAGACGGTTGCATTAGACGTGTCTGTTCTTAATTTGTTGCAACAATCGATTCGGAACATTGTAGTAATTGGTTTGAAATGTTGCAGTGCTAAATGTGCTGTTCTGCACTGCAACATCCTCAATGAGTTACCACATCGATCGTTATATGTAAAGGTAGTTCAACAAAATTTTGGTTGCTGATTTCTTTTGTCAACAGTTAAGTAAACTTTTGTGTAGTCTCAGTAGTCAGTAGTTGATTCGAAACGTGACAACAGAAAATTGTAGAAGTGTAACTCGAGCATTTTTACACAGCATTTTTACACAATTCTGAGACTAGAAAATTACTGCCGAGACTCGGGAGTCAGGACAAATCATCAACAGAAGCAAACGATCCTTTAGTACATTGATAAATTCTAGACGTGTATTCGGAAGTGATATCAACAAAAAAAAAAAAAAATAGGTATGTGGTATCCTGACCACAGTAGGATCGAAGAAGCAAGGATGGATGGTATCGTCGGATTCTCATAGAACTATGCGAAAGCTTTACAACACCGTACGATTGTCAGTAATCTTTGTGCATATATGGTGTATCTAGATTTTACATAGAGTTTATTTACGTAGTTTTACGATATTTAGACAATATTTATTATGGATTACAGAATTTATGTGGTATCCCTTTAAGATACGTAGAATTTTTTCCAGATACAAATAGTACTCTCAATACAAAAGAACTCTTATAATCAGATTTTGTAAACAAGATGAATAGTAGAAATAATAGAAAACCATGAAAAGGCTCCAGGCTGTTGCTGTGCCACAAGCCTGTGAGTTTCTCTCATGTACTTCCTGAGTTCATCTCCTAGCAGTGTTCGTGTGTCCACGTAGCGTTTGTGATCCTAGCTATTGGCCAACAATTAGTATCACACCTGCAGGTTCAAAACCCTAGCTGATCTCAACTCCTAAGGTGGCATATACGAAGGGCGTGCAAGCGGTCGACAGAGCAGCAGCGCGAGCTCGGCCCAGCACGGCAGAGCGGCGGGCTCCCGTAGCGCACGACGAGAATGCGCATGAGGCGGCACCCCGTGGCATGTCAGCACAAGATGTGGCCGGCGCGGCAGAGTTACACGGTGGGCACGAGCAGCCAGAGACACGATGCGACTGGCGGCTTGATGCGAGCTAGTCTCGACGGGTCGACAGTGACGCTGGGCATAGCGGAGCTAGCGGTGACCGCATATCGCAATCTCGTCGGTGAGCGCATGCATGTAGTTGAGTCCATGCATGTAGGAGCAGTGGTGCCGGGTCATATGAGTGTGCAAGTTAGCACATTGAATTAGTTGTTTACATGCATGTGTGCATGTGGAATAGATAGTGGTGCATGTCGTTGGAACGCAAGATGAGTTACACATTTTCAAGGTGAAAGCGTTGTGTTGGTACTAGGCGGTTGCGGTGCGTATTTATATGTGTATCCGTGGAGTTGAGTCCGAGACGTTAAGGAGATGTGTTCACCGTCCTGAGTTAAGTCCATGTAGTTGAGTCTGGGATGTTGAGTAGATGTGTTCGCCGTCATGTATTGAGTAACAGTTAGGCAAGTTGTAGTTGAGACTAACTGCCTCAATAAGTCGTTTGCTCTCAATAAAAGACACAAAGATTAGTCTATGATTTGTTAGTAGCTTTGTGCATATGCTATATCTAGATTTTGCGTAGAGTTTGTTTATGTGGTTCTACAATATTTAGGTAGTATTCATTATGGATTCTAGAGTTTGTATGGTATCCTTTCAGGATACGTAGAACCCTTTTCGGATACGAATAGTCGTTTGTTCTCAATAAAAAGGCATCTATAATCAGATTTTGTGAATAAAAGTAATAGAGAGAAAATCAAAAAAATTATTATTGTTTCAGCAGCACAAAAAAACATTTTATATTCTTGTATTCGCGTCCTAAGAGTCTATTATATTCACATGTGTTGTCTACCGAAATTACGGTGTATGAGCTGCTTCGAACTAATAGCCCAAACTTGTATAGTGCTCTTAGCTGTCATGAGAGACTTTCTAGTTGGAATCAAAGAATGACAAGATCGAAAAAGACCTTCTGGACGGCACGGTTACTTTTAACCGACCCTTTGTTTTCTTTTTTCTAGGGAAAAGGTTTATGGGTATAGAACCTTATAGGTATGTTTCGTTCCCAACATACTCTTTAGTCTGGTTTGTACGGATTATCTAAGTTGAAGCGGATCAGACTGTATGGATACAATATGAGTTGTTTAGTTTACTGTTTCTGTTAAGTCAGGCTGTGCTAAGATATTGTTTAGTTGAGTGCATAAGGAAGTTAACCGCAAGTGTAGATGCAAAAGACGGTGGAAAAAATGTTAGCATGACTTTAATTTTGTCTTGATATATTTCAATAACCCTCATTTTATCTTAACCCACTTTAATCAACTCTAATACTACCTAATATGCACTGATCATCTCTTAATAACGTTATTAGTAGAGCCTGCATCCCGAGAAAAGAAGAAATTGGGTGTTTCTGCCTAGCCTGACTCGAAGGCATCTTTTGCGTCTGCTCAGTCAGGTTGTTTTACATGTGCAGCCATCCAAACAAACGAAACTAAAAAGATTATGCACCTGATGAGTCTATTCTAAACTTATACACTCAACCAAACACACTATATATGTATTGTAAGAGATGGTTACAGAATTAAGCTGTATGGAAAAGTAGTGGAAACATAAAGTAGAAAAAGGAAGAAAAGAGGTAATAGCAGAGTACTAACTGAACAGGATGCATGTGGGATCTCGTTTCTCCTACACTTGGCGCCTTGGCGAAGCCCCTAATTAAGAAACACGTTATCAGGGTGGAGAACAAAGGAAAACTCTACCACCGAAATTTTGCCGGTATCTGTCAGTTATCTGTGTTATTAGTAGGGTCTAATAAAATTTCACATCAGACAAAAACAATTCAGATTTATCTAATTTTCATCAAAATTTAAATTTCAATTCAGAATTTAGATCAATTCATCTCAAAAATCAACCTTCAATTCTTATATGTCATCCAAAATTTCACCGAAATATCTGGTAACTGGTGGTTACTAGTCCTATAGGTGGTCTTAAATTTCATTCGAAATTTTGCCGAAATATCTGGTAACTGGCGGTTACCAGTCCAATCGGTGAGGTCCGCTATAATTCCCCCACTTCCCCCACTGATATATTTTTCCTTATGGAGAACTATATTTACTAAGGTGGACTAGTGTGGGGAAGCGAAACAGCATCGAGAATGAGAAGTTTTACAGTACCTTCAACTCCCTTAAGATCTCTAATAGTTAGAGATAACTTTGTCTCTAACATATGTTACATCACTTTTAGAGACAACATCTCTAACAGATAGTCTCTAGCACACTCTTCAACATTTAAACTTTATAATTTTCCTTTGAAACGGGTCTACATGTCAACTAGAGCAGATTAATATATCATATCTTGTTTCACGTGCACGACAGTCTCTTCAGGAAGAGATAACTTGTGCTATCTCTTCTCTCCCTCTCTCTTTCACGTAGGATTTTATTAACGTTGCATAGTTAAAAGACGACAATAATTAAATGTAACCGTTAATTTACAAAGAGTAGCATAGACATTTGTTGTGACTCCAAATTATTAACCGACAGGTATTAATGTCAACTTTAATGTTAAGACTTAGATTTATTATTCAAATAAACTAATGGATGTCAATTAATTTTATTATTCAAATAAACTAATGGATGTCAATTAATTCACTTTCACTCATATAGCACACGCCATATCGCCGGCGCCATTACTCGGCGTCGCCCGGAGCCTCGCCATGCATCATGATCGTTGCTACGCATTGTCCCTCTTCACCGTGCTCCACATCAGCCGCTGTCTAGATCCTCGCCGCCGCCTTCGTATGAACCTCGCATCTGCCACATGTGATAAGCTAGTCCATGCAACTATACTACACCACAACGTGTTGATCTATGCCTTAATTTCAAAGTGGCGCATATTGATTAACGAGACACAAGTGCTGCAATGCAATGACTTTCATTTTGTAGTGATGCCTTTCGGGGTTCTTTTACATCGTTGTTAATGCTAGATTTGTGGATATTATGGGGATATATTCATGATCTTAGGATGATGTTACAATTAGCGACTGTATTGAGGATTTATCGAAACACACGTTTTTGGCAAAATTTCAGTTTCTATCAAACAGTTGGTGGTCAGACCGATCAGGGCGGCGAACTGACCGGCCTGTGTGGCGGTCAGACCGACCAAGGTTTTGGCTAAGAGACTGGCGGTCAGACCGGCCAATAGGCAGCGGTCTGACCGGCCATAAAAGTAGTTTGGAGTTGTGCCAAAAATAGTGGGTGTAGGCAAGAGAGGAGGATTCTCCTACACTTGGTATTATAATTTTTTGGAGCTTCGAGTCAAAAGTTCTATTCGTTTGAAATTTCCAGAGAGGTTTCGGATTTCTAGGGAGAAAAATTGGCTAAGTCCCTTGCTGGACGGTCAGACCGACTATGGGTGGTGGTTTGACCGGTTTTGACTTGTTTACCAGCCAGCTTGGCAGCGATGTTTATTGATTAGATCAAGTTCATTGGTTTCAATACATATGTATTGCATGATGTATGTTTTGACTAACGTGGTTCAAATTGTAAAGAACTTGTTCCCGGAATCAATTTCTTTGTCTATTGTTGTGCATGAGTCTTGGAGGTCAACGACGAGGATTATCGGGACTAGGTTTAGAGAGCTGAGGTTCAGAACGAGCGAGGATGCCGGGTGAAGTCAATAGACTCAAGCATGGTGCAAAATGGATAAGGATGACCGAACGGGAAGTTCGGTGCGACGGGTTGCATCAAATGGCTCAGTGGTCGGTGCAAGTGTCATGGTGATTTCAGTGGGAGCCGAATGAGAGAGACTTGCCGACATGAAGAGAGTCGTTGATCAACCTACACGTGGCGAAGCATGGGTTTGCTTCATGAAGTTTGGACTCAGTCTTCGGAGAAGGATCAAGAAGGGGTATTTTGGTAACTTCATCACTATCACAGACGGTTTCAACCAAGAACCGTCCGTGAAGAGCCACCATAACAGACGGTTTGTAAATAGAACCGTCTGTGATATACTACGTATTACAGACGGTTCTTGGTGGAAACTGTTTGTGATACGCAGTATATCAGACGGTTAGTAAATAGAATCATCTGTGATATACTACGTATCACAGACGGTTCAACCAAGAACCGTATGTGATAGTGGCCTTTCAGAGACGATTTTTGTTGAAACCGTCTGTGATAGTTCTTTATATCTAATTAATTTTTTTGATTTTCGGCTAGCCTCAGGAATTACTAGCCATACCTTCTAAAAATTAGCAAGCAGAAAACAGATACATCACAGATGAATCAATTGTTGACAACTCAAAGTGATCATTTAAAACTCAAAATCAATTACAAAAGATTATGTTCAAGTATTATCGCTAGATTTACAATTGAAATACAACTACTCAAAGTGATCAATTACAATTGAATCAATAGTTTCAAGGTTGTTCAGCGGTGTCGACGGAGTTAAACTCTCTGTGGGCATTAACGATCTCTGTCTTGTTGAAGGCGTAGAGCGCCTCTCGAACCTTTGAGACCTCTTTCATAATGAGTCCATCTAAAACTATGTTCAAGCCCGCTAGTAGGAGTAAAGTAGTAAGTATATATATATATATATTTATTTAAATTTATAATTAAGAAATAATTATTGCGAGATTGACAAACCTCGGGATCCTTCATCTTAGCACTCATCATTTGCTGTATATAATGGCAAACGTAGAATGCACATATGTGATCTTGTTTTTGCTGGCGGCACTGCAAAAATAGAATTACATATATAGGTATAGTAAATTCGAGATGCATTATTACGAAGTATGATATATGATTATTGTATTGTAGCGTGTACCGGAAATCACGTCATGTGTTGTAGTGTGGTGCTCGGTCCGTTATATTCCCCCCCCCCCTCGGCAACATATGTGATGAATGACCTGTATGATTCCAAAAAGTTATCCTCGAGCATTTGAAAAGAAGGAAGACTACAATAGACTTATGTATAGAGGAAATGAGCATACCTGTCGAGTATTCCTTTCACAAGGGTGAAGTCGTGGTTTTTGTTGAGTGGGGAATTAAGGTATATTACATTGTTTCTCTTTAGTATAATGATTAAAAGGATCCAGTGGGACCTACTCATGTATGTCTCTATAGTCATAAACCTAAGTTCATGCTGCGTATAAAGTACAAATTAAATTTGCATAGCAAGTAGTGAAGCACTTACTTCTGGTTGTAGGGCACCATTATGTAGTCTTTGTCGTCCTGAGCAAGCAATCCAGTTGTTATGTATTTCACGACGTAGGATGCGTCTTGGTAGATGGTTTCTCAGAGATCACGTGTGGGTCGTGGAAACCCACCTTTTCTTTCAATCGACGTACATTTTTCACCATGTATCTATACATAAGTAATGAGTTGTGATATTAGGTCGAATAAGTCATCGAAGCCCACGACGAAGTGGCCCAGCTTGTGGAAGAAATGCTCCTTCGTATATCTGACGGTGATTCCAGTATCACACCCCTTCTCTTGGGTCTTCCACATGTACCGGACATGCAAGGGTTGACAAGCTACTCCAGCACAAGCTAGTACTGTGTTAAGAGCCAACGAACTTCCGAGGGAGTATTTCCTGGGCTTGGGAGGTGCCTCAATGTTCTTCGATTTCGATTTGGCCTTAATGAGTTGCTTGCGGCACGTCTTCCATGAGACGACTCAGGAACCAATACGGTGACACGCTTTTCTTGTTCCTTCAGCGTCTTCTCCACGGGAACCGATGAGACGGTCTTCTGAAGCGAAGGATGAGGTGGAGTCATCGAGAGTCCTGTTGGAGAGGCATGGTCGTGTTGAGATCGCGGCACTGCAGGGTCCAGGGTGATGTCCTTCTTGGGCCACTGGATAAAAGTGTACATGGCATCCCCTAGTGTTCTGATGTCTTCGTTCGGACGAATCTCCAGCTGGATGGCCATGAAATTGTCATGTACCATGTCCACCTGGACCCTAACGTGACCCTATGCCAGCTGGGCACCGTGCTGCACTGCCCCTTTTTGGTATGGATACACCGTCCCCCGCCCAGCCTCAATAGAAATGGACCCAACCATCCTCACTTAGAGTTTGCAGGGCGTCGGCTCCTACAAAATGATACACAATTAGTTAAGACATCCTATAGGTCTATCTTTGGAGCATTCCAGAGATGTACATTACCTTGATGTCGTCGATAGGTAATTGGATGTGGTCATGTGCAGAATTTTGTATGGACACGACACTACTTCGATGTTGAGGAGGATTGGCTCCCAAAATAACGGGGGCGGCTTGCGACTGGTTGGGGAGTTGATTTATTTGATCTTGCAATCTTGTTATTTGTCCTTAAAATTTTTTAGTAAGAACATGTTCCAATTGGGCGTCGTGCTCATCCTGGGATCTCTTCCTACTCCTATACGTGTCAAAGTCGTGTCGGAATCCATCCCTCCAAGGTACGTAAACCCCAACGCCTCGCGTGTCAGAGTCATGTCTCAATTTCAGCAGTTCAAGCACGGTTGATAACCTTGTGTATTCTGGCTTGCAGCTAGGGAATAAATGTTTCCCCGAGTCCTCCATTAAGCCCTCGAATTTACAAAACTCTCTCTCTCACTGTAGTTCCCTTCTGCATCGCGTAGCATCTGGTCCAGATTGTCATCATGCGACCTATCCTCATAAAAAGCATAGCCCACATCTGGCATATCATTGACTTCCTCGGCGATGTCGTCATTATTAACTCCATGTATAATCTGCTCTTCACCGTGATTGGTCCAACATGCATACCCTTTTTTGAAACCCCTTCGAATCAAGTGAGGTTCGATCTGCGCCGGTTGTTAAATATTTTCAGATTATTGCAATCAATGCATGGACAGTACATAAATTTTATCCCCTTCTTCAACATATCCTGCTCGGCTCTTCTAAAAGCAAACACGTCATTAATGTACTCTTCACTCACATAGTTCTCAACGTACATCCAGTTTCGGTCCATCTACACTACGCACGTAACAAATTAGTATTAAATTATATTAATAAAGCACAAGTACTCTTCCTATTAACCAAACATACTAAAATTTATTAGTGATTAACCTAGAGCGAATATAAAGGGTTACGGATCGGTACCCTCAGAGCTCACGACGAATATCCTAAATTAATATCCCGTGAGATCCTCCTCCCTTTCTTCCTCCTCTCTTTAGCTTCCTCCTTTCCTTTTCCTCCCTGCCTCCTTCCTTCCCTTCTCCTCTCTAAGGATGCGTAGTGGGGGAGGAGGCATCAAAGGTGGCGCAATGGGGGAGGAGGAAGCAGGGGTGGCAGCTCAAATGGGAATGGGCAGGGGGTCTGTCGGGACTAGGTATTTATAATGCCCTCATATCATAGATAGTTCTTATTATGAATCGTTTGTGGTATGGACCTATCACAGACGGTTTCTAAATACAATCGTCTGTGAAGAGGTAGCAGGGATGGCGCAATGGGGGAGGAGGCAGCAGGGGTGGCGGCTCAAATGGGAATGGGCAGGGGGTCTGTCGGGACCAGGTATTTATAATGCCCGCATATCACAGACGATTCTTATTACGAACCGTCTGTGATATGAACCTATCACAGACAGTTTCTAAATACAATCGTCTGTGATACTTCACAAACGATTCTAAACAAAAACCGTCTGTGATGACTTAAATTATCACAAACAGTTCTTGTTCAGATCCGTCTGTGAAGTATTACAGACGGTTGTATTTAGAAAACGTCTGTGATAGGTCCATATCACAGACGGTTCTAAGATAACCGTCTATGATTATGTTATCACAGACGGTTCTAAAGTGAGACGTCTTCTATAGCCTGTTTTGTAGTAGCTAGCTCGCGCCCCTGCTCTAGCCTGGCCTCCTTTCTGCCCTTCTCTATCCCACGCTCTCCTCACCACACGCCAGCAGCGCCACGCTTCTCGCATTGGCGCCATGCCTTCCCTAGCATGTCAATGTTGTCTGATGGTGGCGTGGTAAAAGTGTTAGATTTGAAAATAAGTTGGGTAAGAAGTTATTGATAAAAAATAAATTAAAAAAGAGTTAAATATTTTAAAAAAATGTTCTTATTTAACCCATATTTTCCTCTACCCCTGTCATCGATAGGCTTGGTGATTAGTTGCACCTTTTCATAGGGGAAGACAAGTGCATTTTTCCTTTTATCGCCCTTGATTTAACCTTTTCTTTATCTCGATAAGAGAGGGGGGAATGGTGTGCTGTATCTTGAAACAGAGGAAGTAGAAATCTTAGATGGATGCTCGATCGGAGGGTAGTTCTGGAGGACGATGCGATGAGTCGTTTAATATATATCCATTATTATTGCGTTCCTCACATGGAACAATACTCATTTAAGTATGTATGACTGTTACACCCGAAAAGCAGGAATTAATAAAGCTGGGTACTACAATTACATGGAGACCTTGAATACACATACACAATAAGCATCCGATCGTAGGCAACCGATCTACACTGTTGTATCACATAATTAACACGGTATATCGATCGTCTAAATTCAAATGCTCTCCTTGATCAAACTAATTAAGCTGAGTATTGTTCATCTCATCATAAAATACTGTTTAAAGCGGAGTATATATATCGATGAGGAGGATCCGAATCTATATATATATATATAGCCCCTCTTCAATTCGATCGATCAGTCGCAGCACATCTCGCAGAGCCAGCAGCAACAGAGCGCAGAAATGCTGAACAAGAACACCAAGACGAATACGTACGTCAGCTAATGCTGAGGAAGAACAGTGCAGTGTTAGCCAACTACATACGTACGTACGTACCATCCTTCGATGAAACTCGCCTCCCCACGTTTGGCCGTACGGCGCCGTGATCGTTCGCAGCACGACTTCTTCTTCTTCCCGCCGCCGCCTTGTAGCTCCGAATCCATCCTCGGGTAGCCTAATTAATGGGGAATTAAGCAATTGAATTGGAGCAAACACAAGTACGTACCCAGCAAATTAACAAACCAAGAACAAATCAGTAACTAGCGGCGGTTTGTGTTCTTCGGCGTATATGGAGATTAAGGTCGATCGATCATTCACCTGGTGGAGGCTGCGGGCTGTTCCTGTTGTTCTCCATCGATCTTAGTTACTTCTACGAGCTAGCTAGCTAGAGACTTGCTGATTCGTATATGGGTTAATTGGTGACGGTAACCGAGCATGCGAGGACCCCGATATATAGGCATGCAGTAGCTAGCCGTACCCGTACGTAAGCGCATATACTTTTCTGCTGCTAAATTGCTTCCTTTTCTTTAATTCTACCCGCGCGCGTCGATGATCAACAGGATATTGATATTGAATTGGTGGCAGATTCTCTCTCTCTCTCTCTCTCTCTCTCTCTCTCTCTCCTTTTCCGTTCTTTTTGACAGCACGAGAATCATCGAGTCGATCGTGTAGGCCTTGCCGGGGCGAGGAATAGGTTCCGCCGACGTTGTCGCAGTTGCAGCAGTCTCATGCAACTTTCAGACGATAATTCCTTCTCCATTGATGTAACATCTTGTTTTCAGACGATAAATAGTAATTACATTGATTTTCAATTTTCATTCGAATTTTCAAATTTTGGTTTAAATTTTAAAAACTCCTAGCTTTCGTTAAACTCGGATTTGTGTTTTAAACCTTCTTTCAAATTCCGAATTCAAAATTTCAGTTGAATTCTCTATTTTCAAATTCTGGATCCCACTCCAATTTTTGCCTCCCCTTATTTTTTCTTGGGCCAGCCTATTATCTTCCCTGGCCCATTTCCCAGTTTTTCTTTCAGCCCACCTCTTCTTTTCCACACCCAGCCGGCCTGGCCGCATCTTCCCAGCCGGCCCGTTCTCCGGCCCATCTCCTCTGCCGAACCCCGGGCCGTTTTCCCCTCCCCTGGCCCGACTTCTCCCCTCCTCCCTTTCTTTCTCCCCAGCGCGCCACTCGCTCTTCTCTCCTCTCGCGGCTCCTCCACCCGACCCCCACCTCTCGCTCACCGGGGCCCCTCCCGCCTCCCGCCCGGCCCGCTCGTCTCCGCCCGACAGCTCCTCGCCTCCTCCGGATCCGGCCGCCGCTGCCGCGCCACAAGGCGCCTGCCGACTCCATCGCCGTCCCGCACCGTCCACGACTCCACGCGACCCGCGCCGCTTGGCTCCCCGATCTTCGTCCTCCCGCCGCCTCCGCCGGTTTTGCCACCTCTTCCTCAAGCTATAAGTAGCCGATGCCCCTCCGCCGCTCCCACCTCTCTTCCTCCTGGTAAGTCTCGAGCCCGCCTGATGTTTCTCCTTCCTCTCGGCCGAGCCTCCCGTCTGCCGCCTCATCCATGCGTCGTCGCCAGATCCGCGCCGATGCCCCCTAGCTCCCGCCCGCCGATCGGCTTCCCGACGCTGTGGATCGCCGCCGCGGCGCCTCCCCGCGCGCCTCGCTCCGGCGGCGGCCGTCTCCGTCGTTCCCCGCCGGCCGATCTCGCGGTGAGCATTCCCAACCGCCCGTGCCATTGCTCTCCTCCCCTCTCACCCCGCCACTTCGCCCAGCCGCCCCGTGCGCCCGACTCCTTTTTTCCCGGTCGGGCCGCCACGCCCGATCAGACCGGCCCGCACCTCTCTCTCCCCTGCTTCATGTGGCCGAAGCCACCCTACTCTCTCTGGCCAGTGGGCCCTTCTCAGCAGTGGCAGTGATTGGAATGCATGAAGATTTGTGTGATGCTTGAGCAATTGAATCTTGTGTGTAGTAATCTGGCCATTTTATTCATCGGTGTTTTATTTTGCGGTTGAGAAATGGAGCAAGAAGATCGAGAGGTCGATGGCGATGGTTTGTGCGGTGATTTCAATCTCGTGTTTAATCCGGCAATTGAGTTTTGTGTATTGAAGTTTGTATGGCGATCGTGTATTGTATTGTTTTGTATTACTCGGTCGTCTAGTAGTTTTCCACTTGGCAAAAACATTTTCAAAATATTTATTCTCCTATTGTGCTATGACTCGCGTTGATTCGATTAACCGTTGTTAATGGTTAACTCGCCGATTGACAAGTGCTAGTAGAATTATCATTTTCGCTATTATTTGAGAGCTATCGATTAGGAGCGTAATTTGCAAAATCTCGAGAAATCGAAGTTATGCAAATGACCTTCGTAATCGTCTCCGCAATCACGTCAATTTTTGTTAAAACAGATTTATTCAAATTCCCCGCGTTTGGGTATGTCACATCCCCAAATTAATAAAGAAGATTACTATGTATCTCATTAGCATGCATCATGTTTTTCAAGCATTTTTATCATACACTGCATTTGGAAAAGCTTATTCAAATATATGAACCTACCCTTATACAAATAAATCCTTAAGAAAACAATATCAAAAACTTAGGATCATCCTTGTGAAACAATTTATTCAATTACTACATTAATTATCATGTATTAATATAATTTTTCCCAAATTTTTGGAACCCAATATGAACCTCATAAATTTCAAACTCAATTATCAACATATGCTTTTGGAATTTTGAAATATACCAAACGAATAATGAACAATGGGGTTTCGAATTTTTATGGATACTAGGTCACCCAGAACCCCTCGTAACTATTTCACATTTTTATAAATTTTATTGCTATACTTTGGAGCTGGTCAAACTAGGAGGTTTAAAATTAAAATCACCAATTGGAATCACTGCTCCTCGGGCTCGGACCTAGAGCACGAGAGTCCGACCGAGCCGCCGTGAGTCGACTCGACCAAACCAGTTAGAACGTGGACCGTCCGATTTAAATCGAACGCCCACGAGTTAAGCTCGCGATCGCGCGCCGCGCCCCCGCGCCGTGACCGGTGGGCCGCGCCCTGCCGCCATCGTCTACCTCACCGGGCGATCGCAGAGGTTAAACGCCACGCGCCCGCCATGCTCGCCGAGCTCGCCGACGCCGTGACCGCACCGCCTAAACCGACCAGTCCCCGAGCTTCCTAGTTAACGCCGCCGCTGCTCCGCCCGATTCTGGCTTTAACCTACCCTGCTCTCGCTTTCGCCCGCACTCCTCCGGCCGCCGAGGAGAGGGAAGCTCGTGTGAGCTCCGTTCTTGGGTAAACTTCGCGTCTCGGGCCTTCGAGCTTTCTCCGAGATCTGGTTCCATTTTGACTAAGCCCCGTGTTGGTTTCGCTTGTAGCTCCTTAACGCGACAGTGTCTTCCTCGGCCCGGCTCACGCCCGAGCTTGCACCCGAGGACACCGCTGTTCTATCTTTGCCTCCGGTGAGTTACTCGCTAACTCCGGTAGCGTCACACCATGTCTTTGAGTTAGAGTATGAGTTCCTCACCCAATTTTGGCAATGCACGACAGAGCTCGTGAATTCAAGATTAGTTGGTTTCATTAGAAAAGCAAACTCTTCGTCTCCCACTTGATCCGTAAGGCATTGGTCATTTCTTTGCTACTGGGCACACCCTTTAGATCTCCGAGCCATCCCGAAGCTTCATTATCTTCCTTGTTGCTCGTGGTGTCTCCTCGCGTTGAACTGCCGTAGTGGACCTCACCGCCGCCAAGCTAGCTCCGGTCATCCACTCTTCTCTCCAAAGACTCGGTAGCTCCCAAGAGTCCCTAGATGCTCAGCACCCGCATTTGAACCGCTGCCGAGCTTTAACTAGCCGATGCACTGCTGCGTGTTGTACACCGCCGCCCTCTCCGACGAGCCGCACAGCCACCTCTGCATCGCCACCACCACCCAAAGTTGCGCAAGGTTATTGCGCACCAGTAGCCGCTTGGCCGCCTCGCTGGTGGGCAGTAGCGCCGGCGAAGCCACCGGCATCACATGGGCGCGTTGTCGGACGCGTCCGACAACTGTAGCAAAGCCATTAAGGCTTGATTCGGTCATTAATTGCCTAATGATTGATTACTGTTATTAATGGTATCTTAAGCGAGTAGATGAGCCTATTACATGTGGGCCCACGCACAGAAAACGGAAGGGTTAAGCAGCGGCTGACAAGTGGGCCTAGTCACTTAAACGTATACTCACTGTGCTGTGAGCCGGTCGTGGACTCATGGTTCATGCACTATGCTGTAAGCCGTCTCGCTTACATGCGGGCCCCGCTTGTCAGTCGGAAAATTAAATCCCCGGGGGTAAATGAGAAATGGCATCCGCATCGCCCCACATGTCGATGAGAGTGGCTAGGTACAGCTCGGTAAGAAAAGGAATAATCAATCAAGAAAATCAGAATGTATTTATTTATGAACTGAAAAATAGGATTTACTTCCAAAATGCATAACAAATTCATTTTAACTCCAATTGGGATGAAACCAAGTCTTTGGTAATTTTATTTTTGATGAACTTTATTTCAAAATAGGTTGCACATTTATCTCAGTAACAGAAAAGATAGATTTGGAATAGGAGTATTTAATTGATTATCTTTACAATAGAAAAATGGCTATAACTTTGAAAATTCATATCTTTTGCTTGGAAACTCCAATTAGGATGAACCAATTTTAGTGGACTCACAATAATATGACCTAATTATCTATAAATTCAATTGCCTTCCTCTGTTCTACAAAATTTAGCCAAAACGTTAAAATTGGATAAAGCGCATTATCGGGACATACAAACTTCAATTGGCCATAACTTTCACCTCATGAATCCAATTGGGATAATTCTTGTCCCTATATTCATCTCATGGCATAAAATTTATACTGTAGAAAAATCATGCATGTTGGAGCACTTTGATTTTTGGGTTATTTCTCGATGTTTATCGATTTTCCGTTCTATAGATACCGCCGATTTCAACGTAGATTCTTACGCTACCGAGAGTGAACAACTACTCTTCCAGCAAGGCAAGCATCCTTTGAAATTTCTTTTGCATCATATTGATCCGTTTTCTTACATTAGTATTTGAAATGCAATGATATTGCTCGCATGCTATTTTGGTATACCTTTATGTTTGAGTAGATTAGTTATATCCTATGCTTGATGGTTATCCCGATATTTCACATACACATATGCTTAAGATAGGTTTGTGATGATATGATTGTTGTGTGTCTATTGCTTAGCCATTGCGGGTCTAGATAACGCAAAGACATCAATTGGCGGGACTAGCTCGTCAATTGTGGGAGACACATAACAACTCTTATTCTGTTATTAATTTTTGTCCGATTGTTACATCTGGTTATTTTGGTTCAAAACTTGTTGTTGTTAAATGGTTTTGGGTCCGGACAAGTGGTTGTAGTGTGGGTCTTTGTTATGCACGAGATTCGGGTTTGTGGTTGTCTTGTCTGGACCATTAAGGACCGAGCCATGGACGTTACACTCCAAGTACCGAGCGTACTATCACATGCGGGATATGGGTACCGTACGGTTAAGTAAGGGGAATGTTTTATTGGGTAAGACCGCAGGCGGTGTGGGGACATAGAGACCGTGAAATCCTATGTTCCTTTGGAACCCATGTGATATATACTGTGCTTAATGAGCACGATTACCTATGTTGTGGAATGCAACATACTAACTACCTCACACTGGCCACTCCAGTACAACATGTGTGCCCGCTTAGCATTTGCTATATGCTTATGTCTAAGTTGGGATTCCCACATATGGGTGGTACATCCCAATAAGATTTTCTTGCTAAAAATGACTGTATCTCGATTCTCCCCGGCCGGCATACCTAAGGAAGTGTGCTATATTCGGAGGCATCTGGAGGCTTACGGGCTAGTCGAGTCATGTGGGTAAAGTAGTACACCTCTGCAGAGATAATCTATTCGAATAGCCGTGTCCACGGTTATGGACAACACTTGGTTTAAGTATGCTTCATCGTTAGACTTCAAAAATTAAAAGTTGACATGGTTACAATTGGTTTCGGCATGAATGGGATGTTCATGTACTTTAGTTTATCAAAGTGGACAGCCACCTTGATATTGATTGATCCATATTATTACATATGTCTTGTGAAACCCTCTCTTGAATAAATGATTTATAACTTGGCTTTTGAAAACTAGATGGTCTAGGAATGTAAGATGTTGCGTTTTATGCAAAACTAGAACCACTAATGTTATCCCTTGATTACCCAATATGCATAACTACTTTTCTTTGTGTAAGACTTGCGAGTGCACTTGTACTCGGCGGATGTTGGTCGGCCTTTTGTTTTTCTTTTCGGTGAGGACGATTTGAGCTCGGTGAGCTCGTCGCTGCCGATTTAGGCAACACCGACGAGTAGTGCTATCTTTAACCCGATCGGTTGCCTTGGGTTATGGGCATACCTTGCTGGACTTTTGGTTTATTTATTTTGCTTCGCTGTTATTTATCACTCTTATTTGAATTTGGCCGGTCGGCCGTTATGTAATAGTGTAGACTTAACTATTATGTTGTATGTCTTTTGGATGGTTAATGTACGTTGTTGTATGGATGTGATCAATGTTGAATGAGAGTATGAGCGTGTTGGCTGCTGATCCTGGGAGCCAACACGGCCTCATACTCGTTGTGATGAATCCCACTTTAACGTGTCTAAGAGTTGGCTTTGACCGCTTGGAGAACCGATAATCATGTGGTGCTTGCAGAGGAGCAACGCGCATGATCACCGGGGCTCTAGTTTCGGTCGGGCTCCTCACTTGGATGGAGTTAAGGTGGAATTCATTTACTTGAGGCCCAGAGTTATTTCCTTAAGACCAGGTAAACCTCGGTCTTACGGAAATAACCCGGGGGTCCTCACAGGGTAAAATACTTTGAAATGAGTTTGCAACTTGCTAAAAATAATTTTGGGGAGCTATTCGGGATTTACTTGTTAATCTCGATAGCTTACCTTGAAAACTTATATATTAATCTTGTAACCCTATCCAGTATTCCTTAGTCCAAATATTGTTTATCCCATCTTTTTTTCCCCCGTTCAAAAGTCGTCTTTGATATAATGTTTTACTGTCTTTTTAAAAGCTCGGCAAAAATATCATATATCCTAATCTTGCCCGATCAGCGGTATCTGAAGTGCAGTATCCCTGCGGAAGTTCTTCAACTTCGTTTCTCCCTTGGTTTCCCTGGCAGAGTTTTTCAGCATGACCCCTCTCGCTCAGTTGGTCGGTTGACTTTGTCAATCATCCCCTCCTCGCTGAATCTTGTCTCTTCAGCTTGTTAATAGCAAAACTTATTTAAAGTGCTTTGTTTATATTTGGTCTTTTGGAAGTTCTTTGGACTTATTTGATTTTCTCGCTTGTTATCGCTAATTAGGAGTCTGAGTCCAGAAGAAGCAACGACTCGACCAGGATCAAGATTCGGATAAAGACGTAGACTCAGAACTCAAGACCCCTGATAAAGAAGGCCCTGAGTGTAACACCCTGACTATAAGGAAGTCAAGATGTCACCTACAATCACTACTCTTCAAATGAATAACATCAAATCGCATGATATTATGGAGCAAGTATTAAGAATATATGTAATCAAGCATTCATCCTCAATACTTAATCAACGAAATGGAAGTAGACAATTCAGAAAGATATGGTAAACAATGCCATGACGGCTTATTACAAAGCAATACAAATCATATTTAACGACAATCAAAGTCCTCAAATTGATTGATATATGAGAGTGAGTGCAACGTGATGAACTACCCTCCACAAGATCATTCTTCCTTGTCATTTACCTAAATAAGACAATAAAGCAAGAATGAGCCAAAGACTCAAAGAAGCAATCAGATGTAACCAAAGAAGCATACCATGAGCAATATATCACAAACATAATTTGAACAACTATCGAAACGAATTTATGAATGGATGAAGTGGAATGGTGCATTGAAGGAAATGGACATAATGCAAAGATATATGGCAGATAGCGAGTGAAGCACCCGTCGGTGTTCACTTAAAGTATTCGTATGAAGAACGTTTCATACGATCGTCCAACGTGGCCCACATTGGAATGGTGGACTCACGTAACGTGGCCCACATTGGAATGGTGGACTCACGCATCCATCTTGGAATTGATGGGATTTCAAGTGCCCATACCTTTGGAATTGATGGGTCTTACCAAAATAATGTATGCATGTCATGATGATCCCATGTCAATATTGAATAGTAATCATAAATGAAAAGAACACATGGCATTCATCTACAAATACGAACAAGTGTAAGCATTCATTCACACATCATACATGACATCAAACATTGAATACAAATTACTTATTCGCCACACGCAACGGGTTGGGAGGTAATTGTGATACCCTCCACTCACCGCTTCACCGCCTACAATAAAATATAATCGAAATGAGGGCAACGACTATGGCAATGCTACACGTGTCCTCCTCAATCTCTAACCAAACTAACCAATTAAAAGTTCAATTTGATCAATCTACCCAACTATTTCAATTAACCCCAATCTGGCAGTTTTACTAGAAAATTCACCAATAAAAACCGTAAGTCCAAAAGACCTGAAACTAGTGCTCAAATTTTCTTAACTTAACAGGCTACAAAACTCTAGTTGATGGTAAACTCTAATTCGGCCATTACAGAGGTCTAACCATCCATTGAAAAACTATAACTGCAGTCTGCCCAGAAATCTGAACAGCCCTAAAGAAAATGCTATAACTTTTAAACCACTGATCCAAATAAAGTGATTTTTATCAGTCTGGAAACATGGTGAAATTATCTTCAAAACCTAGTTGGGTGGCTGACCTGATTCTGACTCTAACTAGATCAAAACCTAGGTGCAACTGACTATACCCATCAGTTCTGACAGACAGACCAGCGCGTAGTAAAACAGCCATAACTTTTAATCTACTGGGTGAAAATTGTGATCCAGGTGCCAAAAGAAAGCTAATGAAATAAGGAACAAAACTCTAGAAGGCGAAATCATCCAATTCTGCCTCTAAGGCACCCAAAACCGAGTTGAAACCTACTGTACAGAACCGATCTACTAACAGAAATTACGCAATACTATCAAAAACATGGAATCGACAACTCTAACGCAATCAAACAGCGATGGGGTCTCGTTACCCTTGTAGACCCAAGAACGATGAGGAACAACTTCCCAAAGCCTTCCCTCTCCTTCTTTGGCCAGCCCCAAATCAGCGAACCCGAGTGGATGCAAACGCCGCGGGGAAGAATCAAGAAGAACGCGTTGAAGACCGGTGTGCAGCTCGGGATCTCCAATGGCAGCCACCAATGGAGAGGGAGGCGCCTAGGAGGAGGGGAGGAAGAAAGGGGCGGCTCCAAGGGGAGGAGGTGGGGCTTTAGGGTTTGGGGGAGTGGTGCCCCCTTTGGCCTTTTGGCCGCCCCTACATGGGCCGGCGGCCCTCATGGGCCACTGGTCGCGAATCGCGCCCCAGTTGTCCGGCAATAACATTTACCCTCAAGATTTGGATTTTCCGACTAAAAACGATTTCTTTTACTCTCCTCGACCTCTTTCTTTCTATCAACCGATTCCTAAAGTTGAAAATTTCGTTTTCAATAGAATTCTATACCAATAAAACGATACAACCTAACCGGATAAATGAGGTATTACACTCTATCCCCTTAGAAAAGATTCGACCTCGAATCTACGCACCAAACTACTCGAGAGGAAATCGTGCTCGAATGAAACAACGATAATGCAAGCTTGAATTGCTCGATACTCGCTAACACTCGTGCACACCGCATTTACGCGCACTCGCGATAAGGATCCGTGACGATCAACGCGATAAGCCAACGCCCTAATTCTTACAACTTTCAAAAACGAAGAGAATCCAACTAGAAATAGAGAGTCCTCATCGATCCACGTAATGCTAACTCTCACCAAAAGGTTAGATTCCAAATTTGACAATTCATCTCAAAACAAATCCATTTTACAACCAAAGGAGAAATTATCGAACGCCTAAACCAAACACTTGCGCTTGTCCGAATTGGAAAGAATATACTTGCCAACACGGCCTCAACTCAAATTGCGTAAAACACCGGCCAACACAACAACTCAAACGAGAATCAAGAAAACACTTCATTATCCGATGAACATACCTTTCCATGCCTTCTCTCCTCCAGAATAAAATTTCTAATTTGAATTCATCGCATACCACATGAGTTTAAACCTCTTAATTGAACATTATCAAATTATGATCAAATCAAGGACATCATCCACTCAATTGTGGAGAGGCTAAATTGAATCCACCGAATACTCTAGGCAATTCATTCTACTAACCAAAAATCGATTTAATAGAAGGCGCTCAAGGCACCACGTAAAAGGCTCCATACCATCACATTACCTCCAATTTCCAAGAACAACAACTCGTAATCCTTAACCCGCACAATCATGTACTACATCAAAAGGGTTCTATCAAATATCATTTTACCGATCAGAAACTCCATTATTCCACTTTCTACACATAATCATTGTGTGACCAAAGGTCTAACATAACAATGCAAACCCAAATTTAACTTCCAAAACCTCTACAACCGATTGTTCTTATAATCGATAGTGAAATCATCGAATTAAATCTCCAATAGCACCACCATTCTAACATACTCACTCAATGACATCATCGTAAATCACCCACACCATCTTGCAATGCTATCCAATTCGCTACTCAAAAAAATTCAATGAAGGTTTCCATACCTCCGATAATCACTAACTTTTCAATCTCGAATTGAAGTTCTAGAATTTCACTATACCGTGTTATTCAAATAGTAACACTATTCGACTTACTTCAAGTCAAACATTTCAGTGAATCAATTTCTCCAAGGGATACTGATTCAAAATTATTTCACATTCTACTACTCCTCCGATAACTTGGTAGCAAGATATCATCACTACGACTATTCATCCACCACCAAACAATTGCCAAACTTATCCTTTGCAAACACTTTGCAACCCAAAACGTGATCCTTTCTCAAATGGAAGAGGCGAACAAAGATAAGTTTATTCACACAGAAAGACGTTGCTCATCACGGCGAAAGGTGAAACCAAAAGAAATATTCGATAAAGGTGATCTTGGAAAACGAAAGATGAGTTCATAATTGAGACACACATCCTCAAAAGAGAATAGCAAATAACAAATGACACGAAAGAAAGATAATACGCTTGAAATTCGCCATCTCTTGAGCGGAAAGAGCAACAGATTTAGGAACAATGCAAATAATCACAAGTTACTAAACTTGACTCAAATTATCAAATACTCTATCGCACTCTTTCCTTTAACACAACAATTAGTTCTTGAACTAATAACACTAGGTCACCTGAACAAAGTAAGTTCTTTAGTTCAACCCACGGAACTACTTAAGAACAAATAAAATTTTTCAACACGCCAAATTTGTTCAAATAGTTCATTTACTCATGAAACACGTAATCCAAATGACCTCACCACAAAACAAGCATTTTCCTTTACAGACTTCACGGAAAGCAAACGGACTCTCAACGAAAGCTTATTTAAAATTTCCTTTGATTGCAACCTCACTTTGCGAACTCAAACCAAGGAACCTTTAGGACTAAATCACACAAAACTCTTAAGAAGCAATAGGATATCTCCATGCACCATTTCACTTAAAACAATTTCGCTACTGTAATATTCACGAACTCCAAAAAGTTACTAAACTAGACTTGAAGTATTCTCATTTAGGTGGTAACACGAGGTGATTATTTTACTACAAGTTTCAACATCAATCTCACAACGTCAATTAGAAAACACCTCGAAAGACTCATGTGAAAAGAATGGGTCGAATATTTCAAAAGAAGAGGCACATGACCATGATTCTCACCAACTAGAAAATCATTTACCACTCGCCACAAACACCGGACCAAGGAGAAAACCAATTAAGCAATGAACTCATTGAACATAAGGGAGTTTACAGATTGAATGCATAAGCTTCAAAAGAAGAGAATGTCCGACTCAAGAGATAAGAACAACGAGCATTCAATATCAAAGCGCCAATCATCAAGAACCATTATAACTCGCAACAAATCGCTTTACGTGGCAAACTTCGCTTATCATAATTAATCGACCTCCAATAGGTCATGAACACAAAACTCGAAATTGGATCATTTTGGAAACATCAAGAAAGGTGGTCAAACTTCTTTCTCTATAAAAGAATCAACCTTACTCTCATATTCTCGATCGTGTCAATAAACCTTCTAAAGGAACATGACAAATCGGATCATAAAAATTTTCGGCATCAAATGGAATTGTAATAACAACTTATTCTAGAAAAGAATTTTGGTACAAAAACCACAAAGTTGAACAAACGTCGCACCCAGCACTACAAAACTCTAGAGAAAGGGGGTTTCGACACTTTTCTTTTCAAAGGAGGTTCTAAACTCCAACACTCCAAATATTCCAAAGAAATGAACATAGTCGAAATTTTCTTCAATGATCTTTGTGAAAGGAAATTTTCATTCTCCGAATGTTAAACGGATAACCGAGCTGCCCTTATCAACAAGAGAGATAGGGATAACATAAGGAGAACGATCTTGTCAAGAATAACGCTCACAAACAAAGAATGAGAGCTCCGCAAATGTAAAGGTAAGAAACTATTTTTGAAAAACAATTAGGGTCTAATAGAAACCCGTAGCCCACGATCTTAAGCATAACCAAGCACTCCAAAAGGGTTTTAACGCTTTTCTTCATAAAAGAGATGCATCAAATTTCAACAAGCAGACGGTTTCAAAAGGAATACGTTGAGCCAATGCTTTCTCGTGTTAACGATCTTGCAACAAGAATTCTCATTAGGCAAACCATCAAACAAGTAAATGAGTCGCTCTTTTCCAATGAGAAAGAAAGAACAACCATGAAAATATCAATGTTGCCAATTTACAAAGATCATTCGTAGTAAAAGCAATTCGACAATCGAAAAACAATAATGTTTTCTGAGTACCATTAAAGGCCTTTTTAAACTCGTCTATGAAAATCATGAACCCAAGAGAAATTCATCAATCGCCACCGACAAGAATTTGTCAAATTCAAAATCAAGGAAGAGAACGACTTACTATAGCACTCAAAAGAGATATGCAAGATCAATACACACTTAATAAAGAACTTGCAAAAGAAGTCTTCCAATACCGAGATTCCAAACGAACGAATGAGTTAAATTTCCCAACAGGTAAAACAAGTCTTTGTGAAAAGAGAAATCTTGCATTTGAGCTATGCTCACGTGGAGCGTAAATATCACAATAGTCGAAAGGGCAATATTTGTTTTAAAGAACGAATCGAGAACCGATGGAGCTTGCCTTCTTCATTAAAACCCCAATTTCAAAAGAAGTCACGAATCGCCAGAACCACAACCAGAAACCAGATATCGCTCGAGAAAGGTAACAAGTTCATCAATGAGCTCATGATCAATACGTAACTTATAGAACAGAGGTAAGAAGTTCTCTAATATCATACTACAAACAGTGGTGTAGCCCGCAAAACCTGTGACATCAACCACGAACTCAATCGATCAACGCCGCTAGCGTAAACGCATAACTAATGCAATCAATTATGAGTATATATATATATTATATCGGATCATCTCTTGACGATCATAAAATTAATCCATATATATATATATAGGATAACACATCATATCATAATTTAACACATCACAGCACAAAACAACTCAACAACGACTCATTAATCGAGTCACAACAATTGAAATGCGAAAGCAACTGTTTACCCAATCCTCCTAATGTGCACAAGGTGTCAATTTAATATGTTTGAATGAACCACGGACCTAAAGCCCGCTCTGATACCAACTGTAACACCCTGACTATAAGGAAGTCAAGATGTCACCTACAATCACTACTCTTCAAATGAATAACATCAAATCGCATGATATTATGGAGCAAGTATTAAGAATATATGTAATCAAGCATTCATCCTCAATACTTAATCAACGAAATGGAAGTAGACAATTCAGAAAGATATGGTAAACAATGCCATGACGGCTTATTACAAAGCAATACAAATCATATTTAACGACAATCAAAGTCCTCAAATTGATTGATATATGAGAGTGAGTGCAACGTGATGAACTACCCTCCACAAGATCATTCTTCCTTGTCATTTACCTAAATAAGACAATAAAGCAAGAATGAGCCAAAGACTCAAGAAGCAATCAGATGTAACCAAAGAAGCATACCATGAGCAATATATCACAAACATAATTTGAACAACTATCGAAACGAATTTATGAATGGATGAAGTGGAATGGTGCATTGAAGGAAATGGACATAATGCAAAGATATATGCAGATAGCGAGTGAAGCACCCGTCGGTGTTCACTTAAAGTATTCGTATGAAGAACGTTTCATACGACTGTCCAACGTGGCCCACATTGGAATGGTGGACTCACGTAACGTGGCCCACATTGGAATGGTGGACTCACGTACCCATCTTGGAATTGATGGGATTTCAAGTGCCCATACCGAATTGATGGGTCTTACCAAAATAATGTATGCATGTCATGATGATCCCATGTCAATATTGAATAGTAATCATAAATGAAAAGAACACATGGCATTCATCTACAAATACGAACAAGTGTAAGCATTCATTCACACATCATACATGACATCAAACATTGAATACAAATTACTTGCTCGCGCACACAGAACGGGTTGGGAGGTAATTGTGATACCCTCCACTCACCGCTTCACCGCCTACAATAAAATATAATCGAAATGAGGGCAACGACTATGGCAATGCTACACGTGTCCTCCTCAATCTCTAACCAAACTAACCAATTAAAAGTTCAATTTGATCAATCTACCCAACTATTTCAATTAACCCCAATCTGGCAGTTTTACTAGAAAATTCACCAATAAAAAACCGTAAGTCCAAAAGACCTGAAACCAGTGCTCAAATTTTCTTAACTTAACAGGCTACAAAACTCTAGTTGATGGTAAACTCTAATTCGGCCATTACAGAGGTCTAACCATCCATTGAAAAACTATAACTGCAGTCTGCCCAGAAATCTGAACAGCCCTAAAGAAAATGCTATAACTTTTAAACCACTGATCCAAATAAAGTGATTTTTATCAGTCTGGAAACATGGTGAAATTATCTTCAAAAACCTAGTTGGGTGGCCGACCTGATTCTGACTCTAACTAGATCAAAACCTAGGTGCAACTGACTATACCCATCAGTTCTGACAGACAGACCAGCGCGTAGTAAAACAGCCATAACTTTTAATCTACTGGGTGAAAAATTGTGATCCAGGTGCCAAAAGAAAGCTAATGAAATAAGGAACAAAACTCTAGAAGGCGAAATCATCCAATTCTGCCTCTAAGGCACCCAAAACCGAGTTGAAACCTACTGTACAGAACCGATCTACTAACAGAAATTACGCAATACTATCAAAAACATGGAATCGACAACTCTAACGCAATCAAACAGCGATGGGGTCTCTCGTTACCCTTGTAGACCCAAGAACGATGAGGAACAACTTCCCAAAGCCTTCCCTCTCCTTCTTTGGCCAGCCCCAAATCAGCGAACCCAGTGGATGCAAACGCCCGGCGGGGGAAGAATCGAAGAAGAACGCGTTGAAGACCGGGTGTGCAGCTCCGGGGATCTCCAATGGCAGCCACCAATGGAGAGGGAGGCGCCTAGGAGGAGGGGAGGAAGAAAGGGGGCGGCTCCAAGGGGGAGGAGGTGGGGGCTTTAGGGTTTGGGGGGGGGAGTGGTGCCCCCCCCTTTTGGCCTTTTGGCCGGCCCCTACATGGGCCGGCCGGCCCCCTCATGGGCCACTGGTCGCGAATGCGCCCAAAGTTGTCCGCAATAACATTTACCCTCAAGATTTGGATTTTCCGACGAAAAACGATTTCTTTTACTCTCCCTGACCTCTTTCTTTCTACCGAACCGATTCCGGAAAGTTGAAAATTTCGTTTTCGAATAGAATTCCCATACCAATAAAACGATACAACCTAACCGGATAAATGAGGTATTACACTGAGTAAGATCAAGGCCGTAATAACCTGACCCAGACGAGTTAATACTTTGATCATTTTGAGCCTATATTTTATGCAAACTATGTTTATTTAAAGTATCTAAGTTGCATGCTTTACTTCTGTAATCAAATGTATGTTAAAGCTTAAGGTAGTTAAACACTCATTTGATGATTAATTAATTATTACCCCATCCGTTGATAATCGAATCCAGTATTCTTTGTCACCCTAGTAAATATGTGATAAATACTAGCATAGGGTGTACTTAAGCGACATGCTAATCTTGCTTAAGTACCGGGATAATAAATATCTCAATCATCATCTTTTAATCATGAAAAATGGTTTTGGCAGTCATTGGATGTAGATGACTGATGTGTTGCGTTAATTAGTTTTCCTCCCCAAAAACCTACACAACTTACTAGTACCACATCTGGGCGGATGTAAAGAGTGGTGGGTACGGATGTAGCACGAGAATGGTTGGTATGTGGTATGAACCGTCCAGATGAATTAAGAACTTAATCTTGTCATGACCTCCTATGTAAAACAAGTACAACCGCAAGTCTGCAAAGTGCAACTTGGCTTAGTAAAATTATTGAACCCTGAATGTCATCACACAACTGGTGTTTAGAAGTGTGCAAGCGGCAGGACGTATGCTAGCTTGAAAGGGACATCGGGAATGGTGAAGTTGCCTGTGAGGACCCCCGGGTTATTTCCGTAAGACCGAGGTTTACCTGGTCTTAAGGAAATAACTCTGGGCCTCAAGTAAATGAATTCCACCTTAACTCCATCCAAGTGAGGAGCCCGACCGAAACTAGAGCCCCGGTGATCATGCGCGTTGCTCTTCTGCAAGCACCACATGATTATCGGTTCTCCAAACGGTCAAAGCCAACACTTAGACAAGTTAAATTGGGATTCATCACAGCGAGTATGAGGCCGTGTTGGCTCCCAGGATCAGCGGCCAACACGCTCATACTCTCATTCAACATTGATCACATCCATACAACAACGTACATTAACAATCCAAAAGACGTACAACATAATAGTTAAGTCTACACTATTACATAACGGCCGACCGGCCAAATTCAAATAAGAGTGATAAATAACAGCGGAAGCAAAATAAATAAACCAAAAGTCCAGCAAGGTATGCCCATAACCCAAGGCAACCGACTGGGGGTTAAATGATAGCACTACTCGTCAGTGTCGCCTAAATCGGCACTGCCGAGCTCATCGGGCTCAAAATCGTCCTCACCTGAAAAGAAAAACAAAAAGGCCAACCAACATCTGGCTGAGTACAAGTGCACTCGCAAGTCTTACACAAAGAAAAGTAGTTATGCATATTGGGCAATCAAGGGATAGCATTAGTGGTTCTAGTTTTGCATAAAACGCAACGTCTGACATTCCTAGACCATCTAGTTTTCAAAAGCCAAGTTATAAATCATTTATTCAAGAGAGGGTTTCACAAGACATATGTAATAATATGGATCAATCAATATCAAGGTGGCTGTCCACTTTGATAAACTAAAGTACATGAACATCACATTCATGCCGAAACCAATTGTAACCATGTCAACTTTTAATTTTTGAAGTCTAACGATGAAGCATACTTAAACCAAGTGTTGTCCATAACCGTGGACACGGCTATTCGAATAGATTATCTCTGCAGAGGTGTACTACTTTACCCACATGACCCGACTAGCTCGTAAGCCTCCGGATGCCTCCGGAAAATAGCACACTTCCTTAGGTATGCCGGCCGGGGAGAATCGAGATACAGTCATTTTTAGCAAGAAAATCTTATTGGGATGTACCACCCATATGTGGGAATCCCAACTTAGACATAAGCATATAGCAAATGCTAAGCGGGCACACATGTTGTACTGGAGTGGCCAGTGTGAGGTAGTTAGTATGTTGCATCCCACAACATAGGTAATCGTGCTCATTAAGCACAATATATATCACACTGGGGTTCCAAAGGAACATAGGATTTCACGGTCTCTATGTCCCCACACCGCCTGCGGTCTTACCCAATAAAACATTCCCCTTACTTAACCGTACGGTACCCATATCCCGCATGTGATAGTACGCTCGGTACTTGGAGTGTAACGTCCATGGCTCGGTCCTTAATGGTCCAGATAAGACAACCACAAACCGAATCTCGTGCATAACAAAGACCCACACTACAACCACTTGTCCGAACCCAAAACCATTTAACAATAACAAGTTTTGAACCAATATAACCAGATATAACAATCTGGACAAAAATTAATAAAAGAATAAGAATTGTTATGTGTCTCCCACAATTGACGAGCTAGTCCCGTCAATAGATCTACTGCGTTATCTAGACCCGCAATGGCTAAGCAATTGACACACAACAATCATATCTTCACAAACCTATCTTAAGCATATGTGTATGTGAAATATCAGGGATAACCATCAAGCATAGGATATAACTAATCTACTCAAAACATAAAAGTATACCGAAAATAGCATGCAGGCAATATCATTGCATTTCAAATACTAATGTAAGAAAACTGGGATCAATATGATGCAAAAGAAAGTTCAAATGATGCTTGCCTTTCTGGGAGTTCACTTGCTCACTCTCGGTTACGTAGTTGTTCATTTGCGACAACTCGGACTCTATAGAAATAGTGATATCGAATGAACACCGAGAAAAGCCAAAAATTCAAAGTTCTCAAAAATGAATGAAATTTTCACAGTAGCTAGATTATGATTTTAGATGAATTTAGGTGAAAGAATTATTTCATTTGGATTTCGTATGTCAAAGTTATGACAGTTTGAAAATCGGTTTTGGGAAAAATGCTGAAAAATGGGCTTCGGTTACTGTTCATCCGAAATCCAATTTTTAGCAAAAATTTGTAGATCAGTGGTGAAGAAAATGATTACATATATAAATATATGTTAAAATTATATGACCAAAATAAATTGGTTCAACTCATTTAGAGTTCAAATGAATTAGTTATGAATTTTCAAAGTTAAAAGAATTTTGTATTGCAAAAGTAATTCTTTTCTGAAATTTGTACCACATAAAAATACTTTGTAAACTCGAAGTAACCTCGCCTCTATCATAACCATAGTCGTCCATCTAACCACACAACGTTCGGATTAACAATCTTCCAACCATACCATCTATCCAATAATTGAACGAAATCCACCGACTTGTGGGCATAATATCATGTCTAAATCCATCAATCCTTCTCCGATATATTATTTAAGCTAATACTAGCTATCTAGCTCTACTAGTCTCACCTCGGAAATTCATATTCGTATACACCCAAAATTTCCACCAACCGAGGTTTAATAAACCAACCGACACCTAATGAGCTTTACAATTTAAATACACATCCAATACTTAATAGCTCACAAATCGATCTCCACCAATCCAATCATGTATGTGCCACTACGATCAACTAATAATCATTTATCTACTAATCCAATTGAGAGTACAAATCTACCAACTCGGCACATAGGACTTAACTATTACATACACGACAATCCAATTATTTATCCATAATCAAACAATCCAATCCTACCTTCTCCCAATTTCTAGCATACATGTCTCATGTAGCTACTACTTCGGACATCCGATCAATTTGCTAATACTTAATTAAATCATCCGATTCAACTAATCCAACAAGGTACATAATCCGACATCCAACGAGCAACAACACACATATATAAAAGGTATATCATTAATCATCAACACATACTCCATCCACCAAGTAATAGATTATAAAAATCTTTATACATCCTATCCTCAAAATAACCAATCCAGTGTGACATGAAACCTCCAATTAATGTCTCATCCAAAGATCACCACTAACTTCCATGCGACTTTATATTAATACCGACCGATCAAAATAATCAACTCATAAATTTAATGTAGCATCCACCGATCAATAATAATCATATTTTGCCCCAATAATCTAATTATTCGCATCCACCAATATATCGGTACATAACTACACCTACGCGCAAATACAACCTAACCGGATAATTATACCGGTCCTAAGCTATCAAATCATTTTTATAAATATATATGTAAAAATAGATGCCATGCTCATGACTAATATGCAACATGCACAACTAATATCGTAAACACGATTCGATACTAAAGAATTTTACCACGGCACTAGACGTGAAAAATATCGTCGGACGTAGTTTTCTCGGCTCCGCGTTCGCGTCCACCGTAGTCGTCGCCGTTCCCGCGTCCGTTCGGCCTCTCATCCATGTCGGTCGTCCTAGTGCTGTCGCATGCGCCACGCCGTCCTCTAGCACGACATGCCATGCCGGCTCGCCTCGCTCGGACCGTCACGCCGCTACAAGCATGGTCGTTGCATGTATGCGCCGTCTTTGCCGACGCTATCGAGGCCGGCCGCATGCATGACCCACTGAGCCGGCCGCCTTCGCATGCATGCGCCGCACCGCCTTGCTACTCGCATGTGCACCACGCTGCCCGCCGAGCCGCCTCGACTCCGGGCCGCGTCACCATCTTCGCGCTACCTCGGCCACCCCCGGGCTCGGCCACTGCTGTGCCGCCCGAGCGCCGCAAGCCGCTGCTGCCGTCCTGCCCGAGCGCCGCCTTGCCGCCTCTTCATCCTCCGTCGTCTCCGTGCCGCTGCAGCGCCTCGTCTTCGCGCGGGGCTGTCGCTGCCGGCTCAGCCCTTGGCCCGCTCCGGCTGCTGCTACTCGTCTGCCCCGTGCTGCATGAGCTACTGCACTAGAGCTGGACTGGAGCTGCCGCTCACTGGAGATCTCCGGCCGCAGACTGCTGGCAAGGCTGGCTGCCGCTGCTGCATGTGCCGCTGCATGCTACCATGCAGTGCACTGCCATGCATCAAGTGCTGCGCACAGCTGCGCAGTAGCAGCCGATGGCATGCCGAGCTGCTGCATGGAGCAGCCGCCGGTAGCCAGCAGCCAGCAGTTCCAGTCCGGTGCTCCAAGCTGCTGCTACATCAACACTGCTACAGTGCGTTACAACTTCCCCCTTCTAGCAAAATGCTCAAACGAACTTGCATGCGGAATCTACTAGTATGGATGGGAAGCTTATGAGTTGGGGAATGCAATGGGGTGACATGCATTGAGAGTTTTCTGGTTTGGATGCTGATTGCGAAGAGAGAAGTGAGGGAAGAAGAACTTGTTCTCAGCTCTTGCTCTGGGAAGAAGAAGTGGTGTTCTTGCTGTTGGAAATAGAAATGATGTGAGAGGCAGCGGCGGGGTTTGGGCTGGGCAAGAAAATGACTAGGAGTGAAAAGCAATGAGTTGCTTTGGTTGGAAATAGAAGATAGCAGGGAGATAAAAGAAAGTAAGATGGCAGGGAGGGTGACATGATACTTCGGCTGGGCAGAAGAGATGGCAGAGTGGTTGTGTGATTCGGCTGATACAAAAACGAAAATCGGATGAACAGTGTTTTTCAGAAATAGCTGTGGGTGTTTAGATAATTTTTAGACATAGTTTCATAACTTCAAAAATTACGAAATTTTTAGGGGTGGTTCCTGACATAATGAAGATGCTCAGGTAAAAATTTCAGAAATTTATCCATAGTGTGCTGCTCTCTAAAAATCTTTAACTTTACTGTTTGCGTGGAAAATAATTAGCAGTATAGTTTTTCATCTCTTTTTCTTTTACGTCGCCCAAACGACCTTGCATGTGTAAACCGATTATATAAAAGGAAAGCCCTCGAGACAACGCTCGCAACGACATAACATGCGTTGTCAAATTCTTGCTTTTTGTTAGTGATTGCGAGGAGAGAATTTAGAAAAATAAAGAATGGACACGCAGGTATTTCATCTGCTAATTCTATTCTCTATTTTGCGAAATCACTCAAACTGCTATGCATGCGAAAACAAATTATAGAAACGGATTGCTTGTGCGATGACGATCGCGGTGGTATGACATGCATAGCTTGGTTTTGAAATTTCGGCTGAGATTTGAAGGGGGAAAACGACAGGAGTTAGCAGGGTCAGAAATTGGAAGAGATGACCAGAAGAAGGGACACGCGGTCGTTTCGCCCGCGGTCGGTTGAATTGGAAAACAAGAACGGCGATACTAATGTATGCATCATGATTTTTGAAATGCATGAGGAAACGAGAAATAAAATATTTAATTTAATTGCAGTCGCTCAAACAATTTGATTAAATATTGGTTATGATTATTATTGTTTTTTTTTTATGCATCTTTTAAACAAATTTGATTTGACTTGGAAATGCAACCTTTTAATTATCTCAATTTGATTTTTGAAGCAATTTTTTTTACTTAAACACGGAAAATTTTTAAAACACTGCCAAATATTTATTAGATCGCCTAGTTAAATATTAACATCCCGATTTTGAAAATCAGGATGTTACATTGCCAGCTGTGCTAGTCGTTGTGGCCGGGGCCAGCTGCGCTAGTCGTTGTGGTAAACATCCCGCACAACTTATGGAATTGGCCATAGGGGTGAGATGACGGAAGGGGCAAGGTAGTTTGAAATGTTACTGTGACGATCGCTCAACTACATGACTAAGGAATCATGTGGGGTAACGAGTATGATTATCTCTTGTGGGTACAGTGTACAACCTCTGCAGAGTCTAAACTGTTTAAACAGCCGCGCCTATGGTCAAAGGCGGAGATGGAAACTTAACCTGAGTTAGTTCTATTTCAAAAACCTTTATGGGTGGATTAAAAATATGGTGGGCTCATCTAGCCCTTGTTTTGGATTTTTCCTAGGTAGCCTTACCCAGTGTTGATAATCGGTGGATGTAACCGCTATCAAAATTAAGCATGAGGTGGAGGTAACCTCATCATTATTTAATATCGCACTTACTCTCTTTAATAAAAATACAATTTGTTTAAAATGCTAAGTCATAGGACTTTGTATCTATGATAATTGAAAATGTTTCTTTAGCAAATAAAAGAACCTGAGCCATCTTTGTTAAGCCTTGCATGTATACTATTGCATACTGTGTGCTGGCTCGCGGGCACAGTTGGTGTGCTCATTCTCGCTCTTTCCCCAAACCCTCAAAAGCAGAAAATATTAGAGATTACGACTACTATGAGGAACCAGATGTCTGAAGACCCAGGAGTTCTTGAAGCGTAGTTTAGTCCTTAGATGTTCTAGTCTCGCCCCAGTCTAGCTGACTCCGCTGGTACTTATATGCATCCTACATTATCTGAGTTTTCGGGTAATATCGGATGTACACGTGTTTCCCCAGTCGTTTGCCTATGGAGAGATGTGCCTTCACCTTTTTTTGCTTCCGTTGTCGCTTTCGCTACTTTGTGATGTAATCATTTGACCTGTTCGGCCTTTATTGTAAAACTTGACCTGATGCGGTGTATGTAAACTCTGATGTGTTAAATTAATGAATAGTATGGTTTTAAGCCATGTATGAAATGATTCAGTGATATATTTGTGAGTGCTATTTACTGATTCAGGCAATAGCACAGTGTATTCGTAGAGAATTCGGAATTAGAAAATTCGGATCCGACAATTGATCGCTTCAAAGGTTGGTTTCGTTTAAACTTTTTCGATACATGCTTTCTCTAGAAAAAAAAAAAGAAAAGGAAGAAAAAAAAGCAAGGAAGAGATTCATTGCACCACGCGACCACACGACAAAGGCACCGTACTCTTGCTGTCGGTGACTTGTGTTTTTTTAGACTTAAGACGATTGTGCTAGCCACTTACATTTTTTTAAAGAAAGAAAAGGTCGGTGCACATCTGTGACTTGCGGGTTATATATGCTTAAGATGGCTATCACTAGCCAATTGTATGCTCTTGAAAAATAAAGGTCAGTGCATGCAACTCATGGGTTATATATGCTTAAGATGGCTACCACTAACCAACTGTCCCCTTGTTATATAAAAAAAGAGTAGTTGATCGTACCCGTCAGATCATCATTGTCAGGATTTCAGCTGCACCGGTCATGATAATAGTAACATAGATAAATTAAGATGGGAATGACTATACAACTATTGGCTGCTTAATTTCTCTCCTAAAATCAATCAGATTTTCAGCCGTTGGATCTAGATGCAACGTTTCATAAACCCTTCCCCTCAACTACCTCTTCCTCTCATCCCCTTCCTCCCGTATGAATCGATCCATTCGACGCCTCCTGACTCTCGACACCCCCAAACCCTAGCGCCGCTAGCACCATCGCCGGAGATCTCTGCCGCTGGCCATGCTCCTCATCCTCCCCCACGACACCCTTCTCCCACGCAGCCCCTTTCTCAACGCCTCTCGGTGGAGGAGACAGAGACAGTTGCTGCGAGCCAGCGTCTCCCCCACGCCTTTTCCTCCTCCTCCCCTTGCCATCGCTGGACGCGACGGGTGGCGGCTTCGGTGCATCTCCTTAATATAAGGAAAAGAAGGGGGTGGAGCGTGCGTTTGTCGGAGGAGCGTTCGGCGTGGCGGCGGCTTCACCGGTGGTGGCGCGCTGTGTGTGTTCGAACACAGCAACCATGCCAGAGCTGCAGGAGAAAGGCATAGAGACACGAATCTTGTTCTAGATCGGGTGATGAAAAATTCGACCGATTTCCAAGATAAAACATTCGATAGATTTCTAGCAGTTCCGAATTAAGATGTTTCGCAGTTATCTGGATTTTTATACCTTCGTACATAAAAATATATTGCCTAAAGAAAAAGGTTCTCGACGAACTCATAAGAACTATTCAGCTGATCTTTTTTGCAAATCCTTGAATGTCTCGTAGTCCGATCGATCCTACACAAGGATTTGTGCTCAAAGACATCTCGACTTCGGCGATCAGCGAGGGTTTTTGCCCTGATCAGATTTTTCAGGGCACATTATATTGGGGTCCCAACCTTTGTCGGGGTGGTAACAATGAGACTGAAATGTGTGGGTGAAGGGAAAGTCGCAGCCGGTGGACCAAAGGGCCGGAATCATGAGATGGGGTTAGGTTAAAGACAGTGGCATACATACACGGGGTTGCCCCTAACCGGTGAACTTGAGTCCTAACCCAGCGGCGGTGAAGAAAGATGGCAGAACAATGAGTTCATTGAAGAATAAATCTCAACCTAAAATCCGAAGGTTAGAAAATCAATTGAAACTTAACTCAAGTAATTTTCAAGTGAGTATTAGCAATTCCGTTTATGTTGTCCCATCCAGAGGACATCGTCTGTATACAAGCTAGAGTGTGGATTTGGTGAGCCCATGATCGAGCACGTTCGTTATATATTGTTTACAGTGAATTCGTTGCGTGATGATTGTGTTAATTTGATGTGAATCGAACACATGTTTGAAAGAGTTCATTCGACAAACATGTGTCGTTGCATGCCAATAAACCAAATATTGCTACATATATACACGGTACGTAGCCAAGGACGAGAGAGAAATTTCTCTCAATGTTTAGGCAACTGTGCTACAGTCCAGCCCCAGAAAAAGGAAAACTACAAGCAAAAACTTGTCACCGGAAACCCTTAAACTAGTCTAATAGAACTAGCACGGACGATATCATCTGGACGCAGCCTAAGATAATATCATCATCCGAAATTATCAATATCCGTCTTGATGAAATTAAACAGCATCCACTGTTGGAATTAATCCTTCCTGTAATAGTTAATTCTAATTTTAGTTTTAGAGATTTCGTTTTTAGTTTCGGAGTCTGCTCAGTAAAGATAGAGTAGAAATCAACTTGTATCAGAGCTGTATTGTTCGAGTCAATGTTTGAATCGGTTTAAGCAGCCTATATAAGGTGTGGTTGTTTCTTGTAAGTTTGATAACAACATTAGCAATAGACAAAGAGAAACCCAGAAAAGGGTGTGCAGTTCGGCACCGCAAAATTCATCTGTTCGTTGTTGTTTTTAGTTTCAAGTACTATTTATCGAATACTATTCACCCGACTTCACATGGTCGGAAGGAGGTTTCGACTGTGTGGTCGTAATTGACTACCTGGTCGGAGGTTCGACTAGTTGGAAGGTTTCGACTACCTGGTCGAAGGTGGTTCGACTATGCATGGTATCAGAGCTCAGCGCATGAAAATTGGACCTCCAACTCCAGAGAAGAGGAAATCGATGACTCCCAACGGATCTTCATCGACAACTAAGGATGGCCCAAATTCGTTGTTGTATCCAGTTCTCACTTTAGATAATTATCTGGCTTGGGCTATGAAGATACGGGTTAATATGCGTACCAGGGGGTCTGGGATGCAGTAGCCGATCCGGTCGATCAAAAGGGAAAGATCGATCCAAAAGGAAAGGCTGCGGAGGTCGACTTCAAGACTGATCAAACGGCGTTGGCGTCACTACTACAAAAGAGTCTATAGCAGACGGCCCATCACAGACGGTTCCTAAGGAACCGTCTGTGTTGGGTCTGTCTGGGCCTTGTTTTGGTGCAGCTGGCCTATCACAGACGGTTCTATTTCAATTATCACGAGCGGTTCTTAAGAGAACTGTCAGTAACATCACTGACGGTTCTATATCGTAACCGCTCGTGATATTGATTATCACGAGCGGTTGCTCAAATAGAACCGCTCGTGATTTCTCGCGCTTCATATAAATTGAGCCGAGACATCCTCACCGCATCTGCGTTGTGTCTACCGCCCAAGCGCCACTTCCCGCCCTAGCTCCTCATCTGCAGGTGTCACCGCTCCAGCGCCACTTCCCGCCCTAGCTCCTCCAACTGCGCCACTTCCTCGCCCTAGCTCCTCTCACAGGTGTCTACCGCTCCAGGCGCCACTTCCCTGCCCTAGCTCCTCCAACCTGCGGCTCCTCCTCTAATACTGGTATGAGCACATGATCGATCTTGCACCGTCAATGTTGGAATAAATAATATTAGCCCTGCAAATCTTAGTTTTGAATAATGGTTTCCCTTATAACTAATGAACTAAAATTTGACTTAGGAGTGGTAACTTAATAAAATTGAATTAGGTCTAATAATCACTAAAATTTGAGTTAGGATAATTAATTGGCTTAAAAAAATAAAATTTACACACCGGTTCACAGTACGGTGGGGTTTGGGTCAAGCAATATTGCATTTGCGGTTCCGGTATTTCAGGTTAATAAGTGTTGTATGAGATGATGCCTATAATTGGGTTGCATGATTGTTCAATTGAGATAGATATCGGTGTCGAGAGGTAGGGATCATGGTTGTGGCCGTAGGCATGGCTACGCTATGCCACCGCGTGTGGTACTTAACTAGTGAAGACTTTTCTTTCAATAACCTTAGATGCAAATGTTGGAGAATGAGTTTATATTGCACATTTTCGTTTGCTATAAATTAATCGCTAATCAATTTGACACTAATTTGTTACATGCGTAGTGTAGATGGATCGAAACTGGATGTACGGTGTGAACCGTGTGAGTCAAGATTACATTAATGGCGTGGTTGCTTTTAGAAGAGCCACGAGCAGGGATATGTTGAAGAAGGGATAAATTTTATGTCTCGTCTGTGCATTGATTGCGTAATCAAGATGTTTAACAACGCGCGCAGATCGGGCGCACTTGATTCAAGGGGTTTCAAAAAAGGGTATACATGTTGGACCAGTCACGGTGAAGAGCAGATTATACCAGAAGTTAATAATGACGACATCGCCAAGGAAGTCAACGATTTTCCGGATGTGGACTGTGCTTTTGATGAGGATAGGGGGCACGATGACAATCTGGATCAGATGCTACGCGATGCGTAAGAGAACTACAAGTGAGAGAGAGTTTTGTAAATTCGAGGGCTTAAGGGAGGACTCGGTGAGACCTTTGTTCCTCGGCCGCAAGCCGGAATACACAAGGTTGTCAACCGTGCTTGAACCGCTGAAATTGAAGGCAAGCAATAGTTGGTCCGATAAGAATTTCACGGCGTTGTTAGGTCTCCTAGCGGACATCCTTCCGGAGGGAAACATGTTGCCCAGCACCACCTATCAAGCAAAGAAGGTTATTTGCCCATTGGGAATGGAAGTAGAAAGAATACATGCATGTCCGAACGATTGTATCCTCTTTAGTAAAGAGTATGCAGACATGCATTATTGTCCGTGTGCAAAGCATCCCGATACAAGCGCCAAAATATCGCTAAGGTGAAGCAAGGACCTCCTGCTAAGATGTTGTGGTATCTCATCAGTAATCCCACGCTTGAAGCGTTTATTTGCGAACCCAAAGGAGGCAAGATTGTGCGCTGGCACTCGAGGAGCGTAAGAGAGATGGAAAGCTAAGACACCTGCGATTCTCGGTGGAGAAACTTCGATCGAGCTTCAAGAGTTCAAAAGGAACCGAGGAACATAAGGTTAGTGTTGAGTACGGATGGAATGAATCCTTTCGGTAACATGAGCAACCGACATAGCACTGCCCGTGAATCTATGTATGTACAACCTTCCTCCTTGGCTCAGATGAAGCGGAAGTACATTTTGATGTCACTACTTATCCAAGGGCCAAGCAACACTGGGAATGATATTGATGTGTACCTAGCACCATTTTGGAAGATCTTGTGACACTGTGGAACGAAGGGTGCAGTGTATGGGATGCGTATAAACGAGAGAACTTCACTTTACGCGCCATGTTGTTCTCGCACCATCAATGATTTTCCCGCCCTTGGTAACTGTCGGGCTTCAAAGACAAAAGGAGCCAAAGCTCGTCGACCGCTTAGATGCTACGGAGAGTGTATGGTTGAACAACTCGCGAAAAGCGTGTATATCGCCACCGTAGGTTCCTTCCGAGGAGTCACCCATACTGCAAGATGAAGAAACAATTCGACGGAAATAAGGAAGACGGTTCACTTCAAAGGCTTTTAGTGGGAAAGAGGTCTATGATATGGTTAAGGATATCGATGTTGTGCTTGGGAAGGGACGTAAATTAAGAACCCGTGAGAAGAACATCCGAAGAAGCGGTCAATTTTTGGGACTTGCCTTATTGGGAGTACTTAGAAGTTCGCCATCGCATCGACGTTATGCACGAGAGAAGAATGTATGTGATAGCTTGATTGGTCTCTTCTGTCAACATTAGTGGCAAAACAAAGGATGGTGTTAACGCACGCGTGACTTGATCGATATGAACATAAGGACCGAGTTAGCACCGAAAGAGACCGATACAGACTAACGTACCTTCCCCGACTTGCTACACTCTGCCCAAGGCGAGAGAAATGAAGCGTGCGAGCTTGCACGGTGTGAAAGTCCGTCTCCGTTACTCCGCTAACATTAAGAAACTTGTTTCTATGCAAGATTTGAAATTAATTGGTATGAAGTCGCATGATTGTCGTGTGCTGATGACACAAATGCTTCTGTTGCAATTAGGAGTATCTTGCCGAACAAGGTCCGAGTGGCAATCTTGAGGGCGTGTTATTTCTTCAACTCAATTGCTCCAGAAGGTCATCGATCCCCAAGGACTAGATGCTCTGCAGCCGAGGTAGTGACGACTCGTGTCATCTTGAGATGTATTTCCTCCGTCATTTTTCGATATCATGGTCCATCTCATTGTTCACCTTGTGAAAGAGATAAAGATATGCGGCCCTGTGTTTCTACGTCATATGTACCCGTTCGAGAGGTACATGGGAATTCTCAAGTCCTACGTACGGAATCGATCTCGACCGGAGGGAAGCATCATCGAAGGTTATGCAACGGAAGAGGTCATTGAGTTCTGCGTCGACTACATGGCTCAGGTGGATCCGATTGGTGTGCCTCTATCTCGTCATGAGGGGAGACTGGATGGTATCGGGACCATCGGAAGGAAATCAATCACTCCCGATCCGATACGCACGCTCAAGCCCATTTCACGGTCTTGCAACACATGACCCAAGTGTCCCGTACATCGACGAGCACAAAGACATGGTACGCCAATGTAATCCGCACCGGTCGGAGGTTTGGATCACCAGAGAGCACAACCGCTCGGCTCAACGAATGGTTAAAGGCGCGAATCACTCGGAGGTCATCAAGTGATGATCTGTTGCTATGGTTGGCAAGAGGGCCCAGATTTACAATTATCACATGGCAAGGATACGACATAAATGGGTACACATTTTATACGGCAACTCAGATAGGAAGAGCACGGCGTAGCAGTGGTGTCCGTGATAGATGCATTCAAGATCGATGGGTCGAGGAGCTCAGACTATGGGCAAATAGAGGAGATATGGGAGATCGACTACGTGCTTTTCAAGATCCCCTATTTGGTGCCGTTGGGTCCATCTCCCACGGTGAAGGTCGACAAATGCGGCGTCACTACCGTGGACCTCGAACGTGTTGGATACAAAGACGAACCATTCGCACTAGCTAACCAAGTTGTTCAAGTCTTCTATGTAACCGACCGGCAAATAAGAAGCGCCACGTAGTTCTTCATGGAAAAGGAGGATTGTCGGAGTTGAGAATGTAGTGGACGAGGAAGAATACAATCAATTTGATGAGTTGCCACCTTTCGGAGACTAGATCGGGCTCGAGGAAGAACCCAGTGAGGAAGCTAGCTATATGCGCGTCGATCATCATGAAGGGTCAGATTTTAATTAAGAATTTAATTACTCCATTGTAATTAATTTATTTATTCCATTGTCATGTGTTAATGTGTTATGGACTTGTGATCTTTAATATTGATGTCAATGTGGATATTCATGGTAATGTTGAGTTGAATTAGATATGAACTTTTGAACTCAAACTTGTCATCATACTGCTTATCCAACAGATCATACAGTGGGATATTACAGACGGTTCTAATATAGAACCGTCGTGATATGCACACACATGCATTTGCAGTTCTAATATAGAAGGATTTTGCTTCAAACCATCACACATTTACACCTCTACAAATATTAGTTAGCAAGATGCAAAACAACCTAATTAAAATGGCGTGAAAGATGATCTTAAGATTTTTGTTCAATCTATGATGTGTTGTCTCTGCTTTTGGAAGATGACACTTTTGCTTGAGTATACCTTCCCTAACAAAGTGCTTATGGTTAGTTTGCTTTTTCGTGCAACAGTTTTTTTTAAAAAGATTAGCTCAATTATATGTCTTTCTAAAACATATATAGAATTTTTTTGGTAATAGGTTCACAGTTTTCAATGGCACTCAAACTTGTCACTGCTTATCCAACAGATCATACATGCTGTAGTGGGATATCACAGACGATAATTCAGCCTCACTATGTCCCTCCAAGCCTAAGTCCGTAATGTGAAACGATGGCTTGGTCATGAATTCTTGGTTTTAGCATTTGAGTGATTGCATGCGATAAGATTGTGGATAGATGACCTGGTGGTAAATAAGTTTAGTTACTCATGTATTGAGTATTGACTTTTAATCATTTTTCTTCGCTCACCAGTTGCTTAATTTATGTATGTTGGTCTGCCAGTCAAAGCTTGGTATTATGGTTAGAAAGCCCGGATCTCATTTGCCTCTACCTTACGTATCCTTGCTTCTAGTCTTCTACAAAGACTACTCTCTAGCTACATTGACAAGATTACCTGTGCTCGATGGTGAGCAAGATATATGGACATGCATGCTCCTCTGTATTGGGTTGGGGGGGGGATATAGAAAGGGCCATTACTGGCTCCAGAGTTTTGTAGTTAAGGCTCTATAGATATGTGATTTATGTTGGTGGTGGTAAGTTCAGCCATTGTACTAACCATTGAGTTACGTAACTCGTTTCTTGTCTAACATGAAACACGTGGTGTAAACCCACATTAGATGGTAATTGTATCTTGTGTTTACCTTTCCCACTTGGTGCATTACTCTAAAGGGCCCATAAAACTTAGTAGCAAGTTTAAGAGCATGTTTGAGTCCAAAAGCAAGTGATCCTATAAGGTTGCATCTTTAAGTAAACCATATCCCCATCGCTCTGCTTTTTGGTTTTGCAAATCTGAAAACTGCAGTTTCAGTTCAAACAAAAATTTGATTTTAGTGTTAGCAAATGTTAAGTGATAAGTTAGACTTGTAGTTGTACTTATCTAGTCAGTAGCTCCATCAAGTATACCATTTTGTGATAGTCTATTGGAGCATTAAATCTTTTATCTTTAATCATCTGTTTGGTTTGAGGATGTAATCTCTAAGTCCAGTCAAACTGAAATCTGTTCTTGAGTGTTATCTAATGATTAATGATGAGTTAAACTTTAACTACTACTCATTTAGCCATGAATTAATCAATGATATCATTTTGCTTAAAATCATGGCTCATTAATCATTTTGCTATTTATTGGATTTTTGTGTTTTAGATTACGGTTCTTCAAGTGATTGAATCGCCATCGAGCAACCAACCCTTGAGGCTTACCTTTAATCAGATCATACACTCAAACCTAGAGTAGTGTTTTTATACTAATCGATCATTCTAGCTTCTTAAACAACATCATTAGAAAGATTGGTCATTTTGGATTTGTTAATTCAAGGATGCCATATATATACTGTTAATTCTGTACTGCATATTCTTGGATTTCTTAATTAATTTTCGCATCTGAAACTTGAGGTATAGTGCCGAATGATGAAAACCTATGGAAGTAAGACGGTGCCGATTTACTAGGTTGGCCTAGGTATCATGGGTATCCGGTGTCGACTAATCAGGTTAGCCTAGGTGACTTGAAAACCAAGATGCCGGTTGACCTAGGTTGGTGTGGGTAGTCTCGATACTTAGGTGCCGACTAATCTAGGTAAACACGGGAACCGTGATGATTCTTATGGTACACCGACGGCAATTTATTTTATTTTACTCGAGATGGCAAACGTTGATTATATTTGTTTATATTTTTGTGCAATTTCCCATATATTATATACTATGTAATAATTGCGTGCACGTAACTTATATAGATAGCAAGTAAGCGAGATGGCAGAGGCATCGTCTTCGCCGCCGCCATCGACGCCGCCAAATACGTCTGGATCTCCGATCAAGGTGGTACGCAGCGAGAAGGCGAGGAATATCCAAATTGCCCTCGGGCCGCATGACGATCACGGAGGTCGCTGACGCGGGATCCCGCCGAGTCCCAAGAAAGCAACCGCGAGATTCGGACCGTCTGCGGGGTACTTGTAAGGAACGGGTCCCCATAACCACCCCAACACGAAGTGTCGACGGATGTCTGAGAGAGATTGTGGATCGAGCTTTACGCTCGCTCACTTTCCCGGCGTACGGCACGTCGTGCGATGGCACGCGCCGCCGCGATGTGCCACGCGTGGAGGACCTTCAAGAGCTCGCTTGTCACGCAGTTTGTGAACACCGGCCTGACGCCTTCACGAAGCATCCTTTCTTGTCGCGGATACATGGGATGCCTTCGTGCGAGATGAAGACGACGGCCGAATTTCAGAGCAAAGTGCGGCGCATGAGCTCTCGTGCCCAAAACACTCACCCCTACAAACTCGGCACCGGCTGGTACGCGGTAAAGCCAATGGCGGGCGGCGGAGGACGAGACCGATGCCCGACCGCTTGTCGATCTCGACGAGCGTGCTCGAGCACCGTTAAGAGCGAGGGCATCACCACGCCTTCGGCAAAGATCTCTTTCGCAAACCAGCAGACGAGGCGGTGTCCCAACGCTGGTAAATATGTCGAACCACTTAGTTGTTAATAAGTCCATAACTTCATGGTGTCTATAATAACATGATGTCCTCTTGCAGAAGCATTGACTTCGCATCTTCCCAAGGTTCCTCGAAGTGGACAGGAGAAGGATGTACTATCTACGGCCCTAGGAAACAAGGAGCACCCGGTCGCACGCGAGGCGTTGGGGTTTACGTACCTTGGAGGATGGATTCCCACACGACTCCGCCACATATAGGAGTAGGAAGAGATCCAAGGACCAAGACGACGCCTACCGAACATGTCATTATTGAAAAATTTCAAGGACAAATAACAAGTTTACGTAACCAAGTAAATGAACTCATGAGGCGCAAGCCGCCTCGTTAATTTGGGAGCAAGTCCTCCTCAACATCGGAGTAGCGTCGCGCCCACACATAATTCTCGACATGACGACGCAATTACCGATCGACGACATCGAGGTAATGTACATCTCGAATGCTCCAAATATAGACATATAGGACGCCTTAGCTAATTGTGTACCGCTTTGTAGGAGCCGACGCCCGCAAGCTCCAAGTGAGGATGGTTGGGTCGATTGTGTTGAGGTGGGCGGGGTATGGTGTATCCATACCGGGAAGAGGCGAGGCAAAGACGGTGCCCACCGCGCAGGTTACGCCGAGTGCGGTGGACATGGTACATGACAATTTCATGGCCATCCTACCGAAATTCCCGAACGAAGAAATCACAACACTAGGGATGCCGTGCACACTTTTATCCAAAGGCCCAAGAAGGATATCGCTCGACCTCGCGATGACGCGATATCGCCACGACCGCCGCCTCTCCAATAGGACCTCGATGAGTCCGCCCGACGCTTCGCGAAGCCCGCCTCATCGGTTCCGCCGAGAAGACGCCAAAGGGACAAGACAAGCGTGTCACCATATCGCCTCTGAGTCATCTCCAGAGAAGACGCATCGCAGCGTGTCATTACGCAAATCGATATCGAAGAAGATCTGCGCCGCCAAGCCCGCAATACTCCCTTGATATCCGCTGGTCTCGACAAAGAACTAACAGGCTCGGGACTAGCTTGTCAATCTTTGCATGAGTGGTACATGCGCAAGACCCAAGAGGAGGAGCCATACCGAATCAGCGTCAAACACGGAGCGAGCATTTTCATCACGAGGCGGGCCACTTCGTCGTGGGCTTCGAGGACTTATTCGACCTATACAACCTAACCGCCTCGACGCCACTTCTACGATGTTGGACATCGTAAGTGTGTACAATCAATTTCTACACTCACGTGATAGCGATAAATATCACAACTCATTCCTTACGCATGGATACATTATGAAATGTGTCCGTCGAATCAACGAACGGTGGGTTTCCTCGACCGCACGTGATCTCGAGCAAACAATAAACCAAGACGCATCCTACGCCGAGAATTACATAAAATGGGATTGCTTGCTCGTAACGGCAAGGAGTAAATAATGGTGCCGTATAACCGTAAGTAAGTGCTTCACTACTTGCTACACAAAATTCGCTTGAACATATATAGGTTTATGACTATAGCGACATACATGAGTAGGTTCCATCGATTCTTGTGATTATTGTGCCAAAGAGGAACATGGTATTGTACCTTGATTCTCTACTCAACAAAAACCATGACTTCACCCTTCTTAAAGGAATACTCGAAAGGTACGATCATTTCCTCCGCACATAATTGTATTGTAGTCTTCCTTCATTTGAAATGGACGAGGATAACTTTTTGGAATCATGTAGGGCGTTCATCGGCTATGTTGCTGAGGGAGGTTTATACAAGGGAACGAGCGCCACACTAACCCACAAGATGCGATTTCCGGTACGCGATACAACACAATAATAATATATCATACTTCGTAAATATTGCATCTCGAACTGACTGTACCTATATATGTATATCCATTTTTGCAGTGCCGCCAGCAAAAACAAGATCACCTATGCGCATTCTACGTATGCCATCATATGCGGCTATTGATTAATTCCACGACACACAATCCCCAGGTAGGTCAATCTCGCTATAGTTATTTTCTAATTATAAATTTAAATATATATTCTTACTACTTTACTCTTGCTAGCGACAGGACTTAAACCTAGAGTTAAAAGCACTCCAGAAGAACGAGGTCACACATGTTCGAGGGTTGCTCTCTGGCTTCATCAAGTCGGAAATCGTTAACCCGACGGAGAGTTTCACGTCGTCGACTAGTTGTAATTGATTCAATATTGTAACTCACTTTGACTAGTTGTAATTCAATTTGTAACTCTAGCGACAATACTTCAAACATTCTTTTTTAATTGATTTTGAGTTAAATGAACACTTTGAGTGGTCAACAATAACTGTGATGTAGTTTGTTTACGCTTGTTTGTTTTCAGAGGGCATGGCTAGCAATTCCCGAGGCTAGTGAAAATACGACAAAAACTAGTTAGTGGAAGGACATATCACGCACGGTTTAATCCAAGAACCGCTCGTGATATGCAAACCTCACTGAGCGGTTCTTAGCTCTAACCGCTCGTGATACTTCAATATCACGCACGGTTTGTTAATATAACCGCTCGTGATATCGAATTATCGCAGACGGGTTCTATTAAAAACCCGTCTGTGATATTGAAGTATCACAGACGGTTTGAGTCAAGAACCGTCTGTGATACTTCCGTATCACAGACGGTTTAAACCAAGAACCGTCTGTGATACTTAAGTATCACAGACGGTTCTATTAAAAAACCGTCTGTGATAAACTTATCACAGACGGTTATAAAACCGTCTGTGATAACCGCCTGTTATCACAGACATAAAAATTCAGACGGTTCAAAAACCGTCTGTGATGACGGTTCCGAACCGTCTGTGATAAGGTTTTCTGTAGTAGTGCGTTGATCTACGCAGCTATACCCGATTCAATATTGAATCAACTTGTCGGGAAAGATACTGCTCGGGACGCCTGGATTGCTCTTCGTACTATGCACGAAGGTATGGATCGAGTGAAGAAAGTTCATCTCCAAACTCTCCGAGGGGAGCATGAGGCATTGCATATGGGCGAAATTCAATCAGTAGATGAGTTCGTAGGAAAACTGACGGCGGTGGTTAATAAACTTCGAGCTCTTGGCGATAAACAAGAGGAAATTAAGGTGATCGAGAATTACTTGTGAGTACTACCGGAGAAGTACGTGCATGTAGTCACAACTCTTTTGTATTCTAGTGATCTTGAAAGCATGAAGTTGGAAGAGGTGACTGTGTCTCTTAAAGCACATGATGGGCTACTGAAAGGCTGCAAGGCTCGCAACGATCAAGTCTTATTTGTGAAAGCTGGGCTGAAGGGAGAGAACAAGCAGACTCAGTGAGATTATACATCAAATCAAGGTGGTCGTGGCTCTGTATAGCGTGGCTGAGGAGGTCGTAGTCATGGTTGTGGCCGAGGTGGTCGTGGAGATTTTACCGGACGTGGCTATAAGCTTGGTCGTTGCAACGGTGAGTTCAAACAAGATAAGTCGAAAATTAAATGCCTTGAGTGTGTGTGTGAATATGAAAGGCACAATCAATTGTTTACAGTGAATTCCTTACATGATGATTGCTTAATTTGATGTGAATCGAACACATGTTTGAAAGAGTTCATTCGACAAACATGTGTCGTTGCATGCCAATAAACCAAATATTGCTACATACGGTACGTAGCCAAGGACACGAGAGAAATTCCTCTCTTAATTAGCGTGTGCCCCATTCTTCGATTGTGCCCGGGCATGGTAAAATCCTATGTTTGGTTATGACTTGATATGAGCGAGAGAAGTGTATTATGTATTGAGATTGTTTACTGGATTGTCAGTCGAACTACGAGTTGTCGGATAAAAAACCCACCATTGGAGCTAAAGCCAGATTAATGTGATTTGCGAGAAGGTCGATAAAGCGTCAGGAGGCACAAAATTATGATCAAAGTCTACGGTGTAGAATCAAGTGGAGAAATTTGACATCAGGAAAAATTTCAGCGTGTTACAATGTGTGGTGAAGGATGTCCTTGTCCAACAAAAGTTAATCGATGCCCTTGAAGGGGATAAATCAGAAAAGATGTCCGTTGAAGAACTTAAGATGACGGAGCGGAAGGCTGTCAGTACAATCCATTTATATCTCTCCGATGAGGTAAAGTACTCGGTGATTAAGGAAAATTAGTCGAAAAAAAATATAGAGTGACTTAGAAGAATTGTATACGGTAACGTCGATCACAAACCGATAGGTGCTGAAGTGACAACTATATAGGTTATGCATGGAGGAAGGCACACAGTACGCTGACCATCTCAATGTTTGCAACAAGCTTATCACACGGCTCACTAGTGTGGATGAGAAAAATGAAGAGAATGACACGGTCGTCATATTGGCGTTATCTCTACCACTGTCATGAGAACAATTGGTGAAGAATATTTTTGTCGGGAAAATTACTATCAACTTCAATGAGGCAGTGGAATATCTATTGGAGAAAGATTCCTTGAAAAAGTTATCGGATTCTTTATCATCGGATGATCAAGCATTGGCTGCCACAGGTGTTGTAGGAAAAAACAAAAGTCACAGGAAGAAGAAAGGCAAGAGCAAGCGCACATATGTATACTATCTATGTGACGATGAATGTCATATGATAAAAACATTTCCAAGTTTGGAGCAAATGAGAGGTGTATACTCGATGGCGGTAGCTAAAGATGATTCGAAAGTACTTGTTGTCAGTCAATCAGGTACTTCTTATGGATGGATATTAGATTCAGGTTGTTGCTTCCATATATGTTCGAAGAGTGAGATGTTTGATGAATGATCTCTACGTCCGGCTCATGGAATTGTTCACTCGATGGATTGCAAAGAGTACGCAATTACTAAGGTGAGAACAGTTACATTGAAGATGTATAATGGAGCACATCATACATTGACAGGAGTTCGGTATATTTCCGGCTTAAAGAATAATATAATATCTGTGAGGTCACTTGAACTCAAAAGTTGTGAGGTATCACTTCGAGGTAGAGTCATGGAAGTTACTTGCAAATGGCAGATAATCATTAAAAGTATCTGAAACAATAGAGGATATCGATTGATGGGTAATTATCAAGGAAGAGCAACCAATAGGAGGTTTGATAAAAATCCTGATCAGGAGAAGAAAACCGTGTCGTCAATGATAGGTACTGAGATCTCATCTGCAGTTATGTGCGAAACTACAAAGACGATTGCAAAATCTAGCAAGTGCAAAGGCGAAGGTGCGAGCTATTGGAAGGAGACATGGTGGGATCAACCATCCGGTATTATCGAGCAGGTGGAGCTCGAAGGTAGTACAAACATATGGCATGAGCCTCCTATGGTAGGGGCACTTCTAAATTTGGGAGAAAAGAAAAAAAAATAGAAAAACAAGAAAGTGAAGCTGACTAGCAGCAAGTGCTTAGAGGAGTATGGTGACTTCAACAGATAAGAGTCAAGGTGGAGATTGTATGCTGTCTCATGTCCAAATCAACTAGAACTTGGAGAAGTGCGATACATGGATTCCTATATGAATCGTAATAGAATTATGATTCCTACTTCCTTTTGTAGGATAATTAGGGGCACTATATATAGCTATTAGGTGTAGTTATGGAGAACACAAGCCACAAATCAATTCATCCAAAGTAAGAGATGCCCTAGAGGATTAGAGGTTAGGTTATTCTGTAGCACTAGATTCTTGTATAGGGCAAGGATCCGAAGGTCCTAAAAGGTTCGAGAGGATTGTGATAGAGCGACAATCCCTTGTACTCTTTTGAGATTGTGCTTAAGAAATTTGCGGTCGGCTTCACCAAATCTCTCTCCCTTATCGTGATTATTTCGTCGCCGTTATTTGGTTCTCTTTACAAGATTCATCAACTTTGTTCTTGATATTGTACACACTCGTACCGTTTCTCCCAAATTCTGATCTGATCTGGGGTTACTGCGCATAAGAAGATGTATTAGAGTATAATAAGGTAGAAATGTGTGGGGGAATGGAAAGTCGCGGCAGGTGGACCAAAGGGCCGGGATCAAGAAGAGAGGTTAGGTTATAAACAGTAGCATACATATATGGGGTTACCTCTGACCGGAGAATTTGAACCCTAACCCAACGGCGGCAGAGGAAGATACAGCGTTGGAGAGGAGGAAAATCAATTTATACTTAAGCAATTTTCATGTGACCGTGCACTAGCAATTCCGTTTATGTTGTCCCATCCAGAGAACATCGTCTGTATACTAGCTAGTGCGTGGAAGTTTTGAGGCCATGAGCACATTCGTTATATATATATATATGAAACGTACAATTAATTGTTTACAGTGAATTCGTTGCATGATGATTGTGTTAATTTGATGTGAATCGAACACTACATGTTTCAAAGAGTTCATTCGACAAACATGTGTCGTTGCATGCCAATAAACCAAATATTGCTTGCTATATATACCGTACGTAGCCAAGCACATGAGAGAGAAATTCCTCTCATGTTTAGGCAACTGTGCTACAGTGCAGCCCCCAACAGAGAAAGGAAAACTACAAGCAAAACCTTGTCACCGGAAACCCTTACGGTAGTCTAATAGAACTAGCACGGACGATATCATCTGGACGCAGCCAAAGATAATATCATCATCCGAAATTATCAATCTCCGTCTTGATGAAATTAAACAGCATCCTCTGTTGGAATGAATTCTTCCTGTAATAGTTTTGTTCAATTCTAATTTGAGTTTTAGAGAATTCGTTTTTAGTTTCGGAGTCTGTTCAGTAAAGGTAGAGCAAACATCAACTGGTATCCGAGCTGTATTGTTCGAGTCAATGTTTGAGTTGGTTTAAGCAGCCTATATAAGGTGCAGTTGTGTCTTGTAAATTTGATAACAACATAAGCAATAGACAAAGAGAAACCCAGAAAAGGGTGCGCAGTTCGGCACCGTAAAATTTCTCAGTTCGTTGTTATTGTTTGTTTTGAGTACTGTTCACCATTCACTACGGGATACTGTTTATTTACCGAGTGTGAGTAACACTCGGCAAATAGTGCTACACACTCGGCAAACTGTTTACCGAGTGCCACACTCGGTAAAGTGGACTCGGCAAACAATGACTCGGTGAAGTTATTTTACCGAGTGTCTAATATCGGCGCACTCAGAGCATAGAGTTACCGAGTGCTACAATGACACTCGGTAAACAATTATGACTTGACGGTCGTCAGCCTCCAAACTAACCGTTAACGGCGAGGTTTACCATGTGTCACTAGCAGCACTCGGTAAATAAATTAGCATTTCGTGATTAAAACAATTCCGGAAATAAATTTTTTGAATAATATTTACCGAGTGTCGCCCCTAACACTCGGTAAAAGAATAACCATTTTCGTGATTAAAACAATTCCGCAAATAAACTTCAGAATATGTTTACCGAGTGTTCCCACTCGGTAAAAAGTAGTCAAATATTTCCAGTGGGGACTCCGCTTTCTGTAAAAAATGGCACACTCGGCAAAATGCACGTAATCGTAACCAAATTGGTTCTGTTTACTGCTTTATCGAGTGCTACACTCGTAAAAGCGAGAGAATTGCTTTACCGAAAGTGCTACACTGTAAAATATGTCCACGAATTTTTTTGTTTGTTTGATTGCATATCCAAATACAATGAGCAACAAAATCACAGAAATTATAATAACATGACAGATAGGCAATATATATCACATATATGTCCACAAATGTCACATCCACTCACAATAACCAACATATGTCGACAAGCACCATGCAAAGTCCACAAACACCATCAACATATGTCCAAAGTCCACAAAGTTCAACCAAGTCCACAGCTCAACATACAAACCCATCAAACAAGGTCGGATGGCTGTCACATGGTCGGAGGCTCATGGAGAAACGGAGTCAAATCCGTGTCTTGATCACCCCGCATATCGTTGTTCGATCCAATTGTAGAAGGTCCCTAGAATGAGATTGCACATGTGAGTTATCGGATCAAAGCAAATTCTAAGGTCTAAGCTATGGTAGGTCAAACTAAGGTATAAGTCGAAGGTAGCTCTATATGACACAAAAGTGAAGAGTGCATCTAAGTGACTCACAGGAGTGCCTTGCCGCTGGAGGTGGAGGCACCAACAGATCATCGGCGGCGGAGGCGGTGGAGGCCGGCCCATGCTCCGAGAAAACGGGCCATGTACTCGCACCGGTCGCCAGCGCTCTTTGGAAGGCCTCAAGCCGGGCTCGCACTCGCGCCTCTCCCGTGCTAACTCGGCCCTGGTGCGACACCGAGGGCTCAAGCCGCTCGTGAGGCTTCTTGTGACTCTGCAGGCTTCAACTGGGCCTACAATTATTTATCACATAGTTAGAATGCAATTAAAGAACGAGTAGAAAATGAATGGACAACGAATGCAATGTAACTAACTCGAGTGCTACCACCGGGTCGTGGCGTGGGCGCATGGCCGACTCAAACTCGTGCTTCGGCTCTAACTGGCGAGTGTCCGAGTGTTGGCCGTGTCTATGGTGTCGTTGCCCATATAGTACCGCCGTGTGGCTTACCCGTCCCAACCTCATGACGATGTCACCTCGAGGTCGGGCCGTGCTCGGATCAAATTCGCCCATGGATCTCTCGCCATCGCCGTGTACTCGTTGAGGCGCTGTGCACGCCGGGTTGTCAGATGCCTCGGGCGGGTCCTCCGCTGTAGACGAGGTCGGGTCCTTTGCCTTGCCCTTGTGTGCCAAGGCATATGCCTTGAACGAGGCGCACTCTGGCCGGGTGGAACGCGTCTGCAGGAAGAAGCACAACAATAAGATATTATGCATTCGGTTAGCATAGCAACAACGAAATGAAATCTGCGTACATATCCGGCCGTGCATATTCCTTAAGGGTAGTGGGGCCTTGTTTGTGCGAGGAACCCCGCATCATCGCACGGCAACGTGAGCGCACGGTGTGATATTGCTCGCACTCTCACTCAACCACTTGTCCACAATGGCCTCCAAAGCAGCTTGTCCATCCCCGCACACCAAGCAGAGGCACCTGCACGCATACGAGCACATGACAAATCATAAATCAATTTCATTGCAATTAATCGCAGACGATGTAATCTCATGTTTACCGCCAAGTATTGCTCCTTAGTCGTAAGCGTGCACCGCTCGCGCCTGGTGACTCTGTGTCCTCTCGGGCATGGTAAATTCTTCCGCACAGAGCTTTGTCTCGTAGAAGAGGTCCGCACTCGGTGAACATGCACTGCTCACCACGCCATCCGCGCCCTCCCTACGCACTCCCTCCGCCAAGGTGTAGTAATCCTACAAGCAAATAAAGTCAGAATATACAATTAATGTGATGTTATTATCAAGATAGTGCGATGAACACGCATCTACGCCTCTTTCATCACCCGGTCGGCCTTTTGTTGTTATAACACCGCCACCGATCACCGATCGCTAGCGCGTGCGCTGGGACCACTTCATGGCGGGCTGCACAACACCATCGATCCTCACCATCCGGGGTAGTTTGCCCCGCATGTAAGACCCAGATCCCGTTTACTCTACGAGAGTGACTGGGATCACCATTTCCCAATCCCGCACAAAGTTATTGAGATTGAATATTAGTTTCGTTATAACTTAAAAACACGTGAAGTAGTGTTAACATGCAAAATTACTTACTTAGTTCCGAGGGTCGAATCACCGCCGTCTCAGATGGGTAAGTCGGGAGGCGACGACCCTCGCAGCCCAAACCGTAGGCACCCCATTTTCCTCTCGCCAAAGAAGTTGGCATCCTCCTCGCCGGCCCGCTCGGCCTCATCCTCCTCCGTGCCTCCTCCACCGCCTCCGCTATCTCCTCCTGGTCTCCTCCTCCTCCTCATCCTCCTCCGTGGCCGCCACGAACTCGTCGTCGCTGCGTCTGTGGAGGAGGTGTCGCCTCGACGCCTCGCCGCCGCCGTCCTCCTCCTCCACCCTTGGCTCCTCCTCCACCCCGGGCTCCACCTCCACCACAGGCTCCACCTCCTCGGCACGCCTCGCCGCCGTCCTCCTCCTCCTCCCCGGGCACGCCCTCCACCTCGGCCTGCACGCCCTCCTCCTCCACCACGGCTGGACCTCGCCACTCACCAAGAAGGTCATAACCGACCTAATCTTCCGATTCCACCGCCCACCATCAATCACCGCAACAAAAGGAATAAACTATCAAGACGCATATACAAAAGTAAATGTATCATACATGTATAAAAGAGATGCAAAATAAGTAAATGTATCGTATATGTATAAAAGAGATGCAAAATAAGTAAATGTATCATACATGTATAAAAGAGATGCAAAATAAGTAAATGTATCATACATGTATAAAATTGCCATAAGTACTACAGATCTTACATGTACTAGAAATAATCATCAAGATCATTGATAGGTGGGCCAAAAATCTCATCATCGCTATTGTCGACGTAATTATGATCGCCTCTCAAAGTCTCATCACTAGCGACATCGCTCGAATGGTGTTGCTCAAGTAATAACAAGTCCTTGGCGTTAGAACCTCCTCTCCATCATCCCCATCAACAATGACCGTATCATTGTCTACTTCCATTATGAGATCTACATCTAAGACAATCTCAAAACTCCCATCTAATCCTTCTTCTTGAAAGTACTCTCAGTCATATGTGTTTGCATCGATGTTATAATCATCATCGCTTGGGACGGTACTTTACCATGCGGTGATACCTTGTACACCACATCATACGCCTTAAGACGGTCTTTGGTTTGGCACGGTATGAGAGATAATAAACTTGCGTGGCTGTTGGGCCACAATGTACACGCTGTCTCCTAGCAAGACGGATGACTTTAGAACTCGACTAACCCAAGCTCGTGGGTCTTTATCACTTCTTTGGGATCAAACCAATGGCATTTGAATATGACAGACGAAGAGGTACACAACCAGAAACTTGAGTTTGTATATTTCTTCAATTATTCCATAGTAGTCCAACCCATCTGTGCTCGGGCGTGAAAACACCGGTATTTGTGGTTCTTCGATTCGCCGACTCGCCGTGCCGAAGTTGTGTGAAAGCGATATCCATTGACATCGCATACGAGAGAATGACTTGACCCTAAATTCAAATCCATTGGCAACTTGCCTCAACTCGCACTCATAGACACGTCGCTTTGGCTCGCTAGTTCAAGTAGGATGATTCGTTATATATTTGTCGAGTTGAGAGTTAAGTACAAACAACAAATGAAATTGAACAAGACCTCCTCCTTGAACCAACAAATAAAAGTGGGATTTCGCTCTCCGCGCCATGTCTTAGAAGGGTTTCAACTTCCGCTTGGTGGGTTCCTCCGTGAAGGACGATGGTAGAGGAGAACAAATTTGTCAGAACGGCCGCTAACAAGAGGGTTGGATGGGTGCATGCAAAATATTGACAAGAAAAGAAACAAGTTTGTGTAAAACTTACGAATGTACGGGCCAACCTCTTCAAGGTTCCGCAACACATACAAATGGATAGAGCGCCACTCTTCTAGGCTCAACATCTTCAAGGTAGGTTCACTTGCACTTCCGAGTTGCCCTCGAAAAGGCCGAGGGTCGATCGATTGTCGGCAAAGATTGTAACGAGGGGTGGATTATGCACGTTAGGAAGGTTGTCGGATAGTATCTTGTTGTGAAGTATGACACCTCCTCCACAATGGATGCCTCGCGCAGAAGCTTCAATTTTGCATTTATTTTTGCATTTTGTTCTAAGAACCTTTAGGCATCGCTCAATTGATAGCACCAACGGGCATGCACAGGCCCCCATTTTTGCCTCATATGGTAGGTGCAAGAGCAAATGTTGCATCGGATTGAAGAAGCGGGGGAAAGATCTTCTCCAACTTGCGAGCAACACTGTGGCTATTCTTTCCATTTCTTCAATCTCGGTCCGAGATATCTCCTTAGCACATAGCTTGCGGAAGAACATGCTCAACTCACATCACTGCCGGATGTGATCGTGAAAATAGCCACGAACCATCACCTAAGAAGGCGCTCAATCCATATGTGGTAATCATGACTCTTGAGCCCTGTGGATTCGCATGGTACTTAAGTTCACACCCTCCTCCAATTCATTGCATACCCGCTGTGGAACATCAATGATTGGAACCATTGAAGAACTTCTTTCTTTGGGCCCTCGTTAGGACGAAGTCGGCCTTAGGCTTCTTCCATGACTTCCCGTAAGGGAGGCAACATGTTTAGCTTTGGTCTATCGCAGCGTTGCTTGATCCAATCTAGCCTTGACATTGTCCTTTGACTTTTCCTACCCATGATTGTGTGAAGGACCGCCTCGCGAAATTCTTTTCAAAGGTGCATTACATCAATGTTATGTGGAAGAAGGAGGTCCTTAAAGTAAGGAAGCTTCCACAAGCACGACTTGTGTGTCCAGCATGCTCTTTCCGTATCCCACGAAGCCCCCTTTTCATTGTCGACCACAAGACCATCTAACATCTCAAGAACACGGGCACTGTCATCATTTCCTGCAGTAGTCTTCCACCGTGACACCTTTTCGAAAGTTCTTCTTGTCTCTCCGAATGGGTGGTCAAGAGGAGGAATTGTCGATGTTTGTCAAACGAAGAAAACTTGCCCCCTTCTCCAACCGAAAGAACTCCACGGTGACTTGCATATCGGCATGGCATCTTCGTGTGAACACACCACCACAAAATAGCCCATAAGCCGTGAAGTCATGCATGGAATAATGGTACCAAATATGCATTCAAGTTTGTCTTTGTGAATCTGGTCGATGTCACTACCCCTTCGTCCCATGCACGGACCAAATCATCTATCAAAGGCTCCATGTACACACTCATATTAGCCCGGGTGTCCCGGAATTATAAGTGACAATAAAATATTTTGCCGCTGAAAGGCGACGCCAGTGGGAGGTTGAGAGGATGACGAATACGGCCAACATGTGTATGGTGAAGAACCCATTCCATAAGGATTGAACCCATCGATTGCTGCCGCAATGCGTACATTACGAGCCTCGTCGCCTTTGTCGATATGCCCGATCGAAGCTTTTCCATGATTCACCATCGGACGGATGTATCATCTTGTCGATGTATCGGCGCCCGCTTTGTGCCACGCCATCCGCTTTGCGGATTCTCGCCATGAAAAGCCGCTGGATCCTCGGATGAAAGGAAGGTACTCGTGATCTTTGCGCCAACTTTTGTTTGCGTCTTCCGACCATCACCGATTCTAACTCAATGTACCTAGATGCCTTACACTTTGGACAAGATTTATCGCCAAGATGTTCTCCTCGAATAAGATGCATCCGTTCGACAAGCATGTATCCGCCGCACGACATCTTGAGTGCACGGCGATTTTATTTGACTCATACGTGTTCTTTGGCGTAACGTGATCATCCGGAAGTAGGGTGCCAACCATCGTCAACAGCTGATCGGCGATTTTCTACTCCACCTAAATCGACTTCACACCATTAGACGTGCAATGGCATCCGGCTTAGAAACATTGGTGCGCCTGTGAAGGGGTTGTTGTGCCGATCCAACATGGCGAAACGCCTTTGCGCTTGCTCGCCCTCGCCTCGCACTTCCTTCATCGAAAGCCATGTCATGGTCATTTAACATTTCGCCACCCGGCCAGAATCAAACTCCTCGATCCGTTGTCTCACGACCTCTTCTCTCGCACGATGGCGCTCACCATGCATGGTCCACCGTATAGTTCTCACAAATCCATTGTTGACAAGATCTTTAGTCATCTCCTCATATGTTTTCATTGTCTTGTTCTTACACTTCCTACAGGACACGTGCATGTCGCCGTCCATTTGCAAATGCCTTCGTCATGAAATCATTGGCCTTCTCAATCCATTCATTTGTGTATTGACCCTCTTCCGATAGCCGTGTACATCCACCGACGGTCATCCATCCTAACATATAGACGATATTGCGTTTAGAGCAATAGAGTAGTAGTGCTAGAGAAAACCATATGAGATGATAAAGAGACATTCATGTTCTTGGTCGATTCACATAGAAGATGTTTGCTAGATTGGATGATGAGATTTTACCTAAGGTTGAAAGGCCGCTATGTCACTTGTAGATGGAGGAATACATGGAACCAATTTTTTTGTAGCCACAAACATCACTAGCAAGATTTATCGAAGATTGAGGTAGAGCACGACGACATAAACTGCAGCCTTACAGAATGAGATCACAAACTAGGTTTAGCATTGTGTAGCTCTTCCAAACTAAACCTAAGTATTTGCAATTGTTTGAGGAAAAGTATGGTCAAATTTGACCGATCGTATTTGCAAATCCAATTTGTAAAATAAGTAACTAGAAACATACTTGACAGCTTTCTCAGCCCACCCGCTAGGAATCCACATCGTTCCAAGCACGCTGAGATATGCCATGATCCAATCACCCGCACTAAAGTCAAGAGTAATCGATATTAGTGGAAAAATCAAATTAATCCTAAAAAGCGGTAACCCAAACAACCGCATTCCAAGTCATCTTGACATAAATAGTCAAAAGCAAAGGCTTAACATTTCGTATACACAAATCAATAACCGCTTTATAGGAGAAACACTAAGCAAAAGCAAAGTCAATGTAACGCGTCCAAAAAACATGCAAACCTTGCAAAGCAATTTCGTGAGAGTATGAAAAATAAGCAGAGACTACACCAATGCCACCAATACCTAAAGTAAGCAATCGCAATCTTTGTTTCAACTGCAAAACAACCTCAAGTGAGAGTAAATACTAATAGATAATGTGTGTAATCGGCATATTACATTCTTGAATAACACACAATACTAATTTGGACCACGAAAATTTAGCAATGTGCAAGTCCCAAAATAATAGCTTCACGTGAAGGAAAACCAGGGAAAACTAGCATTACTGTGGCGGCGGTGGTGGAGGAGGAGGCGGCCATGGGCGGGAGGCGCCGGCGACAATGGGAGGCGCCGGCGACGGCGTGGAGGGGAGGAGGCGGCCGCGGGCGGGGGGGAGGCGCCGGCGACGGCGTGGAGCGCTGTGGCGCGGGCGGGCGCGGGAGGCGCGGCGCAAGTGCGGGACGGCGGGAGGCGCCGCCATGGACGACGGCGGGGGGCGGCAGGATGTGCGCGCAGCGGCGCGGGATAATGTCTGTGCACGATCCGAGGAGAAACGGGTAGGTGTTGAATGCTTCACATCGAAAGTGCCTAGATATACGGCACTCAGAAACTCAAGCACCGCACCCAATGACATGTGGGCTCGGTACATGTTTACCGAAAGTGCCCAGATCTACGGCACTCGGTAAATGTAGCACCGTGGTTCGGCACATGTTTACCGAGTGCCCGATCTACTGAGACTCAGAACAGTAGCATGGCAGCCCACCGTGGCGCATGTGGGTCGTGGCTAACCTTTACCGAGTGTTTAAGGTCACACTCGGTAAAAGTATCCATCATTTCATGCAAAACTAAAAAGAAAAATGCCAATTTAATCATAAAATTCACCAAACTTTCACATGAACTATTTCATGTCATCTATTTACTATCTAAAAATTCCAAGTTCAAATCATAATGTTGAATTTCACTCTTAATAGAAATCCTACTCGTCATTGTTAATGTTTAGTGTCTCTTTGAAGATGTACCGTTCGGCAAATGATTTAATGTAAATATACTTCAAACGTTATGAAAATTTTTCTATAATATAGATGTATGCTTCAATGTTAATTCTTCCAATCTCGTGATTTATCGAGTTCGATTTTAATTATTACAATTAAATTTACACGATATGTACCTAATTTTCATAAAGAATGAAAATTTTGTGAAATATAGTAAATAAATCAAATAAACACCATATTTTGGAATGGAGTACTAAATATCATATGTGGATAGAGGAAAAGAATGAAGGGAAAAACAAGAAATTTGTTGAATTTTACCGAGTGTTGCACAATACACTCGGTAAAAGATAGTGTTTACCGAGTGTTGTGAACTTACACTCGGTAAAACTTTATTATTACCGAGTGTGACACTCTGCAAACATTTTCGGTCTTTTTATTTGCTATGAGCGCTTGATGGGCTGAGTCGTTGTTACCGTGATGTTTGCCGAGTGTATGCTCATAACACTCTGTAAACATGTCATGCCGTGACGCCGCTTACGACGGTTGCTATCCTAGGTGACGGGCACCTCAATACCGAGTGGCTGTTTTTACCGAGTGCGCCCATTCGGTAAACTTGTAGTTTTAACGAGTGTCTTAAGTTACCGCGTGTGGTGACTCGGTAAATCGGTCTACTACCGGGTGTTTATGTTTTCCGAGTGTTGGCACTCGGTAAGTAATGTTTTCCGAGTGCCCCGACTTTTGACACTCGGTAATTGTCGGGGCACTCGGTAACTACACAGTGTCCGGTAGTGATTTGGCTTCACATGGTCGGAAGGATGTTTCGACTGCCTAATTGGAATCGACTACTTAGTCGGAGTTTCGACTATACCCTGATCTAAGGAGGCTTGACTGGTCGAAAGATTTTGACTACATGATCGAGGGTGGTTCGACTACATCCTCCCTTCCATGTCTTTGACATATATGATATGAATCCCCCTTCTTCAACTAGTCGCAGCACAGCTCGCAGAGCCAGCAGCAACAGAGCGCAGCAACGCTGAACAAGAAGAACATTGCAATGAAAAATCAAAGTGTGCGTCAGCCAGAGCTGTAGACTTGCAAAAAAGAGAGAGAAAAAAAGAAGGCCTCTTAAGCAGACAAGAGGCTCCAATGGCGGCTATATATATATGTATGTACGTTCCATCCTTCGATGAAGCTCGTCTCTCCCCGTTTGGCCGTCGTACGGCGCGATCCCTTCTTCTTGCCTGCACCCTGCTGCTGCTCCGAATCAACCGTCGTCGGGTAGCCGGCCTATTGATGATGGTTTGCAGTCGACAGGAAAGAACTTAATTAGCGGGTTAACACAACGATTAATTAGTAGTAATCTTTTTTTTCTTCGAGGGGAACGATTAACACATACAGCAATATTTACTTTCTTTTTGGCCGCAAGAAGAGGATCATTGGGTAGTTGTTTGAAATGGAAGTTAGCGACAATTATTCGCAACCGATCGATCGATTTGTGCCATTTCTGACAATGTGTGAAGGAATTAATCATGGACGAGAAGCAGCAGGTTCGTGCAAGGATCGAATATGTTCTTCCCTTGTGAACGAATCTTGTTCGTGCTGCTACCGCGTTCAAGATGTGCATGCTGTCGTCTCGAGAAGATCTGATCTTCTCACACAACAGCGGCGACCGTCGGCAGTGGTAGGGTTAGGGTTAGGGGCCTTAGGGTTCACCAAGTTTGGTAGGCCCAACGGCACCTCGACTAATCGACTATAGTGTTAGGGGGTTCGGTAGTTGGTGGGAGGGAAAACTATATCAGTGGCTAGTTCATTTTTAATTATTTGAAAATGTGAATAATTTTTTTTAAAAAAATAATACTTTGTTTTTGTGACGTTCGTTTTCCTGGATTTTTATTTGAGACTTTTTGTTGAGTTGTTAGATTTAAGAATCAAATTATGGAAATGCAAACCTAATTAAGAATTTAAACAAATTGAAATGAAGTATGATAACTAAAAATCCAAACAAGCAATAAATAGAAAACTGAATTTCAAAGTAAAGGAAAACCACAAAAAGTTAAAAAAAAAAACTTCCTAAAAGCATCAGCGTTTAGTTAAAAGGTTGCATTTAAAATTAAATCGAATTATTTGAAATGTGTTTGCATAAAATTAATTTAATTTTTTTCCCTGTTTTCGCATGCATTATGCATTCGTTCGTATTGTCACTCTCTCTTCCCGTTCGACCGGCCGGAGAAGAAACGCCAACGTGCCACTTTTCTCCATTTTCCCTTCACTATCATTCCCATCCAACAGTCAAAACCCCCCATGCCACCTACCTCATCATTCTCTCCAGAATCATTTCTCCCCCTACTCTCCTGTTTCTCCTTCCACCCACTGCCATTCATTTCCCATTCCTCCTCACTCCATTATCATTTCTTCCCTCCCCAAAACAGAACACCCCACTGCCACTGTCGGGACCCAAATATGCAAATCTGGACCCTCTGTGTATTCTGCACTAGTCCAGGATCACGCTAGTGCTCACAGTGTCAACATTGATGAAATATCACATCCATACAACGAATATAATAATAAACGAGTACATTTAAGTAACAAATAATCGTTGGGACCTTACGGTCGAAGTTTACATTTATTAAGCCATGCAAGGTCGATAATAAAGAAATAATCGCAATGAAACGAAATAAACTCCGTGGCTCCCATCAATTTACCACGTGCAACCGATCGATCAAGACCCTAACGCTCAACCTTCAGAGAACTCTTCTTCAAAAGCAAAGCGATTTACTCCTCCACTTCGCTGATTTGTTTAGCAAGAGTGAGTACACACCGCACTCGCAAGTCATACCACGTAATGCATTTATACATGATGGCTTATTCCAAAGGAATGACTTCGTGGTTATTTTGCGTAAATGCAACATTTGCAATTGAATACAAATAATAGATTGAAAGCGTAATTCAAAACAAATAGACAATAATAAGTTAACAATTGATTTCACAAAGGACACACAGCCTAATCAAGTTCTTTCACACGGTGAACAAGTTATCTCACACAAATGACCCTTCCCATTTGTTTTATGAAAATCTACCCTCGTATGAAATTCGAGCATGTCCATAACCGAGGACGCGCGCTATTCGAATAGATTGATTTAAACACTGCAGAGGTTGTACACTTTACCCACACGATGAAACCAACCGGATCGAGTTGATCACAACAAAACCCTTCGAGACTTCATCTCAAACAATGACACTCGTGTGCTTTATCGCCATCCAATTTGTACACACACTCTTGGAACGACACACACCATTGGACAGGATGCAATAATCGTCTCCGCGATGTGACATATCACACCTCCAAATTTCATCACATGCCTTAAATACAACCCGAGTTGTCAATGTCAAGACTCCATAACTTACTAAGTTAGGCCCACCCATACTAGGCATGTGGTCGCACAAGAAGGCCCAGCTCAATGGCGCACAAAGTTAAGTCCTTAATTGACTAAGGCAAGACTTCCAGCTTTTCCCAAATCATAAAGTTTATATCACACGATCCACCATTCACACAGTAATCCACCACTTGCCTCAAGATAAATCTTTTCCCACCTCGTTGGTTAAGTGCAACACATGCCATCAACGAGTAACAAAGACACAAAGACACACAGATTCATCACACAGCCCATAATCACTTAGTCAAATTTATAATTGCAACTCTCACATGAGATGATGACTCGTGGCATGGCTAAGCGCCTAATCAGATCTAACCAACCCACGCTGGTGCTACGATAATACCAACTAATAGTGAACCAACCTAGGGTGACAAAAGATCATGACATATAATAGACAAGGTGGCATAACAAATTGGATTAATAACTATCCCAAAAGCATTTAAATAAATACTTGAAATAGAATGCAATACATTGAAACAAAGTATTTTGAAAACTGGGTTCAAAATGATCAAAGGTATAACTTGCCTTGGAATAGATCTAGATATTGGTCTTGGTCTTGAGGTGCTCCTTCTTCTCGCAAAATTCTCAAGTATCGACGCCTACTCGCAAAACGAGACAAAAGAAAACAAAACAAATAAATAACAGAGGCAAAATAAACTCCAAAATTAAATAAAATTCACCATTAAATAGATCTTAATTTTATATGAATTTACAAATTTGAATGGGCTCAATTGGACTTCGGATGCAAAAGATATGGGCTTTGAAAGATTGGAAAAATCAATTAAAACCCTAAATTGGATTTTCTCGAATTTCCGAATTATTTTTATAAAGGAAATTGGATTATTGCGCAATGCTTGCGCCACCGAGAATTTCCGGAAAAGGAATTAAATTTAAATAGAATTCGACATGTGGGACCCATCGTCGGCCTCGGGTTCACGGTGGACCGAGTGCACCGAACCGAGGAGATCCGCGCGGTGGATCGGGCCACGACGCTGCAGTGTTGGCGCTAACTGGCGCCACGCGGCCGCCACACCAAAGATCGGCCGACGCCGGCGCCGAGCCGGGCGATAACGGCGCGGTGGCGCCGGACCGATGGTCACGGCGAACGGCGGCGATCACGGCGATGAGTGGTACCAACGTAGAGGAGGCTAATGCGCACACATGGGCACCGTTTGAGCACCGGGTTGACGGAGATGGCCGCGGCGAGGAAGAAGCGCGAGAGAGCTCGGTTTTGTTTGACGGCGCCCGGCGATGTTTCGGCGACAAGAGGGTGCGACGAGGTAGCTCGTGACTTGTCGATCACAATGGTGCCGCGGTGGAGCAAGGGCGACGACGACGGCGCGCAATCCACCGGAGAAGAAGTTCGCCGAAACCCTAAAGCTTGCAATGCGGCGCGCTTAGGCGACGGGCGATGGGAGTGACGGATTAGGGTTGCGAGGTCCCGCGAGCTAAGGGAGTATTTATAGACCGAGATGCCGAGATTTGAAACCCCAAATCGGATCCAAACAACCGGGTTTTGAATTCCAAGATTTTCGGAGATTGAAACCGGTTCGGGTTTGATTTGGTTTGAAACGGATATGGAATAACCGAGATATGATTTGGCGGGTCGGCGCAAGAATAAGCAATCAATCGGTTTTGTCGGATAAACTTGAAGCTCCAAAGAATGGCGGCGAGAGCGCGGCGCGAGGAAGAAGAAACTCGCGAGACGACGACTCGGCGGTGGTCCCACCTGGCAGAGAGAGCGAGGGCGAGTGGGTGCAGCGCCGTGCGATGGAAATCCAACGGCTAGAAGCGAACGCGGCGAAGCGAGCGAAGCGAGATCACGCGCGGCCACGCGCGACAATCCAACGGGTCAAGGCGGGTTGAGCGCGGCGTCCGACGGAGACGAGGGCACGCGCCGAGCATCCAAATGACGAGAGCGCGCCGGGCGATATGGGTCGGCGCGTTGAATAGGCTTGGGCTTCGCCCAAGATCGTTCAAGGATTTAAAATAAGTTTTTCTTTTAAATAAATCCAGAAAATGCAAATAGCAATTTGAAAATAGCAAATGACTTTGGAAAAATTCCAGAAATTTCTATAAAATATATCCAAGCATGTAGAATCTAAATAAAATAATTTTGACAATTGTTGATGTTGGGATTAAGCGCATTAAATCAATTTGTCCTTAAAGTCCATATTAAGCTTTTTAAATTCATATTCAAATAAATCCAAATGATAAATTTTCTTGCTACCAATATTTAAAAGATTTTCAAGCTCTGAAAATAGGGATGTTACAAACCTCCCCCCCTTAAACGAATCTCGTCCCCGAGATTCCGGCTAGCTAAAGAAAAGGCTAGGGAACTCGGATTTCAACTCTTCTTCACGTTCCCATGTTGCTTCTCCTTCTGAGTGGTTACTCCACTGGACTTTGCAGAAACGAACAGTCTTGCTTCTGGTGCGGCGCTCGCGACATCCAAAATATCGACAGTCGCTTCTTTGTACGTGAGATCCTCCTTCGCTCAATTGACTCCAACGGGTCTCGCTTCTTCCGCACACGAAGACACTTCTTCACCGAGAGACATGAAAGACATCATGCACTCGCTAACGATCGTGGTAGCTCCAACTGTACGCAACTTCTCCACTGCGTTCCAAAATCTTGAATGGACCCACATACCTTGGAGCAAGCTTCCTTTGGTGTGGAATCTCTTAACACCTCTCGAGCGAGTAACTCAAGATACACAAAATCCTCTCGTTCAAAGTCGAGGTCACGACGACGATTATCAGATAACTCTTTTGCTCGGATCTGGCTATCTTTAACCTCTCTCGATCATAGCAACTTGTTCTTGGCTTCTCAATAATATCCGCCCGAACACTACACGCTCACTGCTCTCGACTAATTCAACGGAGTTCGCGCAGCACGACCGCATGAGCTTCAAATGGTGACATCTCGCAAACCGCTTGATAATCGTTGTTGTATGAGAATTCGCATACGGTAAACTTTTATCCCAACCGGTAGCATTAGCTAAGGCATGTGCTCTCAACATATCTTCTAATATCTCGTTGACTCTTTCACCGCCCATCCGTCTGTGGATGATAAGCAAGATCAAATTCGATGAGTTCCTGTGGCTTCATGTAGACTCGCGTAAACGAGGTGAATTGAGATCCTCGATCCGACACTATCTTCTTAGGCACACCGCGCATCGACGATTTTTGACATATACAATTCCGCCAAGCGGCCTCCGAGTAAGTGGTTTTGACCGCAAGAAATGGGCAACCTTAGTCAAACGATCCACTATTACCCAAATCGAATCATAACCTCGATTGAGTCTTGGGTAATCCGTAATAAAATCCATACCGATCTCTTCCCACTTCCATTCTCGTATCTTCGCGGTTGTAGCAATCTCACGGCTCTCGATGTTCGCCTTACTTTTTCGACACACGCCGCATAAAGCAACGAACTCGCGACGCCTCGCTTAAGTTTGGCCACCAAAACTTATTCTTAACATCCCGATACATCTTAGTGCTTCCAGGTGAATTGAATACTTTGAGTCATGGGCTTCCTTCGTAATCACTGTCTTAATCCATCAATATCCGGTACACGATACGCCCATTGATCCACAAGATATCCCGATCATCCGTGGTAAAGTCTTTAAATTTTCCTTCCGACATCTTCTTCTTGAGATCAAGAAACTCGTAATCCTTAGGTTGAGCTTCACGAACTGCTTTCTCCGAGTAGACTGCATTTCCAAATTGGCCACAAATCCTTCCTAACAACTTCTAGTCAGTAGCTTCGAATTCCTCCCAAGTTCTCAACACAACTCTTTACTTCCGAGCATTGCAAGAGCTCTTACGACTCAAAGGCATCTCGAACTACATTGGCCTTACCAGATGGTAATGGATTCCAAGATTATAATCCTTTATTAATTCCAACCATCTTCTCTGCCTCATGTTCAAATCGATCGAGTGAATATGTACTTCGACTCTTATGATCTGTAGACTTCACAATGATTCGATGAGATAATGACGCCAAATCTTCAAGGCATGCACTACGCCAGCCTAGTTCCAAATCATGGGTAGGATAGTTCTCTTCATGAGGTCTTAATTGCCTTGACGCATAAGTTTACGCCTCTTCCTTCTTGCATAAGGACACATCCTAGTCCTTGACGCCAAGCATCACAAGAGATATCAAAATCCTTACTAATATCCGCAAAACTAGCATCAATAAGTCGACGCTTCTTCAATTCTTGAAAACTTTCTTCACAAGTCAGTCCAAATGTACTTTTCTCTTTCTTCAATAATTGCGTAAGAGGCTTAGCAATCGTTGAGAACCCTTCAATGAAACGACGATAGTATCCTCGCCATTCCCAAGAAACTACGAATTTGAGTAACCGCCTTGGTCGCTCCCAATTCATTACACTTTAACCTTCCCGGTCAATCGCTACTCCTTCTACTGCCATCACATGACCGAGAAAATCAACTTTCTTCTTCCAAAAATCACACTTGCTGAACTTGGCATACAACCGATGTCCTCTCGAGCTTCTAGGATTAATCTCAAATGTCCCGTATGTTCTTCTTCCGACTTTGAGTATACCAAAATATCATCAATGAATACTACCACGAACTTATCCAAATATTCCATGAATACTTTGTTCATCATGTTCATGAAATAGGCAGGGCATTAGTCAATCCAAAAGACATGACTAAAAACTCATAATGTCCATACCGGTTGAGAAAGCGGTCTTGGTACATCCTTAGGACAAATTTTCAATCGATGATAACCCGATCGCAGATCGATCTTGGAGAATACTCCGCTCCTTTCATCCGGTCGAACAAATCATCTATTCGGGCAATGGGTACTTATTCTTGATGGTGACTTCGCTGAGGGAACGATAGTCGATACACATTCTCATACTTCCATCTTTCTTCTTGACGAACAAAACGGTGCTCCCCATGGCGATTTAACTAGGTCTTACAAAACCTTTCTCCAAGAGTTCTTCTATCGCTTCTTCATTTCCACAAGTTCATCGACCGCATCCGATAGGGTCTCTTGAAATTGGTGCCGTTCTCGCACTAGATCGATGACAAACTCAATGTCACGGTCCGTGGCATTCCCGTAACTCTTCCGAAATACATCCGGTAATCTCGACTACTGTGTACGCCTTCCAAAGAAACCGCTTCAAATCGCTGACTACCAAATGTCCATCACGCATCGAGGTGGCTAGAAATTCTACTTTCTTTCCGCGGTATCCTCAATTGTCACGCTCTTCGCCACAATCTAGCATCGCTTATGTTTGGATAACCAATCCATACCAAGGATGACATCTATGGTCCGAGTGTCTAGAACTATTAGGTTGGCTAGAAACTCAACTCCACTATGAGTAGCCTAGCTCCTAAACATCCAACTTTAGAACTTAGCTCGCTCCAGCGCATCGACTAACAGAGTATGCTTAAGATGCATAACTTCCAATTTGTTCTTAGTTGCAAAATTCCGTAAACAAACGAATGCGAAGCTCCGTAATCAAATGTAATCGATGCAGTATCGAATTTACTAGGAACTTACCCAAGACAACGTCAGTGCTTCTTGGGCTCCTTCTAGAGTGACGTGGTTGACACGCCTCGACCACCGACGGCGGTGCTCCTCCGATTGACCGTAGCTTGAGAAGTTCCTTGGTGGTTGCCTTGTATCGCGCCTTGGCCGTGTATTCCCAAGGTTGAAGCGCATCGAGTGATAGTCCCATTCGCGACATCGGTTGGCGAAATGCCCCGGCCGACGGCTGTAAAGCAAACTCGTTGTATTCGTGGGTTGCTTATTGGATTGGGGTTGATCGTGCAGGTTGCGAAAGTTCGAGCAATCGGGCGAGGTGTTGAAGTTGGTGCGTGGTCCGCGTAATTCGTGGTGGAAAACGGCTAAACCGCGGTGGAATCATTCTTGCCCTCACCGGGTTGGTGACTTCCTTGCCGAGCCATTCGCGCTACGATGATCTTCCAATTCCTTACGCTTATCCTCTAGAATCAAAGCCTTGTTGATCAACTCTTGAAAATCGTGAAAGGTGTGGGCGATCGTTGACTTGAAGTCCGTTGTTCAATCCTTTCGTAAAACGACTGACGAGCCTTGTCGCTGGCGACATCTTCGCAAAGATATCGAGCAAGTTGAGAGAACTTGTTGAGGTAATCGATCACCGACATTCCTCCTGCTTGAGAGCACGGAATTCATCCTTCTTCGATCCATAATTCCTTCCGTACATGATATCGCGAAAAGCGGTTGCCAGAACTCTTCCCAAGTAATATCTTGTATGCTCCATGCGCGCAGAAGTTTTCCCACCATTCACGGCAATGCCTTCCATCCGTGAGAGGCGACATGTAACTTTTTCATGATCGCCGCATTGAGTGATCGCAGCTTTCTCTCAATGACACGGCCAATCATCGCCTTCACCGTGAGACATGTCCGTAAAAGGTTGGTGGACGGTCCTCATAAACTCCGCCAACTTGATGATCCATTGTGACCATGAGCAACCGGGCTCCATTGTGATGTCGATTGTTGTTGTTCGATTATTCATAGCTCGCATCCGATTCATCATGGTGTACATCACCGGTCCGAGTCATGAATGCTCCAAAATTCGCAGATCGATCAAGGTGCTTGTGGTGGAATTGCTTCTCCGGGATTTGCTCCCGCCCTTTCGACATCGAGTATCGTAACCACTTGCGCAGCCTTGACGAGTCCGAACCATCCGTGAATCTCCAAGGGTTAGATAAGGTAGCAAGCACGAGATAAGTTGTAGAACTAAGCGGGGTAGGTAAAACCCAACAACATATTTTAAGAAAGCTCAATCAAACTCTTATATTGATTAAGATAATAGTATGGCTTGCAACAAATGCCTAAGGGCCTTTGCACTCATACTTGCACACAAAAATAAGGACAAACTTAAGCACGCAAAACTACCGCCTAAAGGGCTACTCAAGACACAAAATCGGCTAAGCTCAAACAACGCGAATGACTACTCAATCAAATAGCCTCGCAGCCTTGACGGTGCTCCCCGCCAGACTCGAAGTGAGCCGCATCCTCGCAACCGATCCCGATGTCCCGGATGGTGCAATAGGAGCAGTGTCCTCGTGCAAAGCCGCTGGTGCTTCGCTCACTGCTCACTGGCTCTTCCGCTCACCGGTCCATCGCCTTCTTCTCGGTCTTCCTCTTCGTCTTCTTCGTGTCGCCCATAAAGAGTTTCTTCTAATATGGCGATCCTTTCTTCACTCTCAAGAGTCTCATAGGTACACTCCACCAGAGCGGCTAACTCCAACGATTCCTCCCGAGCAATGCGAATCGGGCGAGATGCACGACGGTGGCGTTGTCTTCTCCTCTCAGACGGAAAACGTGCGGCGAGATCCACGCCGATGTGCGGGATGATAACGGAAAATCGCGGTCACAAGCTCTCGAGAGTAGATGTTGCGATCCTCAAGATGGCAAGGCGTGAAGACTCGGATTGCTTCAATCCAAATACTCCTTCTAGCCGAGATGTGCAAGGGTTTGCTTGCCTTGGTGTGTCGCTCGCGAGATGGTCAAATGGCGATCACTCCACGATCTCTACCGCTCACAATCCAAGCACCGCCACGGGACAATGGACGATCGAACCTCCAAGTACTTGTAGCAACTTCCAAAGCTCGACGGCAAGTCCTCCCTTGCGCCTCCATAACTCAAGACGAGGCATCCGTCAAGATGGACAAGGATATGAAAACAACTTCAAAACAATGGGAGAGAAAGAATTTCAGAATAGTTGAGTCAAGAGAGATATGAGATGAGTTAAAGAGTTCAATTAATCTTGCAAGTTAATTTTGCTTTAGAAAATAGTTTTGGACTCACTAAGAACGGCCAATCTAACTAGGGTCAAGACCTACAACAAGATGGCTCGATACCACCTCCGTCGGGACCCAAATATGCAAATCTGACCTCTGTGTATTCTCGCACTAGTCCAGATCACGCTTAGTGCTCACAAGGTCAACATTGATGAAATATCACATCCATACAACGAATATAATAATAAACGAGTACATTTAAGTAACAAATAATCGTTGGGACCTTACGGTCGAAGTTTACATTTATTAAGCCATGCAAGGTCGATAATAAAGAAATAATCGCAATGAAACGAAATAAACTCCGTGGCTCCCATCAATTTACCACAGCAACCGATCGATCAAGACCCTAACGCTCAACCTTCAGAGAACTCTTCTTCAAAAGCAAAGCATTTACTCCTCCACTTCGCTGATTTGTTTAGCAAGAGTGAGTACACACCGCACTCGCAAGTCATACCACGTAATGCATTTATACATGATGGCTTATTCCAAAGGAATGACTTCGTGGTTATTTTGCGTAAATGCAACATTTGCAATTGAATACAAATAATAGATTGAAAGCGTAATTCAAAACAAATAGACAATAATAAGTTAACAATTGATTTCACAAAGGACACACAGCCTAATCAAGTTCTTTCACACAATGAACAAGTTATCTCACACGGTGACCCTTCCCATTTGTTTTATGAAAATCTACCCTCGTGTGAAATTCCGAGCATGTCCATAACCGAGGACGCCGCTATTCGAATAGATTGATTTAAACACTCGCAGAGGTTGTACACTTTACCCACACGATGAAACCAACCGGATCGAGTTGATCACAACAAAACCCTTCGAGACTTCATCTCAAACAATGACACTCTGGTGTGCTTTATCGCCATTCAATTTGTACACAAACTCTTGGAACGACACACACCATTGGACAGGATGCAATGAACCGTCCCCGCGATGTGACATATCACACCTCCACCCATCACATAGCTTAAATACAACCCGAGTTGTCAATGTCAAGACTCCATAACTTACTAAGTTAGGCCCACCCATACTAGGCATGTGGTCGCATACAAGAAGGCCCACTCAATGGCGCACAAAGTTAAGTCCTTAATTGACTAAGGCAAGACTTCCAGCTTTTTCCCAAATCACAAAGTTTATATCACACGATCCACCATTCACACGTAATCCACCACTTGCCTCAAGATAAATCTTTTCTCACCCGCTGGTTAAGTGCAACACATGCCATCAACGAGTAACAAAGACACAAAGACACACAGATTCATCACACGCCCATAATCACTTAGTCAAATTTATAATTGCAACTCTCACATGAGATGATGACTCGTGGCATGGCTAAGCGGCCTAATCGATCTAACCAACCCACGCTGGTGCTACGATAATACCAACTAATAGTGAACCAACCTAGGGTGACAAAAGATCATGACATATAATAGACAAGGTGGCATAACAAATTGGATTAATAACTATCCCAAAAGCATTTAAATAAATACTTGAAATAGAATGCAATACATTGAAACAAAGTATTTTGAAAACTGGGTTCAAAATGATCAAAGGTATAACTTGCCTTGGAATAGATCTAGATATTGGTCTTGGTCTTGAGGTGCTCCTTCTTTCGCAAAATTCTCAAGTATCGACGCCTACCGCAAACGAGACAAAAGAAAACAAAACAAATAAATAACAGAGGCAAAATAAACTCCAAAAATTAAATAAAATTCACCATTAAATAGATCTTAATTTTATATGAATTTACAAATTTGAATGGGCTCAATTGGACTTTGATGCAAAAGATATGGGCTTTGAAAGATTGGAAAATCAATTAAAACCCTAAATTGGATTTTCTCGAATTTCCGAATTATTTTTATAAAGGAAATTCGGATTATTGCGCAATGCTTGCGCCACCGAGAATTTCTGGAAAAGGAATTAAATTTAAATAGAATTCGACATGTGGGACCCATCGTCGGCCTCGGTTCACGTGGACCGAGTGCATCAACCGAGGGAGATCTCGCGCGGTGGATCGCCACGCGACGCGTGTGTTGGCGCGACCGCGCCACGCGGCCGCCACACCAAAGATCGGCCGACGCCGGCGCCGAGTGGCGATAACGGCGGCGCGTGGCGCGGACCCGATGGTCACCGGCGAACGCGGCGCGATCACGGCAGATGAGTGGTACCAACGTAGAGGAGGCTAATGCGCACACATGGGCACCGTTTGAGCACACAGGGTTGATTGGAGATGGCCGGCGGCGAGGAAGAAGCGGCGAGAGAGCTCGGGTTTTGTCGGACGGCGCCCGGCGATGTTCGGCGACAAGAGGGTGCGCACGAGGTAGCCTGTGACTTGCTGATCACAATGGTGCCGCTGTCGGTGGAGCAAGGGCGACGACGACGGCGGCGCAATCCACCGGAGAAGAAGTTCGGCCGAAAACCCTAAAGCTTGCAATGCGGCGGCGCTAGGGCGATCGAGGCGATGGGAGTGACGGATTAGGGTTGCGGAGGTCCGGGCCGAGCTAAGGGAGTATTTATAGACCTGGAGATGCCGAGATTTGAAACCCCAAATCGGATCCAAACAACCGGTTTTTGAATTCCAAGATTTTCGGAGATTGAAACCGTTCGGGTTTGATTTGGTTTGAAACGGATATGGAATAACCGAGATATGATTTGGCGGGGGCGCCAAGAATAAGCAATCAATCGGTTTTGTCGGATAAACTTGAAGCTCCAGCAATGGCGGGCGAGAGCGCGGGCGCGAGGAAGAAGAAACTCCGCGGAGACGACGACTCGGCGGTGGTCCCACCTGGCCGAGAGAGCGAGGGCGAGTGGTGTGCGCCGCGCGATGGAAATCCAACGGCTAGAAGCGAACGCGGCGAGCGAGCGAAGCGAGATCGGCGGGAAGCCACGCGCGACAATCCAACGGTCAAGGCGGGTTGAGCGCGGCGTCCGACGGAGACGAGGGCACGCTACGAGCATCCAACGACGAGAGCGCGTCGGGCGATATGGGTGGCGCGCGTTGAATAGGCCGGGCTTCGCCCAAGATCGTTCAAGGATTTAAAATAAGTTTTTCTTTTAAATAAATCCAGAAAATGCAAATAGCAATTTGAAAATAGCAAATGACTTTGGAAAAATTCCAGAAATTTCTATAAAATATATCCAAGCATGTAGAATCTAAATAAAATAATTTTGACAATTGTTGATGTTGGGATTAAGCGCATTAAATCAATTTGTCCTTAAAGTCCATATTAAGCTTTTTAAATTCATATTCAAATAAATCCAAATGATAAATTTTCTTGCTACCAATATTTAAAAGATTTTCAAGCTCTGAAAATAGGGATGTTACAGCCACTTTCTTCTCAACATGAACTCAAAACTCATTCCATTTCTCTCATCACACTCACAACCAAAAACCACAAATCACGTAATACATGTTATATCATCGCATTCGTCGTCTCGAGAGCGTTCCATTTTTTAGATTCATTTGCGTATGAGACGCCGTTCGAGCGTTTTGGAAAAGGGGAAGGAAGATGTGATAGAGGCACAGTCGGCGTGGCTCGTTGCAGTGGGGGGATAGTTGGCAGAATCGATGAAGTTGAGCGGTGGTGGATGCAGTCGAAGCTGTTCATGCACTCGGCTAGGCTCGACAGCGACGACTGGTGGCGCTGAGCCCGAGTGCGGTGGCTACCGGGTCATGGAGGCCGGCGACGTCTCGGTGGTGCAGAGGTTGACCCCGAAGCAAGGGAGGCCGACGACATCTCAGGGCGACAACGCTGTGGCACCGTGAGTGGCGACGCGTGGCGAGAGCGAGCACTGGCGAGCCGGCAGCTCCGTGTGGCTTGGGCGGCCCAGTGTCACGACAGCCCAGGAGTGTAGCGCTGAGCGCTGGCAAGCCGGCAACTCCATGCGGCTTGGGCGGCTCAGCATCACGACAGCCCAGGCGTGTAGCGCTTAGCGCTGGCGAGCCGACAGCTCCGTGAGGCTTGGGCTGCCCAGCGTCACGACAGCCCATGCGTGTTGCGCTAAGCGTGGCGGCACGAGGCAGGCGCTTAGCATCCATCACAGGCGCGCGGGCCCGACGGCACCAAGAACTCGATGACGTGAGGCTGGCGCTGCCAGCCGCAGAAGAAGCAGATCGATGTAGCCGGCAGAGACTGGCTCGGCTAGAGGGAGGACAGGGAGAGGGGAAGGAGTGGCTGGAGAAAGGAGAGGGGGGATCGCGAAGGAAGAGAGAAAAGAAAGAATGGGGAGAGGAGAGAAGAAAAAAAGGAGGAAGAAGAAAGAGGAAGAGGAAGAAAAGAGGTGCCGTCGGCCGGAGAGAAAAGAGAGAAAGGAAAATAGAAAGCAAGAGAAAAAGAGAACATAAGAGAACATAAGAGAAAAGAAAAAAGAAACAAAGAAAAGTGTTGGACCGAAAATGCGACTAGAGCGGGTGAATAGGAACACACCCACTTTTTTACAAATAACATATTCAATAAGATTTTACTCCAATAGCTATGGAAGCTATGAATATCAATATACTAGTACAGCGGAAGACTAGTATTGAATCCAATCTAACCCCCGAAGCAAAACAACGAAAATCAACACAGGCTAAAATTCTAAGTGTTGGATGGTCTGACCTCTGTGTTAATGGCGGTGGGACCGGTCACTTTGGCGGTGGGACCGGTGACCATGGGCGGTCTGACCGCCAGCCTGATGAACAGAGAAAACAGCTCGAAAAACAAAGTTGCAAATAGATGTAACTTTTGATCTACAATTCTAAACTTGATGAAACTTGGAACACACCTTCTCTAGGATGTCAGAAACCTATTCCAATCGAAGATCATGAAAATCCTTGGAAAAATTACGATCTTTTTCTGTTTGAGAGGAGGATGGTTCAAAACCGAGTCAAAATGAAAACTAGATCCAAAATCTTGCTCGTGGGTGATTGATGATCAAGATGATCCTAGATATGCTCCCACATGTCACAGCAAGCTAGATCATATGAAGAAATCAAGCAAAAACTCGCGGATCAAAGAAAGACTCAAAATCATCGAATAGAGAGAAGGAAAGTAAAGAGACACATCTTTGAGCAAACTCTCAATGGATTGATTTGATATGATTTTGGTTTACAGCCACTCCATCAATTGTGGACAATGCTCAATCAAAGAGCATGAAATCAAATCAAAAATCTCTAGAACCCTAACCTCCACAAATTCTCTCCCTAAGGAAATTAGGGTTTCAAAACAATGAAAGGGTTGAAGGAGGGGTGTAGCCACCTCCCTCCTCTATTTATAGTGGAGGCTTAGACCTTCTAGAAGATTGACTCAATTGGACTCCTGTTAAGGCCCATCACAAACGGGTCACACACGCACGCGTTTTAAAGCGTCGTCTTTATCGCCTCTTGACCTAATCAGCTTCACCTTGCGCTATCTTGCGCTGCGGATTGTCAAAAGGTCACCCTTGTCCATTCTGCACCACGCTTAAGTTCATTGACGTCACCCGGCATCGTCGATCATTCTGGACCTCAGCTCTCCAAGTCTAGTCCCGATCATCTTCGCCATTGATCGTCATTGACCACCAAGCAACCTGCACACCAATAGACAAGCAAATCGAATCCGGGAACAAGTTCTTCACAACTTGACCCATGTTAATCAAAACATGCATAATGCAACACATATGCACTGAAACTCATGACTTTGACCTAACAACCAAACATCGCCGCCGCGAAGGACGACGATACAAGTGAAATTCGGTCAAACCGCCAAAGATGGCCGGCCCGACACCCCGGCGGCTTGATCACACCGCTGGTCGGCCCGACCGCCACCGACTTAGCCAAATTTCCACCCTGAAAAACCGAAACCTACTGGAATTTTCAAACTAATAGAATGTTTGACCGGAGACTCCAAAAATTATGAGACCAAGTGCAATAGAATCCCCTCTCTTGCCTACAACCTCTATTTTTGGCCCAACCCAAAAAACTTCTTTTTGCATTTGGCCGGTACGACCGCCGCTATGGCCGGTCGGATCGCCATCGGCCGTCCGATCATTAGGGTGGCTTGGCCGACAACCCTTTGGCCGGCCCGACCGCCATCGCTCTAACAGAATCAAGCTACTTTGCCAAAAACGCATGATTCGACAAACCTTCAACGCCATTGCCAATTGTATCATCATCCTAAGATCATGAGCATATCCCCATGATATTCACAAAAAGAAAAGAGAAAAAGATGGAAGAATTGAAGAAAAGACGCGGGCATGAGCTCTATAGCGAATTCGACGGATGCGGACGAGCGGAGAAGGTAGCGGAGCTGGTGGCAACGACGGCGGGCGCGGATGAGTGGCCGAGAAGACGACGCTCGGTGGTGGTTCGCACGCCTAGTGCCGCGGTAAAAACTTTAATATCATCTGTGTTACCATAATTATGATATTTAGTTGTGCATGTCACATAATCATCATAATTGTTTCATACTTATTCATGCATGGTGTAAGAATTGTCCAGTAGCTCTATACTGGTATAACTCCCTAATTAGGTCTTAATTGTGCATAAGTGTAATGTGTAGTGTTATGTCGGTGGATATGGCTAATTCGATCGTTGATGTGGATAATTTGATCGTTGTAGCGAAATATGTGTTTCGTCGATCGGTAGGTGTCAGATTAAATATGTCACTGGATTGTTGGACCAAATGATATTGATTTGGAGTCGCACATAAATCAGCAGTGAGCCTCGGATGTCAAATTGATTGGAGCTTTTTCCCTCAAGTTGGATTAGTGATTCTATGATTTGGGATGTATTGTAATATTCCGAAACGTTTAGAGAGAAAACGAAAAAATTTAGTGGGTTTTTTTTAGCATAACCCTTTTAAGAATTTGTGTGTAATTAAAAAAAAGGATATGTAAAAAAAAAGATGTTTGGCTTTTTTAGGGAGGTTGTTCTCTAGGAGCTAGCTTACGCCCGAGTCTGGCCAGAAAGAGGCCGTGATAATACAATCGTGGGGGAGAGAAATTCCATAAACTCTAGGAGCTTGGTTTTTCTTTTTCTTTCTTTCCAGTGCGCCGTCGCCACGCGCCGAGCGTCCTGCTGCAATCGCCCGCCCGTGGCGCCGTTGGCCGCGCGCCCTGGCCAGCCACGCGTCGCCGCTCCCGCGCGTAGCCGCTGCCCGCGTGCGTTGCTCGCCTGCCCGCGTTGCCGAGCGGCCGCGCGCGTGTCGACCAGTGCGCCAGCGCCTGCCCGCATCGCTAGCTTGCCCGCGTCGGCCGTTCCTTCAGCACGCGTCGGCAGCACCTGCACTGCTTTGCTTTGCTTTTGTGCCGTGCTGGTTTTTGCTGCTGCCGCTAATTGCATTGCTGCTTATTGCTCTGCACTAGTTAATCTTGTCCATGCACATGTGCTAGCAATGTCTTGCATGGCCTTGTGGTGATTCAACAGTAGAAGAAGAAAGGGAGGAAGAAAAGAGAGGAGTCTCGCTGGGATTTCACATTCGTCGTCTTGATCTCCAAGGGTTATCTTTCTTTCTGTTTAACAAGTTTTCGATCGGTAGAAATCGTTTAGTAGATCGGTTTAGTCTGTTGTATTGTTGTACCAACATTTCGGGTACCGTATAGGTGTAATTTGAGGATGTCATATACTATATAATTATAAAGAATTTTGGTAGCTTTCCGTAGAATCTTTAATCATGTTGATCGGACGATTAAATTTTGAGTTACAATTTTTGTAAGCCAGCTGTCTAGGGAGTTGTTGTCTTTTGCCATCATCTTGGTAGACTGTAGATTAAAATTAGTAAATAGGCTAATTAGGATTTTTGATCTACATGAAAGTTGTAGATAATTGTCTAAAGATTATAGAGAGTCCAAGAACATGAATTTTGGTTGGGTAGAACAAAAGTTATGAAAATAGTAAACCTGCTATCCAGAAGATGACAAAATTGTCTTCTGGGTTAAAAACGGGGGATAAATGATTTAATTAGGAATCATGGCCAACTAAGAAGTTGTGGAGATTTTTTTGTAGATTTCAGAACTGGTGTTGTTTGCCTTAATAAGACTTGGGAGTCAAAAGTTAAGCCATTTTTAGTACCAGGTCAGCAAGAGGTGACTGTCCAGTAAAGGGGGAGTGTGGCAGATTTGGGGAAACGTGTAGGAGCAGTGTTGTTTAATTGTTGTTATTGTACTATTATAGCTTGTTTTGAGATTGTGTGTTTTCTATAGGAGGAGTGACGTCGGATTTGTTGTCATCTTCTAATCAAACCGTTCCTCGCTACTAGTAGAGGCAAGTGCAAGGTAGCCAGTGATCAATGATGATCACTGTATTTATTTATCACTCGTTACCATTATTGTTTGTATATTTTATTTTAATTATAATCAATGTGAATGGTTATGGATTATTTCGTATGGTTGGATATGAGAATGATGGTCAATGATGATAATGATGAAACTATGAAACATTTGCATTCATAAGCATCATTGCATATGGGAAAGTGATAATGTTGATCACAACTCCATGGGAGTGGGGGAGGTCCCTTGTCTTTGAGGAGGACGGGCTCGAGAGTGAACATTGTCGCGAGTATTCACTCACGCTATACTAGTATACGCGAAAGAAGTGCATGTGGACATGTAGTATAGAGATGCATTGAAAAGAAATTATTTAATGATTGTGTGTGAGAATAAAGAAAAGAGGATTGAGCGTGAAAATAAAGATAAGAGAACAAATGATGATAGTAGTGTTATTAATTACTGTTGATTTGGCATTGTTTATTGTTTATTGATGTATTTGCTGAGTCGTGGACTCACTCTTGCTCTATGTTGCTTTTAGGTAACCGTTGATAGCGTCTCGTTTGGGAGGAATTAGCGAACATGGAATAATTACATACTCAAACTTGATGCTTTTGTCGTGAGAATCCTTTATTTCATTATGATGGAATGTCTTTTAGGACATGATTATTATCGAATAATTCTAGATGATTGATTAGGACTTATTTATTCATTCTATCTAGTTGTTTTATTGGTTTTGTGCCCAATTTTGGATTATTATCTTGCTATGCTTCTAGAGTTCAATTATTTATGATTGACAAGTCTTTATCTATATTTTAATGTGACCTGTGGACGGGTTTTAATAATGAATTGCTTGCTATAATTTTAGTGTAAGTTGATGTTAGTTAAATCGTTGGAGTAGTTTAGTGACATTCTAAGCTCAGTGTTGAGCTAGGGTGTTACATGTATAAGGATATGATAATCGATACTTGATGGATAGCTCATATGATGATATTTAATGAAATTTGGAGGTTGAATCAGAGGATTATTTAATCATGAGCAAATTGGTTGGATGGCTTAAGTAACAGTTATATGAGTCATAAATGCTTGAATTGGAAGGAAGTGGCAATGGATTATTTGACCGCAGACAATTATTTGGAGTACCATGAAATCAAAAGGGCAACCTTAATTCGGAGTAACAATAAAAGATAATGACAACAACATGCCAATGGCATGTGAACCCTTAACAGGGAGATGGTGAAACAATAAATAGTAGAAACACATACACTTACAAGTGAGCACTTACTAATTATCGATTAGGTAAAGTAATTAATTCCACTAATCGATTAGGTAAAGTAATTAACTTAGTGGAATGCTAACTATTACTTGTCGGTATGTCAACAACCCATAAGTGCTAAACAACATGTGGATATCATGGGGTATGCTCATGATCTTATGATGATGTTACAATTGACAATGGCATTGAAGGGTTTGTCGAATCACGTATTTTCGGGAAAGATCAGGTGCTGTCAGGTTACTGGCGGTCAGACCGGCCAAGGTGGCGGTCTGACTAGCCACCTTTGGCGGTCAGACCGGCCAGGCCTCGGGCTTAGAAGCTGGCGGTTAGACCGGCCATGGGAGACTGTCTGACGAGCCATAATTAACTTTGATTTTGGAGCTGGGCCAAAAATAGAGGGTGTAGGCAAGAGAGGGGATTCTCATACATTTGATCTCATAATTTTTGGAGCTTCCAGTCAAAAGATCTATTCATTTGAAATTTCCAGAGAGGTCTCAGATTTCCAGGGTGAAAATTTGGCTAAGTCCCTTGCTGGGCGGTCTGACCCTGCAGGGGGCGGTCAGACCGGCCAGAGGGCAGTCTGACCGGTTTTCACTTGCTCGTCATTATTTTGGCGGCGATTTTTGTTGATTAAGTCAAGTTCATGAGTTTCAGTGTATATGTGTTGCATGATGCATGTTTTGACTAACGTGGGTCAAGTTGCGAAGAACTTGTTCCTGGAATCGATTTCTTGGTCTATTGTTGTGCAGGTGTCTTGGAGGCTTAACGGGTGCCCATTAGGGAATACCTTCTAGAAGACTAGCCTCAACTATAAATAGGGGAGGGTTCTGGTTGTGCACCTCCCACCTCTTTTGTTTTTTTTGTTGAAACCCTAGTTTTGGTGTTTAGGGAGAATAGTGGAGATGTTAGGTTTATAGAGTTTGGATTGATTGTGCGCTCATGCGTTGAGTATTCGTACTCCATGATGGAGTGGTTGTAAACCAACATCTATCTCAAATCAATCCAAGCAAGATTCCTCATAGTTGAGTCTCTTTATGTTCTTGTTCTCTATTTTGTGATTCTGAGGCTTTCTTTGATCCACGTCTTTTCTTTTAGTTTCTGACCTGGATCTTGCTTGCTGTGACATGTGGGAACCCATCTAGGATCATCTTGATTATCTATAATCCACGAGCAAGTTTTTGGATCATGTTTTCGTTTTGAATCGATTTTGAAGCAACCTTCACTCAAACGGAAAAAGGTCGGAACTTTGGCAAAGATCTTCACGATCTTTGAATGGAATAGGTTCCTGACATCCTAGAGAACGTGTGTTTCAAATTTAGTGGAGTTTGGATTTATAGATCAAATGTTAGACCAATTTGTGATTTTTGATTTCGGACTGATTTTACTGTTCATTGGGCTGGAGGTCAGACCACCCATCTGAGAGGTCAGACCGCCCCATGTAAAAGTCGACCCGCCAATCTGAGAGGTCACACCGCCCAATTTATTTCAGATTGAGTTTTCATGATTTTTTTTGTTTTGCTTGGGGTTTTGATTGGATTCAGTACAAGTCTTCCGATATACTTGTACATTGATTTTCATAGCTCTCATAGCTATTGGAGTGAAAATCGTGTTGAATCCGATCTTGGTGAAAAAGAGATCGTGCTCCTATTCACCGCCCCCCCCCCCCTCTAGTCGTCATTTCGGTCCAACACAACAACTAGTAATAGTAATGACTAGTTAAACGCTATGGATAAGACTAAGTTTGTCATAATCTTTTCGCTAAAGTAATTCTAGTACACCTTTGTTAAGATGTTGCCATGTATGTATAAGGTGTCTACATGACTGTTCAACCATTTGTTGTTAATAATTGACTAAATTGAGAGTTAAATTTCCAACGAGAACGAATTAATTAGGACATAATATGACACATATGCCACACATAATCAAGTCAAAAATTGAAAGCAGAAGCTAAACTATGAGACCTTGTCTTGTAGGTTCCTCCCATTAATGCTACTAGGTTGAAGTGAAAGTCAGAAATAGCGATTCCTATAAATGGCCTTTTGTTAGTAAAATTGATAATCGAGTAATTAGGATGAGTATTTGCTTGGTAAGAATTAGTAGTCAGTAACACATGGGCCTCACAAAGTGAAATAGGTACCTAGCTACTTAACTAAAAATAGTCATTAGTGTGGATTTTAGCTAAAGGATAACCTAGTGTAATAGGTTACCTTAGTGTAAGCTTGACCACGATAATAACTATGTCAAGAACAGATCAATACAATAATAAAACTCAGACACATAAAAGCCACTGTCTAAATCGTAAGGATGGTATCTAGATGATACTCATAGGACACACCTAAATCATGGAACCTCCTTGATAAATAGAAAATAATAACAAAATAAATTACTAAATTAACTAGGCCTCCCATGCAAGTCATGGTAAGCTATTCTCAATAAAACAGTAATAATTCAACAACAAATCAAAGGTAAGTCAATTTCATCTATCGTACATCGCTATCCACTTCTAATAAAAAGAGCAATTCATAAAATGAGAAAAGCCACTTCCAGTGCAAAGGAAATGTGCTTTATTGGAAAGCGTAAATTTCAAAAAATACGATTTCAATGTCACCCTTTTATTATTTTTAGGATTTTTCAAACCGAGCATAATTGAAATGCTAATAACTTTTGCATATGAACTCCAAATTGAATGAATCTTTTTTTATATAAAATCATGCTCTGTCTGAATATACAAAAAAAAATATTTGGATTTTGTTGTTGTTGAATTTATTTTAATATTTGTGATTTGATGTCGGCTCTTTTGAATAGACATCAGAAACGCGAACGAATATCTCGACATCCCATCACCCTCATACTCAGAGCTACGAGAGCAAGGCAAGCACCTCCTTTGACCATGTTGATCCCATTATTTCAATTAATTTACTTTGTTTGTAAAATCTATTATGCAAGCGTGTATTTTTTTTAATCAAAATTGCTATATTTGGGGGGTAACAGTAGATATATTCCTATTGAATGCATGATTCCTTGTTGTCAAGTTGATTTCCTTACTGTTGTAACCTTTAGGATATCGTTTAGGTAGTAGCTAATATCAATTTGGGTATTTCGATTATGAATATTGCTTAAATGCTAAGCCATGCTCTAGTTTCGCTAAAAATGAATAATTGATGAAAATGTGAATATGGATTAGGGGAGGATTTGAAATATGGTCCAGAGGAGTTACCTATGTTAATTTGTACAAAAATGAAAATGAAAAACATATTTTGTGAAAGCGAGCGAGATATATTATGAACTGATGAACGTGATATGTGTATCTTGTGTGCAGATAGGGGGAGATCCTCGCCCGGGTCGATTAAGGACCAAACACTAGTGTATCCAACATAAGCGTAAGCGTACAACCACACAGCTGACCTAGAGCGTCTTAGCTAATTAAATTATCTAGGTCTAGCCTTGCATGTTGGTAGGCCGTAGTAGTACGAGCAATACAAGAAGGGTTGTTCGAAAGGGTTCCCTTCACCGAGGCGTTGGGAACACATGTGATGTGAGGGTGTGCAATTCGTCGGGCAAGTGCAATGTTAGGACTAGGTTGTCGGGACCCGGATTTACACATCTGAAACCCTATATGTATTTTGAACTAGTCCCATATTAGTAGCTAGCTCACACAGGAAACATCGATGAAATACCATCCATTTATCGATTTAACTAAAAAGATCTCAAAATAGCAAATAGTAATAATAACTAGACCTTATGGTCAACATTTACTTAAGTTGCCACACATGGTTAAAAAACAAATAAACTCTTGCAGCGGAACGAGAAACTTAGAAATGCCAATCAACATGTTCACATACAATCGAGTGGAGAACATATACTAATTCGCAAAGCCTTCAAAGAACTCCTCTTCGTAGAACTCTTGAGCAGTTTGACTTTCTTCAAATGAGCAGCAAATTTAAACCCGTGAGTACATAAAGTACTCAACAAATCATAGGGGACAATATGCAATTAATATTTATGGAAGTCTTGAACAAAAGGATAGATGTATGGTTCTTTTGTAGAAAGTAGTATTGACGATAAATACAATAAGTAGATTGAAATACGTAATTGAAAAGAATAATAAATAAATAAACAATTGCATTGAAATAACCAGTAAACCTCCCATTCACTTTCCAACCAAACCACTAAGTGAACATCTCATCCACCAAGTGAATCTCCTATTCACATTTTTATAAAGAACTCTACCTCTTGTGTGAAATCTCCGAACATTGTCCATAACCGGGGACACGGCTATTTAAACAGTTTTAACTCTGCAAAGGTTGTACAATTTTACCCACAAGAGATAAATCAACTCAAGGTGTTTGACCACACTTCCGTAGGTGTGCGACTAAGTGATCATCACAAGGCGTTTACAAAGCTCCCCCTTAACCCAATTCTGTCCACTAAGGTTTACACATAGAATATCATCACGACTAGACAGGGCCCCCTCTTGCACCATTATGAATATCCATCTCAGAATTCATGCTTCCAAAAATATAAATAAGTTAAGACATTGTTAATTAGTTAGCCAGTTTTATCCCATACTGGACAAGTGGTTGTACGATATGGCTCATTTCAATGGCGCACAAAATTAAATGCTTGACAAGTTATCTAGGCGAGACTACCTCATCCAAAACAATGTGCTTCACACACCTCTTTACTGCACGATCACTCGCCCGAGCATAAATAATTTTGTTCAACCAAACCAATGACAATCTCTGTCATGGCACACAATTTTATAACAATGACATCGAACCACAATTGGTACAATAGTGACATCATACCACAGTTGCACAACAATGGCATCGCACCACAATTCCATATATCATTAAGTTAAATTATCAAATGATAAATATGTGATTAACTATGGTTACAAATAATTCATGGTATTCAAAAAATCAATGGATGCATAATGACAAATACGTGATTAACTATGCCCAATAGTAGTTGATATAAAAATAGCATGTAATTTGATATAAAATAATATAATTTTGAAATTATAGGTTCAATATGATCAAAGGACTGTAACTTGCCTTAACTTTACTTAGTTACCACACTTGGATCTTTAAAACTTGCTTCTGCTTCTACACCTTGAAACAAATCGTCTAAATAAGAGAGAAAACAACAAGCGAAGCATAAATAAATCCAAAATAAAATAAAATAAAATCTGAAAATAGTAAAATCAACTCTAAACTAAAGATCTCAATTTTAGATAAATTTAGGAATTTGAACGGACTAAATCGGAGTTCGAAAGAAGGAGAACAAACTCTTGGAAGATTTACCCCAAAAGAGAAGAAAGAGTATTCCTGGATTATTCTCTCGGCTGAAAAAGAAAAATAAAAGAAATAAATAAAAGACACTGACAAGTGGAGCCCACTCGTAAGTGAAAGGGAGAGAAAGTAGTGGATGATAGGTAGGACCAAGGAGACAGAGAGAGAAAAGCAAGGAGGCTAACAGGTGGGACCTACTTGTAAAAGAGAGAAAGAGAGATGAACAGGGAGAGGAAGAACAGAGGACGCGCTGGCGGTGTCTTGTGCTCGACAACTGCAAGGGAGCAGTGAGTAATGGGCAAAACAGAATCCTGGGATCATGGCGGTTCTTTGGGTGGCGGTGGTGCGGCAAGAACGGCGACGAGGCGGCGGCAATGGCGATGACGGTGGAAAAGGACGTTCAGATACGCGGCGACGATGGCAAGACAACGACGACGGATAGACAGCGATGCCTGAAGGGAACCAAGGGGAGCATGGGCTTGGCGGTGGCGAGGGGAACACGATGAGACAAGCGGGGTGGCCAGAGGATAACGAGGATGGCTGCACGATAAGGATGACCAGCGGTGGCGCATCTCGGCGATGGAGAGGTAGTAAAGAGGGAGGGGATCGGACGAGGATGAACGAGAACACGACGTGACGCGCATAGGAAGACAAAGAAACTCACCGACGACGAGATCGGGAACAGAGGTGGCAATTGGATTTGGGGAAGAAAGGGGCGATGGTGGTCCGGCGATCCTTCGGGGACGGCGAAGCGAGCACGACAGCGAATGCGAGAAGGTGAATCGAATGGCGGTGGAGGCACGTACGGAGGACGACATACAGCGACGGAACAGACGGAGGAATACCACAGCGGACGGCGACGTCTTCGACGGAATTCGGCACAACGAGGACGATTCTGGTGGTGGCGACTTAGGGCTTCAGAAGAGGTGGAGGATGTAAGAAAAAGGACACGGGTGTCTCTCTTTTAAAGGACCAGGGAGGGAGAATTTGGATGGAGGTTTGCGGCGCAATGTATCTGTCGACAATCAAATCATCGATCTTACAAAATAAAATAAGGAAAATGGCTGGGAATTCTTTGAGAAGAATAGGGTTGCTCTTTATTGCAATGAACTAGCTCTTACAGGGATGCCTTTGGCAAGGCAACAAACTAGACCTAATTACACTGAGTATATATTGTTTGGAGGAAGGGAGTTGTCTACAATGATCTTAATTAGTTGGCCCCTCCTTCGTCTTCCTGGCTGCGCTTCTTATTGTCTCTGTTGATCTTGTCCTTGTCCTGTTCGTCATCCACCCTTAAATATCCGCGAAGAGACGCCAGTTACTCTTGAAAAAGACACATTATACCAAATGACAAGTTGGTCAGGAGGGAGTTGTTGTCAGTTGAAGAACTCCTACTCATCGGTTTGTGTTAGTGAGAGACAAACAAGGACAAAACCGTATATTAGTTATTGTCAGTGACTTAGTACTGAAAAGCATCGTGTGGTATAGAGTAGATGAAACATGTATCTCATTCATCACACAAAAGGAATATACTTGGAATCCGCTCCATGTACGAGTTCAAATATTCTACAAGCAGTTATCTGGTCGGACAAGAGATACCGTGCTTCTCCGACCAGGGTAATCCCAGAGCAATCCCTAGGATTCTTTACGACCACAAGGGTCTTTAACCATAGGGGTTATGACCATAAAAGCCAAGTGGTCTTTAAGTAAATGTTAAAACAATATTGAGAAATTTTAATCCTTATCAATATTGGACTCGGACACGAGCACAAAGCCGAGAGGAAGGAGACAAGGGCAAGATGCTGATGGGTGGGATCCGCTCGGCAGCAAGAGAAGAGATGACAGAGTAGGTGGGCTGGTGCGACTTGGGTCGAAAAGGAAAACAGGTCGAGCGAAGCAGGCTACGGGCACGAGAGAAAAATAGAAGAAAAAGGTCGGTGGCAGAAAATATTTGGGCGGGGAAGGATTGAGCTCGAGAAGAAAATTGGAATTAAAAATGATTTCCAATTTTCATAATACAGATTGAATAAAACCGAGCTCAAAGAAATATGAAATAAACTCCAAAAATTCTTGAAAATACTTTGGAACTCACGGAACCCAAATAAAATAGCTTTGAATTGAATTTAAGTTTATATTATTCACATTAAATTATTTTAATTTCTAAAAATTCAAATTAAGCTTTAACTTGAATAAGAAAATTCAAATTAAGTTTTTTATTTTTGTTTTTAAATGCTTCAGATGAACTCCAAATTTTGGATGTTACATAAGTGATGTAAAAGCATCGTTACGAACTCTAGACTGCTTACTAACGTGTTGTGAGTGGTGGTACACCTATGTAGACTGCTTACTAACGGATGCCAAATAAACTAGAGAGCTTGTATCGTTTGGGTAAAGTTGTACACCTCTGTAGAGTGTAAATCTATTTAAAGAGCCATGCTCGGGGTCATGAGCATGCTAAGTGTTGTTTCGCTGGGTACAGTCTCTACTTTTGCAAAAACAGTCTTGTTAGAAATGTTGTAATGGTTTTGTTGGTGTGAGTGCCATGTCTATCGTTGAGAATGAAATAATAATCACAACCGATGAAGGTTGTGAATTTACTATTGTTAAGTTACATAGTTGTTATTTCATTATCTGTCAATTGCTCTTTAAAATTCTGTTACAAATTATTACATATCGATATTGCAAATTAAACTTGCTTAATACTTAAAATAACTTATAGTGCATAGCCTCATCCTTTGATAGCATTGCATTTATATTATGTTGTGATACACTACCAGTCTTGCTGAGTATAAAATATACTCAATCTTGCTTAAAATTATTGATTAGAGTATGAGAATGACCGATTCAAGACGACGCTTTCTTTGCTTCTGATACTGGAGGGTATGGGGACGGGTCTTGCTAGGGTTTAGTCCTTGTCGGTTGCCTGGGAGTATGGATGGGCATACTATTGGATATTTTGGGTTTTAATTGTTATGCTTCCGCTATTACTCTTGGTACTTGTGTTTTAATTTGACCGGTCGGTCATGTAATATATACTCGTCGTGTAAATGCTTAAATTTAATGTCATGTATTTGTTTCATGTTATATGTATTATGTATGGATGTGATTATCAATGTTGTGGATGTGTACTAGCTAGTTATCATGGGACTAGTATGGTGCACATACGAGAGCTTCGGTATTCACTAATGTGGTTCAAAATTTTTATTAGACCCCACCGATAGAACCGGTAACCGTTGGTTACTGAAAATTTCGGACGAAATTTTTGAATTGAAATTTGATTTTTTTTTTCAAATGTAAAGACGAAATTTATCTAACTTTTGAATTAAAATTTAAATTTGGATGAAAATTAGATAAATCCAAAATTTTTTTTTGCCAAACACCACCGATAACGTTATCAGTTATTGGTGAAATTTCGCCGATAGCGTTTTCCATGGTTCCGACATTTCGACAGCTAAGGCACCGACAACAACTATACCTGATTCCCAGCTCGACCGTGCCTGCTGCCAGCGCCAAGCGGATAGAAAGTTCTTCTCTTCGCAGCCTTCTTTACCAGCACTTAAATCCATCGTGAGATCGTCAAGGATTCAGATATCAAACTAGCTAGGCCGGTGCAAAGCCCTCAGGCCACCGTCCCAGCCACTATCAGGAATCGTAAAAACGCACTGCGTGCATAAGCAAAGAAAAGTGGCAGGCAGTCTAGCGAAATATGATTCTATCTGCACAGCATATAGCATCTGTAGTTCAGCAAAATAGTATAGCCAAATAGAAGAATTTACCATACCGGCCTCTTCAACGCAGAGAAGGCAGCTCTTGCAATTTGCAAACAAGTGCTTGGTTCACACAAGCATCCGAAAAAGGGTAACAAAATTGAATTAACAAATGGTGAAATAACCATGCCTCATCATTCACTGTAAGCCTGTAACTGTAGCTGTCATGACGTTTGTAGTTGTACAGATGTATGTTACCAGAATGGATAACAGCAACAACACTAGCAAAAAATTTGTCAAAATCCCTAAACAAAACTACTTAGAAATTAGCAAGTTACAGAATAAACTAGAATCCTCGTTAGTAAAAATACACAAATCAAAAGGTTATCTAGCCTCTTTACACTTTCCGTCCGTTCTTTAAAGATCAAAACATCAACAGTATACCTCGAGCACTTAAATAGGACCCTGAATAGTTTCTGAAGGAACTCCCAATGACGACCTTTGGTTTTTTATGAACGATCCTTCTGCTTTCAATAAAGTGATAGTATCAACTGGAAACAACTGGTGATAGAATGCCGTATTCACTGGAGCGACAGCTCGAAACTTTAGTATACCCAAAAGTCCTCCTTATGTTCTGTCAGCGATATTACATAGCTAGATAGGTTATGTGATAGCAGCTTCGGGCCTAAGCATATCTCAAACAATAGCCCAGAATTTCTTCCTGCAAATGAAAACTTTCTCCAGCCTATTTTCCTCATTTTCCAACATATGTGTGGTGACATCCCAAAGGAACTTCTGTGCAAGATCATTGATTCTTGAGAGGATGCTATTCTCATCTCTAATAATGATAAAACCCTGTACGTCCGTAATTTTGTCAGACTATGGATTCTCTATAAACTAAATTTCCATAATTACCGTATCATCATATTTGATCGCTTGTCTTTGAAAACATACAGAAGTTGATGCTACACAAGAAAATGTCTGAATAACGAAACTGTTAGCTTACACTTTATAGTTTATACTATGCTATGAATCACAAATGATTAAGTTGAGGAACAGTGTGATTACATCACAAGCTATTGAATTTCTGTGGATAAATTGCTTATTCCACAATGACCACAAATCAAATAGTTCTCTCAGTAATTAACTTGTGAAAAATCATGGAAGGCATGTTCAACCGTTTGGAGGGTACTATAAAATGAAATCGGAAAATGTTTCTTAACTATCTCAGTAATTAACTCGTGCAAAATCAGGGAAGGCGTGTTCAACCATTTGGAGGGTAATATAAAATGAAATGGTAATATGGTTCTCAACTAATAAAAACAAAACGATAAAACACCTTACGGTTAGCATATTCATGTTAGATGTGTATTGTACAAGGGGTTCTTTGCATATATGTCACATATGTACTTGTATATATATTGGTTCATTAGCAGCATATTAAAGACAAACTCTATTCATAACATGGTATCAGAGCCTTACCTAGGGTTTCGTCAGGCCGTCGTCTGATTTTGTTGCGCCGCCGCAGACTAGTTTTCTCTCGCCAGTCGGGTCGCCGCCGCCGCTGGTCATTTGTCGTTAGCGCCGCGCGGTGGCCCTTTGTCTATGGTCGCCACATTAGCTCTTTGTCTCGGCCGCCGGCCCATCGCCGACGCCGTCTTCGCCCATGCGGCCGTCGGCACTCCCTCGATCTGCCGCCGCCTCATCGTCGTTGCTCCAGGACGCGCCTCGCCGCTCGTTGTCGATCTGTGTCGGTCGTTGTCGCTCCGGGGTGCCGCCTCCTTGCCGCCGCCGTCTTCCTCGACGCCGCTGATGCAGCCATCGCTCCGCCGCCGGCTGCCGCGCCGCTCGCCGGCCGCCGCCGCTCGTTTTTCTCGAGCCGCCGCCATCGCCGTCGCATCGAGGAACCCTAGTTCCTCGTGGCCGGGTGTGATTTTGGCTCACGGGCTAAAAGAGACGATTGATTGTTTTAAGTAAGCCGAGGGAAAAAATAGTACGCCGCTCGACCGCCGCGACCGCCCAGTGCCACTGTTAGACTACGTTATTTTGATCGCCACGCCGCCCAACGCCGCCTACCAATGGGTATTGTTTCGTTTCGCGCTCGGTGATCTTGGATGGTCTCAATTATCGGATGGTTTCAAGATATGCGCCTCCACATGCGTGGTCGGCGCTTTGGGAGTTTCTTATATGCGAAGTTGCCTTTTCCGCCGCCTCGCTCCGCTTCTCCGAGCTGTACTCCGAAGGATGCTTCCGATGACGCTCGCCCAAAGCCATCCGAGTCTTTAAGGATGCTATGGAGACTTTTCGGACTCGTGATGTCGCCTACAATATATGGATTGATGAGGATGCTCGTGCCTCGCTATTCGTTGCTAGTATGGAGGTGCAACCATCGGGATGTGGTTGGTTTGGCTTCAAGACAGCTTGATGTGGATACATCTGCGCTACCGCTACGAGTCGTCCGGTGATTCGTTGTATCTTTTCACAGCGTCAGAGCGCCATCGCAGCAGGAGATGCCACCGTGGATGAGTTCTATGCCCAATTGTCCGCGGTATGGCGTTAGATTGACTCTTTGGGACCGGATGTTTTCACATGTGTCAAGAATGTCGCGCTAGCCTCACCTAGAGCTTCGTCGTATCTACGACTTCCTGACCCGTCTTCGGGCTGAGTATGAGCAGACTCGTGCTCAGTTGCTAACACGCCACCCTCGTGTGATCTTATTGGAGGCCCTTGCCGCTGTTCGTGTTGGGGAGATTCGCCTTCGTATTGCGGGTCTGTTGCCGTCACCGTTGTTTCCTTCGATTCTCGCAGCTCCTCCAGTTTCTACACCCGCTACGTCTCGAGCTCCGTCATCAGTGGCGCTTTCACCAGTGAAAGCAGCTGTTGGTAGGGCACGCTGCACCTACTGCAGCAATGATGGACATCGTACGCTCGCTACAAGAAGAAGGATTTACGTCGTGGTGGCCATCCTCCACGGGGAACTGGTGGTTCCTCTCCTCAGAGGAGCTCTGATGCTCTGATTCTCAGGAGTTTCTCACACTGCTGTGTCGCGTGGCTGCTTTTGCACCGTCCGGTTCTGTTGGTTCTGCCACACAGTTTTCTAGTGAGAGACCACCTTCTACTTCTTCTTCAGGTATATCACCTTGCATTCTTGGCATTGTGAGTGTTAGTCAGACCAAACCGATCAAGAAGATCCTGGACATACATCTGCTGGGAGAGGTAGTAGCCCTCAGGCATGGAAAAGACCTCAATCCCATGGAAGTACGTAAGTGAACCAAGATCAGTCATCAGAAACTGCTCACTGAGATGCTTCTTCACATACATGATGAATGAGGAATCATGACTAGTGATGAGCATATCATCAACATACAGAAGAAGCAGTATCCTAGCCCAAGATAAGATATGGACAAAAAGAGCAGGATCATGGGAACTGACAGTGAAACCGATAGCAATAATCGCTGGGGTAAAACGCGCAAACCAGGCACGAGGAGCCTATTTGAGGCCATAAAGAGCACAACGAAGAAGACAGACGTGCCCATCGAGAACAGAATACCCATGTGGTGGCTACATGTAGAGCTCCTTATGCAAAACATCATTAAGAAAGGCATTCTTAATATCTAACTGAGAGACAGACAACCGGCGAACAGAAGCAACAGCAACAGGAGTGCGAACAGTGGTCATATGGGCAACAGGGGCAAAAGTCTCATCATAGTCACGACCGTACTCTCGCCAAAGCCGCAAGCCACAAGACGAGCCTTGTAGCGCCGATAGTACCATCAGATCGGGTATTAATCTTGTACACCCACTTGTACATGATAGGGCGAGCATGCATATGTGTTGGTACAATATCCCAAGTCTCCGTACGTCGAAGAGTATCAAGCTCCTCTACCATAGCGAGCTGCCACTCAGAATGAGCAGACCCACGATAAAAACTAGGCTCAATGACAGAGAGAGCATGAGCTATTGGAGCAAATATAAGACGATCAGGAAGTCGAAAGGATATCCGCCATTTAATGACGAACGGGAGCATCATCAGGAGGATCAGATGTAGGTGTCGACAAGATACAAGGAGAGAAGACTGGTGAAGGACGAGGATATCTGGAGTAGTGAATACCAGAAAAACGAGACAGTGGTGCTGCAGGAACAAGAGGCGGTGCTACAGGAGACAACACCGGAGGCGGAGGTACAAAAGGAACCACTAGAGATAGACCAAGGAAGACTATGATAGTGGAGAAATGGGTGAAGAAAAGAGAACCATGAAATCGTCTCAACGGTGGAAACAGGACAACGAGCTAAATCTCAATAGAAGAAAGGTCAAGATTCGTCAAAGACAACATCTCGTGAGATCCTGATCCGTCAAGCAGAACGATAATAGCAGTGATAACGCTTATGCTCAGAACTATAACCAAAAAACACACACTCAACTAACTAAGCCGATAGTTTGGTGCGCTCACGAGGCTGCAACAGAACAAAATAAGTGCAGCCAAAAACACAAAGGTGGGTGTACTGGGGGGCTCAAGAGTAGAGACGCTCTTTAGGACTAACACCCTTAAGAGCAGTAGAATGCTGCATATTGATGATATATTCAACTGTAGAAACAGCCTCAACCCATAACTGTGGTGGAACGTTAGAAGTAAAGAGAAGAGTGCGAGTAGTCTCAATCAGATGACGATATTTGCGCTCAGCATCCCCATTCTGAGCATAGGAACCAGGGCAAGAAGACTGGTAAAGAGTGCACGAACGTCGAGTAAGGCAGCGTCGGGTCAGGCAGCGACGTCGAGGGGGGGGCGGCGGCGTAGGATCGGGCGACGCATGGCCGCCGGGGATGCCCCTCTTCGGGGGATACCTTTTCGTGGAGCTTCAACACTAGCGCGTGGCCGCCGGGGATGTGCGGCTTTGAGCGCGCCACCGCTGACGATCGGCCGGTGAAGGGCGGCGCGTCGCAACGCGGCTCCTCGGATCGGCGGCAGCCTGATTCGAGCGACAGCGGCCTTCGATGACGGTGGTAGGATGACAGCAGAAGGAGCTAGGTTAGTACCCTAACTCTGATATCATGTTATGAATATTGTGCATATATTCATGTGACCCAATGGACAATATATATAGGGAGTACAAGGGGATATTACAAAGGAATATGTCATACATATATAAAGAAATACAAAAGATATATAACGAAATACAGAAGAATTCCTATTCTAATAAATCTTACCATTTTCGTGCGTGTCAACACGACATCGGGAGCAATGAACCATTTCAAATGAATTTCCAGGATAAGGTAATTGCTTCGTGGCCAACACAGAGATCATTGCACCAATCCCACGTTCTAAAGCAAACTGAATTTGATTCTCATGGCCGTCTTTTGGGGCAAATGACTGAATGTATAGGGGAAGAAGATAAGCAGAAAATCTGGCAACACCACATGTCCAGATCCGACATCCAAAACCTGAACTACTCCTGCCAAACGGAGGTCACCAGTACTATTTGTTGTTATATTCCCTAGCATGCATCAATCAGTTATAAAATATAAATAAATAAATGAATAATCATCAGAATATCTTTTTACAAGACACAAAAAGAGCACCGACATAAAACTGCTACAATTAATTGGTGCACCAACTTATGGTCCCTACATTATACATACTCTTTATTTCTAATATTGCTCAAGGGTCTATGCTTCAAATACAACGTTTGCTCAAGAAGATAATAAGATCGAATTTTAATATTTGATAATGTTCAGCGTCCGCTGCTAGTCATCACATCCAACTAATCATCAACAGGAGATTACAAGCAATCAAGCATTGCATTTGACACTACATGCATTCTGGGCTGTGAGAAAGACAAAACATTCGACAACCTAAATATGGAAATTTTCAAATCTGAGTTAGACAAGCAATTCAGGGTTTTCAGGGTTACCTCTCTATGTACTCTGATGCACCATGCTTGAAGTGAGTACCACCTCCAGGAAACCACCAAAGCTTGCCCTTCTCATGCACCCAATTCTGCCCTCCTTTGACCTCAGCAAGACGCAAATGGTTGACATTACTACAGCACCAAACAGAACAAGCGTTTCTCTCGTAGAGGACAAATATTTTCAAGAATCTCATGCCTAGATCTATCCAGGTTCTTGAAACTGCTTATATACGCCGCATCATGACAGAGAGTATACTCATTGTATTCCAAAGGACACACATCAACTCCATAATCTGGAACTGAGATTGGTGTTGTTCGATAAGTAAGAGAAACTCTGTAAACTTGGAGCATCTGCAACTGACAATCAAACAGGTTTGACCTTTTTACATGGAAACATTCCAAAACTTGTATGGTACACAACAAGTGTAAGTCCGCTAAATGCACATTCTACCTATGCATAAATTGCAACGCAGAGAATCAGAGTTAAAACAAATCGAGAAGCAAGTCCTACCGAAATGCGTCACAGCCAAACTGGTGTAGTTTGGCGTATGAACTGAAACAGACCTGCAATGGGTTAACCTGCTTCTGTATTTGAGGTACGAAACAATTCCCAATCAAATGTATACTAATTAGTCTCAAAATTTTAAGAAAAAGATAACAACTCATCAAGAAAGAGTTTTTGTTATTTCCTAAATACTTCATTTTTTTATATAGATTTCCATCAAACTATTCCCTACAAATTAACATTTAGTCACAAACAAGTAGAGCAATCCTAGAGAACTAATTGTTATACGAGACGCGGAGGAACGACGAAGTAAACAAGAATCAATCGCAGAGAGACACGAGATTTAACGTGGAAAACCCTCACAATGCGAGAGGGAAAAACCACGGGCGCCAGCCAGCAACAATTTTCACTATATCGGGGTGAGGAGGTTACAACGCCGAGGATTTACAACTATAATTTCTTATCCCAAACGGCGGCGGCTTACAGGGAATAAATAGAGCAGGGAAACCCTAAGTCGACTAGGATCCATACCGCGGGGGGCTTCGCCCCGCACCCCAGTCCCCCGGGTCCATGGGCCTCAGACTATGGGTCGCCAGACTTCGCTCGCTCCGGCCCTAAGCCTCCGGCGACGGGCCTCCGCTACGCTTCGTCCAGAAGCTGGCCTAATTGATGTATAGAATTTGGATCACAAATCAACATACTCCACCTTGAGACAAATTCCTTCCTGTAGCATAAATCAATCCTTCACCCTCAACACAACAAAGAAAGAAAATACTTTCGGCGCCACACGACCTCTTGGGCTAAGTCAATACCAACTAAGCTTGAGCAAAGCTCAAACTTAGCAATGTGAGGCGGCTTTGTGAACATATCAGCAGGATTCTCATGAGTGCTAATCTTGCATACCTTTAGCTTACCCTTTGCAACAATATCTCTGACATAATTATATTTAATCTCAATGTGCTTTGTCCTCTCATGAAACATCTGATCTTTAGTGAGATAAATTGCACTCTGGCTGTCACAAAACAAATTAATGCAAGAATCAAATCCAGCAAGCTCAGCAAACAAACCTTTCAGCCAAACTGACTCTTTACTTGCTTCACAAATAGCCATATATTCTGCTTCAGTGGTGGACAGCGCAACAACATCCTGCAAATGTGCCTTCCAGCTCACAGCACAGCCTCCAATGGTAAATACATAACCTGTGAGCGATCTACGCTTATCCAAATCACCAAAGATAATCAATCAACATAGCCAACGAGTTCCTTTTCAGTCCTGCCAAACTTCAAACAAGCATTCGATGTGCCTTGCATGTACCTGAAAATCCACTGAACAGCCTTCCAATGCTCTTTACCAGGATTAGCCATATATCTACTGACCATACTCATAGCATAAGATAGATCCGGACGAGAGCAAACCATGGCATACATCAAAGACCCAACAAAGACTAGCATACGGAACTCGGACATGTACTCAACCTCCTCATCGATTGCTAGGACATTGTGAAGCTGACAATTTAAAGTGAGGTGCAATGGGAGTACTAACAGGCTTTGAATCATGCATGTTGAAACGATGAAGCACTTTCTGAATATAATTTTGCTGACTAAGAAACAATAAACCAGAAGCACGGTCTCTAGTAATTTCCATACCTAGAATTTTCTTAGCAAAGACCAAGATCCTTCATCTCAAATTCATCGCTCAATCGAGTCTTCAATGCGTTGATTTCTTTCTTGCTCTTGGCAAGAATCAAACATATCATCAACATATAAAGCAAGTATATAGGTGATCCATCAACAAATTTAATGTAGACACAACTATCATAATCGATCTTTTAAAGTTATTTGATAACATAAATGAATCAAACCTCTTATACCATCGACGAGGAGACTGTTTCAAACCATATAAGGACTTCTTCAATTTGCAAACATGATCCTCCTTACTGTGCACTATGAACCCTTCTCCGTGGTCCATGTATATCTCCTCCTCAAGATCTCCATGCAAGAATCTTGTCTTCACATCTAGTTGCTCAAGCTCAAGATCACGCATAGCAACAATACTAAAGAATGTACGGATTGAGCTATGCTTCACAACCGGGAGAACACATCATTGTAATCAACACCCTAATCTGATCAAACCTTTAGCTACTAACCTTGCCTTAAATCTTGGAGGCTCACTAGGAGATAGACCATCCTTCCTCTTGAAGATCCATTTGCAACGCACGGTCTTCTTATTTATAGGCAAGCGCACCACGCCCCATGTGCCATTTTTCTCCGTGGATCGTGATCTCTTCTTGCATATTGAGATCCACTTCTCATGATCTCCGTAAACAATGGCTTCGAGTAATGAGCCGGCTCATGAGTGTTCTCCACATTGCTCAAAGACAACTAAGAGCATAATGAATCAAATTACACTCTTCAATTAGTCGGGATCGAGGACCACAACTCCTCTTTTCTCTGCGAAGTGCAATAGGTCGATCTTCTTTGCAAAGCAGAGATAAGTGCCAACAAGATCAATAGTATCATCAATAAATTCATCTCCTCGATCATCCACGTGCTCCACCGCACGCTCATATTCTCACGCTCATCATCGATCATGCGGTACAATATCTATGGGTAAACCTGTCATTAAACATCACAGATTCATTAAACACGACACTTCGCTTATGAAGGTCTTTCTTATTTCGTGATTCCATAGCTTATATCCTTTTACTCCAGAACCATAACCAAGAAACAGACACTTAATAGCTCTAGGCTCCAGTTTTCCATTATCAACATGAGCATAAGCGGTGCAACCAAAACTCTCATTTGTGAATAATCGCAGATGTACTGCACCATACCTCAATGGGAGTTTTCTTGTTGAGTGGAATAGAAGGCGACTGCTGATCAAATAACATGCGGTGTTGGCGGCCTCGCCAAAAACGCTTGCTCATCTTTGCGTTGGACAAAGATGCAACGAGCCTTTGATATGATGGTTCTGTTCATGCGTTCAGCCACACCATTTTGCTGCGGAGTGTACGGGATGGTGTGATGCCTCACAATGCCTTCCTTCCTGCAATAATCATTAAACTCATGCGAGCAAAATTCACCACCATTATCAGTACGAAGTAGCTTTACCTTCTTCTCAGTTTGCCTTTCTATCATTACTTTCCACTCTCTAAAAGCAGCAAATGTATCATCTTTACCTTTCATAAAATAAGGCCACACTTTTCTAGAGTAATCATCAATGATAGTAAGCATATAATTTGCACCACCATACGAGGTCTTACGAGAAGGCCCCACAAATCAGCATGTACATACTCAAGTATACCTTTGGAGCGATGTAATTGAGGTATTGAACTTTACCCTCTTGTGCTTACCAAAAATGCAGTGCTCACAGAAGTTCATCTTACTCTGAGTGCAACCATCCAGCAGGTTCCTCTTCATCAATTCTGCCATACCAAGTTCACTCATGTGTCCAAGACGCTTATGCCAGAGGTTAGTATTATTATCAGAGACAGTAGCAGCCGTAGCGGAACCACGCAATGTACTTCCTCTAAGCACATATAACTTGGCAGAATTCATATTACCAACCATGTAAACGAGAGAACCTCTTGATACCTTTAAAACTCCACCTGAAGCGAAGTACTTGTACCCATCATCATCGAGTGTGCTGAGGGAGATGAGATTTCTTGCCATCCTTGGTATATGTCGCACATTGTCCAGCGTGCGAACTATGCCATCATGTGTCCTGATCTGAACAGATCCAATGCCCACGATCTCACATGGGTTGTCATCTCCCATGCGAACGACATCTCCACTCTGCACAGACTTATAAGAACTAAACCATTCTCTGTTAATGCAGATATGAAACGAACATGCCGAATCGAGTATCCATTCATCATGACCAGCAACACAACCAGCAAATACGACAAGGCAATCTCCAGAATCAATACTATCAGTACCGGAGACAACAGAGGCATTACCTTCAGATTTATTTTTCTGTTGGTATGCAGCATTCCTCTTCTCCTTATTCTTTATCTTATAGCAATCCTCGATGAAGTGGTTCGTTTTCTTGCAGTACTTGCAGAACTTCTTATCCTTGGTCTTAGAACGTCCTCTACCATGCTGGCTCTTGTTGCGATTGTTGTTATCATAGGACTTCTGCTCAGATCTGCCCCTGACCTGCAATGCCTCGCCCTTGGAGGACGACGACTCACCCTGCACCATACCTTTCATCTTCTCCTTACTCTGGAGCGCCTCATAAACCTCCGCTAGGGTTAGTTCATCACGGCTTAACAATATGGTGACACGAAATTTGAATATGAACTGGCGGTGAGCATAGTAATGAAGGCCTAAATCCTCATCATCAAATTTTACCTCCATGGATAACAGATCGCCACGATCTCCTTAAAGACCGATATGTGGTTCATCACCGATCCTCCCTCCGCAACTTGTGCGAGAACAACTTCATCTTCATGTGCATCTTCTTGGTGAGATCTTTTGACATCTGAGATCGATTCCGTTTCAACTAAAGTTCTCACTGCAGTTTCCACGCAACACTTCTTGCAAGATATCATTAGAAAGATGAAGTTGAATGAGCGATGAGCCTACGATCTTTACGTTTCTCCTCAGGAGCCCATTCATCCTTCTTCTTCTTCCCGAAGCAATCTAGGGCCTCATCCAGATCCTGTGATTGGGCGAGTATCGCCCTCATCTTCACTTGCCACAGCGAGAATCTCGTCTTGTAGTCGAGTAGCGGTAGATCAAACTTCATCGACGCCATCGCGATGCCAGATCTGATGAACCTCAGCTCTGATACCACTTGTTATACGAGACGGCGGAGGAATGACGAAGTAAACAAGAATCAATCGCAGAGAGACACGAGATTTAACGTGGAAAACCCTCACAATGCGAGAGGGAAAAACCACGGGCGCCAGCCAGCAACAATCTTCACTATATCGGGGTGAGGAGGTTACAACGCCGGGGATTTACAACTCTAATTTCTTATCCCAAACGGCGGCGGCTTACAGGGAATAAATAGAGCAGGGAAACCCTAAGTCGACTAGGATCCATACCGCGGGGGCTTCCCCGCACTTTCCCAGCGTCCACGGGTCCATGGGCCTTGCACTATGGGCCGCTTCAGGACTTCGCTTCGCTCCGGCCCTAAGCCTCCGGTGACGGGCCTCCGCTACGCTTCGTGCAGAAGCTGGCCTAATTGATGTATAGAATTTGGATCACAAATCAACACTAATTGCCCAACAAGCAACTGTCTACCAATAATGCAGGAGCATCTAAGACATTCTGCAATTAGAAACTTCAAAACCGCCGCACGAATTGGCAGGACAGCGAGAAAACGCGAACCACCGACGCCATGAGCCGCTATTTCTAAAAACCCACCCCAAGAACTGAGTTGAAAACACGATCCAGGAGCGGACTATGCGCTCCTAGAGGGTAGAGAAGGTACGTAGGGACTTGGAGGAATCAGGCGATCAGGAGCCGGAAGGGGGCAGTATGAGCGCGGGGGAGGAGGAGGAGCAGAAGAGAGTGCCGGCGTAGGAGGCCGTGATGAGGGCGACGCCCAGCAGCAGCAGCTGCACCGACCGCGGCTCCGCCGCCCACGCCGGCGACCACCACCTCCCCATTCTGCTGCTTCTCTCTGAGTTAGTTTACTTGTTCCCTTTTTTTTAATCCAGTTTCTTAACCGGCGTAGATTTTGTACCATAGTTATTACGGTGGTAAGGTGGGACAAAGCCACTCCGCTCTCTTATATTTTTTAAGTATTAAAGTATGAAGTGAGACGATGTTTTATATATATAGTGTTAAGGGGTACACCTCTTAGGTTTATGAACTCATATTTCGTTCGTAATACGGTAATATACAGTAAAATAATAAGAAAAAAATGTAAGGATCCATAGTCTTACAGCATAGCCATAAAAAATCCTACCTTTACAACGTAAAAGAAAAAAAAAGAGGATGTGGTCATGACCATGGGGCACATCCTCTCTTTTTTTAGCTCTCCCACACCCTCTACCCTAATACCTCCCAAGTCCCACCTCATTTCCCATCCCGTCACCATAGCTCCCCGACACCGTCGCCTCCCAATTCCTCTCCATCCACCACCTCCTTGCTCCCTACTCCCCCGATGCGCAGCCAGGTCTCCCCTGCTTCCCCCGACGTGCTGCCGGGCCTCCCCTGCTCCCCCGACGCGACGTGGGCCTCCCTTGCTCCCCCTCCTGCCCTGCTTCGGCTCCCCGACATCGCCCCGAGCTCTCTCCCGCCCGAATCCGACCCAGATCCTCTGCTCGCGGCGTCGCCCGAGCTGTCCTGAGGTCTTTCCAACCCGGATCCGGCACACGGGGCCTCCTCTGCTTCGCCTCCCGCCCGGATCTGGCTCTCCAACGCCGCACGAGCACGGGTGATGACAATTACTGCTTAGGCGATGCCTAAGTGACGCGTTAATAACCATGTTTTTGTACTTTTTAAAAAAACTCTTTTAACTTGGCAAGTAGGGAATGTCGCTTCTTTATTGGTCTCCGCTTAGATAATTAGATTTAGAACATTAGAAAAATGATTATTCTGTTCTCTTCAGATTTTGTTTTTAATTTTTCGGAATTCAAAGTTCCACATATGGTCTTGTTTTATTGTGAAGAGTAGATGGGAAGCAACACGAGATGTACAATGATCAAACATATCAGAACTCAAGAGCATAACAAGAGCCACCAGAAACACAAGGCACTGTACTTTCAGCATTTTTTTATTTTCGAAAACAAATACAAATGCTATTTCATGTGTATAAACTATGCCGAAGCTCAAGCAGTCCCTGAAGGAATCAATGGCTACAGGATGATGGTACAAACATGTGGCGCGCACCTGAATTGAACACAAGTTAGCTCGTGGCCTGAGACAATGCAGATCCAATCTGAAGCATCGCATCAGAGGATACACTGGACTGAACTCCTTGTCTCCGCGAGACCTCACCTTCATCTCGTAATCGTTCAGTGTTGCCTTCACCCCCTTCCAGATCTGATCCTCACCCTGTGAATCGAGCCACATAAGAGTATTGCAGCGGTGTGAGCTTGTTGCGCTGTAAAGGCGACTGCAGTTCATCGGGCCCTCGAGAATATAGGTGGTGCAGGCATTGTTATCAATCGCTGCATCCATTCCTTGAGCTCCAAAGTCCTGATCGTGCATTTGCAGGATGCATGACTCAAGACGATCAAGCATTGCTTGGAACAGAGAGGTCACAGAATCACAAGCGACACCGTATATGACCCCAAGGGATGGGGAAAGGACTTCAGAAGCAACATTTGGGAGTCTAGACAAGATGCCTGAAATGCGTGTGTGAACCTCCTGGAGGTGTAGAGACAGAGCAAAGTTTTTTAGTTGAGCTGGAGTCACCTTCTCTAGGATGTCAGGAACATATTCCAATCAAAGATCGTGAAGATCTTCATCAAAGTTTCGACCTTTTCTCGTTTGAGTGAATGTAGGTTCAAAACACGATCCAAAAACTTACTCGTAGGTTATATATGATCAAGATGATCCTAGATGTGTTCCCACATGTCACAGCAAGCAAGATCCAGATTAAAAACCAACAAAAAAGGAGTGGATCAAGGAAAACCCTAAAATCACAAAATAAAGAGCAAGAACATGAACAAAACTCTTTTTTGAGAAACTTGCTTGGATTGATTAATGATTGAGAGATGATTACAGCTACTCCATCCAGGAGGATAAAACTCAAACAAAGAGCACAACTCGCTTCATCTCTAGAACCCTAAGACCTCCCTTTCCTCTCCTAGTCCTAACAACACAAACTAGGGTTTTGCATGTAAGGCTTAGGGGTTGTTGGACAGCACCCTCTTCTATTTATAGGGAGGCCTAGCTTCTAGAATACACTACCCATTTGGCACCTGTTAAGCCCACTCATAAACGGGTTTAACTCACGCACGTATTTCAAAGCATCATCTTCATCACTTCTTGACCTAAACCGCTTTCCATTGTGTCGTCTTGCGCCGCGGTTTAGCCAAGAGGTTACTAAGGCGGTATTTGGTGAAATCACCAAAATACCCCTTCTCGATCCTTCTCCGCGGACCGAGTCCAATCTTGGTAAAGCAAACGCCTACTTTGCCACGTTTAGGTTGATCAACGGCTCTCAACATGTCGGCAAGTCTCTCCCGTCTGACTCCCATCGAAACCTCCATGGCACTTACACCGACCCCTGTGCCGCTTGATCCAACCCGTCGCACCGAACTGCCCGTTCAGTCATCCTTGTCCATTATGCGCCATACTTGAGTCCGATAACTTCACCTGGCATCCTTGATCACTCTGAACCTCAGCTCTCCAAACTTAGTCCCGATCATCCTCGCCGTTGACCGTCGTTGACCACCAAGCATCCTGCACAACAATAGACAAGAAATCGATTCCGGGAACAAGTTCTTCGTAACTTGATCCACGTTAGTCAAAACATGCATTATGCAACATAAATACACTGAACATCACGAACTTGACTTAACCAACACACAACGTCGTCAAGATGGCCAACGAATAAGTGAAAAGGACATGGTCGTAGATCATCTGCCAAAAAGAAGCTTCGACAAAAAAGATACATGAGCGATGGCGAGGTGGCTTATCAGCTCCGCAACATATGACAAGGTCAAGTTGCGATGCCTATGAAGTGGCTCTGCAAACTCGCATGTGTGATCTTTGAGCACCGTTATGCGGAAGTCCATGGCGGCGCCCCTGAACCGATACACACGAACCTTGCCAGGGCAAGATCAGTCTGCACATTTCATGATGTAGGTGTTAGGGTTGGACCTATGCACCCAATATGTCTGGCTAATGTTGACAGTGTATCTTGCAATGGCCTGCTGGGCAGCGCTCTTGTCAGGGAAGCACTGCCCAAAGAGTAGAGTGTCTTCATTGAACCCCCACTCCGCCTCCTTTAATTTGTCTGTGGCGGAACCAGGGATATCGTTGCGATGTTGTCCAATCTAGAAGAGACATACACAACGTCGATGGTCACAACACCACCTAATACACTTCCCATAGCAGCTTCTCCATCAGGCTCCTCTCCAGAACTAGTTGTATCCATAGCCTCCTCCCCGCTTTCCACTACATCCACCTGATCAGAAAGGTATTTGTGGCAGTCAATACCAGCTACCCACCACCTTTCCATGCCTTCGTTCGGCTCGAAAGCCTCTGCACACGTTCTCAAGTCTCCATCATCCACGTCCTTGCTCACATCTCCACCAACACCAGCGTCTACATCAGCACCGAAGACCAAACTCAGGCGCTTCATCTCCAGCAGCTCCACTAAAACCACCCATGGCGGATGATTCTGCCCTCTCCACAAACTGGACATACACCATCGGTCTACCATATATCGCAGTGGTAGGGTTGCACACAACCTCCATGTAGTTGGGACACGAAGCGTCACTGCTCACCTTCATAAATTGCCAAAGTGTCTCCCCTGCACCACCTACCGCTCAGGCATATAATGACTCGATGCGTAGCTTCTTCCTTGTAGTGTCCCGATCTAACGTGGAACGCACGCACCTCCTTAGCTCGCACAGGCTAATGTCCTTTAGACCCGGTGCCCGGATCTCGGTCCAATCATAATTTGATAGGTCCACCCTGTACTGCTCGTCGCGTACGAGACAATCACCATAGAACACAAACAAGTCTTCAATTGACATGTTAAGGGAAGATGGCGTTGGGTTCTACGCGCAAAACAAGAAACACAAATAAAATCAAAAAATATAAAATATATATTGGAAGGAAGATTAGGGTTTTAGATGAATTTAGAAACTTGAATAAATGGATTCAGAGTTCGAACGATGGAGAACAAGCGATCAGAAGATAGATTGGAAAGAAAATGCTGGAACTTGCAAAATGGAGGAATATTCTAGGGTATCTTCTTTTTGGGTTGGTTTTGTATTTCCTAATGTACGTGTCAAATAGTGTACATACTTCCAGCTAATAATGTTTCGGATTCTCAAAATTTCTGACTAACGGGGGACATGTAAACATTAACACCCTGCACATTGTGTAATATTTTTTCCTAACGAACTAAGTATTTTAATTTCGTAATGTATACGTGCTAATTCGTACATTTACAATGTCCATAGTTCAAATAATTCGTACATTTACATGGTTTCAAAATAGAGATTTCTACTGCATCAAGGATTACTACATTAATCCATATGTGCTAATTTCATCAAATCGTAATGTAGATAGAGAAGCATGCATGATATGAAAGTACAATGTACTACCAAGTACCACAATCAATTACCTCAACAAATGTAATACTTAACCGCGCTAAAGTAACGATCAAATAACACGCGTCATTCTCAAGAATAGGACAACATTACCACGACTACTTAAGCAATGACTTCGACGTGACTTAAACATATACATCAGCTAAGCATGGTTACCTAACACTGGTTACCTAACACATTCTACACTATGAAGCAACCATTATGGTAATAATAAATTAACTACGCTACTTGCATATGTACTTACGTAATAATTACGGGAACACTAAGCTACTTACATGCTAATCATTAGCTAAAACTATAGTCGCATGTGAATGAAAATTACAGTTTCTCGATGCTCGCAAGCTGGCCAACAACTTATGCAATTACGCAACCTTCAAATTCAGATTCAAAACCACCCAAAATGCAACTAAAAACACCAACAACTTAACTGAAAACCACCTCCCTTCTCTGCCACTCTCTTGGTCTCTCATTCGTGGCTCCGAAGAAATGCAAATGAGACTGGGTGGGCGATGGGCGCACAAATTTAAAGTCATCAAGGCGCTGCAGAGGACGTGCGGGCGGGCATGCTGGCGCGACGTGGCGGCCGGCGCGCAGCCGCTGGAGGACCAAGCCACGGGCGGAGCGGGCGGGAGAGCACGTGTCAGCTTGGCGCGCAGCGCGGGAGGGCCACGTGACGGGTGGGAGCAAGCGGGCGAGCATGTGATGGCCAGGCAGCGCGCGCGGGGCTGATCGGGTGCGTGGCAGGGCATCGAGGCGTACTTTTTCCCAAGCCGCATCCTGCGCTCGGGCACCACAGCATGTCGCCGACTTCATGCGCTTGCGAGCGCGGAATCAAGCCGGCAACTTCCTGCGCTCCGGTGGCGCAAAAGGTGGTCGGGCCCGCCACCTCCCAAGCCACGCCGCACAATTCCGCACCCACCCAGCCTCCCGTGCTAGCCACTTGCTTCCCGCGTTCCCGGACTGGACGATGTGCCATGTGTCGCCGTCCGGTGCTTCTGCGCTCGGGAGGGGGTTAGATTTGCAAATACATTACTATAGCGGCTATTTTTGCAATTAAGGTGGGGCCAAATCAAATATATATATATATATATATATATATATATATATATATATATATATATATATATATATATCCAAAAGTGATAGAGAATAAGAGAGCGAGAAGGCCGGCGACAGATAGGAAAACAAGACCCTAACAGCCGTGCTTAACTGGGTATTTTCGTTCATAATGCTCTGATTGCATGGTACTTCTGGTTGTTTTGTTTGTTTTATAGTTGTTACACAAGGACTGGACTGCACACCTTAATTCTCAATAACTTCGTCTCCTGACCTATGTGGCAGATCAGGGCGATGGCAGGGGCAGATCCAAATGAAGTTTCAAGGTGCACAGGACACCGAGTTTAATATCATTTTACCTTATCAAAATCCATATACGTATAAGTGTGCACCCCGTAGTTTATGCCTATTTACTCCACATACATATGGTGTCATGTGTAGTGACACCCGATCGATTTCGTTCTGGATCTCGCAGAGGAAGGGGGACTGGCAGGTGCCATGGCTCCCTAGATCCAACAATTGCAAGTATACTTTCTTGTGTTTCAAAGGGTTTATTTGAATTGCCGCTATTTGGCTACCTCTATTGAATCTAATTATACCACATAGTATAGTTGGCCCTTGTCATCTCTAATTCCTAGCTCCGCCACTGCCGCAAATTGACGGTGGGCCCCCTAGGCTCCCACTATTGTGCGTGACGGGGAATAGAGTAGTGCTTGGTTCAGTAACAAGGCTAACTGCATTATCACGCCTGCATCTTGGTGCAAGCAAGAGGACTTCAGGAAGGAGCTGTGCATTTTCATATTATTACAGTTCTGTTGAAGGCCAGCGCCAGCGGAGTAACGATATGAAGGAGAATAATTTGGATGGTCAGCTGTTGTCTTCGAGATCCCTTTCTAAACTATACCTCGAGGGATTCGATAGTCTAACTACGGAGGATGAAGAGAGCACAGGTACTGCACTCCGGTTTTAACACGAAGAATTTGGTCAGCTAGCAACCCTGAAGTCATTGATGTTCTGTGATTGCCCAATCCCTGGTTCAGCATCTTTCCAATCTGTGGTTCCTTGCACTAGATAGATGTAGCAGCTCGACAATGCCTGCACTAGATAGTTGAAGAACGGTGACCAGAGCTCTTACCACGGGCACAAAGGCTTGCTACATAAGGCCATCATGTACTTGACAATCAAACAGTTACTTTTCACCCCCAAAGGTGCAAACCGGTCTCTCTTGTTATGAATAGCGCTTCTATTCAATATGAGATCAACAGGTCAATATATATACAAGTACATATGTGTTATATATGCAAAGAGCCCTTTGTATAATACATATCAAACACCCTTCCTCAAACTTATGGTGGATCAACAACATTAAATTTGGAGAGTTGGAAGCTGGGTTGAGCTCTGGTCTGCGTCTTTGTGAAGAAGTCATCACAACCAAATTCAAGCCACATCTTCAAGCGCAACAATCAGATCCTGCACCTAGGTCCGCATGTAGGAAACATCATCAATATGCTTTGTAAGCTCATGTTTCACCGGATTTGTAGCAATGCTAATAGCCACTGTACTGTCAGACGAAAGAGGAGTGGGTGCTGAAACAGAAACACAAAAATCCCCAAGTAACCACCATAGCCAAGTAACCTCCGCAGTCAACAAGGTCATAGCTCGCAACTCGGCCTCAGCACTCGAACGAGAAACTGATGTCTGCTTTTTAGTCTTCTAAACAATGAGAGAACCACCAAGAAAAACACAATAGGCAGAAAGAGACCGATGATCAGAGTGATCACTAGCCCAGGTAGCATCAGAATATGCCTAGAGCTGTAAAGAATTGGAACAAAGAAAAAACAGACGACGAGTGATGGTTCCACGAAGATATCGAAAATACGAAGAAGATGACTATAGTGGAGCTGAGTGGGAGCAGAAACAAAGTGACTCAAGATATGCACAGGGTACGAAATGTCAGAACGAGTGACACCCAGATAAACAAGACTCCCATCAAGATGACAATATCGAGTAGGACCAGTAAGAGACTCACCATCAGTGGACCGAAGATGAACATTAAGTTCCATGGGAGTCTCAGCGGTGTGCTGATCCGTAAGAGAAGCACGATCAAGAAGGTCCTGAATATACTTTTCTTAGGACAGATAGAAGCCCACAGGCGTAGAAATAACCTCAATCCCAAGAAAGTAGCGAAGAGGACCCAGACCCATATCAGACATGAGAAACTGCTCATTAAGACGCTTCTTGACAAAAGTGATGTACTAAGAATCATCTCCAGTAATGATCATATCATCAGCATATAAGAGGAGAAGTATCCGACCACGAGGCAAAGTGTGAATAAAAAGAGCAGGATCATGAGTACTGGCGGAGAAACCCGCTATAGTGACAACAGAGTAGAAACGATCAAACCAAGCATGAGGAGCTTGCTTGAGGCCGTAAAGAGATCGGTGAAGGCGACAAACCATATCATAAGGAATAGAATACCCGGCTGGTGGCTGCATATAAACCTCCTCACGCAGCTCACCATTGATAAAGGCATTCTTGACATCAAGCTGAGAAATTGACCATACCCGAATAGATGCCACAGCAAGAAGAGTGCGAACAGTGGTTATGTGAGCCATAGGAGCAAAAGTCTCATCATAATCATAACTATGCTCCTGCTGAAAACCATGTGCCACAAGACGAGCCTTGTAGTGCTCAAGAGAACCATCAGAGCGGGTTTTAATCTTGTAGACCCACTTGCACGTGATAGGAGTAACACGCGTAGGAAGAGAGATAAGATCATATATGTCAGTAAGCTCAAGGACAGCAATCTCCTCTGCCATCGCATGCTGCCACTCCTGATGAACAGCAACATCACGATAAGAAGTCGGTTCGGCAAGAGTCACTAAATAAAAGCGCGCAAGAGGCCGAATAGACTGGCGATCACGAAGAGCATATCGAGAGAGGCCGAAGAAGATGAACCATCAAAAGAAGATGACGCATCAGAAGAATCCTCAACTCGCGGACGACGAGTATAATAAAGAGGATAAGAAGGATGAAGGCCAGAAGGAGCCTCTGGAGAGGGTGGCGGTGGCGAAGGAGGTGGTGAAGGAGGAACCGAAGAGGCCAAAGGCGCTAATGGAGGTGCAGTGACTATAGGGGTGGCACGAGAAGTCAAAAAAGCAAGCGGCTCAACAAGAGATGCTGGAGTGGTGAACAGAGAGGGACGAGGGTAGAAAGGATGAGACTCATCAAAAGTGATGTCCCGAGAAACCCGCATCCGTCGGCCAACAGGATCCCAACAACGTATCCCTTATGCTCAGTGCTATAGCCCAGAACGACGCACTCCACGGACTGAGCGGTCAACTTGGTGCACTCACGAGGGACAATAAGAACATAGAACACACACCCAAAGAGGCGAAGACTACAATAGTCAGGAGTCTTGCCACAGAGACGCTCAACTGGTATCCCTCCCTAAAGAGCAGAAGAAGGCTGAATATTAGCCAAAAAAGTGGCAGTAAAAATAGCTTTAGCCCAAAAGTGTGGTGGGACAGCAGAAGCAAGCATAAGAGCACGGGCTGTCTCAAGAAGATGACGATACTTCCATTCAGCCACACCATTCTGGGCATGTGCACCAAGACAAGAAAACTGAGAGAGTGTCATGCTCAACGAGAAAACCACGAAGGACCCCTGACAAGTATTCCCTAGTAGAGTCAGCACAAAAGACACGAATAGGAGAATCAAACTGAGTACAGATCATGGTGGCAAAAGTCTTGCAGATGGATAAAACCTCACTACAAGATGACATAAAGTATATCCATTTGTGACGAGAAAAATTATCAATAAAAATTATATAATATCGATGACCTCCTTTTGAAATGAAAGGAGCCAGACCCCATACATCAGAATGAGCAAGATTAAAAGGACGATGTGACAGTGACTCGCTCGAAGGATAGGGAAGTTGAAGCTGTTTACCAAGCTTACAACCCTGACAACCTAGAGAAACATCACCGCATTACTGACCCTAAAAGACCGCGACGGAGTAAGGAGGATAGACGCGACCCGCAAAGATGTCCCAAAAGATGATGCCACTAAGCAAAAGACGCAGTGGTGGATGCGGCAGAAGCTGTAGCAACAGTGGAGGCGACAAGTCTGGCTGAGACAATGGAAAGAAGATGAAGCTAGTCAAGCTCTCAAAGACGCTGTGAGTCACAGTGGCGAGGGCCAATACCGACCAGAGTCCCCGTGCGTCGATCCTGAACACAACAAGAATCAGAATCAAGAATAACACGACAACCATGATCAGTGAGCTGATCGGCAGATATGAGTTGTATGGTTAGTTTGGGAACATGAGAAACAGCATGAACATGAAAAGAGAAATTCGAAAGTGTGTCTCGTTCCGCAATGTAAAAGAGGTATCATCTGGCATGCGAATAAAGTGATAGCAAAGCAGTAAAGGATGAATGGAAGTGAGACTGGTGGAATCAGATGTCATATGAAAAGAAGCTCCAGACTCAAGAATCCAATGTGATATACCCTGAGGAACAAGTAGAAGGTGGTCTCTCATTAGAAAACTGTGTAGTAGAATCAATGGACTTGACAAAGGCAAACGCAGCCATGTGACGTAGCAGTGTGAGAAACTCCTAAGAATCAGAAGCTCCTGAGCTTCTCTGAGAAGAGGAACCACCAGTTCCCTGTGGATGACGACCGCCACGACGTAAATCCTTCTTCTTCTTGTAGCAGTTTGTCAGACATGTCCATCCTTGTTGCGAGAAGTGCAATGTAGTCCCCGCCAACAAAGAACGCCACCGTGAAGACACAACCGGTGATGGAGTAGCTGTAGCAGGTGTAGAGGCTGGAAGAGCTGCTAGAACCGAAACAGACGACTAGAGCGGCAGCAGACCCGCAACACGAAGGCGAATCTCCTCAGCACGAACAGCTACAAGGACCTCTAACAAAGTCACACGAGGGTGTCGTGCCAGCAACTGAGCACGAGTCTACTCATACTCTACACGAAGACGTGTCAAGAAGTCATAGATGCGACGAAGCTTTAGGTGAGACTACCGGACGACAAAGCGACAAGTGTGGCAAACATCTAGTCCCAAAGTGTCAATCGACGCGGCATCATGAACAATTGAGCATAGAACTCGCCCACGGTGGCATCACCTGAATGATCGCCCCGATGCACAATGTAAAGATATAAGGAATCACCAAACAGCTCAGAGCGGTTACGTAGATGCGCCCATATCAAGCGTGTTGAAGCCAAACCAACCACATCCCCGTGAAATTCACCTCCATGCTAGCAACCAGAATAGCAGAGGCACAAGCATCCTCATCAATCCATATCTTCTAGGCAGCATACTGAGTCTAAAAAGTCTCCATAGCATCCTCAAAAGCATCAGCTGCCTCCTTACGAGCGTCTTCGAAAGTAGTCCTCGGAAGCACAGGCTTAGCAGGCAGAGTAGGACGAGGCGACAAGGCAACTCACCGAAAATAAACTCCCAAAAACGTTGGCCACGCATGTGCTAAAACCAGTCCCGATAATTGAGACCATCAAAGATCACCAGGCAGCGAGGAATAGAAACAGTGCCCATTGGTAGGCGGCGCTGGACGGTGTGACGACCACTAACAACGAAATCTAACCACCTTTGGACCGACAAAGACAAATGTTAGAACGACGTACCTTCCTTTTTTCTTCACGGGCCCGAGACCCCGGTGGCGACGGGAAACCCTAGTGGCGGCAGCTCCCCCCCCCGGGTGGCGGTGGCTCCCCCCGTCGACGACGACCTCCAGCAGGAGGCGTTGGCGAAGAGGCTCCTCCCCGGAAGGCGGTCACCCCCTCGGTGGCGGCAGATCCGGAAGGAGCTGGCCAAGAAGAAGACGAAGAGGCGGCTCCCACATTGGCGGCGACCTCCAGCAGGCAGCGTCGGCGAAGAGGGTCCCTCCCCCTGGTGAAGGCGGTCCCCCCCCCCCCGCCCCCGTGGAGGTGGCTACTCGCCGTTCCACCAGATGTAGTGCTACTACCGGTACGGTGGGTTCGACAACTGCTTTGGCAAGTGGGACGACCTCGTCGACTACCTCACGCTCAAGACGGCGGCAGATCCGTAGGAGATAGCGCGGATCGTGGACTACACGGCTCGGAGGGCCGACGGAGAGACGAGCGGCGCAGCGGCGCGTTGCGAGATCCGCATAACGTCGGCAACTGGACAAGCGAGAGCTAGGCAGCGGCGGCATTAGAGGTAAATCGTAACCCTAACTCGCTCTAATACCATACTATGAACAGCGCTTGTATTCAATATGAGGCCAATGGGCCAATATATATATAAGTACATGGGTGTTATATATGCAAAGAGCCACTTGTATAATACACATCTAGCATCTTTCTCGTGTGCATCTTGCATAAGTGCATATACCCTTTGCCTCTTCCATTGAGCTATTCTAGATATATGAAGAAGGTTTCAAACCATAAGTCCATACGATGAGATCACCGATAAAAACATCCGACAGTTCCCTTAATGCTTGGTTTGTATTTCTTGCAATTCCTTGTTTTAAAAAACTATTCCTCGTAATTTGTTAGCATCAATGGTAAATGAAATGTCCCCAAGTTATAATATCGATTCTCCATATAAGTGCATCAATAGAGGACAATACAAGAAAGATATATAGAACTTTCTGCTCATGTACTTGTGTAGTACAACAGGGTTGAGACGTCCATCTGTTTGTTCACTGTTAAAGATGATGAAAGAGTTAGAAATAGAACTTTGTATTTAGAACAATAGAGATAGAACTCGAACTGGTCGGTATCGTATTCGAACATATATTGTTCATCGTCCGACAAGTATACGACACGAACTCTCTCAAGAAATATGGAGTTCTCTGTATTCCAAAGATATGATCCTACTTGGTTTGTAATCTCAATTGTGTATAAAATACAGACCTAGCCCCTTGATTAGAGGCGTGGATTTACAATCTATTTTTCATGGTATCGAGCAAGACTCGATCAAAGCTTCAATCGGCTTCCTCTCAAGATCATGTCAACCGCATCTCAGAATTCCTCTGCATCCTCTGGATCAATGTTCAGCAGTTCTTCTAGCTCGAGCCTACTACCGACGCCTCCTTCAACTCGTTCGTCAATGTCAAGCTCAATCGTGACAATTACCTCCTGTAGAAGGCTTAGATTGTCCCGTATCTTTGTAGCCAACAATTTTTGGGATTCGTTGATGGATAAGAGGTGGTGCCGCCAGCCATTATCACAATTTCAACTGAAGCCGGCGCTAGTCAGGTGTCGAATTCTGTCGGATCTGGATTTTGCAAATCCAAATCCTCTGTGAAATCACAGTGCTATTCCACGGATCGAGAGATAGCACTCACGGGCACATTGATGAATCATTTCATACACGGTGTAAACTAAACCATTTAATATATTACAATCTTTAGAGTAATATAGATCACGTCGGGTCAAGTTTTACAAAAGGGCCGAACAGGCCAAATTGATTACATTACGTAGAAAGCAACATAACTACAATGAAGCAAAGGGGTAGAGTTCATCTCTCCACAGGCAAGCGACTGGGGTAACCTGTGTACAACGGAAATTACCCAAGGGGGTTGGATAATATCTATTGTATGCAAGTACCGAACGAGTCCACTAGACTGAGGCGATATCTAGACTACAAACTAAACTACTCTTCATCGTTTCCTTGTCCGTCGACTTCTGGGTCTTCATAGTACGTGTAGTCCCCTTGATCCACATCATCTGGAGGGTTTGGGGGAAGAGCAAGAATGAGCACAACTTTCGTACTCGCGAGCCAACACACAAGATGCAATAATATACATGCATGGCTTAACAAGGGTGGCTCGGATTCTTTTATTTGCTAAAGAAATATTTTTCATTATCATAATAACAAATTCCTATGACTTAACATTTTAACCAATTTCTATTTTGTTAAAGAGAGTAATTGCAATATTAAATAATAGTAGAGATGTTCACATATGGGCCACACCCGTAAGTTGTACGGGATGTTCACCACAACGACTAGCGCAGCTAGCCCCGTGACACAACGGCTAGCGCAACTGGCAACTTCACCTTACCACGGTGTTCCTTTCAAGCCGGTCGCAACACGCGCTTGCACGTTCCCACTAACCGACCAGTGTGATGAAATTCAGGGTTTAATAATTTTACTAAGCCAAGTTGCACTTTGCAGACTTGCGGTTGTACTTATTTTACATGGGATTTTCAGATTGAGAGTATTCAATATCAACAGCTTTCATCTGATTAATCACTTTATTAAAGCGACTGAAAATATCATCGATGCTCTCTCCAGGACGCATCTCGAATTTGTTGTATTCGCGCTTATAGGCTGTTTGGCGCACTTTCTTGATTTAGGACGAACCCTCATGATAGGTTTCGAGGGTGTTCCAAATCTCGTGCGCAGTTGCAAGATTGCAAATCCGATCATATTCTTGTCTACCAAGCGCACCATATAAAAGGTTCTTGGCCTTGTTGTTAGCCAAAAGAACTACAGAAGCAGGCGTTGAAATCTCGGGAATAATGAGCGGGGATCGAACAACGTCCCATATAGCTTGTCCCTCGCTCTCAAGAAATACTCGCATACGATTCTTCCAATAGGCATAGTCGTGCCCATCGAAGATATGCGGTTTAGTGGAGAACTTATCCATCGCCTCAGTTCAGTGACCGGTTAAGATCAAGATTGAACTAACCGGGCTCTGATACCACTTGTTGGACCGAAAAGGCGACTAGAGGGGGGTGAATAGGAGCACGCTCACTTTTTCACAAATTATGAATTCAACACAATTTCACTCCAATAGCTATGAGGAAGCTATGAAGATCAATATACCAGTACAGCGGAAGACTAGTATTGAATCCAATTTACCCCCTAAATAATACGATAAAAATCAACACAAGCTAAAGCACAAATCAGTACGGGCGGTCTGACCGACGTGTTAGTGGCGGTCGGACTGCTGACCAAATCGGTCGGACCGGTGCCCTCGGGCGGTCGGACCGCCACGCTCTAGAACAGCAAGAACAGCCCCGATGACGAAGTTGCAAATAGATCTAACTTTTGATTCTCAACTCCAAACTTTACGAAACTTGGTATACACCTTCTCTATGATATTAAGGACCTATTCCAATCAACAATTATGATAATTCTTGGACAAACTAAGATCCTTTACGATCTGATTGGAGAAAGGTCTAAAACCGACCAAATGTGAAAACTAGATCCAATAGCTTGCTCGTGGGTGATTGATGATCACGATGATCCTAGATGAGTTCCTACACAACACAGCAAGCTAATCCACGTGACGATATCAAGCAAAAACTTGCGGACCAAAGAAAGCCATAAAATCACGAAATTAAAAGCAAGAACAAAAAGAGACTTATCTCAAGCAAACCTTGCATAGATTAAAACGTGATTGATGCTAGATTACACCCACTTCATCAAGGATCAGTGGTCAATCCAAAAGCACGAAAATCCAATCAAACCTTCAAGAACCCTAGCCTCCACGCCTAGCTCTCCCTAAACAAAATAAGGGTTTTCTAATATAAAGAGGGTTGAGAGGCGGTGCAGCCACCACCCTCTCCTATTTATAGTGGAGGCTTAGACCTTCTAGAAGTTTGATCCTATTGGGTTCCCGTTAATGCCCACTAACAAACGGGTCACACACGCACGCTTCGCAAAGCGTCGTCTTTAACCTTTTGACCTAAACAGCTTCACCTAGCGTCATCTTGCGCCTCGGATTTGCTAATAGGTCACCCTTGTCCATCTTGCGTCACGCTTGAGTTATTGACCTCACCCGGCATCGTCGATCGTTTTGGACCTCAACTCTCCAAGCCTAGTCCCGATCATCCTCGCCCTTGACCGTCGTTGACCACCAAGCAACCTGCACAACCATAGACAAGTAAACCGATTTTGGGAACAAGTTCTTCACAACTTGACCCATGTTAGTCAAAACATGCATCATGCAATACATATGCCCTGAAACTCATGACTTTGACCTAACCAATGAACAACGCCGCCACGAAGGCCAGCGTTTAAGTGATAACCGGTCGGACCGCCCCTCAGGGCCGGTCGGACCGCCAGCTATAGGCCGGTCCGACCGCCCAAAAGGACTTAGCTGAATTTCAAGCCCCAAATTCAAAACCTTCGAAATTTAAAACGAATAGAACTTTTGACTGGAGACTCTAAAAATTATGGGACCAAGTGCAATAGAATCCCCTCACTTGCCTGCACCCTCTATTTTTGGCCTAGCTCATTTTGAGACTTTTTGATCACGGCCGGTCCGACCGCCGCGCATGGCCGATCGGACCGATTTGGGACCGGTCGGACCGCCATGCTATGGCGGTCGGCCGCATCACCACACCGACAGCTCAAACTTTGTCGAAAACACGTGAAACGATAAACCATAAACTCCATTGCCAATTGTCACATCATCCTAAGATCTGGAGTATATCCCCATGATATCCACAAATTGAATTTCGTTTTGAAAATTTTGAAAACCAAAAGCTAATTGTATTTTGAAAATGTGAATGTTACAAATTCGCACGCGACATGGTATCGGCGTGATCAACTTGTTCTCATCGACCGCCATCTTCGTTGACATAAGAAGTTTTAGGCCATGTTCTATTCCTCTCTACTTACCGAGATATGGAGTGCACTAGAACGTATGTTTCTCGCAAGGCGCTCCGGCGAGGGTAATGCAAGTGCGCATGCAACTTACAAATCTTCGCAAGAACAACATGATGTGATGGACCATTTTCACAAGGTGAAAAATCTCACGGATACAATGGAGGCCATAGGTCATCTGCTGCAAGATGGAGATGCCATCTCCTACCTTCTCTCTGGACTTGGTTCAAATTATCAATCTCTTGTGACTTCTCTAATGACTCGCACTGATCCCTTCTCTATGCATGATCTATATGGGTACCTCGTAAGTCATGAACTTATGCTTCAGCACAACAACAATACTTCTATCCAGTTTTCTTCGTGCGCTAATCAGTTAGCCGTGGAGGCAATAACTCAAAGACGTGGGTGAGGACGCGCAGAGGTGGTCGTGGAGCTTCTTGACGAGGCTATGGTGGACACAATCCCAACTAGGAAAGTACTCCAACTACAATAGCAAACCGACATGTCAGGCGTGTGGTAAGAGAGGACATGATGCTTTGTGTTGTTATCATCGCTTGATCACTCCTATCAGTCAAGAACATGTTGGTCTTCGCCGCTAGGATGATCTCATATCTAGTGGACACCAATTGGTATGTCGATTCGGGATCAACGGATCATATCACGCCGATCTTGATAGGCTTACCATCAAAGATCGTTACAAGGGTCCGATCAACTTCAAGTTGCAAGGGTGCATGTTTGTCGATTTTCGCATTGGTCAATCTTCTATTCTATGGTTCATCTAGTGCTTTGCTTCTCAATAATGTTTTACACGTCCCTCATACAAACAAACATCTAGTTTCAATTCATAAACTCACTTCTGGTAATGATGCCTTTGTTGAGTTTTATCCCTATTCTTTTTACGTCAAGGATCGAGCCACGAAGAGAACCCTCCTTCACGGCAAGTGTGAAGGAGGTCTTTATCCTCTTGTCGATCTTTGCACATCATTGGCCATCAACCTCTATGAAACCTCATTGCTCTTTGGCCACAACTCATGTCAATTCAAAGATGTGGCATCGACGTCTAGGGCATCCTTCATCTTCAATAGTTTCTTTTGTTCTTCAATCAAATAGTTTGCTTGTCTCCAAGGAAATTGATTCATATGTGTGTGATGCTTGTCAACAAGCTAAGATACATCAACTAACATATAGCTTCTCTACTCGTGTTACCACATCTCCTTTAGAACTTATTCATTCGGATGTATGGGGGCTAGCCATCTCATCTGTGAGAGGTTATAAATATTATGTTAATTTCTTTGATGATTTTTGTCGTTTTACATGGATTTATCTATTAAAGAATAAAACTGATGTTGAGCCAGTTTTCTTCAATTTCAAAAACATGTAGAGCTCTTGCTCAATTCTAAAATCCGTATGGTTCAATCTGACTAAGGAGGAGGATATCATAGATTGAACAAATATGTCCACACAGTTGGGATTGCTTACCGTGTTTCTGGCCTCACACTCATCAACAAAACGAGTAGCCGAACGAAAGCATCATCATATTGTAGAAATTGGCCTTGCCCTTCTTGATCAAGCCTCTATACCCGTGAAATTTTGGGATGAAGCTTCCTCACTGCTTGCTATCTGATAAATAGTGTTAGACCGTGGGTCGGTCGTAGACTTTGTGATGATGAATAATTGACGTTTAGGTTGTATTGACATTTGCGGTGTGAAAGTTTGGTTGTTGGATTTTCGATGTAAGTGGTCGGATTATGCCTTGTATTGGGTGGTCTAATCGAGGATACTCGATGATCCTTTTCGATCGATTCGAAAATCGTAGCTACGAGTACCTAGTATTGTATCTCGAGCATCAGAGTCTCGAGCATCGTATCTCACGAGTATTGTAGCTCCAAGTACCGAGTGCTAGTCTTCCAAGCATCAGATCCGAGTACCGAGTAGTAGAACTCCAAGTAATGTACTCAGCCATAAGTCGATGTGTGTATCGAGCACGAAGGGCAGCTGGAGTTGCACGGTCGAAGGTCAGAAAGCTACAGGGCACGGTCGATGGTCGAAGGTACAGTGCATGGTTGATGGCCGAAGCTACAGTGCGTGGTTGATGGTCGACGCCTGCGATGGGGTCGAAGGTTGAAGCTACGATGATCGGATGATGGTCGGGCTACGATTGCTCGATCAATGGTCGATGGATCGTAATCGTAGGCTTCATGATTGGTAGTCGGGCTTCGTGGTCGTGAGTCGTAGTCTTCGTGGTCGGTAGTCGGGCTTCATGCTCGGTGGACGAGGCTTCGATAAGTGGTCGAGGCTTTGCGATCGGTGGTCGAGGTTCCTCGATCGCTGGTCGACACTTGTAGTAAGTAGTCATAGGCTTCGAGTGCTTCAAGTCTTGTTTTCTTTGAGTACTCGAGTCTGGCTGGACACCGATATGACCAGAGTTTACACAGCGGTAAAACCAGTTTTACAGAGCGACGTCGAATTATTTTTCTGAAAGCTGGAATTTAAGGTCGTGGATGATATGATTCATGTTTATTGATAAATGAGAGTGTGATACGCGTGTGTGAACTGATATTAGTCAAGTTAGAGAACTTGTGCCAGAAAAACGTTATTTGATCTTTGCATATGCAAGTTGAGCGTGGAGACGGTCATGGTCGATGACGAGGACGATCAGAACTTGGAGGGGGAAATCCAAGGTTCAGGTGGTCGTACTCACGCTGGGGCACATGGAGATCAAAGGTGAATTCATGATGCGTGGTCGAAGCTACAGGAGGTGACGTCCTGGAGGCTTCGACATGTGAAGAGTTATGAAAGGTGTTCATAACTAGAAGGTTTATAGATATTGAAAAACTCGGGATTTGAGGGGTTTTAGGTCCCCTAATTTTCAAAAGAGATATGATTATGTGTCTGTATTGATAAAGATACGGTTTAGGGCCCTAGCATATAAAGGCCGAAAAGGTTAAGAATAATTGTGTGCTTGTGGGAGGCTTTTTGGGGCTTTTGGCGGCTGCGGCTTTCAGCAGAGAGAGTTTTTCGGTGCTTTCTTGCTAGGGTTTGAGGGGTGCCATGAGAGCACTTTGTAGACACAAAACATGATTGAGAAATAATAGATCAGGTCGTTTCCCAAGAATTTCAGTCATCGCTGGCATTTTGTCCTTCAGGGCATTGTGTTCGACTTGTTCCAGTTCATCGTCTTCGATCTGTTCTTCTGTATTCGACCAGCTCTCGTGTTGATTAGTCTTCGACTAGTTCCTGTTCCGAGAGGTTTTCGACTTGTTCTCGTCCATCGTCTTCGATCTTCTTTTGCTCTTTGCAGTGCATGAATCTCCCAAGCCGGAGGGTGGAAGAAATCTGTTAGTCGAATCTTTTCAACCAGGTGAACACAACTTCTTCTACCAGATCAATTACATTATCTTTGATCACGAGCTGTATTGTTCACCCGGTTATCGACAATAGCTGTGACTGGCCAAACAGATCAGAGTTGGTTCTACCTCTATGACCAGGTGACAATCTCAATAAGGTTATTAATAATCTCACTCCTGTTCAACACCTTCTAGATACTCCTCATTATACTATTCTTAAGGTCTTTGGTTATTCATGTTGGCCTAATCTTTGCCCTTAAAACACACGAAAGCTTAGCTTTAGATCGAAACAATGTGTGTTTCTTGGTTATAGTGGTCAACACAAGGCTTACAAGTGCTTACATAGAGCTGCTGCTAGAGTATTTATCTATAGAGATGTCATTTTTTATGAATCTGTTTTTACTTTTGCTTCTCAATCTGTTCATGATAATGTTCCAAATTCAAGTAATACCAATTCTACCTTACTGCTATCTCTTGTTATTCCATCTTCTCAACGTTCTTTTGAACCAGTAGTAGAAGATGATCATGTGAGGAATCATGAACTTGTTGCTACTAATAACTCTTTTAGACTCAGGGACAGATTTGGTAGATTCAAATGGTGTTCAATCTGCCGAATCAGAGAATGTTAATACTACTAGCATTCAAGCTGAACTGTCTGGTGAGGAAGGACAAGGTTCCCATCGCATGATGACGTGTTCAAAACACAACGTTGTGCAATCAAAGGTATAAAATGATGGAACAGTGAGGTATCCTCTGAATCTATTAATTTATTAAGCCGCGTGGGATTCCTCCTCAGCTGGCCGGCCACGTCGTCCCAAATAATTATGGCCGTCTGATCGCTTTCGGAGCCTTGGGATTGCGCTGCTCCTGTGCGCTCGCGCAGGCCGCGCGTCCAGTGGGCCCCGTGGTCGCGAGATTTTTCAGTGCCCACGCCTCCTCTCCTTTGTGCGCCGCCCCTGCTGCCCTTCGCCTGTGTCGTCCGCGCTGCCCTCTCCCGGTCCCTCCGCTCTCTTCCTGTCCCTCCGCTCCGTCCTAGCCGCTACTTTCCTTTCCCCTGCCCCTCCGCTGTCTGCTCCCCTCTCCACGCCCCGCCTCGCCGCCATGCGGCGCGCTTCCCCTCTCCCGGTACAAGGCTTGTCTCCCCACGCAGCCGCCTTTTCCTCCCCTCTCAGCACAGCCCCTTTCCCTTCCCCGTGACGCCGCCTACTCCTTCTCCACCCCGTCTAGCGCGCCGTCATCCCCAAGATCTGAGGTGATCTCCCCCTCCCACCGCGCGCTTCGCCTTTCCCCGCGCAGCCGCATCCTCTTCCCCTCTCAGCGCCGCTCCCTTTCCCTTCCCCGTGGCGCTACCTCCTCCTTCTCCACCCCGTATGGCACGTCGTCGTCCGCAAGATCTGAGGTGAGGATTACGGAACGTGGACAAATTACGTGACATCCGTGCTGCTCTCCCCTCGCCGCCTCGCGCTCCGTCCCGAACCGGACTCCTGATCCACACCGCCAGCGCAGCCTCCGGCTCCTCGGCGATGGTCGTCTACAAAGGCCGCAAGGTACTCCTGGTTTCTACCATCGATCAGGCGATCCCTTCCTCGGATCCCGCGGTTTCTTGCGTGTTCTTTCGGTTGGGTGTGGCCGGATATGGGATCTGCGGGTGCGGCCTGTTGGATTAGGTGGCGGCGTGGCCTGGATCCGATCGGGTGTCGCGAATGGCGCGGGTTCGAGGTTAGTTCGCCGTGGCGCGGAGCGGGGAGCTTCCAAAGGGCGCCGCTGGTCGGGCGACAGCCGCGGCGGCGGCGCGCCATGAGGGGTGGATGGTGCGGTACGGGCAGAGGAAGATCGGGAGGTCCTTCCACACGCGCTACTTGGTCCTCGACAGCAAGCTGCTCACCTACTACAAAGAAAAAGGGGCCCAAGAATAACACGGTAATTATCGCCAAGATTCGCTCTTAATTTTTTGTTGTTGGGGTCTTTAGAGTTGCGATCCATCTGTTGTGGAAGGTTGTGTTGTTCTGCTGCAAGAGTTGATGAGTTTTAAGCGGGATTTCCCTCTTTTGTGGGACGCTTTTGACTACGGGCGGAGCGAAGAGGATGATCGGAGGATTCATTTGGTTGCAGTTTTAGGTAACTAAGTGTGCAGGTCAGATTGCTAGGAGAGTTTGTTTGCCTGAGCCTGATGTGATGCATAGACTTGGGATTTTTCTCTTGTTATTTTTTATTTCTGAGTTGTTTGACCAGATAGATATTAATGGAGCTAGGTCTGGAGCTCTTGGATTCATTACTTTCTAATGTAAGATTCATGCGTGCTGATGCCAATTGTGAACTGTTATGTTAAGGGATTTTTTTATAATAAATTGGAGGTGCTTTATTGATGCTGGGACTGTTGACCATTGGGAAATCATTAGATGCTTCTAATCGAGGCTTGGAAGTGCTAATTAGTGGATTTTTTCTTTCTTCCTGTCAAATCATGTAGGCAACTTGTTTGGTCTACCATGGACCTTTTTTTGCGTTCCAATCACTAAAAAGTAGTGTTCTGTTGTGGAGTTCCTGCTTTCACAAATGGAAACCATAGGATATAAGAATGATTCCAAATCATGCTTCGTGCAGCGGCGATGGTTCGGTTGCGTCGCTAATTTGTAATTTTTCAGTTATGTTTGAGATCGTCTAACAGAAGGATGACGTTTCTGCATTGGTTTTAGTTGAAACGAGGCATTTTTTCCTTTCCATTTCCGTGTAGCGAGACGTGAGCACTTTGTTCGTTGTAATTTAAGAACATCCATCCACTTACGTAGGAAGATGAGTGGGAGTGTTACTTCAAAGGAGGTATCATGTTAGCTCTTATGGTAACCATTTTGTCGCTCTTTGTTAAAAGTGGATTTTCTTCTTACTTGCTTGAGTATACTAGGTTTGAGTTCAAAATATAGATTGCTGTCGTATCCATCTTTAGCTTTTGAGAAGCCATGCTTTTGCCCTTGCCAATTTGATGAAAGACCATCATATCTTATTTCTGTATAATTGTGATCGGCATTGCATGTAAGGTTGGCACGAGCAATTGTTGTTGGCCTTTAGTTTTACCAGTGTCATGGACTCATAGTTCCTGGGTCAAATTGCATTTCTTTGAGTTTGCACAAAAAATATCAGATGCTTTCGAACTGTGTTAGGGTTAACAGAGCTATGTTTTGAATTTTCATTGTAGCCAGCGGTGGGGTGGAATTTTGTCTTGAATTTTGGAAACCTAATGCTTGATCAATTTTAGCATGGGAACGATTCTGAGAACCCCATCAATTAGTGTTGTTCGTATGGATGGTAATTGTGGCGTGCTTAACGAATTCGGAATTAAATTCAGCTTGTGCCTCTACAAAATTGGTGGGATCTGTTTAATGAATTTATCTGTATTTTTTGTACCCGCATGTAGTCTCTTTTTTGTTAATGCTATTGATAGATAGATAAATATGGGATTAAAATTCAGGTGATGCTGTTAGTGTTGTAGAACAGCTTTGCTTTATTCATCTGTCTTAACTCTACTGTTAATATTTTCTACAGGACATGCTGCCTAATTGATAGCCAAACAATTGCTTCAAAAATAAAAAAGGCATCTGGGTCATTGGATCCCAGTAAACACAAATGGATGAGCAATCCAACAAGGGAGTGCCCAAGGTGCAATCACGTCATTGATAATAGTGATGTAAGAGCTGTGCATTCCTATTATGTGTAATTGAGCTAGCTGCAGTTTTTTCTGTTACTTGTATCCTTTGTATTTCACTGTTACTGTGTCTAATTCATACTTATTTTTAATCAAGGATTAAATAATCAAACCACATATTAATATTTAAGTGCGTAATCCTATTGTTATCTAGCTTTCTGTTCATAGATTGCTCTATCTTAATAAGCCAACCACTTGTTCCTAAAGCTGGAATGGATTTCTGTTGTTATAGCTAACTATTTTGTCACTTCGACTGTGGTTCTTTTGTTCCAGATCAAGTGTTATGCGAATGTATTATTTCTAAAGTGCTTTCAGTTTTCTGTGTAAGAAAAGAGCTTTATTTGCAGATACTTTTAGAGCTACGGATCAAGATTAATTAGTAATGTCCAATAAGGTGTTATGTAAGTGCAATCCTCTGATGAATAAAGGTTTCACTGTAGGTTGTTCACCAGTGGCCTGTTTTGCCGAAAGGTGTAAAGTTTGACACCGTTTGCTGATGGGTCTTATAGTGATACTGGCGTTGGGATGACCAAAGTTGAGCTTAAGGATTGACTTGGTACTATTGCCTAGAGTGGCAACTCAAAAATTTTGAAGGCTCTGAAGGTGGAGTGTTGGTTCTTCCTTTTCCATTTCGGATACATCTATGTGTATGCAATATGGTAATATTTGCATGAGTATTTCATTGTTTCTTTGCTAATGCCAAATGAATTACCGTTCAGGAGAACAAACACCTTGAGGCCAACAATGGTTTAATTGGTCAGTTTGGTGTTGGAGTTTACTCGCCTTTCTTGTAGTGGAGAAGGTATGAAATATTTCTTCTATGCTATCTTTGTAGAATATGTTGCATGAAAGAATATGTTGCATGAAATATGTTCCTTTTTGCACATGAACTCAATTGTCTTCAAATGTGTCACAGTTGTGGTGTCCACTAAGAGCCCAAATCGAATAACAAGATGTATGGGAAGTCGTGGTGACAGAGCTCTTATGTCATCAAGGAAGAGGCGATCCCGATAAAATGCTTACATGTGGAACTCAGATTACTCTCTTTTTAAGAGTAGGTTCACTGACGTGTAATGTAGTAGATAACATTTTGTAATGTAACTCTTACAGATCTTTCTACTTATGCGACTGATGACAGTACAAGTTTGATGACCCGCAAGGATTCAAGGCTTAGTTAAGAACTACTCTCGCTTGTGTCATTCCCCATATATACATGGCGGGAGAAATCAAGAACTGCTTGCCGCCAACATTACTGCATCAATTATAATCGTAGTCCCTGTGTTTGCCTTATGTCACATTCCTTGTTGAGTCACTCTGCCCATTAACATATATGTTTCCGCTATTCAATTCATTAGAGAATACTTAACTTATACCAACCCTGCATTATGGCCAAAAAATGATCATCTCTCTTCTATCCCTTAACAAAACTATTCATTACATGTCATTAGCATTTGTACTGCTTCACACAAGAAACAAAACCACCAGGAACAAGCGCGGCGCAGCGCAGCGCGCATGCCGTCCTAGTAAGAGAACATTTATGGTGAAAACTTCATGTTCTGTTGAGCCAGATTCTTATCAAGTTGTTGTTCAACATTTTAAGTGGCGCGATGCAATGGACAGTGAATATACCTTGCAGAAAAACAAGACATGGATTCTAGTACCTTAGAAAAGTGGTCAAAATATTATAGGATGCAAATAGGTGTATAAAGTCAAGTAGAAATCCAATGGCACAGTTGATCGATATAAGGCTCACTTGGTTGTGAAAGGATTTACTCAAAGTTACGAGATTGATTATGCCGATACATTCAGTCCGGTTGTTAAACCAACCACGGTACGGTTAATACTTTCTCTTGTTGTTCCTAAAGGATGGCATCTACGTCAAATTGGCATACAAAATGCATTTCTTCATGGTGTTTTGCAAGAAGAGATGTACATGGATCAAACACAGGGTTATGTGAACAACAAATATCCGGACTATGTTTGCAAACTTCAGAAAGCACTTTATGGGATAAAACAACACCACAAGTATGGAATTCGAGGTTAAGCATGAAGCTTTGTGAACTAGGTTTTGTTCCTTCTAAAGGAGATACATCGCTTTTTTATCCAGAAGAAGTCAGAAGTCACCATGTTTGTTCTTGTCTATTTGGATGACATTATAATTGCCAGTTCACAAATTCAGTCAGCTGATAAATTGATTCATTAGTTACCCACTGATTTTGCAGTCAAAGATCTTGGATCTTTACATTGTTTTCTAGGAGTTGAAGCTTATCCTCGGTAGCTTGGTATAGTACTCACTCCAAAGAAATATATTATTGATTTATTGAAGAAACCAAGATGGAATTCTGCGAGACAATGGATACTCCGATGAATAGCTTAGAAAAACTCTCTCGGTAGCTTGGTATAGTACTTTCAGATGCTAACATATATCTCTACCGAAGCACAGTTGGAGCACTTCAATATGTTACGCTTACTCGGCCTGATATTTTGTTCGCTATAAACAAAGTTGTCAATTTCTTCAAGCACCAACGGACATACATTGGGGGGCTGTTAAGCGAATGACCGTAGAGTTAGATATAGAACTATGTATTCAGAACAATACAGATAGAACTCTGAACTCTGTATATGTATTTTAGAACATATACTGTTCACTGTCCAATAAGTATACGAGTTCTCTGTATTCATAAGATATGATCCAACTCGGTTCGTAATCTCAATTGTGTATAAATATAGACCTAGCCCCCTTGATTAGAGGCGCGGTTTTTCAATCTATTTTTCATTCACAAATACTACGAATAATGAATGTACTTGTTATTACCTGTTAATCTTCTTGGAAGAACTGTATTATTTCCAACAGAGGTTTTTGCCATGTTGGAATCTCTGGAGAAACTGTGCATGCATTCTGAGGCCGTATATATTTGAGTAACATTTGACCAAACAGGGTTCTTCGCCTGCTCAAATTTCAAAGCTGTGGTTTCCTGGCCTGGAATTTTTCTGTATCAAGTCTCGTGTGCACCAGCAGCGATATGCATCTTTCGGAAACAGGGATTACAATAGAAGTCTGACGCTGTAAGTGAAGCGATGGTTCCAAGCTGTCCCACAAAAGTTTTCACTGCAACAATCATCATCGTATATTTACAAATTTAAGCTCTCGATTTTGCATTGTTGAAAGCCAGGTTAACAATTTCGCATATGTAACCGTTGTGTTGTTGTGCATCACTTTATTTACATGTGTTGCTAACCAGGATGCTCCTGTTTACAATGTATGGTCGATCTTATTACAGCTTTCTGATTTTTCATCCTTCGCGGTGATGACTCAAGACTAAAATGTTGAGTGGTACATACGTGACACGTAGACAACTCTAGATGTGCTTTTAGAGCCAAAGGGCAAGCCCAACCCTATTTTCATCAAGAAAATGAAACGACATATGTCCCATCTGTCACATTCGGCAGTTCATGCATTTGCCCGCCCGCTAGAGGCCGCGTCAGGGGGTGCCCCGGTGTACAGGCACTTCAAAAAAAAGTCTACAATTTTTTTTAAATTAGGTACAAGGTATCATTAATATACTAATAACATATTAACGTTAATTAATACTATGTAATACACAACTAGCAAGTAGCAATCAGACTTTTAGGCCAACCGATCAAGCCCTGAAGGCTGAAGCCCAATAACCATCATATGATCTTTCGGCCTAGACTGCTCAGTGGCCCACCAATTACGCCCTCAACTCTCTATCTCAAATTCTTTCAGCTCTCACCCTCTCACATAGAACAGGCAGCCACCGGGCGCCGGCTACTCTGCGTCTCAGCTAGGCTGCACGCGACAAGCAGTGAAGGAGGGTGTTGGGCACAGGCGGCTGGAGACTGTCGGACCGGATTTCCTTAATCCAGAATCCTCTGTGAGAATATCACGCTACTCTCTAGATCAGTAGGTAGCGCTCACAGTATACATTGTTGAATCATTTTGTACACATCGTAGACAGAACCGAACATAATATTACAAACATCGGAGTTAAATAGACCGCGTCGGATCGAGTTTACAAAAGAGGGCCGAACAGGTCAAATGAGTTCATTACATAAAATACAGAAATGGGCGCGAAAGCAAAAGAGCAGAACACGACTCCCCACAGGCAAGCGACAGTGGTGTCTTGTGTACAACCGATATTAACCAAGGATTTGAAAAATATTGGTTGTACGCAGGCACCAGCGAAGCCATCTCAACTGCGACGAGCCCTAGGCTAAGGAACTACACTACTCTTCACCTTGGTCTTGACCGTCGACATCTTGATCCTTGTTGTAGGCATAATCGTCCTGATCAGCGGATTCTAAGAGTTTGAGGAAAGAGCGAGGATGAGCACAACTTCCGTGCTCGCAAGCCAACACAATAGATGCAATAATAAATATGCAGGGCTTATCAAGGATGGCTCAGGTTCTTTTATTTGTGCAACGCAACATTTATAACTATCAAAAATACAAACTCCTATGACTTAGCATTTTAACAAATTGCATTTTAATAAAAAGAGTAAGAGCAATATTAAAATAACAGTAGAGGTTCCCTCCATCGAAAATTCTACACATGCATCATTTTATTGGAGCTACCTCCGCTCCGCCATACCACTGAGCTCAACGGCTCAGGAAAAATCCAACCTCAGGCTAGATGAGCCGACCTAGTTTTCATATCACCCACAAAGGTTTTTGAAATAGAACTGACTCAAGTTAAGTTCTCATATCCGCCTTTGACCGTAGGCGCGGCTGTTTAAACAGTTTAAACTCTGCAGAGGTTGTACAATGTACCTACAAGAGATAATCATACTAGTTGCCCCATATGATTCCTTAGTCATGTGGTTGAGCGACCATCATAGTAACTTTTCAAATTACCTTGCCCCTTCCGTCATCTCACCCATATGGGCCACGCCCATAAGTTGTGTGGGATGTTCACCACAGCGACTAGCGCAGCTGGCCCCAGCCACAACGACTAGCGCAGCTGGCAACCTCACCCAACCATGGTGTCCCTTTCAAACCGGTCGTAAAACGCGCTTGCACGTTCCCTCTCTCCATCCAGCGAGATGGCATTCAGGGTTTAATAATTTTACTAAGCCGGGTTGCACTTTGCAGACTTGTGGTTGTACTTGTTTTACACAGGAGGTCATGACAACATTAAGTCCTTAATTCATTCGGGCAGTTCATACCACATACCAACCACTCTCGTGCCCTACAGCACCCACCACCATTCCATCCGCCCAGATGGGGTATTAGTAAGTTTTTAGGGTTTTGGAAATAGTAAAACAGACTAACTCAACTATTTCAGTCATTTACCCCCATGTTTGCCCAAAATAATCTTTATGCTTAAAGGATGATGATTGGGGTGGTTAATATCCCGGTACTCAAGCTAGACTAGTATGGCGCTCAAGTACAACTATAACTAGTAGGTTACCATATAATTACTAGGGTGACAAGGATTAGGGAATTCAATTATCAAGGAAGTGGTATAATAATTATTTAATAATCAAGTTGGCATTTAACTACCTTAGGGTATTTGACATACATTTGCATAAGAAATTAAAGCATGCAATATTCTATTTTAAAATAACATAATTTACATAAAATGTAGGTTCAACATGATCAAAGTATTGACTCGCCTGGGTCAAAGGCTAGAGAATCTTGGTAGTCTAGAGCTTGGTCAAAGTGGGGACCTTCGGCTTCTTCGAACTTTACTCGGACGATCGCATCGGAAAAGAAAAGGCAGACAAACAAAATAAATAAACATATAATCCATAATAAATAAACTCGAAAATTAACTAAACCAGTACCAAAATATAGGTCTTGAATTTACAAATTTTTTGGTACAAAATTCATTTTTTTGGAGTTATAACGAAGGAGATATGAATTTTTAATTGCAAAGAAAAACAGAAAAATAGAAGAAAAAAATTATAGCGCTGACACGTGGGCCCTTGTCATAGATGAATGCTCGGTCCACCGCACAGTGCGTGGACTGGGTCTACGCGCACTGGTCCTGGGGACGAGCGGTATTTCCGGGGGTTGCGGGCGGTAGTACCAGTGGGGGACAAGCTACCGGCGGGGAACGAGCGGTAGTACCAGGGGAAGCGGTAGTTCTGAGGAGAAGCAGGGCGGAAGTACCGGGGTGGAGTATGAGTGGTAGCATCGGGAAAAATGGACGGTAGTACCGGGGAAAGCGGAAGTACCAGGTTGAATTGCGAGCGGTAGTACCGGCCGGGAACGAGCGGTAGTACCAGCGAGGAACGAGCGGTAGTACTGGAGCTTCGGCTTTCGGTGGTAGAGAGGGGAAATGGGGCGATGTGGAGGAGGGAGGGGCGAGGCCGGAAGGGGGCGGCTTGGCTTTATAGTCGGGGAGGTGAGGGAGGGGGAAACAGTGAGGACAGCCTCGGGAAGACGGGAGGAGGACCGGGCGGCGCGGCGACGGGACGCTCGAGTGGCGCTGCAGTGGATGACCGGGTGGCAGGAGGGCGTGGGGCTAGAGAAGGCGGAGCGAGGCACGGAGACGTGGGCGGCAGGCGGCGCCAGAGATCGCGGAGCCGGGCGGTGCGAGTGACAGAGGGGGGAAAACGAGGGGGAGAGAGAGGGAAGCGGGAGAAGGAGTCGGTGGAAGGAGGAAGAAGAAAGAAGGGGGAGAAAAAGAAAAAGGCCGAGAGGCAGGCTAGGCCGGTAGAGAAAAGGGAAGCAGGCCGAGCGCGGCTGGGGGAAAGGAGGAGCGGGCCGGGGACTGGGCCGGGAGAGGGGGAAACGGGAGGGGAGAGAGGGGAGAGATAATTTCAAAAAAAATTCAAATTTTGATATTTGAAACCCAGCAAAAATTTAAATTTTGATATTTGAATTTTATGTTTTGGAGAGTTTTTGGTAGTAAAAAATCAAATTTTGAATTTATTTAAATATTGATGAAACAAGATGTTACAAAACCTACCCATCTTAAAAAGAATCTCGACCCCGAGATTCGAGCTACTCAGAAAATAGATAAGGGTAGTCTGACTTTAATTGATCTTCACGCTCCCAAGTGGCTTCTCGTTCTGAATGGTTGCTCCACTGAACTTTGCAGAGACAGAAGGTATGGTGTCTTGTTTGCTTCTCCATAACATCAAGAATCTTGAGCGGATGCTCTGGATATGACAAGTCTTTCTAGAGTGCGATGGCGTCAACTGGGGCTTGCTCTTCAGGCACTCTAAGACACTTCTTGAGTTGAGAGACATGAAACACGTTGTGGACGTCTAACAAATTTTCTGGTAACTCCAGCTGGTAGGCTACTTCTCCACGCTTGGCGGTGATTGGGTACGGGCCTATGTACTTTGGTGCAAGCTTGCCTTTCACTTTAAATCTTCGCATTCCTCACAGGGGTGATACTTTAAAATACACATGCTCTCCAACTTTGAAGGTTAGCTCTCTGCAACGATTGTCAGCATAACTCTTCTGTCTGGACTACGCAGCTTGTAAATGGTCCCTGATCAGTCGAACTTTCTCTTCTGCCTGCTTGAGGGTATCTAGTCTAAAGATACATCCTTCTCCTGATTCTGACCAATGCAGAGGGGTTTTGCATTTTCTCACATAGAGCGCGTCAAATTGGGACATCTTCATATCAGACTGATGGCTATTATTGTAGGAGAACTCTGCATATGGTAGGCATCTTTTCCAGTCTACTGCGAATTCTAGAGCACAAGCTCGGAGCATGTCTTCTAAAATTTAATTTACTCTTTCGGTCTGTCCATCCGTCTGGGATGATATGCTATGCTGAAGTTTAGGTGGGTTCCAAGTGCATCATGCAGACTGGCCCAGAATGTGAGGTGAACTGAGAACCTCGATCTAAGACTATCCTTTTGGGTACTCCATGTAGGCACACGATGCGAGCCATATACAACTCGGTCAACTTGTCTCCTTTGTATGTGGTCTTCACAGGGATGAAATGGGCAACTTTTGTCAATCTGACGACTATGACCCATATTTAATCGTATCCGGTCTTAGTTCGTGGTAGACCAGTAATGAAATCCATTCCAATTTCTTCCCACTTCCGCTGAGGGATTTGTAGTGGTTGAAGCAGTCATGCGGGTCTTTGGTGCTCGGCTTTGATTCATTGGCAGGCATCACAACAAGCGACAAACTATGCGACATCCCTCTTCATTCATGGCCACCAATATAAAATCTTCATATCTTGATACATCTTGGTACCGCTTGGATGTAGGGTATATGCTGAACTATGGGGTTCTTTCAGAATCAGCTCTTTAAGCTCCCTTTGGTGGGGAACAAAGAGGCGTTTCCCATACCATAGGATTCCTTGTTGATCTTCTACCATTTTAGGGGCTTTTCCTTTGGCCATGAGGTTTTTAAATTTCTGGACTCCACGTGTCCTTCTTGAGCGGCCTTTATCAGTTCTTCTAGAGCCGGTTGAACTTCCATCGCTGCTATGGTGCCTTGCTCTATTAACTCAAGATTAAGCGCCTCTAATTCCTTATAGAGCTCAGGTCGTGATTCTTGAATCATGATATTATTACAGTAGGACTTACGGCTCAATGCATCGGCTACTACATTAGCCTTTCCAGGATGATAGTGAACATCCAAATTGTAGTCCTTAATCAGTTCTATCCATCTTCTTTGACGGAGGTTGAGATCCGTTTGGGAGAAAATGTACTTGAAACTCTTGTGGTATGTGAAAATGTTACAATGATTTACGATCAGGTAATTTCGCCAAATCTTTAGGGCACGCACTACTACTGCTATCTCCAAATCATGGGTTAGATAATTGTCTTCATGGGGACGGAGTTGTCTGAATGCATGGGCCACAACTTTTTCCTTGTTGGACCGAAAAGGCGACTAGAGGGGGGGTGAATAGGAGCACGCTCACTTTTTCAATCAAGATTACATTCAATACAAATTTTACTATAATAGCTACGGAAGCTATGAAGATCAATATACCAGTGCAGCGGCAGACTAGTATTGAATCCAATCTAAACCCCGAAGCAAAACAACCAAAATCAACACGGGCTAAAATTCTAAGTGTTGGGCGGTCTGACCTCTGTGTTAATGGCGGTCGGACCGGTCACCTTGGGCGGTCGGACCGGCCACCTTGTGCGGTCTGACCTCCAGTCTGATGAACAGTAAAAACAGCCCGAAAACAAAGTTGCAAATAAATGTAACTTTTGATCTACAACTCCAAACTTGATGAAACTTGGAACACACCTTCTCTAGGATGTCAGGAACCTATTCCAATCGAAGATCATGAAGATCCTTGGAAAAGTTATTACCTTTTTCCGTTTGAGAGGAAGATGGTTCAAAACCGAGTCAAAACAAAAACTAGATCCAAAAACTTGCTCGTGAATGATTAATGATCAAGATGATCCTAGATGTGTTCTCACATGTCACAGCAAGCTAGATCACGTGAAGAAATCAATCAAAAACTCACGAATCAAAGGAAGACTCAAAATCACCAAATAGAGAGAAGAAAGGCAAAAAGACACATCTTTGAGCAAACTTTCCTTAGATTGATTTGATAGGGTTTGGGTTTACAGCCACTCCATCAATGGAGGACAAAGCTCAATCCAAGAGCACAAAATCAAATCAAAACTCTCTAGAACCCTAACCTCCACTAATCCTCTCCCTAAGCAAAACTAGGTTTTCAACAATAATGAAAGGGTTGAGGGGGTGCAGCCACACCCCTCCTCTATTTATAGTGGAGGCTTAGACCTTCTAGAAAATTAACTTAAATGGGCTCCCGTTAAGGCCCAACACAAATGGGTCACACACGCATGCATTTTAAAGCGCCGTCTTCAACACCTCTAAACCTAAACCGCTTCTCTTTGTGTCGTCTTGGGCCGCGGGTTGGCAAAAAGTCACCAAGGTGGTATTTGGTAAGATTACCAAAATACCCCTTCTCGGTCCTTCTCCGAAGACCGAGTCCATCTGCGCGAAGCACTTCGCCTGCTCCGCCACGTGTAGGTTGATCAACGGCTCTCTCCATGTCGGCAAGACTCTCCCATCCGGCTCCCACCGAAACCACCATGGCACTTGCACCAACTTCCGCGCCGCTTGATCAAACCAGTCGCACCGAACTGTCCGTTCGGTCCTCTTTGTTCATTCTGCACCATACTTGAGTTCATTGACCTCACCCGGCATTGTCGATCGTTTTGGACCTCAGCTCTCCAAGCCTAGTCCTGATCATCCTCGTCGTTGACCGTCGTTGATCACCAAGCAACCTGCACAACAATAGACAAGCAAATCGAATCCAGGAACAAGTTCTTCACAACTTGACCCACGTTAGTCAAAACATGCATCATGCAACACATATGCACTGAAACTCAAGACTTTGACCTAACAACCGAACTTCGCCGCCACGACGGGCGACGAACAAGTGACAACCGTCGATCGCCCCTCGGGGCGGTCGGCTCGACAATTATTTCGCCGGTCCGCCGCCACGGTTGGCGGTCGATCACGGATGGGACTTAGCCAAAATTTGGCCCCTGAAATTGATGCGGGGTGCCCGATCTTCTCGACGTAGAACCTCCCAATAACTTGTGTATCCTGACGAACCACCAGCTGATCCCCCGCGCCAATGCACGGACTTGCAACTCTATGGAAAATTCGTCCAAACACACACTTAATTGGATCCTCGCTGACCACAAGCGAAGATCGTCGAACCCTCAATTCCCAGCGGAAAAGCAAGAACGACCCCTTGTTTTCAATGCCCAATTCCCTCTATTTTGGCTATAAACACAACAGGAGAATCAAGCAAAAGCTTTGAAAATATATTAAACGTGGTCTGAGGTTACAATGGGGGTCTACCCCTCAATATATAGTGCCCCTTCTCCTTCTCATGGCTGGCCAAGAGGCCCTACTCCTATTCTAATTCGGATTTGGAGTCCTACTCCAATTCCGACACATTCCAAAACAAAAAAGGAAACTCTGATTTTACAACTATCATATTTTTTCAGTCATATCTTTTGATACAGGATGAATTTTGGAGTGAGGGAGGATCCGTTGGATCGGTCTTGAAGTTATCTTTTCAACAAGCCCAAAAACACTTAAATCGGACTTCGTATGAGAAAGTTATGACCTTTTTACTCCGGACTATTCTGCTGAACCCGAATCCGAATTTGAGGCTGATTCCGAATCCGAATTGAATTCTGAGTTGATTCCGAGTTTGAATTTGGTTGGGCTTGTGGAAGTTTAGAATTTGACTTGGATTCTTGGGCTTCTCTCCCCTTGCTTGTCTCCCACGAGCTTCTCCTCCATTGTGACGGTCTTTCTTCAAGAACAACCTCATATCCTTCATCTCCGTTCATTATTGAATCTTCCAATCTGAGCACAAGCAAAACAGTAGTTTTAGGTAGTATGAAATTCTCAACTAATTTAAAAGGAAATTCAGTGAACAGATTCACCTGTTGGATAAACTTCTCTTGTTTTTCAACTCTCTTAGTAAGCGCATGTTGTTCTGAGGTATTTAATGAATTGAAAACATTATATGAAACAACGTAGCTAAAGATGTTCGCATCAGAAATCCCACACCCTACTGGAATTTTATATCACGAATAACTTTTGACTGGAGACTCCAAAAATCATGAGACTAAGTGCAATACACTCCCCTCTCTTGCTTGCACCCTCTATTTCTGGCCCAGCTCAAAATATCACCTCTGATAACTTGCGGTCCGATCGCCCCTATGGGCGGTCGGATCGACCATGAATCGGTCGACCGCCACCTCGGCGGTCGACGGTTCGCTCGACAGAAGCTGCTTTGCCGAAAACTCGTGAAACGACAAACCGTTAACGCCATTGTCAATTGTCATATCATCCTAAGATCTGGAGTATATCCCCATGATATCCACATTCCTCTTGCATGAGCACGCAGCCAAGACCTTAGTTGTTGTCGTCCCACACGGCAGCAGGCGTGATGAGGAGGCTAAAATTGGAATTTTGACACTACGGGGGTAATTTAGGAATTTCAGTGGTCTAACGGGACTAATAGTGTCCAAAATTCGTGCATACGAGCAGCACAGATCGGTGATGTGCGACGCTTCTTGGCAGGCACACCCTTTTGATTTGTTTTTTTTTTCTTTTCTTATTTATGGAATAATCTACTGTTCATCCGATGCAATTATCGTTCATGCAATTACCGATCGGCTTGGTCGGTGACTCCAAGTCGGCTCGCGGTAGATTAGAACGAATTTACGATTCCCAATCTACTGTACAATCGACATCCACTTTTTAATACAATCTACCGATCGACATTATGTCGGCGACTTCAAGTCGTCTCGTGGTATATTAGAGCGGATTTGCACCGTAGATTACAATCTAGAAAGCAATTTGCAGAATTGAAAGCAGTCTAGAAAAACGATTCGATCTACGACTGTTGTTCATCAATGGTTACCTTTTGATCCGAGGAGAGTCGTTCGTGCTGATAACGGGTTGAGGAACCGTCGCTGGCGAGTCCAGTCCGAACGATAACCTCGCAGACAAACATAGAGTCACATCAAACAATGCAAGAATACAAGAACAAAATGGTAGAATGAACACAGAGATGTAGGGGACTTCTTGCTTCTCTTTATTGCTCTTCATCTGATCCGCCTTTTACAATGACTAGTGCCTCCTATTTATAGCCTAGAGACCCTGCTAGGGTTTGGAATGAGACGCCCATACATGAGACAACTGCTAGGCCAGGCACATAGTTTCCCAACAAAGGCAATGGCACAAAGAATAAGATAATTGTACTCAGACAATGCGGCAAAATCTGGCACTGCATATAGCATCTGCCTGTCATGCCACATGATCCTCAAAACGCAAGAATATAAAGTTGTAAACATATTTTACTATCTTAAAAATGGAATAAGCAAATTCAGCAAGAACACTGTGTATTGCTACTAAGACCGCATTCACCATAAGTTTCAGTCCAAAAACATCGCCACTTTTAGGTCTAGTTCGCAACTCCTAGTAATAAATTAGTTGAAGTGTGACAGGAACCGACTTTGCGCTGATTCCTGGCAATACCCACTTCAATTGTGGCTAGAACCGATTTTTTTAATAAACCATTTAAATAAAACATACACAAATAAACCATATTTTAATTTTGTTGCAGAAATAACCCTCAATCGATGGGCCACCGCACGACTAGACCCAATAGCTCGATGGCCCAGTGATTAACTGACATGGTAGGTCTAGTTGTGCAACAAAATCATCACTGGGGCCTTGGTTCTACCACATGGCTCAGTCGTGAGCCGGTGGTACGACCGAGGTTCGTGCCAGGAACAATCGCTGGGCCCGAAAACGGCTAAGGCCACTTGCATTCTCAGCCGGCGACAGTATGATAATTTTTTAAGAAATAATTTAAATAAATTTAGCTTTAATTTTATAGAATTAAATGGTTGAAAAAATTATTTTAGAATTATCTCTCTATTTAAAAATATATGATATTTTGAACATCGACATAGTCTCCAACATGCAACTTTGACCATTACTTTTTATATGAATATATTCATAAAATAATATAAAATTGTTATATTATGAAATATTTTCTATGACTAATATAATGATATTATTTTCACATGACCAATACAAATAATTTATTATATATTAGTGGTCAAAGTTAAGGAAGTTTGACTGTAGCTTTCTAAAGTATCATATTTCTGAACGAATGGAATAATTGTTAGTGGTAAAAAATCTGGAGTTCGCTGACTACAATTATCTGTAAATACATCATGTTTTATTCATTTTACGTGCATGAACCCCTTTTAAGCTTTTACATAAATAACCCTATATTTAGCACAAAAAAATTGTAAGTTCCAGATTGAGCGAGATGAAAATGGAGCAACGAAGATAAGATTGCAAGCCCAACATAACACTTGACAATGGGGATCTGAAATACATGGCACATAAGGTCTAATTAGGTGCATATGTTTGCCTTGCATGGCTAGTCCTAGGTACAAATGGATACATCCACGAACCTTCAACCCGATCTACAACTACGATACAAACACACCTTATGGAAAGAAAAATGCTTGACATATGAAAATCGAGTTAGGCTTGCAGACATACTGTTGGACCAAAACGGCGACTAAAGGGGGTGAATAGGAGAACGATTTCTTTTTCACCAAGATCGGATTCAACACAATTTTTACTCCAATAGCTATGAGAGCTATGAAGATCAATATACAAGCATAGCGGAAGACTTGTATTGAATCCAATCAAAGCCCCGAAGCAAAACAACCAAAACCCATAAAAACTCAATCTGCTATAAGATGGGCGATCTGACCTCTCAGATTGGTGGGTCGACTTTTACATGGGGACGTCTGACCTCTCAGATGGGCGGTCGACTGCAACGATGAACAAGAAATCGGCCCGTAAAAACGGTTGCAAATAGGTGTAACTTTTGATCTACAACTCCAAACTCGATGAAACTTGGAACACACCTTCTCTAGGATACTAGGACCCTATTCCTATCAAAGATCGTGAAGATCCTTGGCAAAGTTCTGACCTTTTCCCGTTTGAGTGAAGAATGGTTCAAAACCGAGTCAAAACGAAAACTAGATCCAAAACCTTGCTCGTGGGTTGGAGATGATCAAGATGATCCTAGATAAGTTCCCACATATCACAGCAAGCAATATTGGGGGCAGAAACCAACATAAAACTTGAGAATCAAAGACGACCCCAAAATCACGAAATAGAGAGCAAGAACGAAAAGAGCCTCATCTCAAGAAAACTTGCATAGATTGATTTGTGATTGTTGCTGGTTTACAGCCACTCCAACATAGAGGACAAAACTCAATACATGAGCGCACAATCAATCTTCCCTTCAAGAATCCTAACCTCTCCACTCCCTAATCTCAAAAACAAAACTAGAGTTTCAAAATAAGCAAAAGGATTAAGGAGGTGCACAGCACCCTCCCATATTTATAGTGGAGACTAACCTTCTAGAAGAGTTCCTATTGGGCACCCGTTAAGCCCACACGCAAACGAGTTTAACTCACGCATGTATTTTAAAGCGTCGTCTTCATCTTCTCTTGACCTAAACCTCTTCTCCTTGCTTCGTCTTGCGCCGCGGTTTAGCCAAAAGCAATCAAGGCGGTATTTTAGTGATATTACCAAAATACCCCTTCTCGATCCTTCTTCAAAGACCGAGTCCAATCTTCATGAAGCAGTTCCATGCTTCGCCACGTGTAGGTTGATCAACGGCTCTCATCATGTCGACAAGTCTCTCCCATCCGGCTCCCACTGAAACCACCATGGCACTTGTACCGACCCCCGCGCCACTTGATGCAACCCGTCGCACCGAACTTCCCGTTCGGTCATCCTTGTCCATTTTGCGCCACGCTCGAATCCAATGACTTCATCCGGCATCGTCGATCGTTCTAAACCTCAGCTCTCTAAGCCTAGTCCCGATCATCTCGTCGTTGACCATCGTTGACCTCCAAGCAACCTGCACAATAATAGATCAAGAAATCGATTTCAGGAATAAGTTCTTCGCAACTTGATCCACGTTAGTCAAAACATGCATCATGCAACACATATGCACTGAAACTCATGAACTTCACTCAACAAACAAACATCGCCGCTACAAGTGCCGATGATACAAGTGAAAACCGGTCAGACCGCCATTCAATGGTTGGTCTAACCGCCATCTGGCTGATCTGACCGTCGCCCTGGCTTATCAGACCGCCCACCAGGGACTTAGCCAATTTTCAGCCCCTGAAAACCGAAATCTCTCTGGAAATTTCAAACGAATAGAACTTTTGACTAGAGACTCCAAAAATTATGAGACCAAGTGCATTAGAATCCCCTCTCTTGCCTACACCCTCTATTTTTGGCCCAGCTCAAAACTCCACTTTTGTATTTGGCCGGTCCGACCGCCGCCATGGCCGGTCGGACTACCCCAGACCGGTCTGACCGCCAGGGGTGGCTGGTCAGACCACCACTGGCCGGTTTGACTACCTCCCTGGCCGGTCAGACTGCCTATGACCTGACAGAACTGAACTTTTGCCGAAAACGCTTGATTCGACGAATCTTCAACGACATTACCAATTGTAACATCATCCTAAGATCATGAGCATATCCCCATGATATCCACACATACATCCTACTCCCCCTTGTGGTACATGCATGAGTTTTGGAATGAAAACGACATGGTGGATGTAGATCTAATCAGGCTTGTGGGTGAACGCCCCTAAGACGAAAATGGAACATCGTAGGGCACCCACATGGAGTGTTGGTTGTTAGGGCATCGAGGATGCAGTTGGTTGCGCAGTAGTGACAGGTGCAGCTGCAGCTCGGGTCGGCACAACAACAATATGGGTAGTAGTCACTGCCAAGGTGGACCACCTCCTCATTGTTCCTCTCTCTGATCCTCAGCCTGCGGAGCTCATCGTTGTTGGTCCTCTCGATTTTGAGCAACTCCTCTATGGGAGCTCACAGAGTGTAGATGTAAACTTTGGCATATATTTGATACTCGTGATACACCCATGAGGTGTATCTACAATCCGCGGTCTACAGGGAAGAGGAGGTAGTTACGATCGATACAATGATACATGCATGTAAGCGCAAATATGAAAGGAACTACATGACATGAATAGAGGGCAACGGAAGAATCAACGTCCTCAGTTTAATCCATCATCGCAAACCTGGACCACCGCGTCGAGTTTGTGTGTGCATGTTGGCCAAGTCTTGGGGATGTGTGCGTAGTCGCGTAGGGGATTGTTAGGACCCTAATACTCCCTGATTCAGATAGGAAGATCTGGGCATAGGGGGTCAGGGTTTCTTGGACCATCGAAGTTTGATATTTCCAGATAAGGGTTAGAGCCAAGTCCCCAAGTCTATGCCTGCTCTCCCCTCCCCCTCCTTGAGCTACCTACCCTGTCTGCCATGTTATGGTTGGACGAGTGTGTTGGAGATATGTTGTCGGGACCCAGATTTATACATTCGAAACTCTCCGTGTATTCTAAACTAGTCACAGATCAGTAGCTAACTCACATAGGAAATATTGATGAAATAACATCCATTTATCGATTTAACTAAAAAGACCTCAAAATAATAAATAGTAATAATAACTGGACCTTTAATAACTGGACCTTATGGTCAATGTTTACTTAACTTGCTACGCAGGGCTAAAGAAACAAATAAACTCTTGCAGCAGAACGAAAAAACTTGAAAAGACCAATCAACATGCCAACGGGCAATTGAATGGAGAACACATCTGAATTCGCAAAATCATCATAAAACTCCTGTCTTTAGAACTCTTGAGCAACTTGATATTCTTCAATTGGGCAGCAAAATTTGAAGTCGTGAGCACATAAAGTACTCAACAAGTCGTAGGGAAACATTATACAACTAATATTCATGCCAAGTTTGAACAAAGGATTGGTGGTATGGTTCTTTTTCAGAAAGTAGTATTGACGATAAATATGGTAAATAGATTGAAATACGTAATTGAGAAGAATAATAAATAAATAAATAAATATTTTGAAACAACTAGTGAACTTCTCATTAACTTCCTAACCAAACCGATAAGTGAATTCCCCATTCACCAAACGAGCATCATATTCATCTAGTGAACTTCCCATTCACACCCAAACACATTTTATCAAGAAACTCTACCTCTCGTGTGAAATCCTCGAGCACGTCTATGACCGCGGATATGACTATTTAAACAATTTTAACTTTACAGATATTATATAGCTTTACCCACAAGAGATAAATCAACTTATAATGTCTGTATACACACTTCTGAAGTTACGCGACTAAATGATTATCACAAGGCTTTTACAAAGCTCATTCTTAACCCAGTTCTGCCCGCTAAGGTTTCAACACCGAATGTCTCACCGACCAGACATGACACCTCTTGCGCCGTTGTGAGTATACATACCCCGTAACTCATGCTTCCACAACAGAACCGAAAGTAAGACTTTGCTAATTAATTAGCCAGGTACATCCCATACTGGACATGTGGTAGTACGATAAGGTCTAGATCAATGGCACACAATATTAAGTCCATAACAAGTTACTCAGGCGAGTCTACCACATCCCACAACATGCTAACCGCACCCCATTTACTTCACGATCGCTCGCCTGAGTAGAAATCATTTTGTTCAACCCAGACTAATGACATACTCTATCATGGTACACAAATTTTAACAACAGTGGCTATTCCCCACAATTTCATATCCCATTAAGTCAAATTTAATATTATTGTACATGTGATCAAGAGCCCATCGTAACTAAGCATGACTAAGCATATCTACGATACCCATGTTGGTAATACAAGTATGTCCAACTAATATAATGATCATTTTAGGGTGACAAGTGACTCATGGTATTCAAACGTTCAATGGTGGCATAATAACAAATAGGTGATTAACTACTCCCAAAAGCAGTTGATATAAAGATAGCATGCAATTGCTATAAAATAATATACTTTTGAAATCATTGGTTCAATAAGATCAAAGGACTATGACTTGCATTGGCTTTAGTTTTGCTTAGTTACCACACTCGGATCTTCAAAGTTTGCTTCTGCTCCTGCTCCGTGAAATAGATCGTCTAACGAGAGAGAAAACAATAGGCGAAGCACAAATAAATTCAAAAGAAATTCCAATAAAAATCCAAAAACAGTAAAAGCAACTCTAAAAGAAAGATCTCTATTTTAGATAAATTTATGAATTTGAATCGACTAAATCAGAATTCCAACGAAGGAGAACAGACTCTCGAAAGATTTGCTAGAAAGGAAAAGGAGAGTGTCGATGATCTAGTATCGATCTTACGAATGAATATTTGGGGATCTCCTAGAATTAGAACCACACATAGAATAACACAGTGATTTAGACAGATTCGGGCCTTCTTTGGAGAGAATAACAATCCTATTTCTGTGTTGATGTATTGACTATGCTCTTGCACAATCAGGAAGAAAACTAATGCCTAGTGTTTCCTCCCAATCTGCCCCAATGTCTACTGATTCATTCCCTTATATAGCGCATGAAGGGGTGTCAGTTACTCCAGACCAAGAGGTGCATCAACGTTTGGTGTAATGTGCATGTTGATGGAAGTTATTGTTAGAGAGATGATACCCCACATCGCCTGACAGTTATCATCAGAGACAGAGGCATATATTAATTGTTTTGTATTGATCTACATAGCGTATATAGTCAATTAGGTCCACATGTCAGTAGACTTTGCTGACTATAGGGTGGTCTTAATTGATCTGGTCGTAGAAAAACTTACGACTGTGAAGTGATCGTAGAAAGACTTACGACCATGAGGTGGTCGTAGAAAGGTTTATGACTATTAGATGGTCGTAGAACATCTTACGACCATACATGGTGGTCGTAGAATGTTTTACAACCGATTATCTCAAGCTTCTCCCATATGAACGATAAGGGGTATACTAAAGACTATCATGGGGATATTGTTATATATAATAACAATTACAGATAAGAAATTTAACTAATTAAGGATTATTAGATCCTCGTCAAAGAGATAAAACACTATTCTGGATTTTATAATTTTATTTCAAAAGAAAATTCCATATCACTGCGTTAGCATGATGTCAGCATGAAAAAAGGGTTTTCGGCTAGAATTAAATTTCTAAAGGAAAAGAAATTTAATACTGACATGTGGGACCCACTCGGCAATTACTAGGTTCATGGTGAACTAAGTCTATGGGTTTTTGGCTTGGGCTTGCCACATGGACTGCCACGTGTACGCAGACTAGATGACATATGGGCGGCAAAGTAGATGTGGCTGTTGAGGTGGCGCAGAGAGAAGGACAGAGAGGAACAGGGGAGGCATGGCCGGTGGCAAGGCATTGCGGCGATGGTGACTGGAGGCAAGGCAAGGGAATCAAAGGACAAAAACGATATGGTGGCATTGAGGTGATCCTTCAGGTGGCGGCGGCAAGGCAAATGCGGTGACAAGCCGACAACGATGGCGACATTGGCGGCGAAGTGACGCACGGGTGCGGCGACTTCATGGGTTCGACAGCGCCTAGAGAGAAAGGAGATGAGCACGAGAACAACGACAGCGCAAGGAACGCAGAGGGCTCCTCGAGCGGGTGGAGACTGGCTAGAGCAGCGGCTAGGTGAAGATGGCCGGTGACAGTGGAGGAAGGTGGCTGCTAGCACTCAGTGACAGAGAAAGATGGAACCTGAAGAGGACAAAGAGTAGCTTGAGGTGACACGCTCATATAGGCGACGCACTCATCGGAGAGAAGATCGGGGTGGTGGTGGCTGGTTTTGGGGAAGAAGAGCGTCGATGAAGCAGCGATCCTTCGGGAAAGATGGAGGAAGCACCTTGTAGAACGCGATGGCGCGAACCCGATGGTGAAGATGGCTCGGGCGGAGGACGTTGGACGACTTCGGAACACTGCGAAGAGGAGCCCACGATGGCGGTGGCTTCTCGGTGAAAATCTGGCAAACTTGATGACACTCTCGGGATGGCAACTTAGGGCTTTAGGAGAGGTGTATGAGGCGAAAGTATTGGCACGGGTGGTTGCCTTTAAATACGTCTGGAGGGGAGGATTTGAGTGGCACACGGCGGTAGCTCGTGTACAGCTTAGACACGGCAAAGAAACAGGCGCAAGGAGGAAGGGGAAGGAGACGCTGACGTGGATCCACACGATAGCGAGAGAAGGGAAAGGAGGAAGGGCTGGCGCGAAGGGAAAGCGGAGGCTGGCCTGGCTGGAAAAAGAAAAAGGAAAGGAAGAAAAAGAAAAGGCGGGTTGGCGAAAAAGAGAAAACGGGTTGGGCCGAAAGAAAAAGAAATGGCCCGAAAGAAAAAGAATTTCGACCCAAGGAAAAATCCAGAATTAAAATAATTTTTTGAATTTCAGCAATTAGATTAAACAGAATCGAGCTCAGAGAAATAGCAAATAAATTCCAAAACTTCATAGAAAATTCCATAAAATTCTTTGGAACTCAAGGAACCCAAATAAAAAACAACTTTTTAATTTAATTAAAATTTATATTATCCACATTAAATTCTTTTAATTTATAAACATTCACATTAAGCTTTGACTTAAACAAGAAAAATTGAATGGTTACTTTTGTTTTTAAAAGCTTCAAAACATTCCAAAATGTGGAATGTTACATATGTGGGATATTTTTGTGAGACAGTTTATAGGCCCTCTCGGATGCGAGCGATGGACTTGACGGATATACATTGTGCTGGAATGAGGGGCTAGTCATTTTCTACTGTACATATCAAAATACTCTATTTAAATTAAATAAAAAAATATATGACTGCAAATGTTTAATTAGATTCCAAAATTATAAAGACCTTCAAACCGGGATCCCTAGGTCATGTGGATTAAACCTAAGTATGCTAGGTCTTCCACTAATTGATCTACTAATATGAGTAGCCTAGAGTTTTTACGAAATAAATAAGCTACGTTCTAACACAATACAGTACATAAACCATAAAAATATCGATCTACAACTACAAAGTCTACATCTACCACTAACCTATATTTATTGTCGCTAACCTACCATGTTTTTATCAAAATGAATAATAAACCACGTGAGGGAAGCAAAGTCACCACAAGTAGATGGAGGAACACGGGCAGAGTCACCTCCTCTCCTCTCCTTTCCTCTACTCTCATTCTCTCTTTTCTTCTCTCCTCTCTCCTCTGTTCTGCGCATTGGGGAGCCATCGACTAACTGGACCATATATGCGGCCTCAGTCGTGTTGCCACTCCACGACCAGTGCCCAACCGCGAGCCGACCGCGCGACCGAGGAGCAATTGCGATCCAGCGGCCCGACTAAGCCACGTGGACGTCCGCTCGTTGTGTGATGCGATTCGGCATAGATGACAGGAAAATTTGTGGTGCTGATGCGCGACTGGACACACTCGCTCGGTGGAAATGCGATTGTGGGTTATTTTATAAAATAAAATAAAATAAAATAAATTGTGGTTTATTTTCGTGAACTGAATATAAAATTAGTTTTTTTTTTTAAAAAAAAAAAAAAAGAACCTACGCGCAGGTTTCTTGGCTGCAAGTTGTCTAAAAGGTTTGGCTAACTAAGCGTCTACCAAATGAATTGCCGAAAGAAGAAAAGCCTCTCCCTGCTAAGCAGCAAGCCAAACAAAAGTTACCTGGCATGGCCGACATCACAAAGCTATTAGATAACCAAATGTCACCCCACTTTTTTAGTAAGATACCAACTCTCCAGCAACTCTTTCTAACTCAAACCGCCGAAATGAGAAGAAGCCTCTCGTGCTATAAATACACTGTGTCTGCTAGGTAGGAATCTTACTTAACTCTGTCTCTTGAGTTACAAAGGACTAAAGTCTGGGTTATAAAGGACTAAAGGTACCAACAACTGAACTTCTTACAAACTTTTGAAATTTCCAGCCTTCCATCAAAGGCTACCAAACAAAATTTGGAGTCCAAAAAGCCGTACCTAGAACAACTACAGTACTCCAGGGAAATGGTCATGTAGTTGCAGATGAACAGGGGTAGTACTGCTTATAATGGGGCCTGTAAATTTCACCGGTTCTTCCTGCTCTTTGTTGGTTGAAATTCCAACCAAGTTCCTGCATCTCCATGTCCCCACAGTTCCGTACTAAAAACAATTCACAGTGTTTTCATCATGCCCCATTCATTGATTCCCTCGAATCAAAATGAGTATGAAACAAATGGCCATTGGCACGCGTGGCCAAACGTTGATTACGTAGCTGCTCATCCGCTGTCGAACTCTTGAGTGTCACTGAACATGAGGTTGCGTGATTTGATATCCTCTCAGGCTCTTGGCGCCATCCACTATCCACATGTTGTGTAGATTGTGAGTGATGGGCCTTGTTGAAAAATCACAAGCGTCGATTTTGTTCACTAAAATAAATCACCGTTCCGTCCGATTCAGCCCCGTTTTCTCCAGGATATTCCAAACTTTCTTCGTCACTGCTCAGTCACCGGTCAGATCAGTCAACTCAACTACTTAATTAGTCTGCTAAAATGTTCGGTGTGAGTATATAATATGTGGAATTTGTGGTGTTGGTGGCGTGTCATTTCGTTGAGGATTTTAGTTTAATTTAACTGGGCCGATTTTCAATATGAGAGAGAGATTGCGAGTTTCGGCTACAATTACAGGTTTCGTTGTTTAATTCTGCCCGGGTTAAAGGGGTTGTTTTCGTGAAAAGAGCTTCGAGAAACACCAATATGAGTCGAAGCTTGCTGTCGGCATTAAACGTAAAATTTGTAAAATTTTAAAAGTTGTGGGGAATTAAGCACTGCGATATGAGATTCGCAGGAGATTGCAAGTTATTTTGTCACTAAGGCCAAAATTAATTACAGAGATTCGATTGCCGGGTTATTTTGCCGTCAAGGCCAAAATTCATTACAGGTGAGATTGCCGAGTTCTTAAGGCCAGAATGTCATGCGTTCCAAGCAGATCGTGATTAGTTGTGCACACGCGAATCCTTATATCTTCTTACAATCAAACGCCAAATCGCCAATTCGAGTAGAAATCAAAGGCATAAGATTAAAATTAGGCAGAAAATAATTATGTTCAATGTCCATCAGTTTATACAGAATCAATCGGGCTCCGATAATATTGCTGTGATGCAGCTAGCTACTAATCTTCCGTGGTGGTGTATTTACAATTAAAAGAATAAAGAAACATGAGCAAATACATCCATGGGCTGGCTTCAAGAAGCGATCTTGCCGAAGCCGCCGCCGCCGGCGGCCATCATGAGCTTGAACTCCTCGAAGTTGACGAGGCCGTCGCCGTTGCGGTCGACGCCGTCGATCATGCGACGGCACTGCGAGACGGTGGCGGCCTCCCCGAGGCCGCGCAGCACCCGCGCCAGCTCGGCGGGGGAGATGGTCCCGTTGCCGTCGGCGTCGAATACCCGGAACGCGTGGCGCAGGTCCTCCTCGACGGCCGCGTCGTCTCCCGCGGCGGCGGCGTTGATGGCCGCGAACTCGGCGAGGCTGATGTAGCCGTCGCCGTCCGCGTCGGCCTCCTCCATCATGCGCGCCACCTCGTCGTCCGTGGCCGCGTGGCCCACGCTCTCGAACAGCGCCGCCAGCTCCGCCCGCGAGACCCGCCCGTCCCCGTTCGCGTCGAACTTCCTGAACACGCGCTCCATCTCGTCCTCCGCCGCCGCCCTCGGGGACCCCTCGGCGGACGCGGGAGAAGGCGCCGGCGGCGACTTGGCCCGGCGGTTGCGGGAGAAGAGCGACCGCATCTTGCCCATGTCTCTGTCTCTGTCTCTGTCTCTGTAAACGCGCGCGCAACGGAAGTTGTTTGCGGTCTCTGTCTCGGCTCCTCTAGGCTCTGTGATCGTTGAGGGAGGGCTGGCAGCCATGGAGGTGGGTGGGGAGCTAGATTTATAGGCGCCGCGGCCGGGCGCGGGGGGAGCGGAGGACGCGGTTAGGAGGTGGTTGTTTCCGTTAAGAATTCGGCGCGGGGGCGGGGCTCTCGTGTCCTGCGGTGCGGGCGGTGGGGGAGTGTGACAGGTGGGGCCTGGGTCTGGAGCTTTCGGAGCGGCCTGGTCTGGTTCGACGGTTCTGCGCGTCTTTTCCGTCGGACCGGAAGGGGCCGAGCCCGTTCCCCTCTCCTTTCAGATTAGAGCTGCACCTGCAAGGAAGCGAACGAGTTACTTAACCGCGGCTGCAACCAACTTTTTTTTTTCTCACTTTCACACATGACTTCAACCTTTTTTTTTTTACGGTACAGCTAGGGGCGGAGCTGGACCACGGACCAAGTTTCACGCTGACCTAGCTGTTTTAGGACTCAAGTGGTATTTTACTGATTTTTTAATAAAAATTTAAATAGATTTTTTAATCTTAGATCTTGAATCATTATCTTAACAGCAGCTTAAGATCCAGCTCCACCCCTGAATACAGCACAAGTCGGCGGTTGCCCTTGTTGTCGGCCAAGTATCCTGCCATGTTGATTAGTTTGCATACGCGTTTTATGCGAGTTAAGTACTAGTTAACCGCCAAGCAACGCAACCTTAGATTCGTCGTTCATGGTCGTTGGTCGCCGTCGTGAGGTCAAGTTAGTCCATGCGTGGCACTAGTATGGTGCTGATTAGGCCAAGCACAGATCGAGTACAGTTCTTTGACATGCCGACTGCTTTGCCACCTGGCAGAAATTAAGTTTTGCCAGAGACGCACAGTAGGAATCTGTGGCGCGAGAGACCATGACACTCTGGAAACTCGCCGGCTGGCGCTGGTGATGCGTGCGTGCATCAGGGTTTACGGTATCGTTTTAAAGGGTGAATTCTCACCAAATTCGACTGTGGTACTGTAGATTAACAATCACCAAATTCGACTGTGGTACTGTAGATTAACAATCACCACTCTTCTAATTTCGTGTAAGGAAGATCCGAAAATATCAATGTCCAAATCGTACGGTGAGCACACGTGGCAGTGGCTGGTCATTGAGTTGTCATGACTTGGCCTTGTCATTTGTCATTGGTCATTGGCAGGGTACCGCAAGCGAAAAGGCAGTGAGTGGTCAGAATTCGCAGACGTGGAGTTCCATCCATCCAGACAGGTGTCCTCGGTCCATCGGAGAAGAGGGGAGAAGATACTCGTACGTGTGTAATGCGTCCCTTTCATCGTTTTCTCGATCAAAATATTTTCTAGAATGTTCCGTTGATCGAAGATACTCGTATGTGTGTAATGTGTCCCTTTCGTCGTTTTTCTCGATCAAAATGTTCTAGAATGTTCCGTGGATAGATGGTCTAAGTGGCCATGCACCGTCGTCAGTTGACTAAGGGGAAATATCCAATGGCATGATCTAGAACCTGAGAAACTGCAGAGAAATTTCCGTGCTACGTGGATGTTTACTTGACTCCCTGCTTTTTGCCAGAAAAACAAATGCGAATTCTTCACTCATCAAACTGATTATGCAGAAGAAAGAAAAAAAAAAGGATTCCTGTGGAGAAGGGCGAAATGAACTTTGGGCAGACAGACGTGGTAATTTATGAATGAGAAAGGAATAAAGCGAGGTGCAAATGGCTGACATGTTGGTTCTCGTCTTGGAATCGAAGGAGCTCCCGCTGGGATTCCTTTTTCTTTTCTGAAACTCCTCTGAAATTCTTGTTCTCAATCCAGTCAGCCAAGTATAGTCGCCAGATTTATTTTTTTTTGACCGCTTTAGTCGAATCATATGTTTTTCGTTCCTTACTGTTGGTTTGATTAGGCTCGAACCCATTTCATTTCAGACACTGGAACAAGTCATGGGCCATGTTGGGCCACTGGAACAAGCCATAGGCCTAGGGCCAATCCAGTTAGGATATTGGGCCACTGGAACAAGTCATGGACCTACACCCAATCCAGTTGGGATGTTGGTACATTTCATTTCAGTCCCTGGAACAAATCATGGGCCTAGACCCAATCCAGTTTGGATGTTGGGCCACACTAGTGCTGGACCGTCGGACATATGCCTAATTCAAAATATATGTGTCGGAACATTATTCATGAACTACTGCAACATTAAGAAGTAGTGCGTGGAACATTTTGTATTATATATTGGAACATATGCTATATAACATCGTTACTAAGTACAAATATATGCAAGTGAGGACTTTTGCTGCAGATGTATAGGCCACCTTACTTAGTATACATGGAACTTAAGCAGCAGTATGTCGTCCTATTACATGCTTCAGTTCAGATACCAAAAAATCTCTCTGTTTTCTTTCTCACGTATATTTGCCTTCCAATTTGCTTGTATTCCTGCTTCGTTGTTGTGGCCTTTCTAGTTTTCCTATTGTGTTTTGTTTACTCATGTTGGGCAAAATAAGTTACATGCAGACTGAACTTCATGGAATGAAGCCATGAGCACGTATAGCAATCTCAATTATCACCCAGATGTTGAAATCAGCAAGAAAGCGAACATGTTCAGGTTCAGGTTTCAGGTAAGTGTCTCAAATGCTTATCCAATGCCTTTCCTACTCCACTAAATTAGGTTTAGGATATCTCCAATAGTTAGAGATAACTTTGTCTCTAACATATATTATATCATCTTTAGAGACTATTTTCAATAGATAGTCTCTAGCATACTCTTCAACATTTAAATTTTATAATTTTCTTTTGAAACGGGGCTACATGTTGACTAGAGTAGATTAATGTATCATGTTTTGTTTCGCGTGCACGACAGTCTCTTCAGGAAGATATGACATATGCTCTCTCTTCTCCCTCTAAGATTTTGTTGATACGATATAGCTAAAAGACGATAATAAAAATACTATTAGAGATGGCTTTAGAACAATATAGATCATAGGCATGGTAGCTTTCTACATCCTTCGCTGCTCATCTAACTAACAGCTTCCTGGTTTTCATGTCATCTGAAGGCGATGGACTTCATGAAAGTCAACAGCTCACCTTTTCAGGTGATGGACTTCATGAAAGCATAGCTATTTCCTATTATTTAGCGCCTTTCCTTAAAGTGTCTTCTGCATTTATTGCAATCACAGCCCTGTAGCCTGTTTGAATGGTCCAAGATGTGAGCTTTGCCAGAATCGCCCAGTCAGAATTGCTCACCGTTCTTCTTCATCCAGACTAGTAGTAGTAAATTGGAAAGGAAGATGAATCAATCCTTCTCTGATCGATTGCGAATACCTTTCCAGTTCTTTTTGTGGCAGGCACGCCAAAGTCTTCTCCGCTGAAATGTAACCATTGGGCGCTCACCTTCCTGGCGTCTCTCGCCTGAAAACTTTCGGCAGATTTGTTATTAGGACCACCAGAAAGCTGAAATCCATTTTCTTTCTCCTTCTTTTCCAAGGAGAAAGCTGAAATCCTCCTCCTTTTCCAAGGAGAAAGCTGAAATCTCTTGATATGTTACCGACGCATACCAGTATGTTCACTTTCCAGATATGGCTCTGACACGGAAATTCAGGTCTGGCTTTTCTGTAGATTTCTGACGCGTGGTGATGAAGTCACAAAACGCAAAAAATGCAGCTCAGGGCGAGATGGAATCCCAGACCGCAGAACCCAGAAGTCGAATCTGGAGGCTACCGAACGCCGGCCAATGCATCCTTTCCCATGGCCGAAACTTGCAACGGCGTACACGCTTGCTCCTGGCCCACGGCACTCCAGGAAACTGCTCGTTTTTGTTTCCTTTTCATAATCTTCTTTATCTTTCATATGCCCCATCGCAGGCAATGCCAGAGAGCTTGGCGTCCCGGCGTTGCCTTCTCCATACCGACCGAATCAGCGGTCCGATCGAAAAAAACTGTGATTAGAGCCTAATTCGATCTGGTTTACTCCCTGAATCGTTTGAAAAAAAAAAGAGGTGAATTTTTTTTTTTTAAAGCATTACGACGCTAAGATTTGAACGGACAACCTCTTGCTTCCCTGTGATGGAATAAGCTTAGTGGTAGATGGTACTAGCCTATTAATTTTTCAATTGATTCTGCTGGTAAATATTAAGATATTATTACTATTGAATTACGGTCTAACTAAAAAAACTTACTAGTTGGACCAATGAAATATAAACCATGTGAGCGTTTCATTTGCCAGTCCGATTTTTCGTAAACTGGGAAGCAGGCGTGCATAGCCGAGGAGCATGCCGGTTTGGTCAAAATTTACCAGTTCTTTAAAGGGACTTTCTAGGACGGTTGACAAAAGGGGCTGCTGGCCTTCTTGCCTTGGGAGGCGCAGCATCGTCAGCCTAGTTTTGGCGGTTTGTTTATGGAGTTTGAGGCTTATTAACCTCGTGAACCTATTCCAAATAGAATATGGAGGGTGTTATATTCTAGTATTTTTTCTTATGCGCACTAGTCTTAGATCAGATTAGAGTTGCAAAATACGACATGAGTGTACACGGTAACATGAACAAAGTATATGAATCTCATAGAGAGAACCTAATAGGAGCGACGAAATAATCACAATGGGAGAGAAATATTTGGTGATGGCGACCGCAAATTCATTAAGTACAATCTCAAAAGAGTACAAGAGATTGTCACTCTCTCACAACCCTCTCGAACATTTTAGGACCGTAGCGCTAAAGAATAACTTAGTCTCTAATCCTCTCGTGCACCTCTTACTTTGGATGAGTTAGTTTATGACTTGTTATCTCCATGATCACTTCTCGTGACTTTATAAAGGTCCCCTAGTTCTCCTCTAAAAGAAAGTATAAATCTTAATATGAATCATTGTAGAACACATCTCTAAGTTTTAGTATGTTACGATATAAGTTACCCATACTCAACAACGGGAGTAGTACTTGCTTTGACTCAACTAGTGGATGATCAATTTGGAGCATTTTAAAAGTCGTTTCATTGGACTTGATGAGCCGTACACACTCCCTCCCTCAGTAGACAATTTTAAACATTTGAACATTAATACTTGTCACATGGAAATGATCAGTAAATTTATCATCAAAATTACTTTGAAATCGTTATATTTATACCTTTGTAATAATATATAATTAGAAAAAAAAAAAGCAATTATCAATGGTGTACATGGGTAATTGTGTTGACGACGGAATGACAAGTAAAACTGATCGGAGAGACAGAGTATCTAAATATTAAGATTTAGATAAGCATAGCCCAACAATACCTTATTCTTTTCACACAACACAACGTACCCATATATCTGAAACGCTGGAAATGGGTGGGTGATCAGACAGACATACAACGGCACGAGTCACCGGTCAGTCGGTGCAGTGGGGAGCAAGGAAAAACCAGTTCCCCACAGACATTAGCCGTTGGAGCTGGGCTCAGGCAGAGAGCACTAGCGGACAGGAAAAAGGGCAGAAAAAGCAATCACCTGCCGGTGGCGGTGGTGTCAGTCAGGGAACGAGCCAGCCGCCAGGAGCCAACGCGATAGCCGAGCCTTGTTTAAAAATAAAAACGTAAAAACCCTCGCGACTAGCCGTTGCCCAGTGCCCGGCCCCGCACGTGCGCGCACTCATTTCGACGCTGCTCCACCCCGCACACAGGACAGGAGGGAGCACGCACCAGACGGTGGAAGGAAAACCAACCCGAACCGCGCGTCGTTCCGCGCGCCCCGGTGCTGTGTTGCGGTGTTGGGCTTGCCGCTATTCGGGCGGGGCGGGGCGGGGCGCGACGCGACACGACGCCAACGGCCGAGCAGCTCGCGCTGGGTCGCGGTGCGACGCGACGTGCTAAGTTGCGCGACTTTTGCGCGGGAGCCAACGGGAGGCGGGCGCGCGGGTGGTTTGTTTGGTGCGACGCGACGTGCTAAGTTGCGTGACTTATGCGGCTCCGCCTGCTCGGGCGGTGCGTGCGCGCGTGCGCAGTTGGTTGCGAGTACCTAATATTCTCTCATCATTTTTATTTTATTTGTCAGGTTGAGTCCACGGCAGAAGAAGATTGCTGAAGTGATAAAATATGAGTACCTGTATAGTTGTCGCGGATAAGTTAGTTCCACGAGCGCATCACACGTAAGATGTACATATATACGAGGAATAAGTTCATTCTTCGTCCCTCAACTATACCCGATGATTAATTTTGGTCCCTGAACTTAAATACCGGATATAACGCACCTCAAACTTTCTATACCGGGCAAATCGTGTCCCTCCGTGCGTGAGACGACGGTTTGGGCCGACGTGGCATCCACGCTGGCGCTGAGTCAAGAAAAAAACACGAGATGCTACATTACTACTATCGTGTTTTATCGGGCTCGATCGCTCGGACCTCGGACTCTTCAAGGGTGGAAGTGACGAGACTACCCCTCCTCCTCTCGCTTCGCGTCGCCTCGCCCGAGCACTACCACCCACCGCGCCACCCACGCGCCGCCGAATCGCAGACTCAGCGGCCAAGACGGCGATGTCGGCGATCGGAGAGTACCGGTGCGGTGTCCCCGCCTACCCGGCCGCCTCCAGGACGTGGAGCTCGGCGCCATGATCGCTTCCGCCGCTCCACCACCTACTCCTCCGCCGCCGTCGTGTTCGAGGACGATTGGCTCGCCGTCGTCGACAAGCCCTCCCAGCGTCTATGCCCTTGAGCACGTTGGGCAAAATAAGTTACATGCAGACTGATTTGGGCAAAATATTGGAGCTCAATCGTTATATCCGTCCAATATAATGACCCCGTTGATTGCACACGGTATTCGTACAGAGAAAATGCCTCGCAAACGATTAATACGATCCGCGTACGACGATACATCTGGGCTATCTACTCTCACCGTCTCACGTGACATTCTCCTTATCGTACCAGTGTCGTAAGTCGTAACAACAAGTGACACTAAGAAGCAGCTAGTTGTGGTTCTACAGCATCGAAATCTGACTAAAATTTGGGCCCATCCGAAGCACTATAATTAAAAGACCAATGATCCCAGAGAAAGCTGCTCCAAAGCTCCGTCAGTAAAGTGGAAATCCACGTCAGCCTCTTCCCTGGCGTCCTATTTCAGCTCTAGGATCCTGGCACTCTGGACCATATCTTTTACCGTTGGGAAAAATCTTCTGTAACTATTGGCAAGGAGTCCAATACTTTATGTGTCACTGATAAAAAATGGGAGGAACCATGGCTGTAAGTAGGGATGGCAATCGGGCACAACAGACATGGGTAGTGCTCGTCCATACCCATACCCGCGACCCCGATTCCCACCCCCCCCCACGGGTATGCCCGCGAAGGACGACGGGCGAAGAACCTCGCCCATGCCCGTCGCCCGCGGGCATGCCCGTTTACTCGCGAACAATGCATTGCCGCCCATGGGTACCTATCGCCCATGGGTACCCATCGCCCGTGGGTATACTCATTACACAAAAACAATGCACACATCAAGTTCATTTCAATTCACATCAATAGTACATCACACATTCAACAACTAATAAAGTTTATCACAATTCACACATCAAGTTCGACAAGACAACTAATCAAGTTCAACAAATAAAAAGAAAATACAAACTGCGGTAGCAGGTTCTGGCAAACTCGTCGTCATGGTAGTCGCGTTCGCACCGCCACGCCGCCACCACCGCCGCGCCGCAGCCCACCTGCGCTAACGCGCCTCGCCGTCGCCGCCGTGCCACCCCACCCACATCTCGCTCGCGCCACGCATACGGCCTCGCCCGTTGGTCCGGATTCGCCGGCCTCACAGCTTGCCGCCGCCGCGACCACATCCGCGCCGCCACTCGCCGCTTTGACCGCGCGAGTTCGTCGATGTTGCGCCACGTGCGCCCGTACGTCATCGAGCCTCCGCACCATGCCACCGAGGCCAAGTTGGGTCGTGCCGCTATGCGCGCTGGTCTGAGGCCGCGCCGTCGTGTGCCGCACCTCCGCCACCAGTGCGCCGCCCGAGACGACCAAGCGACCTCGCTGTCTTATCGCGCCACCTATGCACCAGCCACCACCAACAGGGAAATCGTAGCGACCCTCTTGAATTACACCAGCAGGCCTAAGCACAGAATGGGTGGCTCGCCCACGATCTTTTTTTCAAAAAGGAAAACAAAGCAAATGAAATCCTAAAATTTGCGTAAAGACCCCCCAGTTTTGGGAAAGTACATCATATTTCGGGTTTTCATATATTCTTGGAGAGTAACCCTTCCAGAACCCGATTTTGCGACGGGTCAGTACAATCCATGGTTATTTTTAATCTAGACCCTCAACTTATGGTTATTTGCTTTAATATTTTTTATTCTTATGCAATAACCTTAAATTAATCCTAGAAATTGAATTTCTAAGGTATATGAGCTTCAATTAATTTGTGAAATATTAGACCTAGTACACATTGGAAGCATAATATTTTTATGGTTTTTTTCCTGGAATTGTGTGTTTTGGAAAATTAATTAATGGGTTTAGTAATTCAAAAATGCTCCCATACCTAAAAAATTATTAGAAAATATAAAAAAAAATACCTAGAAAATTCTGGGAAATATATAAAATTATCTGCTGAATAGATAAAAATTAATACGTACTATTTTGCACTCATTTCATGCATTTAAAATACTTTACCTACTGTAAACAGATAGAAAATTGCATAAATTGTGTGAAATATGTTAGACATCACTAAATGGAAATTTGCTTGCCCTGCATGGTAGCAACTATATCTCCATGGTTTATCTCCATGTCATACCATTGTTGAGCCTGCCGCTGGCACACCTGAACATGATGCTGCTGAAAAAGCAAAGGCTTTGAAGTTTATGTGGTACCACCTCTACTCTGCCTTTAAGAATGACGACATAGTGGCTAAGTGTGATTCGTTGGCTCTATGATTTTTCCTACAATAACACCTGCAAAGTCCAATTGTGCTCCTGTAGACACACGTACCTAGGACTCGAAGTTCGTAAATGATTATAACTCTGCCCTGCACCGTGTTATCTATCGACTAAGATTATGTAATTATAAGTTATTAAATGTTGGTTTGATTGATAAGTATGTGCAATCAAAGGCAACGATAAGCCTATGGTATGTTCTATGGAGACCTGTCGAAATCTCCTAGTTATCCATTAACTTTGTAAAGATGTCGCTTTCTTGCATGAGTCGTATTAGTAGTATAGATTCAGCCCCTGTCGAGTTTGGTCTTGCTCATGATGAGTATCTCTTATCTTTTGCTTTAGCCTGAAACTTTATGTATTAGATTGTTATTTTCCAGATTCCATAAATAAAATAATGGTCTAAGTTGTTATATTAAAGCATTATCTCCTGCTGAATAATTGATTAAATCTGCTTAATAGAACATATTGCGAGTTGCCTACCTTACTTGATATAAATTAATCTTTCATGGAAAAAATTTGTAAACAGTATGCCATGCCTTGCTAACAAAATATTGGACATGTACTCTTTGTATCTAATAATCCTCAATTCACTAGCTTGTAATGCACGGATGCCCGGATGGCAAAAGGAAAACTATTTTTCTCAGTAGCACCAGAATAAGCCTAGTCATATATTGATCTTTGATGGACTATTTTGGCTAGAAAACACATATTCCTCAAATAAATACATAATAACTTAAGCCCTAAGACTTGGAGTCTATATAACACTATCCTCCACCGCACCGATTTCTTAATGGAAGAACTTTGTAAGCAGAATGTTACATAGTATATATTGGTTTCACGCCAGCAAAATTATATTCCCATTGAAGTATGATTGCGAATCTTTGCTAAAACTCTGAGTTGATTCCAAGCAAATGCCTGACGCACATGCTATCACTCGGGGATTTTTATAGTTGGCATGAAAAGGGGGAGGATATTGGGCTTGTGTGGGATATTGGATCCTAAGAGGCATAGAAAAATGTTCAAAACAAGAGTAATGTTAGGTGTAGTGGCAAATCCTAGATCAAAACCAGAAGTAAAAAAAAAATCTGGTTTATTTTGGGTGGTAATAAAAATAAATTGTATGATTATAATCCTTATCCAGTTGATATGGGTAATGACATTTACGCCATTGCCGTCACTCATGCTGTTGGCAACCACAATCATTGCAGCCCACGAAGGGTAATTGATTTGTGCCTTCAGTAATATGTTAACCGCCAGCATGTGGGAATACACACGGCAAACCGACGGCCACTTGACGCAGTCGAATATATGCCATGTTGGCTACGCACCGAAGCGTCCCACACTCATCGAAAATGACACATGAATAATCGGTAAATACGGTCTGCAAATGCATCACCACCAGAAGACATATCACTTGCTTGAAGCAAATATTGTTGGTGAAATACCCTAGAGGTAATCATAGAGATGATTGTATCATGTCTATGTTTATGAGTTATTGAATAAGTGTTATTATGTTCTTTGAATGAATCATCAGTTATAAAAGGTCAGCGAGTATGTGACTCATTGGTGAAGCTCTTTTAACTTATGATGATGTCATTCTAAATGTATCCCTGGTCGGATGTCACTGATCGAAACACCGGTGATCCTATCGATCAACACATGTATTTATTGATGATCATGTTTCACCAGTCATGGATATAGAGATATCGAATCAATAATGTGGACACATGTTAGAGAACATGGTGTTGGATTGACCCACCTTGAAACACTGCTCATATTGCTATGATTTCATGTGTCATCAGTTGGTCTCAAGTAATGATGATGTATAATCCTTAGACCTGAGATCAGTATGGTTTTCTATATGTGTAAGAGTACACTTTGGAGTTGCCAAAGGCTACTCCGTAACTGGATAGTCATAAAGGAAGCATTCGAGTATGCTAAGAAACACGCGGATGAATGTGACTGGTTGGATACGGGATTTGCCCCTCCTAACATAACAGAGAGATGTCCCTAGGCCCCTCGATTTGGTTAGATAAAGAAAGCACATGGCCATGCCACTGGTGGTCGAAGAGTTTGACCACATGAAGTTATCTGACACTCGATCGAGAAGGTATTGAACAGTCCATGGATGACATTATATCTCACCTGGAGTTCAACCAGATATCGTGAGGCAAAGGGATAATACACGAGCTGGTCGTTTAGTTCGATCAGATACGGACTAGTCTTATGGAGATACGAGCTGGTCGAACATGATCTCTAAGTGGTCGAAATCTGGTTGTAAGGAGTTACAAACTGGTTGAGACCAAATATGAGCTAGTCGTAGGCTGGTCGAAACCTGGTCGTAAGGAGTTATGAACTGGTCGAGACATAATAGGACCTGGTCGTAGATCATATTGCACTAAGATTCGTCCGATATAATTTATGTGTATTCGAGAATCGTTATGTCCTGCTAGGTACCATTAATGACTCGTGGTCGAAAAAGGTTTCCGAGTCACAACCGAATTACACATGAACCTACGGGGTCACACACTTAACAGGTTGGAACAAACCAGTACGGAAACGATTCGTCAAACGTGTTCGGATAGGATTTGTCACGGGCACTATATAAGGAGATGCTCGAGGCTAGAGGAGAGAGGTAACAAACAACACGTGAGTTGCTCTAAACCCTCGCCGCCATCTTCTTAAGAGAGCCTTCCTGTACGATTTGGTTCTAACACACCGGCGTACGACGTTCCTGCCCTGGACGTGTGGATACCATAGATGTGCTACTGTGGTTGCTGTTGCGCTTGAGGACGATTCGCGACTTTTCAAGGAAAGTGACTACGAGAATAATCAAATACGTTGGACGATCAACTACAAGGACGATCGACTACAGTGAACGATCGACAATGACCACTACACCGACACGCTCTTTGTTGGACCAGGCTACTCCAACTCTTCATCCACTGTATTACGTGTCTGGTGGTAACGATATGTGGTCTCTTACTTGCATGGCATCCTAGTTTATGTGGTAGAGTTTTGAATTGTCAACTAGCGTAGCCTACCTGTATCCCATCAAATATAATTCCCGAAATAAAATATAATGACTTATTGGATTTTATTGATCCTAAATGATCTAAATCTGGCTATGTTGATTCTGGCATTACAAATTAAAATCAGGCATACAATTTACCACCCTTAATTAAATATGGTGTTCCTGTTGAACAATAAATATTCCCGTCGAATGATTATCCTTTTTGGGTGATTCAACTAGATTTGTAGTCTAGAAGAAAATTTAGTATTTTTGTGCAGATTAACTATGGTCAAATATTTTATGTTTTAGCATCATATTTATGTTCCTAAGAGCATTCTATAGTTTTATGTTGTTAGAACATACTACTTATGACCATAAGAAAATATATTGAGTAATTATAAATTTGAAGTTTAAGTATCCAAATTATTTAAAATTTGGTATGAGTAATTGGATCAAAACTTGGGCAAATAATAAAGATGCTAGTCTATAGAATAAGTCTGCCAACTCTCGACCACCCATATGGGACCTTCGTGCAGATTAATAACTAACCAAAAGTTAGAATATCCTACAAAATGTTAGGATCATGCAATTTTCTTACCACTGCATATAATTATCAAACCCCTTATTGAAAATCATGTGTGTTGGAGGAATCAAACATTTCCCACATGTTATCACTACTGTAGTGTACACCTTTGGGCCACCACCAGTTGTTGGAGATCATATTGGATCTAAAATTCAATCAATCATGTGCCCATGGTAGGAAAATCTTGTGGTATGTTATTAATAAAGATCGAATTTAAGAAATACCAATTGTGGATATCATGGGGATATGTTCCAGATCTTAGGATGATGTGACAATTGGCAATGGTGTTTACGGTTTGTCGTTTCACGAAGTTTTCGACAAAGTTTGAGCATTTCGACAGGCGGTCCGACCGCCATAGCATGGCGGTCCGACCGGTCCCAATCGGATTGACCGCCATGAGCGGTGGCCGGACCTATTGTGACCTAAAAGTGTTCGTAATCGGTCGGGCCAAAATAGGTGTTGTAGGCAAGTGAGGGATCCCAATGCACTTGGTCTCATAATTTTGGAGTTCCCAACAAAAATTCTATTCGATTTAAGTTTCGGAAGGTTTGAATTTGAGGCATGAATTTGGCTAAGTCCACAGTGGCGGTCCGACCGGCTCACAGGAGCGGTCCGACCGGTTAGGCGGTCCGACCGGCTCACAGGAGCGGTCGGACGGCTTCCACTTTGAACGTCAGCCAACTTCGTGGTGATGTTGTTTTGTTAGGTCAAGTTCATTGGTATCATGGCATATGTATTGCATGATGCATGTTTTGACTAACATGGGTCAAGTTGTGAAGAACTTGTTCCCGAATTCGTGTTTGCTTGTCTATGGTTGTGCAGGTTGCTTGGTGGTCAACGACGGTCAACGGCGAGGAGAATCGGGACTAGACTTGGAGAGTTGAGGTACAGAACGATCGACGGTGCTGGGTGAGGTCAATGGACTCAAGCGTGACACAAGATGGACAAGGGTGACCTATTGGCGAATCCATGGCGCATGGTGAAGCGGTTTAGTTCAAAAGGTTAAAGACGGCGCTTTGCGAAGCGTGCGTGTGTGACCCGTTTGTTAGTGGGTCTTAACGGGAGCCCAATTGAGTTAAACCCTAGAGAGTTCTAGGCCTCCACTATAAATAGGAGGAGGTGGTGGCTGCACCATCTCTCTCGCCTCTTTTATGTTTCAAAACCCTAATTGGCTTAGGGGGAGTTGAGGTGGAGGCTAGAGCGCTTGATGGTTTGAGGTGAATTTCGTGATCTTGGATTGACCACTGATTCATGATGGTGTGGGTGTAATCCAACAGCAATCACGTTCTTAATCTATGCGAGGTTTGCTTGAGATAAGTCTCTTTTCGTTCTTGCTTTCAATTTCGTGATTTTAGGGTTTTCTTCGATCCGCGAGTTTGTGATTGATTCTTTCACGTGAATTAGCTTGCTGTGACATGTATGAATCTATCTAGGATCATCTTGATCATCAATCACTCACGAACAAGCATTAGGATCAAGTTTTCGTTCTTGCCCGGTTTTAGACCTTCTGTTACTAAATTGACAACTGTTCAGGATCTATCCAAGAAAAATCATTATATTAGATTGGAATAGGTCCTCAATAGCATAGAGAAGGTGTGTGCAAAGTTTCACGAAGTTTGGATTTGAGAATCAAAAGTTAGACCTATTTGCAACTTCGTCATCGGGCTGTTTTTACTGTTTCAGATCGGTTCTGGAGCCTGCCGGTCAGACCACCCATCATCACCAGTCCGACCGATTTGGGAGCGGTTCGACCGCCAGTATAATAGCGGTCCGACCGCCTAGCAATCGGTCCGACCGGTTGGGTCCAGAGGTCAGACCGCCAGTGCTTGTGTTGTTTTAATCTTAGTTGATTTTGTCATATTGCTTAGGGGATTATTATGAATTCAATACTAGTCTTCCGCTGTACTGGTATATTGATCTTCATAGCTTTCTAATAGCTATTGGAGTGAAATTGTGTTGAGTTCATAATTTGTGAAAAAGTGAGCGTGCTCCTATTCACCCCCCCTCTAGTACCCAAAAGTTCGAATGTCGTCGTATTTTCCAGAAGAAAAAATCTTTAGTATTGAGATACACATACTAGTCAAACTAAACTTAAGGTTTAGTTTATACTCCTGTACGCCAAAATCAAGGAGCCTGTCAGGTACTTTCTAATTATGGAGGAGTTACCACAGTGTTTTACTCACAATAAATATATCGCTAAGAGTGGAATACCCCGGGTTGAATAGTATATCCACCTCTGCGAAATATGACTTATTGGTCTGTGATCTAAAATATGCGAGGACGCCCGAGGGTCTAAGATCTAATGACATTAGTCAAAACAATTATTAATCACTCCTTTAACTCTCTTAAAGAGAACTCACCTTGAAGGTGAAATACCTCATGAAGAGGTTCATCATGAAGATGAAAGCCCAACAACTTGATGTACGCATATTACAATGATGGGAATGAGGAATGACCAATAATCTTTTTGTTTAGAAAATGATAAAGATCTGGTTAACACTGAGATACCCTCAATTAGGAGGATATGGGAGACAAGTTGTCGATAACCACTTTGCCTCTATAATTGCTAAAGTTTATTGTACGAGAACACAAATACGGAACCAAAGTCCATAGCTGAGCGCTTGAAGCGTTCTTGTCAGATCACATAATGAAAGCTTGAACCATAATTGCTAAATAAAAGTCTTGGAACCAAATAGTTCAGACTTGATGGGTCATTATGAATATAATGAAGTGGTGAAAGCTATGGTTCAAAGGTCCCCATAGAGACCGCTACTCCTATATTATGAATGATATAATGTTCCATTTCATAAACATCCTTGAAAATGACATGAATAAATAAATAAAATATGCAGTCAATGGGTTCTGAGAAGTCCTTGATGAGATCCTCGAAGGACTCAAAATTCCTAGTAAGAAAGGAAACAAAATCGCAATATATATGAAACTCATAACAAACAATCTCTTACCTGTAGTAAGAGCATCTCCCAGAAGAAAATTATCTTACCAGTCGATCTCTTAATCACACCAATGATCATATGATCCCTAGAAGTGGACAAGGACTCATCAAGACCCGAAAGAAATGTAATGAGGAACCTAAAGACCAGAAGTGCACCACACAAGTACTTATAAAGTGCATCTTCCACCAGAAGTTAGTAGAATGATGATTTCCTCTAGTACCATGAAGGTACGACGTACATTGGTGATATTAGCAATTAATCCCCTACACGCCAAAACTAAGACTGATTATATTTTACTCTAGAGTGATACAACCATACTTTATAGCTCTGTAGAATATACTATTTGTTGTAACTTTAACCATCCAAAGATAGTTATAAAATATTAAGACCCTGAAATATTTTGATAAATCATATCCAAAAGGTATACGACTTTGCAACTAGTATTACCTCATATCCTTTGCAAGGATAACATACTTGCGTTGCACAATCGAATAATAGTATTTGATAAGTTAAGCATGTTATTCCTGAATAGTGTTTATCCTAAAATCTCAAGATAAGTAGTAGGATATTTGCATGTAAGACTTTGCATTGTGGTAATCCAGTTGATTTGATCACAATATACTTGCCTATATTTATTTTCGAAAAATGTATGTAAGGCATTATAGCAACAAAACTTCAACGGAAGCTGTGTTGAGGGGGAGCATATGGTAAACCCGTATCATCATACTTAAGACTTTAAAATCTTAGTCAAACATAGAAGGTATTGATACGATAATTATTGCTTAAATTCACCTTGAAGATTTTACCACTTAACAATTTAGATCCAGTTGGTCGACAATGCAAAGATCATGAAGATCACGCATGGATCCTGATGATCATTACTAAATTATGAAGATATGCTGACTATCTGTCAAATCTCTATAGTGCAAAATCCCTAAATGGATTTATATTACTTTGTGCTGGTGCAGCCATCTCTTGGCGGTTATCTAAGCATGCATTGATAGCTACTTCTACCAACCACTCAGATATTATAACACTATATGAAGCCTCATTTGAACGTGTTTTGGCTCAAACCTGTGATTAACAACATCCAGAAGTATTGTGATATTAATACCGTCAATACCTCCTCAATTATCTATGAAGATACTGCAGCTTGTATTACACAAATGCAAACGGGTTATGTCAAGAGCAACTTCACGAAGTACATTGCTCCTAAATTTTCTATCCTCGTGAAATCTAAAAGAATAGTGAGTTAAAGATCCTACAAACAAAGTCTTATAAAAATCTAGTTGATTTATTCACTAAGTCTCTACTTGCATCCAGTTTTCAAAGATGCATTCATGGTATTAGAATGAGACGGTTTAAAGAGTTGTAGAGTTCAGGGGAGTAAATCCGAAAGAAAATATGATGAGGAAGGGCCTCGCCCCAGGCCCTACCCCATCAATCGTTGATTTGGTTGAGAGAGAGTGAATCAACGGCTGATGGGGAGGGCCCCACGATGAGGCCATCCTCTAGCAAATTTCCTTCTAGTAAATCACTAGATCATAACCCTTATCAAATCCTGAAGATTTATTCAAAATCTTGAAGATTAGATCCCGAAAATTAAGCGTTGTACTCTTTTTCTTGGTGAGTTTTTCTGAATTTTTCTCAGATAAATGTTTTTAGTGAGGCAACAAGTGTAATGTAACTTACAAATGTCATGTACTATTTTCTCTATTTTATTTTATTTTATTTTCCAAATGTGTTTTTGGAAGAAGTTTTTGATGAGATATTTGCATATCATTGTCTATTGCCAAGGGGGAGTGTTACGAAACCTAATTATGGACAAAAGACTAAACCGTCCCTAGAGGGCTTTCACCCCTGTGGGCTATAAATATAAGGATCCCCCATGTATAAGAAACATACAGATGAATAAAGATATTACATCTCCTCTACATATTGTCTCTCTTTGGTGTTCATTGTGTTATTGATCTGTATCAATGCTATTACGACTACTAACTCCTTAACAATACCCATGAAATTAGTGAGCAAGCCACATCACTATCTCGTTGTACTAGAACACTACACCGAATATATAAAGAAAAAGTCCATTTGACACCCCTAAACTCTTGCTAAAGTTCAAAAATCAACCCTGAAGTACAAAACCGAACACCCGACCCCCCCCCCCTCAACTTCCAATACCATTGACTTTACCCCCCCTTGAGTCCATTCCACTATGGTTTTAAGCTGACATGGATGCCACTTGGATGCCATGTAGTCAACACAACGATTTTTGTATGATGTGGCGCCCATGTGGCAAATAAAGTTAAAAAATTATACTAGGCCCTACATGTCACTCTAATGTTGTTACTTGACTTCTTTCTCCACTTGTTCTCCTCCCCCTCCCCTCCCCTCTGTGCGCCATCTTCTCCTCTTTCCTTTCTTATTCCCTTGCAAAAGCTCTTCTCCTCTCGATGAATCCAAGCGTTGGGTAAGGAGGAAGCAACGGTTGATAGGGAGTGGCAGGTGGAGGCAAAACCTGCTGGAGACCGAGAAGAAAGATGGTGGAAACACTTGAGATTTGGGGATGAGGGCAAGAGGTGGTGAGGTGACCAAAGTGGACAGAGGAGCGTGGAGACGATGAGGCGGAGCACATGCATGTCCAGAGCCGTGCCACAACCTCCGCGGATGAGATCCCCCACGCGGTGGAGACGACGAGGCACGCGCTCACCCTCTTGGGCACTGCGTGCCCACGCTGGGAACTAGGGGTGGATAACGAGCTGACTCGGCTCGGCTCGGCTCGTTAAAGCTCGTTAAGAAAATGAGCTCGGCTCGGTTCAGCTCGACTCGTTAAGATAACGAGTAGAATACCAGGCTCGGCTCGGCTCGTTAAAAAACTCGAACTCGGCTCGTTAGGCTCGTTATCAATAAACATAGTGAAAATCTTAAAATATCCTAAAATTTTCAGAAAGCACATGTAAAGAACAAATCATCCATGCATATCACAAATACACATTTATATCATTGCAGATCCATGCATATGCAGACATGCCATATCAATAAACATCCAAAGCATTCTAGTCTTCCAGATCCATACCTGCAGATCCATGCAGTCCAGACTACAGATCAATAACATCCATATCAAGTAATAAACATGCATACAGATGCATGAACCTAAAACATCCATGCAAAGCATTCCAGATCCAGATGACCTGATCCATCAACCATGCAGTCCACTCCAGATACATAAAAATGCAGTCCAGATACATGTAGTCTACTCCAGATCCATGCAGTCCAGATACATGCAGTCTACTCCAGATCAATAACACATGCATGCAAAACAATAAACATCCATGCAGATAATTAAACATCCATGCAATCCATATCAATAAACGAGCTAAACGAGTTAACGGGCAACTCACGAGCTAGCTCGGCTCGGCTCGTTAAGCAAACGAACTAAATTGTTGGCTCGGTTCAGCTCGTTAAGGGACCGAGTTCGAGCCGAGTCGAGCCGAGCCCTTAACGAGCTGAGCTGGCTCGCGAGTTTCGAGTTTTTTTCCCACCCCTACTGGGAACTCCTGGCCGGCCTGACCCATCATCAGAAGAAGGCACATGGTTAGGGATGGCAATCGGCGCGCGGTAGTGCGGTAGCGCCGCCCATACCCGTGCGTGACCGAATTCCCCATGGGTATACCGCGATGACGACGACAGGCGAAAAACCTCGCCCATACCGTCGCCCGCGGCATACCGTTACCCGCGAATAATGCATCACCGCCTGCGGTACCCATCGCCGCGTACATGCTCGTTACACACGAGCAATGCATACATCAAGTTCATCATAATTCACACATCAATGGTGCATCACGCATTCAACAACTAATAAAGTTCATCACAATTCACATATCATGTTCGACAAGACAACTAATCAAGTTTAACAAATAAAATACAAATACAAATTGATATAGTTTCTTACACATGTGGGTAGATCACGGGTAATCGGGCGAAGCGGGTGCGGGTGGAGCTTACCCATGCCCATACCCGTTTACCCGATGGGTAAGGAATTGTGCCCGTTTTCATACCCGTGGGCAAAGAAAGACGCCCATACCCGCCTCCATTAGGGTATTCGCCCACGGGTAATCGGGCACAATTGCCATCCCTACGCATGGTGGAGTTGTTGCTGGTGACGCCGCCGCAGAGGCAGCAGACGTGGGGGCTGCCAGTGGCCATGGCGTGGAGGGAGGGGCCAATAGAGGCGGCGGCCAACGGGGCAGGAGCGGTTGGTGGTGGCCTCCTCGAAGGCACAAGCGGTAGGCCGAGGCAAAGGAAGCGGGTGGAGCAGCAACCGGGGGTGGTAGGCTGAGGCGGCAGCAGCGGTAGGCCGAGGTGGAGCCGGACGCAGACATGTGAGACCGGCGACCCTCGCTCTGGCGCCCCTCACAACCGCAGCCACCCCCGACCCCGGTGCGCCCACGCCTCCACCCTGTCCACCCCCTATGAGGCTTCCGGCTTCGCCTCGTGGCCACCAGCTTCACCCCTCTATGAACGGTTTTGAGAGTTGGAGGTTGGCTCATATCTAGTTTTGTAGTTTATGGTTAATTTTTAAACTTTTCGAAGAGTTCATGATTGTAAAATAGACTTTTTAGCATTGATGTCTTGCCTACAGCAAACCTAAAAGGCTTAAGTGTACTTCTAGTGCTAAGCATATTTCCATTCTCCAGTTAGTTGCCATCAAACCTAATGGAACGAATTCACGAGCCATAGAACAACTCTCTTCAAATCCATTCAATCAACACCAACTCATAAATGGATCCTCGGGGCAGATCTAGGCCTTGGTTGGGTGGGCTAAATACTACTAGTGTTAAAGTTCATAAAAATCTCTTGAGAAATCACCAAACATGTGAGTTCGGTCCAAGAACAGCTGACCCAGCCCAAGGTTGGATCTGGATCCTCTGCAGTACCGCAGAGGGCCATTATATGAACATTGTTTTCATGATGGAGTGAACAGTATTCTAACGTAGTACCGTAGCAACACGGGGAAAAATACGGTAGGAAAAATATTGTATCAAAACATCGTAACAATTAATTTCAACTATTTAATTTTTAATCGAACGGTACAGATCACTCCTACTACTTATACACTGCATATCCTCTGTTAACTCCGTCAGTATTAACTCCTCCGATACAGATATCCAATCTGCTCGAGCCTGGCTCCGCCCATCCTATCAAGGTGAGGGATCACAGAATTTGGCCCCACACGATGCACCCATTCAAAAATAAATTTTGTCGCTCTCAATCAGCCTTCCTCTTAAAGATGACCCTTTGAGCCGTCCACCCACTCTCCTCGGCTCCCCCTCCTCTAAACCCATCGCCTTCCCACAGAAACCCAACTTTATTTTCTTATTTCCTTTCTTTCTTTAGTTTGTTTTCTCAAGTCTTATCCCCCCTCCCGCAATCCCCTCTCATGGTTCACATCACCTTTGCTTCGCTTTGCTTTCTTGCCGCCCTTCAACTCAAGAAGCCAAGAACTTCAAGGAAGCCTCCAGTTCCCGACAATCCAAGAAACTCCAGGGAGCCACCAGTTCCAAGGTGCCGAGAAATTTGAGGAAACCTTCGATTCGAAGAAAAAAAAAGAACTTGAGTGGCCACAGCCGAGCAAGCAAGAAGGAGAAGTAGCCATGGTGCGGAGCAAAGAGGTGCCCAAGAAGCCCAAGGACCCGCTCCTGACCCCTCCGTCCAAGCCCAGGGGTTTCAGGGACTTCGACCACGGCGGGAGCCGGTCGAGGAACCGCGGCGGCGCGGCCATGTCCCCGACGCCGGCCTCCGTGCCAAACTACATGAGGGCCACGAGCAGCTCCGACGCCAAGGCCGGGCACTGCGCGCGGTTGCCGCCGTCGTCCGCGTCGCCACCGAGGCGAAGGCCGGTACGGGTGGTGACGAGGGGAAAGGTGCTGTTCCCGAAGGTGACCGGCCTGGGCCGGGCCACGTGCTCGTCGACCATCAAGGAGGCCAAGTTCCCCGACGCACTCGACCTGGCGCCGGGAGCCACCGACGCCGAGGGCCCCGCGGCGCTGCGGGTGTGCCCGTACACGTACTGTTCCCTCAACGGTCACGTCCACGCGCCGGCGGTGCCGCTCCGGAGCTTCCTCGCGTCGCGCAGGCGGCTGATCAAGACGCAGCAGAGCATGAAGCTCAAGGGCGTCTCGGCGTTCCGCAAGAGCAGCGGCCTCCAGAGACCGGAGGACAAGAACGGTGCCGGCGTTGGCGGCGATGCAAAGGTCGCGCCTTTGATCGACGAAGAGGCGCTCGGCGACTTCTTCGTCGAGGTGTACGCCGGCCCGAGGGTGAGCTCGGACATGAGCTGCAGCGACATGTCCTTGGACGAGATGGGCGCGACGGTGAGGAGGATGGAGTTCGTCGTCTTCGATCGGTGCGGCGCAGAAGAGGACAACGACAAGGGGAATGATCTTGGTGTTTGCGGTGACGGTCACGCTGAGGATGAGGGAAGGCTGGGGGAGAGGCTTGGTGTCTTCAGGGATAGTTTGTCGGTGTGCAGTGATGCAGCGATCTCCGGCGATTTTGTCGAGGAGTTGCCGTGGATGAGGTACCAGGGGTACGAGTACGATAGCTTGGATGATGTGGTCTTAGAAGAGCAGGGGGTGAGAGATGAGATTGGTGGAGCAGAGGTTTCTGAAGTGCAAGAAGGTAAAGATGAAGAGGGCACATCAGGTAGATTTGGCGATGAATGTGATGAGGAGGCAAAGGATGAGGAAAGCATCTCGGTTTTGGCTTGTGAAACGGAGATCATTGCGGAGCAAGATGGTGCTGATTGCAGAGTGGAGTCCTGCGAGGAGCGGGACCAAAGAGATGAAGGCAACAACATCCTGGACACTGTGTGTCAAAGGGAGGCTTCCACACAACAAGAGACACAAGAAGAGAAGATCTCCGTTGGTGTCTGCAAATTGGAGATTTCTGCGCAGGAAGTAGCGGAGACGGTGGAGAATATCCTGGATGAAGGCTACAAAGAAGAGACTTCAGCGGGGCAAGAAGAAAAAGGTGATGATACAAGCATGGAGTCTGCCAGCAAATCAGATGTTACTAAGGAACAGTACGCGAAAGATGAAGAGAACATGCCGGATGATGGGTCTGAAATGGAGATTTCTGAGACCATCTTTGGTGTTGGGTGCAAAGAGGATTTCTTTGAGGAAGTAACCTCCAAAGTTGCCTCAAAAGGTGAAATTTCTGACTTCAGTGCAATTGGTTCTCCTGATTTTGAAATCCAGAAACAACCAATAGATGGAAATGTCTTTGAACAAGATGACAACACTGTAGATGATGCATTCGATCAAGACAAGTGCACTGCAGATAACGCATTTGAACAAGATGACAACCCTACAGATAGTCATGATGATGCTCAAAAGGAATTGGATATCAGAATGAGCAAATTTGAAGTTGCCTGTGAAGAAACTGGTGCTGCTCAAGGAACCAATCAAGACGACACTGTGGATGTCATAAAAGATGCTCACGAGGAATTGGAGATAACCACATGCAACTTGGAAGATGCTTCAGAAGATTCTGCTATTGCTCAAGAAAACAGCCAGGATGGTAACTCCAGATGCTTTAATGAAGGTGCTCAAATGGTACCAAAGATTACCACATGCAAGTTGGAAGATGCTTCTGAAGAATCTGATACCGCTCAAGAAACCATTTATGATGACAACTCTGCATGTGTCATTGATTGTGCTCAAATGGAATTGGGGATTGGCAGAAGTGAGTTGGAATACGCTTCTGAAGAAGCTGGTATTGCTCAAGAAGTTGGTCAAGATGATAAATCTTCATATGTCAGTGATGATGCTCAAAATGCTTCGGGGATCACCACGTGCAAATTGGAAGTTGCTTCTGAAGAATTTGTTATTACTCAAGAAGCTGACCAGGATGATAACTCTGGTGATGTCAGTGATGGTGCTCAAAATGAATCCGAGTATACCACATGTGAATCGGTGGATACTTCTGAAAAATTTGATGTTACCCAAGAAGCTATTCAAGATGACAACACTGTAGATGTCAATGGTGTTGCTCAAAAGGAATTGGAGATTATCACCTCAGAAGATGCTCACGAAGAATCAGATATTACTCAAGGTGATGAAGATGATTACACTGCAGGTGTCAATGCTGGTGCTGAAAAGGAACTAAATATTGTGGAATGTGAATCAGGAGGTGCTCCTGAAGAACTTGCTATGACTCAAGAGGCTGATGGACATGTTAACACCACAGATCTAAGTGACAGTGATCAAAAGCAGTTTGCAAATGCTTGTAAAGAATTTTGTATTACTGAAGAAACTAATATCTCGTCCAATGTCCAAATACCGAAGCGAACCTATGACTTCTCCACTATCGAAGAGCTTGGGGAGCCCCAGAACCTACAAGCAGAAGACACTGATGCAAAAGAATCTTCCATCGATGACATATGTGACACATTCAGCGGAATGAACCTCAAAGGAGATGTATATCTTGATCCCACCGAGACTGCAACTTGTCGGAGAAATAGATTGATCATTGCCAGGAGGAGGAGAACACCTGAAGAGGAGGAATACATGCGAGGTTTTAATCCGAGGGCACCAAATTTTCTTCCTCTGGAGCTGGACCCAGAAGCAGAAAAGGTTGACCTCAAGCATCAGATGATGGACGAGCGAAAGAATGCTGAAGAATGGATGGTCGATTATGCACTTAGGAGGGCAGTGAATAATTTAGGTCCTGCTCGAAAGAAGAAAGTGGAGCTTCTTGTCCAGGCCTTCGAGACCGTCCTACCGCACGACGAGGATGATAAGAAAAGCATCACACCCACAAGGCCTGTCCAAGCTTGCAACTGATAAATTTAGAGGTAAGAACATTTCGAAAAGTTAACAGTAGTTTTGCAAGCTCGCCGCCACATTAGCAGAGGATTAGGGTTGAAACCCTAATCTGAGAAGCTGGCTTACCGTTTTTTTTAAACAGCGGTGAAAAAAAAAAAAAAAAAAACGTTGGTCTAATCGCGCGCCGTCGGCGCCGCTTATTAGACTACGTTATTTGGTCGCCCGCCCGTCGGCGCCGCCACCAATGGGTACCGCTTTCCCCCGTTGCGGTGATCTTCGACGGTGTTAACTACACCGACCGTGTCTCACATGCGCATCCATATCGTGGTCTTCGTCTTTGGGCGCCTCTCCGCGATGTCACCGCCCGCCATGCCCTATTCGACGAGCCTACGCTCGTTGCGCTTCCGACGGTGACAAGGCCGCTATTGAGTCCGCCGCTAGCGATGAGAAGGCGCCTCTGTCTACCAAGAGGCTCGGACTCCTACATGGATCGCTTGACTACTTACACTCGGTGGTGACGACGGCGCTCGGCTGCATTGTCTTCATCGCCGATGTTCAAACCTCGATTTTCTTACGAGATTGTGGGATTTTCATCTCCCGTCCGATGTGGACTCATCTTCGACAGCGCTACGAACCCTCCGAGATGCCCTCTACTTGTCGATGGTTCGTCGGGAGCACTCTCTTCAGCGGGGTGATGCTCTCGTTGACGCTTCTACGCTCGAGTTCTGCAGATCGGCGCCAATCGACTCTCTTCGACCTTCTTGGCCGTCGTTCTCATTCATCTTTGCTTAGCCGTCCGTGGCGACACGGAATTTCAGCGTCTCACGAAGTTCCTTACTACGCCTCCGCCCCGAGTTCGGCAGGCGTGCCCGGCTACTTGCACGCCACCTCGTGTCACTCTTTCCGAGGCCCTTCCGAGATACGTGCGAGGAGACTCGTCTGAGTGGTGCCGGGTCGATGTCACTCCCCTCCGTGCTCGCCGCAGTACACTCGCTACACCGGCGCTTCACGCCCGAAGACGCGCCTCCTCCGTGGCTCCCACAGTGGTGGTGGCGCCTCCATCTGGCGGTGGTCGCCTCGCTGCTCCTCTGCGACAAGATAGGCCACATTGAGTCTCGGTGCTACAAGAAACGTGCGGCATATTTCACGCCGTTCTTCTTCTAGCACTGCACCGTACTTCTACAACGACGTCTGCGATCGACTACTTCCGCTTTTTCTCTCTTTGAGTGAGATAGCGGACTTCGACGATCGCTGCCGCTTCGTGTTCTTCCTCAACAGAGTTCTGCGAGTTCTGCGACCGACTCTTGAGCACCGAGAAACCACCTCCTACATGTGTACCTCCCCGTGGATCCTTGATTCGGAGCATCCTTCCACATGACTTCCGATTCTTCCACTCTATCTTTTGTTACACCTCTTGATTCCCCGCCGTTGTTCTTACTGGCGATGGTACCTCTCTTTCTGTCTCCGTCGAGGACCTCTTAGCAACTCATCTTTTCATGTTCCTTCATTTGCTCATGTTCCTCGCCTAACCATGCGACTTCTTTCTCACTGGATGATTCATCGACCTTGGTTATCGGATCATTCTCGACTCGACTCTTGTTGTGTTCAGACCGCCACACGGAGCTCGGTTGGTTCGGCCCACGGCGCCTTGACTCGCAGCTGCCTCGGGAGCTTGACGGCTTCACCTTCCTTCCACGCCACCGTCGCGCTTGCGCCTCTCCGCCTCTGCCACTCCATCTGGCTCTTTCCAACAATGGCATCACCGTCTTGGCCATCTGTGTGGCTCTCGCCTGTCGTCTTTAGTTCGTCGTGGTCTTCTCGGGTCTGCCTCGAGAGACGTGTCTCTTCATTGTCGTAGTCGTAAGTTAGGCAAACGACTTGACTTCCTTATCCTCATAGTGAGTCGTGTCTCGGCGTCCATTTGATCTTGTTCATTCGGATGTTTGGGGTCCGGCTCTTCGCTTTGAAAGGGGTCATCGATACTATATCATATTTATAGATGATTTCTCTCGCCACACTTGGATATATTTCATGTCTTCTCAGTAGTGAGGTCTTGTCCATCTATAAGCAGTTTGCCACCATGGTTCGCATACGCTTCTCCACTCCTATTCGTGTTTTTCGTGGCCGACTACTTTGGCGAGTACCTCTCTCATCACCTACGCAGCTTCCTTGCCGAGCGAGGCACTCGCTCGATTCTCTTGTCCCGGTGCTCATGCTCGAATGGTGTTCTTGAGCGCAAGCATCGTCACCTTCTTGAATCAGCTCGTGCCACGATGATTGCCGCTCTATTCCACCTCACTTTTGGGCGAGGTCGTTTCCACCGCCACCTATCTCGTCAACATCCGGCCTTCTTACGCTTCTTGAGCGCAATCCCTATTGAGCGTCTCGTGGTCTCCTTCCGACTACTACGCCTTCGCTCATTTGGTTGCGTTTGCTACGTTCTTCTCGCCGAGAACGCACCAAACCGATGCTCCATCTGTTGAGTGTGTCTTTTTGGGGTACAGGTCGAGCACAAGGGGGCTCGGTCTTTGGGATCTGTTGGTCGACGGATCGGATTTCTCGGGACGCCACTTCGACGCAGTCTCGTCCCTTCTACCCACGCCCCGTCTCTCCTTCGACTTCCTCTGTGGAGTCTCTGTCTTTTTGACCTTTCCGGATACACCTATCTCGTCTCCACATATTTCTCCTGTGGCCTCTCGCCATTGTCGCCGCTGCTTGCCTCCCGCGGCTCCTCGGGCTCCCCACTACACTCGCGCTCACACTCGTCGACCTCGTATTGAGGATCTTCGGATGAGCCCACTTCCTCGATGTTTCATCTTCTTCGATGATTCATCTTCCCGACGGGCCGTCTTCTCCTCGCCTCGCTCTCCGCGATCGCCACCGATTCGCCCTCGCCTGCCTTTTGCCTTTCTTTGGCGCAGCCTACTTGTGAGCTCGCCTCCCACGGGATGTTGTTACTCATCCCGAGTGGCAGATGCCATGGCCGAGGAGATTGCTGCCTCGAGCGCATCGGTACTTGGGATCTTGTTCCTTTCCATCTCACTCTCGCCCCATCACATGTAAGTGGGTCTATAAGATTAAGACTCGCTCGATGGCTCTCTTGAGCGCTATAAGGCGCGTCTTGTTGCTCGTGGCTTCAGCAGAGCATGGTCGTGACTACGACGAGACTTTTGCTCCTGTAGCCCACATGACCACTTGTCCGCGCTCTTCTTTCGGTGGCGTCCTGTTCGCCATCGGGTCTGCATTCTCAACTTGATGTCAAGAATGCCTTTCTTAATGGCGAGTTGCGTGAGGAGGTCTACATGCATCCGCCACCGGGTATTCCGTCCCCGAGGGCATGGTCTGCCGCCGTCGCTCTCTCTATGGCCTTAAGCAAGCCCCTCGTGCTCGGTTTGAGCGCTTCTCCTCTGTGGTCACTGCTTCTGGTTTTTGACAAGTGATCATGACCCTGCGCTTTTGTCCACACTTCGCCTCGTGGTGGACTCTTCTTCTTACGATGTTGATGATATGATCATTCAGGAGATGACTCACGAGTACATTGCCTTTGTCAAGGCTCGTCTTAGCGAGCGGTTCCTTATGTCGGATCTTGGTCCTCTTCGTTACTTCCTTGGGATTGAGGTTACTTCCACTCCGGATGGTTTCTTTATGTCCCAAGAGAAGTATATTCAGAACTTCTTGATCGCGCCTCACTCAGTGATCAGTCTGTTGAGACTCCTATGGAGCTCAATGTTCACCTCCGACCCTCTCGATGGCGAGCCTCTTTACGATCCGACTCGCCATCGTCATCTTGTTGGGAGTCTTGTCTACCTTGTTTGTTACTCGTCAGGATATCACTTATCCGGTTCACATTCGAGTCGGTTTGTTTGCTCCCACTCAGTCCACTCACCACCACCTTCTTCGAAGTTCTGCGATACCTTCGATGGGACTATCTCTCGCCGTCTCTTCTTTCCACGCTCTAGCTCACATTACTTCAGCTTATTCGGATGCTACTTGGGCGTGATCCTCCGATCGCGGTCTATCTCGCCATCTTGTGTTTTTCTTGGTGGTTCGCTTATTGCACGGTAGTATCAACTTGGCAAATAATTTACATTAACCTCTTGCCTTTTTTTTGTCTCTTGCAGTTAGTGGTTGAACTAATCGTGATCTCTTGACTCGCGAGTTACTAACTCGGTGGTCACTGCAATATTAGTGCCAGGGACATGCACCAAGTTGAATGAGAGAACTCCTTACTAGTCACTAGAGATCTCTAGTGATCTCTAATTGAGTTGCTAAGGAGCAGTTCACTACTGCTCCACATGGAAGGATAACTACTTACCGATCAGGAGATCCCTATCTAGTTTCTGAGTTGCAAAGGAATAGCTCACCAACTGAGTTAAGTACTGTAACGTGTGTATAGTGTCTCATGTACTAATATCTGATATCTTACTGATGACTTGAGTCTTGCAAAATGTCAAGGGTGTTGAGGTGCATGCCTTTGTCAAAAATCAATAAAACTCTTCTGGAGTCTGGATTTGTTATTAGCGAGGATGATCAGATATGTATAGTACTGCTTATGTGCATTTGTAAGATAAGCAAATCTTGAGAATCCTCGGTGTCCTTGTGAATGCCCATTCCGGCCATTCGTCCAATATCTCATACTTGCTGCTCTCTGGAAACGCGGATCATTTCTACCCCTGTTTGCATGAATATCATGTGCTTGTGAATGAACAACACGGTCTCTTGTGAGTTCTGTAACATGAACAGGTTGCAGTAATCTACTTCAGTTGACCAAATTACCAAACAAATTGAACACTAAATGTTTCCTCCTGAATACAGTAAGTGGTAAATTCTCATCTCCTCAAGCATCTGAAGGTGATGATGTCATTGTGTTTGAAGGGATACCTAAACAAATCCAACAGTTGCAGTTTAACTGTGATTTTCGTATCGGGAAATTTTTTTACCGGCACCTCCGATACGGCCGAAATTACCGATAATCATTTTGGCCGAAAATTTTAAAATTTTTTCGAATTGTTTTTGAAAATCAAATTCGAACAAAAATTATCAACTAGGCTAGTTAGCATGGTAGCAAGATTAGGAAGGGCTTGTATTACTTCACACATTCATCAACTAAACAAAATTCAAGTAAATTATATTTTTTTGAACAAAATTCATTCAAATCTCAAATTCTGGAACTGATTTGAGTTTCGATCGGGGGGGCGATAGAACCGATAATGGGTGATAATCGGCCGATAAAAAAATCCCTGCTGTCTAGACTCTAGAACAGTTCATGTCTGCCGTCGGAATCTGAATGAGATGTCCATTTGAGCAGCTCCATCTATGTATGTTGACACGCGAACGGATTAGCCTAAATCATGGGCCCCAACGAACAAGAGCGAGACGCAAACGGCAGCCGGCCATGGATTTTCTGATGTAACATGGTCCAAACAATCGGCACCGTCAACATTACTCTCTACAGTACACAAATATTCGTTTATCTTATCACATGGAGAAGAGCTAAGTTTTCAATGTATGACTTAATAGCTTTTTCAAGGACATGTTACGTGTCTTTCATTTCAGTCTTAGTGCATCTGTTCGCCATCAGATAATTTCGTTAAATTTTTTCAGTAGAAAATTGCAACTGGTACAATCTTAATGAGATCTGATTTGCGTTGTGACCCATATTAGCATTTCCCATATTTTTAAAATGTATTAATTCAGGCTTGTTCCCATAAAAAAAGAGTCAGGTTTTGTATTCTTTCACCAACCTGGTACGGAATGAAAGACACAGTCCTTCTGTTGCCCAAACCCGTTGCGACAGAAGCAGACTAGTCTGGTGATGTTCAAATATCATGGGCAATTCGGAAGGGATGTCAGCAGCAGGAAATATGGTTGGTCTATCACAGCTTTAAGATTTAGATGGACCTACACACACACACACACACACACACACAAAATCACCTTCCAATTGAAAAATTGTATGTTTGGCCATTCAGTCTGATGCAATGCACTGCCATTTTATGGTCCACAGACACAAACATGGAAAAAACAAGTCAATGGAAGTTTTTGTTTAACCATACATTTGCTTTCTCAGATGTGATTGTTCATAGCATACTCGGACTGAAGCACTATGATATAAGTAGACCAGAATGCTCCAACAAGGCATATCTGACTCGTAATTTCATAGCGGTCAATGTGCCGATGGCCGAAATTATGGACAATCATCAACATATCACGCAAGTTAGACAATCGATCAAGGAAGCATACAGTTACAGGTCATCTGCTACTGCTGATATAGCGAATAAACTGTTTATAAAGAAAGTACAAACAATGAACCAAAAGCCCCAAAGTAAAAAACTGTTACTCTTGCATAAATTTGCAGAAAGTACAAATAAATCTTAATGTAGCTTCGAGTAAATGTGAAGGAAAGATTACCCGACAAATTCTCCACACGACGCCAACTTGCACCCTCTTGCTCAATGTATATGGCTTCATCTTTTGTCTAGGTTTATTAAGGTTCAAAACATCGAGAAGTGCCGTCAGGATTACAGTAATTGCAGCAACTCCATCTGAAATGTGTAGCGACCATGAATGTAATGGATGCTGAATGATCCAAGGATAATGGACGCTATTTTTCGGACTTCTAAATTGCTGCCAGTTTTCCTTGGTCTAGTCATCTCCAAGGATCCATCGTCTATTATTCACCAACCTTAATGCTTGGGCATTCACGCAACAGCAACATAAGATCTTTTGAGACGCTCTCTAGCCTACTAGAATCTACATCTCTGTCCACCCCTGATGTTATTTGTTGTTCCTCTCCTGGATGATAACTCTGGGCAATGCTGTCCTGAAACATCTGAAGTGCATCATCTGCTGAAATTTCTTGCACGGCCTTGTACAGATCCTGTACTCAAAGCTGTCAGCAAGGCTAGCTAATGCACTGATGATGGGTAAGAATTTTTTTTAAAATAATGATTATTTTATTTTAAAATACAGTAATATACCTGTCTTTTTTTATTTTACAGAAATAATACTCTGTCGCTACACTGTTGGGCGACTTGGATCTAGTCACTCAACTATTAGGCGACTGGTCCAAGTTGCCCAAACATCAAGCGACACGCGGCATAGTCGCCCAACAGTGGAAAGACTGTCGCTTCGGCTACTACTCGCTGAAGTGTTGAGCGATTTACTGCCCCTAGTCGCTCAACGGTTGAGCAACTAGGGGCTATATACACACGCGTGTGCGGCCGCATACCCATCACCATTTGTGTTCGTCGGGCAGAACCAGAGGCGAGGAGGAGGAAAAGAGAAGAAGAGAGGAAGGGAAAGAGGAGAAGAGAGAGGAAGAGAAAGAGAGAGGAGAAGAAAGGGAAAGAGAGGAGGAGAGGAGAGGGAGGGAAAGAGAGGAGGAGAGATATGTGCATCTACGACGGCGAGTCTTATGCACTTCTATGTAGATTTGCTTTCAAAACTTTGGTAGGCTAGCAAATAGTGTGGTTGTAAATAGATTAGCATATAGTGTAGTCGTAACTAGTATATGTTAGTAAATAGTATAGTTGTAAATAGGTTAGCAAATATGTTAGCATATAGTGTAGTCGTACATAGTGTATATTAGCAAATAGTGTAGTCATAAATAGGTTAGCATATAGTTTAGTCATAAATAGTGTAGGTATGTTAGCAAATAGTATAGTCGTAAATAGGTTAGTATATAGTTTAGTCATAAATAGTGTAAGTTAGCAACTAAAATCATTAGAAGTGTAGTGACATTTTGTTAACAAGTGAAAATAGTGTAGTCGTAGGTTAGGAACTAAAGCCACGGTAGGTTAGCAACTAAAACTATGGTAGGTTAACAACTAAAATCACAGTAGGTAAGTCGTATATTTTAAAAGTTGTAAATAATATAGTCGTGGAACTAACCCGAATTTAGTTGTTGATAGTTGTAATATGGCTGTGGATATACCCAAACCCGAACCCTAAAATCTTAACCCCATACCCTAACCCTAACCCGAACCCTAAAATCTTAACCCCATACCCTAACCCTAACCTCTAAACCCACAAACTGTAAACCCTAAAACCGAAATGCGGCTAAGGTGATATATGCTGAGGATTATGCGATTTATGCAAGAATACAACTAAATTTTGGAAATTTCCGGAGCTACGCTATAAATAATTAAACCACTAATTGTGTCATAATTGCTAACTTGAAATTGATTTGCATGTATGGCTCGTGACCTTGGTGGTTCCGACTGGCCTTTCGGTTTGCTGGATCGGCGCGTCGACACGCAGCACCGCGCCAGTCATCGTGTCCAACATCCTGAGGGTGGGGACGAGGCAGCTGTGTTGAGGGTGGTCCATACGCGGACACCCCGATGGGCTTGGGCACTGGACCCATGATGGATAGACATGTTTGTCTGCAAACTGTGGCACTTCTTTTTATCATATGTATATGCTATGTACTTAATTACTTCTTCGTGCTTTGCAGGCTGAGTGATACCGTCCTTCTACCTCTCGCACGGATGGTGGAGGCCATCGACGAGGAAGATGCTCCGGTCAAAGACGACGGGGAGGTCTAGGCCGGCCCGGAGCAGTCACGACGGTTCCCGTTCGACCAGTCGGTGCTGACAGCTCTGGTGGACCGGTGGCGGCCCGAGACGCACACCTTCCACCTCCCATTCGGGGAGATGACCCCCACATTGGGGGACGTCGTGGTGCTGTTCGGCCTACCTATCGCGGGATCCGCTACCTCCCCGCCGGATGCGCCTGCGAACTAGCATGACGACCTGCTGGGCCGGTTTGAGGGGGTTCTTCCGGCTAACGCCAGGACAATGTACTACGACTTCCCGGCACGACAGAGGCAAGGGCCGCCCCTGCGGTGGCTTTCGCAATTCTGGGTACGTATGTGATCCATTTTCCTTATGTAGCGATGCGCTATCCTCGTTATATGACAGGCTGAATAATGAGACGTTTGTGTCCAGGTCGAGCGGATGGTCCTAGAGCCCACCGAGTACCAGCTGGACCAGCACCTCGAGGTGTACTTGCTGTGACTGTTCAGCTGGGTATTGTTTACCAGCAGCTACAGTGACCCTGTCGATGCCTGCCTCCTGAGGTACATGAGGGCCATCAGCGATGGGGAGGAGGTGCGGATCAGCTGGGGATTAGTCGTATTTGCTGAGACATACAGCGGCATGTGCGAGGCGTGCTGCAGGACAAGGCCGACCTCTATCCTCACAGGTTTCCCCCTCCTGCTGCAGCTATGGTCGTTCGAGCGCTTGCTCCTCAGATGGCCCACGCTGCTCGACACCAGTCCATACCGCGCAGACATGTACCATGGGGATGCGGTGAACCAGCCGACCGTAGGGTCCCTTTGGTGCCATAGATGGGTACATAGTCTCCTGTATCTTTACTTTAGTTGTATTACGGGTCATCCTTTGTAACCACTGTTTCGGCTCGCAGGCACAGTTTGCGCATGTGGAGGTCACACATGTCTATGAGCACTTCGTCGAGCAGCTCGACCGCCTTACCACTGACGACGTGCACTGGGAGCTGTTCTCTGCTCAGGAGATGGAGCACCGCGCTCCTGACGGGCTGTGCTCACTATGCTGGTTGACGTGTTCATCGAGCACTACGCGGTGTATAAGGTGATGCACCAGTTCAGCCTCCGCTAGGTTGCTCCAGTCCCCTCGAGCGTCGGGTGCCCGACTCGGTCCACGCGTGAGTTACACACAACACATGTCCCTACATTTTTTTCCCAGTTCTGCTACGATGGCTTCTAAATGCAGTGGTATGTTTCGCAGCCATAGTAGGAGGGGTGGCAGCAGGACGAGCTAGGCGACGAAGATGGCACCATGGTTGGTGGAGCGGGCGGACGCCCTCGAGGACTACGTGCAGGAGGGCGCCCTGTACGACCCCAGTGTGTACGCTGAGTACCAACGCTGGTACACTTCGCAAACATGAACCAGGCTAGTGCATGTCGTCAACCCCGCTCACACACCAGCACCGACCGACGGGTACCCTGTACACCTCACGCGGAACGTGCGCCTCGTGGTACGTACTCTCATGTTTCGAAATGTTTGAGTATGTTTACCACAATTACAAGTTTGATGCTTTCATGTACTCCTCGCAGACGAACATCGCCGTCAGGTTAGCGAGGGATGTCGGGTTGATCCTGGACAAGGTCGCCCACAGTGCGGAGGTGACACACGACGAGCTGCTACAACTTGCCCATCGGGTCTACAGTCGGACGAGGCGTATCGTGACCCTCACGTGTTGCAGGACGGTCTAGGAGGTGGCCACTCGACGTGTACACCGAGGCCGGCCCGTCCTGCAGTCCAACTAGGAAGTCTCAGAGGGCCACGTGTACGTGCCCGTCGGCCGACCATCCCGGATGGTCACCGCACGCGCGTGCCCTACCCCGCCATTGCCGCCAGACGGAGGGCACGTCGGCGGCGGGCAGCCGGAGGGTCACAGGGCGCGTGCACTACCACCGCCACCGCCATCGTTACTGGACCCCTGCGACCTATTCAGGTAGGGCGGGTATGGCGGGTACGACTCTTAGACGCTCCATGACCCATGCCGAGGGTACGTTTTCTCTCTTCAGGTTTGTTCGCGTCGATATATTGCACGAATAAATAATATTTGTCCTGCAGGTTTTGCTCCCCATCCGGGAGTAGAGCTCTCCCCGCACAAGGAGGCCCCACAGGGCATGGACGGCTTCTTCACGGATGACCAGGGGTAGTTCAGGGGAGCACCTAAGCCCGCACCTGTCGATGTTCTTTCGGTCGCAGCTCAGCGGTACCCCAGTGGGCAGGTAGGCACAGTGGAGTTGCCCCCCTCGGCCTTGGAACCACGGGTCAGTAGGGCTCCTGACCGCCTCTCCCTATCGGGGCCCCAACCCGACACCCCACGTTGAGGAAGGCCAAGCGGGGCCATATGGGCGGGAACAGACCGGGTGTGGGACATGGCGACGACAGAGGAGGTGCTGCGGGTGGTATAGCGGGTGGCCAGTATGCGGTCTTCGGTGTGCTTTGTGTACTTGTATTCGTTGTATCCGTATTTTACTTCATAGTTACTATGACATGGCTGTGTATGCATTACCTCGTGCATTGTGATATAACTTACCTTAGTACTTACCAATCATTCCTACCTCCGTCACTAAACCGTTGGACGAAGTAGTGGTCCAACGTGTATGAATTCCCTGGTGCATCTCAATATCACTTACCTTCTTACTTACGAATCATTGCTACCTCAAACGTCCTCACAATTTTTTAATTTTTTTACCACACTACAACAACATACGACGATCATAAAATATTATTGCGAGTATAACAGATTTCGTACCCTTGAGATTCTACGAAAATCTCAAACGGACCAACCAACCTTGTCACCACCCTTTTATTTTTTTAAAAAATTAACAACCTACAAACAAGGTTTGCTAAATGTATTACCTATAAAAATTGCCATTTATTCCCCCATAATTATTTCCATTGGATTAATAAAATAATAATGTTATTATTTAAAATCGCCCAATGGTCGAGCGGCAAATGGAGTAGTCGCCCACCATTGAGCGACTATCAGAAGTCGCTCAACCACCAGGCGACTACTCCACATGTCGCTCGATGGTTGGGAGACCTAGACCAGCCGCCTAATGGTTAAACAACTAGGTCAAATCGCCCAACGGGGGAGCGATGGAGTATTATTTCTGTAAAATAAAAAGATAGGTATATTATTGTATTCTGGAATAAAATAATGATTATTTTTTTAAATTTTTTTTGAAGGGTAATATACATAAATAATTTAATGAAGGTGATGTGAGAATAGTATGCAAGATCTTGCAGGTTACCTAGACATAAGATTATAATGTCATGCTTTACTTGGTAATCCCCCCGAACACGACCCCACTTGTAACCAGCTTGCATAGATTGCCTAAACCTAGTATTGAAGCCCTTCTGTTATGCCATCCCTCTAGCTCATCTAAAATAAAAGCCAGAGCTACATTCTTTTAGAAATATATTTGATACCAATGCAAAATCATGATTTGCCTGTGTAAGTCTTCCAAAAATGATTAGCATCTGTAGTGTAAAACTTTAAATCGTCTATGATACCTTCTGAAACTGACTATGGATGTGGGTCTTCCCTGAGCCTGTCTTCTTTGAGCCCAGCCAAGGTTGTTGCCACCGTCGCCATCCCCATTTTCGAGTTGTCCAGCCTCCCCTCTCTCCATATGTCTCCCTTTGTTATATTTTCTTCTCACACCGGCCATGCCTGAAACCGCCGCTGCCACCATTCCTTATATAGTGAGCCCCCCTTCGATTCGTCCCACATCGAGCATCTCTACATAGCCATATTTCCTTCCCCAATATCTAATTCCATCCTTCCTTCGCCCCAGGGCGCCGCCACCATCGAGCTCACCTCGTCGCCATCACCGACTGCGTGGTGAGCTTCCCGCAACCTCGTCATGCTTATTCTTCCCCTAATTTTGTCCCTCTCCTACCCATGCGCCGCGACCCCTTTTCTTCCCCACCCACAGCCGCTGTGCGCCGCCAACATCCTACCTTTGTGCTACTCGAGCCGTGCCGCCACCGCCCCTAGCTTCCTCCTCCGTCCAGCATCCCGTTTTTGAGGTTGGTGTAGCTTCTCTTTCTCCTCCCATGCTCTGTTTCGAAATAGAGGTGAGGCGCTCTCTATTTCTCTCTCCTCCATGCTCTATTTCCAAACCGCCCTAACGAGAATCTAATAATACTTAATTAATTAGGTTATTTATCTGTAATTGTTATTATAGATAGTAATATTTTCATATTATTCATAAGCATACCTCTTTTCATTAATAAGGGAGAAGCTTAGCCGAGTGGTCGTAAACTATTTTACCACCACCCGATATGGTCGTAAGTACTTCTATGACTTCCTAGTGGTCGTAAAATTTTCTACGACTACCTCATGATCGTAAGCCTTACTACGATTACTTCATGGTCGTAAGCTTTATTGCGATCAGGTCAACTACGACCACCCTACAGTCAACAAAACCTACACCCATGTGGGACCAATCAACTAGGGACGCTTATGTGCTATGTTTAATACACACAGTAGTTAATATGTGGTGTTATTCTTTGAGATAACTGCACGTATTAAACCATTGTATCTGGCATAACTGCAAGGCGATGTGGGAGGATCAGTCTCTGACAAGAACCGTCACTAAACGTGCACATTTCATCAAATGGTGAGACACCTCTTGATATGGGACAACTTCCACCCCTTCACACGCTATATAAGAAGTAAAACTGGTGGACAGAGGACAAGGACAACAAGAACAACAACAAAGACAAGATCAACAGACAGAAGTCATTAAGCCCTAGTTCTAGTGATTTCTTCTCTATTGTAAATCATAGTCAATACAACAACACATGAGTATGGTTATCATTCTTTCAGGAGAAGGCTCAGACCTGTATAAAATCACTGTCTTTTTCTATGTGGTTTAAATCAAAGAGAGTCAGCAACATTCATTTGTAAGATCGATACTAAACTATCAAAAGTTGGCGCTGTCCGTGTGGATCTTTTGATTTCTCCTTTCTTTTTTGACAAATTATCTTCATTTTTCAACTCTGATGCTTTCATGGCAGGAGAGTGGAATGAGGAGAATTGGTTCGATTTGACAAAGTACGCATGCCTTGACATGGATACATGCTACGAGTACAAGCAAAACATAATTTCGTCCGATGGCAACGCTGTTTCGAGGGATGTTTCACCAGACTCAGGAGACCATGCCACGAATAAGGTTGATGAGGGACCTCTCCCCTCCGCAACATTACACCCAGATGAGGAACCAGACTCCTCAAAGGGCAAGGGTTCATCCGACCAGGGTCAGGATCGTGCCACGGCAAGTACAGAGTACGGCGAGGGTTCCCCTCCAAATGTTCAAGCCCATCTGAGGCCGTTCAATCTAGCACAACAAGTCCTGGAATCTATGATTCTGGGACTCAATCAACACCTGATAACCATCACCCTTTGGTTACACCTACAAGGTGCGTTGTCGAGCCCGCTTCACCTGCGAATTCGACCACACCCCCGTAGGGTTCACCTTTCATTGGAGACGGTTATAACTCGGAATTCCCCTTCCTGGAGGGGATTGCTCCAAGTCGTGAGGCATTGTCTTTCGACTACTCCTCGAGTTAGGAGGACTTAGCCGCTAGTGGAGATAATAGCACCTAGGAGGTCTTTGTCCTCCCCTCGGATCCTAATCTCTCTTCAAGAGGCAGGGTTGGGGATGCTTCTCATCACACACTCACTTTGGGTTGTCTTGGTGATGACGAGAATGCCTCCGGTGATGAAAAGGATCTCCACCTTCATGAGTGTTGTAAAAATCCTAGAAATGATCGCTCTCCACTGAGGCATGCTTCGGCTGACTCAGATGTTGATGATCCTGAAACCATTCGGAGAAGAAGAATTGCTACCCAGAGGTCCTTACCTGTGCGCATCCAATACCAATAAGAGGAAGCTCAAGAATTTCAATGAATCAATGACCTGATCGAAAACCTAACTCAAGAGCTTGGACAAGCGCCAGGCTATGGTCTCTTTGATTAAGAGATTTCATGAAGACTTTGGGACACGATGGTCAGGCTCGAGCGGACTCGACAACACCGTCATGGTAGTTGTACCAGGATAACTCCATCGAACGCTAGTCGTTCAGATGATTCTCCTCATAGAGAATGACAAGACAATAGGTCTGATCAATATCTTAACCACGACCCTAGTCAGAGAAAAGTCCCTCAAACAACTAGTGATCGACAAACTCCTAGAGGAAGTGGTCGTTCACTACTTCTTCCGAGAAATCTGCAGTAGCAGATGGAGTACGAGGAGTATTAACCTCGTGGGGCTGAGATCTATGATAGGTCAGGTCCACTTACCACTGGGTATCATTGAGTATGATCGCCTGATGATATCAATCCTTATTTCCCGCAGAGAAGGCCTTATGATATTATTGCTGGATGTCGGGTGTTTTTGTCTGACCTTCGAGCAGTTCGCTGGACGCCACGGTTTCGACCAGCGAACATGGAGAAGTTTGATGGGTCATAAAATCCTATCGAGTTTCTTCAAATCTATACCACCGATGTTCGACCAGCAGGAGGAGGAGAACATGTCATAGCCAACTACCTTCCTTCTGTGCTCGAAGGATCTGCTTAGTCGTGGTTGTTAAATCAGCCACAAGAGTTGATCTATTCATGACAGCACCTCTGCGACCTACTACTAGCCAACTTCCAGGGCACTTACAACTTCCCAGGAAAGGAGGATGATCTACACAGAATGCGATAGGATTCTCACGAGACCTTGCGCCAATTTATCAGGCGCTTCAATCAGGTTCGCAATTCAATTCCTGAAGTTTCTGTTTGTTTTATCATCAGAGCATTCAAGCAGGAAGTCTGCAATCAAAGGATCACCGAGGATATCGCTCTAAATACTTCGGCTACCGTCGCCGAGCTCTTTGAAATGGCCGATTGTTATGCAACTGATGTAGAGGTAGTCGAGTGGAATCCCACGATTGATTGTGATGATAAGGACACTTGAGGAGCGGGTGATGGCAACAATAAAAAAGATAAAAAGGTTGGGCAATCCAAGGGTAAGACTAAAGGCCAAAAGTTTCAAGTCAAAAGCTTTAAGGATGTCTTAGCCGTGAGTGACACAGAGCCTCTAAGTTCCAAACCAAATCCCAATCGGAGCAAAGGTTAAAGCCCCGAATGGAAGGACAACAAACCTAGGTGGTGTCATTTCCACTAAAAAGGACACGACCTTCACAGTTGCCGAGTTTTTCAATGGAAACTTGGGGATTACTACTCTGGCAAGGGACCACTTCCGTCACATGAAGAGGTGGGGCAAATGAGTGGTCAAAAATAGTCGGATGATGACGAGGAGATGCTGTTTTAAGATCCAAAATACACCATCGATCACATCTATGGAGGATCTCCGGTATACGAGTCGAAACAACAACTCAAAGCTATCGAATGTGAGGTAAATTCTATCGACCATCCTCTTGTCAATAAAGTACCAAAGTAGCCGAAAATCACCATCTCTTTTGAGAAAGCTCACTAGCCAATCCCCTCTACTCGACCTGGTCATTTTCCAATCGTGGCTGAGCCCATCATCAACAACTATCGAGTCAATCGTGTGTTAGTTTATGGTGGACATTCACTGAATATACTCTTTACAAGTGGCCCGGACGAGATGCAAGTTCCCAGGACAAAGATCAAGCCTGTACGATACTCATTTCATGGGATCGTATTGGGGTTTTTGGCCAAACCCATTTGTTAGGTTTCTCTTCATGTAACATTTGGTTCACCAAAAAATTCAGGATGTAGAAAATCTCTTTTGATGTGGTCTATTTCGACATGACATACAATAACATACTCAGTCGACCAACTCTGGCACGATTCCTAATGATTACTCATTACGGTTATCAATGTCTTAAGATGCCTGGTCCGAAAGGAGTAATCATAGTCTACTGTGATAAAAAGATGGTACTTACATGCGACCACAAATCCCTCAAGATGATTGAGCAAATACCAACTCGAGAAGCAAGCAATGGCATACTTTGACCAAGCAGTCGAAGCCTAAAGTTAGACATAAGCCCAACGACCAAGTCAAATAAGTTCCACTGAATATAGAGGAGCCTTCGAAGACCGTTCACATCAGGGTCACTTTTGACCCTGCATCGGAAGACACCCTCTTCACCTTCCTCCGAGCAAATGTAAATGTCTTCACGTGGCAAGCATCCAACATGCCGGAGTCCCCATGGAGGTGATCGAGCATAGGCTAGCTCTACGGCCTGATAAGAAATCCATAAAATAAAAATTATAGAGATTCACACCTGATCGACGAGATGACATAAGATCAGAATTGGACAAGTTACTTAAAGCAGGCTTCATAAGAGAAGTTGACGACCCAGAGTGGTTGGCTAACCTTGTAATGGTTAAAAAGTCTAATGGTAAATGGCGTATGTGTGTAGACTTTACTGATCTTAATAAAGCTTGTCTGAAGGATGATTTTTCCCTTCATCGTATTGATCAGTTGGTTGATTCTACTGCTGGTTGTGAAATATTAAGCTTCCTAGATGCACATTTTGGTTATCATTAGATAAGTATGTGCCTAGATGATAAAGAAAAGACCACTTTTTATTACACTATTTGGAATATTTTGTTATGTCAAAAATGTCATTTGGTCTAATAAATGTTGATGCTTCTTTTCAACACTTGATGCAAAAAAACCTGCCTTAACTAAACCAAAATTTGGAAGCTTATGTTGACGATCTGGTCATAAAAAGTATCAATCCCTTTAATCATATTTCTGACTTACAAGAAACATTCGACAACCTTAGAAAACACTGGTTGAAACTCAAACCCGAGAAGTGTGTGCTCGGAGTCTCTTGAAAAAGTTATTTGGATTTCTTGTCTCTGCACGAGGAATCGGAGCAAACCCTAAAAAGGTAAAATCCATTGAACAAATGCGCCCTCGACCACAAAGAAAGAAGTCCAGAAACTCACAGGATGCATGGCGGCTTTAAGTCGTTTCATCGCGCGACTCGGAGAAAAAAGACTTCCTTTATTTAAATTTCTGAGGAAGCATGAGTGTTTCGAGTGGTTAGAGGAGGCAAACAACGCTTTCGAGGATGTCCAGAGGCATCTTACGGTGCTCCTGTTCTGCTTTCTCTGAAAGCAAAAAAGAGACTTGTAATATACCTAGCTGCTATGCCACAAGCAGTGAGCATAGTGCTGGTCGCAGAATATAAAAATGTTCAACGGCCAGTTTACTACGTTAGTGAAGTTTTACATAGGCCTAAGGAGCATTACCCTCGGGTCCAAAAGCTTCTATATGCCCTCCTCATGTCTTCGAGGAATCAGAGACATTATTTTCAGGCACACAAGTTAATCATGTCGCTTGAGTTTCCCTAAGGAGAGGTCTTCCAAAACAGTGAAGTAGAAGGGCATATGGAAAAGTGGTTAGTTGAACTTGGAGAGTTCAACTTCCATTTCATTTCTCGAACGGCCATTAAATTCCAGTTCTCGGCACACTTTGTAGCCAAATGGACAAATCTTAAACCCGTTTATGGACAGTACGAATCCCATGACCAGCGGATAATGTACTTTGATGGGTCATTTATTCTAAGTGGCTCGGGGGTTGGGGTGGTCTTGGTATCTCCTACAAGAGAAATCTTAAAATATGCTATTCAATTAAAATTTTCTTCTACTAACAATATGACATAATACGATTGAAGATTTATTGGCTAGTATACGAGCAGCGAAATCACTCGAGACTCGATGACGACTTGTGAGAGGAGACTCTCAACTGGTCATGAATCAGGTCGGAAAAGAGTACAATGCTCTAATCCGACCATGTCTCAGTACTTATCGGAAGTCAAGAATCTTGAAAAGCATTTTTTGGTTTCGAGGTACAATATATCGCTCGAAAGGATAATTGGTTCGTTGAGCAGTTATCTCGAATGGCTTCTTTCCAATCGCAAGTACCACAAGGACTCTTCTTGGAACAGCTCCAGAAGTCGTCCCTGATCGAAATACCGGAGACATCTCTTATGAGACAGCCTCCCAATAATACGAGGATACCTGGATGAGTCCAACATACGAGTTTCTTCAGAAGGACACAATACCCAATGACGATGTTGAGCCCGACCAATTATCTCATAAGGCCAAAATGTATACTTTAGTCGAAAGAGTCCTCTACAAGAGAGGTACTTAAGGGGTTTTCATGCGATGCATATCATAGAAAGAAAGATTAAATCTCCTTCAAGAAATACACAGAGGCATATATGGAACACATGATTCTTACAAAACGCTGGTCGAAAATATCTTTCGACAAGGTTTCTATTGGAAAACAGCCTTCCATGATGCTAAAGAGCTTGTTAAGAAATGTGTACAATGCCAGTTTCATAGCAGGTAAATACATCAGCAGGCTCAAGCATTACAAACCATACCTCTTTCTTAGCCTTTTGCAACCTGGGGTCTCGATATCCTAGAACTGTTTCGAAAAGCACTAGGTGTTTTGAGTTCCTTTCTGTGGCTATTGATACATTCACAAAATAGATTGAAGTCGAACATTTGACTAGGATAACAACAGAAGCAACCAAGAAATTTAAAAAATGTGATCACTTGATTTGGTGTTCTAAGTCAAATTATTATAGACAATGGTACACAATTTTAGAGCGCAAAATTCTAAGAATTTTGTTTAGAATTGGGTACTAAGCTATGTTATGTAAAGAATTTAAACTCGAGTTTTTGACCATCTTATATAGCACTCGCGGGTTTGGTTAAAAGAATTACCATTAGTATTATGGGCAATTCGCATGACTGCTTGTCGAGCTACAAGCAAAACACCTATTTTCTTAGTTTTTGGTGCTGAAGCCATGCTTCTACCTGAACTAAGGATTTGGTCGACAAGGGTAAAAAATTACAACAACTCCGTCCAAGAACATCTTCGAGCTGATGACATCAACCTACTTGAAGAAAAGAGGAATCAAGCCTTAATCCGTTCGGTAGTCTACTGACATGTCCTACGCAAATACTACGATCATAAGGTTCAACCTCGCAGCCGTGTTGTAGGTAACTTGGTATTGAAAAAGATTCAATCACAGTCTAATCGGAACAAATTATCCCCTAAGTAGGAAGGTCCTTACACAGTGGTCGAAGTCACGCAGCTAGGCTCAGTACGACTAGCAATGGAAGATGGCATAGTTCTTTCTAATTTATGGAACATTGATCAACTAGGCAAGTTATATAACCTCCTATATTGTCAATAAACTTTATGCTTTCTCTAATCTTTATTGTCTTAAAATTTTATTGAACAATGCTTCAATAATTTTTCATTCACTTTTTAAACACTTGGTTTTCTTTACACTGGTCGAAGGAGGGTAACATCACCTAGTCGAAGTTTTTCTCTCTGCACATGATCCGCCCACTAGAGGGAACTTTCTAGCGTCGATCTGTTCCTAACTTTAGTTGCCAACGCAAAGAAACTAGGTTCAACAAAATATGGTCAAAATAATTCTAAGCAAGCTCCTTTTAATCATTAACTTTGTTTACTTCTTCATTTTATGAAGAATTTTTCTAAGTAAGTCAGACTTTCATAGTTTGTTCGACTACTCTTAATACGCCCGATTTGATTAACCAAGTGGGAGGAAGTAGCACCACCTAGTCAGCACGAGGTCTTACCTACTAGAAGGAATTTCCTAGTGTCAAGCTGTTCCTAACTCTTGCTACCAGTACAAGAAAATTGAGTTCAATAAGAAAGTACGCACGAATTTGTAAGCACACTCTGTTTTCACTATTTACTTAGCTTATATAATTAAACTAAGCAAATAGTTAGAGGGCTAGGATAAAGTTATAAATATGACTTCAATTCTTAGTCTTAAAATTCAATTCACATTTCTATTTTTGTCCTGTGAGTTACTGACTACTCGAAGAGACAATTTGCAGGAAAATAAAGTTTTATATTCATATGTAAGAAATTGTTTTTAAAATCTCAGGCCCTATTACAAACTACTCTGATGGATGAGATCTAATCTATATCTCCTCTACGACTTTCTTGTCAACTGACTGCACCTCTTCGATTAGTTGTGCTGCCTCCGCTTCAGGGCAGTTGAAGTCAGCTTCGATTAGTGGAATACTAAGGCCCTGTTTGTTTAGGCTTTTTGTATGGCTTAAAAGCCAAAAAGACTAATCTAAACAAAGAGGTGACCTTTTTATACAGCTTATAAAAAGCTTAAGCCATTTTAAGCCAAAAAGTTATAAGCCAGTAAGGGGATGCTTTTTTTTTTTGGTTTTTACGGAACGAAATATCCATTTGCCACTGAATTTCGTTAAAATTACCCTCAAATTTCCATTCGTATATAAACGTGAACATCTCCTTTTTCCCCTCAGAATCTCGTTCGCTCCCACCCTTCTCCTCATTTCCCTTCCCCTCCCGATAACTCCCCACCCCCTTCCCTCCCACCCCGTTCGCTCCCCGCCCCCCCGCCGCCGCCGCTGCCCGTCCTTCCTACCCTCCCGTTCGCTCCCCCCGCCGCCGCCGCCTGCCCTTCCTCCCCCAACCGCCGGCGCCTCCCCTCTCCTCCCCAGTCTGTTCCCGGCCTCCGCCGTTCCTTCCCTCCCATCCCCCAGTCTGTTCGGGTCTCCCTAGCCCTAGGTCGCGTTGGTGCCGCCCAAGGCCTCCTCACCGATGGTCGGCCCCAACTTGCGCCGGTGTCGCCCGAATCCCCCTCCCTAATGCCCGCCCAGTCGCTACTGGCGCCCGCGAATCCCCTCCCGACGCCGTCCCGTGGCGTCGCCGTAGTCCGAAGCCTCCTCCTCGACGGCCGCCCTCAGGTCGCGCTGGCTCCGCCCGAAGCCTCCTCCCCGACGGCTACCCCATGTAGCGCCGGCGCCGCCCGAATCCCCCTCCCCGACGCCCCCAACTCGTGGCTCCGCCGGCCGGATCGCCCTCCCAAGGTACATCTAAACCGGATGCATCACATGGATATTTTTTGGGTTAACATCTATTTGCAAACATTTTGCACTCACTAAAATAATGATGAATTTCAGCAAACAAGGTTTGAGTCTATGTCCCAGAGCATCGTGTCAAAGAATATCCTTATTTGCTGCAATGCCATTGTTTTCATTCCATTCTTATGTTCTGAAAGAAAAATCTGAAAGTGGAGAGCTAGCATTGTCACATTGGACCAAAAATCTTACGTCAATGCATAGTTAAATTTAGGGATATCGTTGTATTCTCAAATTTGATGTCATGCTTTATGATGCATGTTAGATGCTGATATATGTTGAAATCTATTCTACAATTCACTTTTTGGTTTTGTGCATGGAAACTTGTAGCATTCTTCAACTATTGATATTAAACAGAAACGAGCCAAGTATGCATACATATAGCACACACCGTTAACCAATTAACCATGGAATCATGTTGTTGATTTTTTGAGAAAATCAGTGTTGCTTTAATTTGCTATAATCCAGGTTTGTTGTTTCCTATCTGTACTGTTACAGAGCTCGATAGCTAACTAGAATTGGGATTCTTTTTTCTTACTATTCTCTTTTGTACTCTAGTTTTGTGTCCCTTAATTATGAATTTTGTTGGAGCTTCTTTATGCTCAATATAAAATAAGAAAATTATGTGGCCTTTTTTGGCTAAGCTGCATTTCTGAGGTTAAATGTTTGCTGGCCTACAATGTAATTATAGAAGAAAGCAACATTCGACACATTCGACACAATCACTGCTACAAGAGAAATTTTAACATTACAACCTTTGTTTGATTTCTTAGCTGAGCCAGATAGACAGAGTTGAAAATTGCCATTAGGATTGAAGTCAAATGCCACTGCTGGTATAATTTTATTATGCTTAGTCAATGCCTTTATGGTACTGCTTTCTGTGATGGTTCATGCTGCTTAGCTGCACTCTATTTGTACAAAAGAAATTCGAATTTGGTACAATGATACTTCAATTGTCATGTATCATGGCTGTTCCTGTGTGTAGCATATAGCTGATACTTGATAGTGTACCAAGATACTTGCTACATCACTACAAGGCTACTGAGACAATTTGCACAATCTAACTTCATTCAAATTTTGAAGTACAGTTGACATTGGCAAGAACTCTGCATCATGCTCTTCTGTGAGTCACGAGTTGTAACTGTGGCTTCAGCTCGCCAGACGTTAGCGTGAGCTGGTGGCCATTTTGCTATGATCATTGTTGGTTTGGCTGTTCTAAGCTGTTGCTGCTAAGATGATGTGTTGACCTGTATGCAATTTTATGCAACACTTCTCTTCTGTAGAAGAGGTTTGCTGCCGGAGTGCCGGGTAATACGTGAGAGTTGCCACGTTATGATGCTTGCTGATAACACTAGCTGTTAGAAATTAGCACTCCAATTAAGTATTCCACGGTACCTTTGCATGGTATGAAGTTACGAACATTTGCTTGCTCTGCCGTTTCTGCTTTCACCTTCACAGTATTTCACTTTTCCATCGACTGCACCGGCAATATCATTTCATGCAAGTCCGCTAAGGCTTTTTTTTCCATATATACACTTGCACGTATCGTCGTAGTTACAAATTCTATGTAAAAATAAGTTTAAATTCATCCTTAAAAACATCTTTCAAACCTTCAAAGGTAATTCAGACTTTTTATCTTTCACACACAACTCAATAAGCCAACATTCTATAAAAAGCTAGATTACCCAACATCAAAGCTTGGCTTAAAAGCTGAGGGGCTTATAACCTGATTAAGCCAAAAAGCTGTCTTTAAGCTATAAGCCAAAAAGTCTAAACCTAAACAAACAGAGTCTAAGACTATGATCACGATCCTTAAATTTTGTCTGAGCAAAACTTACTGCAGTTTCGATCGCCTGTCTTATCGTGTCAGCTCGGTTGGTCTTCAGAGTAGTTATCAACTCCTAGAGAGTTCCGACTTATTGTCCAATCATGTTCGTATGTCCGACCACGATGTCTTCAAGAGGAGTGACCTCCTTAGCAGCGAGTTCACCGAGTACTTTGTCAAGGAGAGAAATATTGTGTCGAAGGTTGATCTTCGGAGCCTTCATTTCCTCCTGATTACGAGTCGAAGTTTCCCAAAGTTGTTTTATTTCGACTGCTTGCTATAAAAATAGAGCATGACTAGTTAGAAAAGCACTTCTTAAAGACTAGTAAGTAAAACTGGACGTAGATAAAGAATTCTTACCTACTAAGCGAGAGTCAAGCTTCTTGACTTCGTCATCGTGGGAGGCATCATCTTTTGTGCACTGCTCCTCCTATGCCTTTATGCTCGTCTTTTTTTAGAGATACGAGTAAACTCATTGATCACCAAGATCTTCGAATCGACCTCGGTTTGAAGCATACCCATATCATCCTTTATTTTCTAAGAAAGAAAAGGAGTTGGAGAAAGAAAAGAGTTGTCGAAATGAACAATATTAAGTGAAATACTTACTGTTTATTTCATTCTACAACTTGCAAGCTGCAGAATTTGCCTCTTGAATGTTCTTTAGCAGGTCTTCGCTTTCATCCTTTAGCCTTTGCGCCTCGGCTTTTACATAGTCGAGTGCATCAGCTAAGGTTCTTTCGTCAGTTTTAAACCTACAAAGATTAAAGTAGACATGAATACTGAACGAATGGTCAAAATAGAAAAGACTACTCGTAACAGTAACTTACCATTTCACTACTTGTTCGTAGAGTTCAGCTTTTGCTTTCTCAGCAACACAAGTTGCTTGTGGTATTTACCAACAGTAGCAACTTGCTTGAGAGCTCTTTGAACAAAGAAATACAATGATAAAAAAAGAAAATCCAAATATACAAATATTTAGTATCGAGTACTTACATCGATGGTTGACTGAGCAAAATAAGCATACACCATCTCAGAATCCTCCAATTTACGAAATCCGTCGACTTTGTCCCACCATATTCTTTGAAGACGCTCGTGGTCAAAGATATGTCTAATGTTGGGAATATTCTTAGGGTGTGGGACTCAGTCACGAGACCTAAACGAAGAGGACTAGACAGTCGATGGTCCAAAGAAATCGAGAAAGAGGTCAAAAGAGTCATCAACGTCTTCTTCTTCGTTGTTGATAGAAGACGCGACTCCACCTTGAGGACCCAGAAGAACATCCTCCATGATCTCCTTCCCGACACGGTGGTCGGAGCTCCCTGCTCCAGCATGACCAACTACTCATGGTAATCGCAGGACCAAGTCTCTTGTCTAATTATTGAAATTCTCAGCAATTAAATCGATCACCAGAGCATCCTAGTCTTCCACCGTCTTTGCCTCCTCCTCTACGACCACCTCGGTGGCCTTGGTTGGCTCGGCGGTAGTAACCTCCGCCATCGCCACAACAAGGATAGTGGTCGCATCTTCGACCACCTCCACTTCTGTCTCTATGACCACAGGAGAAGCCAACACTCCCACCTCTGTAGAAAAAACAACGGTGAACCTCTCAACAGAAGCATCCCCGTGGGCTAGAAAAGGGACTAAAACAACAAGAAAATGGGAAGACATGTCAAACTGTGAAATTAAAAGGTAAATACAATTTATAAACTTTTAATTTTACATACCTTGGTTTTCTGACTACAATCTTGGATCCAGAAGAAACCCTCCCCAAGAAAGACTTCTTCTTCTCTTCTTCGGCCGTCCCAAATTTTGTGACGCCTTTAGCCTCTGGAAGGCTTTTAGTGTCACGAGCCTGAGAGACCGGGACTTCTTTGACCATGTCTGGTCGAATGTCTTAAGGAAGAGTTGAGACCTCTACGACCACGTCTGGTCATAGGTCTTGAACGAGAGCTAGAGCTCCTTGAGCGATTTGCCCCTCTTGATGGTTAGAATCGACTTCAACCACCTGAGGGATAGTGCTTGCCTCGACTACATGCTCTGCTATTGCAGAGCTAGCATTCACAAAATACATAAAACTTTTACAGTGCTTCTTTTCTATTTGCTTGATAAAGCCATGAGAAGCAGAAACTGAAAATATTTTGTTGTCGTAATAGAAGGGTACCTTAGTCTTGGGGGCTTCATGCTTAAGTTCTTCAACCACACCCGTTTTCTCTACATCGATCACTTCTACAAAAAACTGCCAGATAGGGGTGGTCAAAGGAAGGGTGGAACTCGAACTTCCATTCTTCTTCTTCTATACAGCCTTCACAAGGTGACACCTTTTGGCCAGGGGAATTCTTTCTTCCCCTAACTCATCTTCGACAGCCTTTAATTCGGCCTCCTAGTCGTCTTGACGGTCTGCCATGCCTACTTTCTAAAAAATCAGAAAATAAATATTGTCAAGTGGTCATGTTTTACGATTACTGAACTCTAAAGACGAAATCAACAAATATTGTCAAGTGGTCCGTAGCTGCCTGTGATTCCGCTGTACCTACCCATCCCATAGTAATACAAGAAAAGATCCAAATCTAAAAAAAATTCCCAGATAGGCTTCACATAGATAAACAAATACACTCAGCATTGTAATGGAATTGGAAGCAAAGTTCGCCAATTCCACAACAAAATGCTAGAGTACGACAATTAGAAAAGGGTGAACGAGCAATCAAAAATCGCATTCACAGTACGCCTGGAATACTGGAATGGTGTCCTTCTCACCCGAGAGCCAATGATGACCCTCAGCGTTGGTGCACTTCACCAAAGCGCACCTCAGAATATTTTCTGCTATGACCAGAGCAGTCATCTTCTCCACATCCATCTCAGATTTCTCCCACTTGGAAACGATCCTGGCCATTTCTTCTGAGTAAGTTTGATTTGGATTTGGAAGAATTTGGGGAAGGATTGCAGACTTGGTGGGCGTCAGAGAGAACGAGAGATCAATAGCAGTTGAAGCAAATGCGGAAAGTAAAAAACCCTAAGACACCCCCTTGTTAGATATCAGTTACCACCCCTTCAGGAACCGCACCCAACGAACTGATATGTGAGAGTCGACTGACATTCCTTATGTAGGACCGTAAAGGCGGCTAGGGGGGGTGAATAGGAGCTTTCTCAACTTTCTCGCCTAAATCAAATTCAACACGAACTTTACTCCTGTAGCTATGAAAGCTAAGAAGATCAGTAAGCGCACAGTGGAAGCCTTGTGCTGAATTCGATAACCCCGCTCAACCACACGACACACAAGTGGAGAAATGAACTCACTGTTCTGGACTGGGTACTGGCGGTCAGACCGGTTGGAGACAGGCGGTTGGACCGACGTTTAACCAGCGGCCGGACCGGCTACTAACTGGCGGTCGGACTATTGGATATCGGTTCGACCCAGCATCGAAGCGATTCGAAAGCGGGCGGTCGGACCGCCGTTGTAAAACCGGTCAGACCGATTCAGTCCAGTACTGAAAAACTAAACCCAAATCCAAAACGAAATTTGATCCAACTTTTGATTCAACCAATGAAACTTGACCAAATTTCGAGCACACCTCCCTAAGGATATTAGAGACCTATTTCTAGCAACGATCCTTCAGATCCACTTTGTAGAAACGATCTCTCAAGGTTTTACCGAAGAAGTGCACAAGCCCTAGAAATATGAAAATCTTGATTCAAGACTTGCTTGTGGGGGTTGATGATCTAGATGACTCTAGGAGTATTCCCACACATCAAAGCAAGATAAAATAGGTCAAGAGACCAAGTTTAAACCCTTGAATCAAGGAAGCACCAAAATCATCCAAAAGAGAGAAGAATACAAAGGGGACAAATGATCTTTCAAGTAAGCATCACAAGATTGATTGATCACACTAGATGCTTACAAAGCCACTCCAACAAGGAGGACAAGAGCTCACACAAGAGTACACTCACAATCTCTCCAAACCCTAGCTTCTCCTCTCCTCTCATCCAAACCCTAGAAAATGAAGAAGGGAGCCAAATGAATGCTTAGGGGTTTTACATCTCCCCCCTTTCTATTTATATGAGAAGCCTAGGGTTTCACTTTTGGGACCCACTCACACATGGGACCCACACACACAACTATTGAAGCAATCTCCTGCTTCACCACGTGTAGGTTGATCAGCGGCTCTCATCACGTCGCCAAGTCTCTCCTGTCCAAATCCCATCGGAACCTCCTAGAGACTTGCACTGACTTCAGCACCGCCTGATCCAACTAGCTGCATCGAACTACCCGTTCGATCCATCTTGCCCATTCTGCACCATGCTTGAGTCACACGACCTTACCCGGTATCCATGATCGTTCTGGACCTCAGCTCTCCAAGCGTAGTCCCGATCCACCTCACCATTGACGTTGTTGACATGCAAGCCACCTACACAGCAATAGACAAATAAATCGTTTCCGGGAACAAGTACTTCACAACTTGACCCACGTTAGTTCCGCAATGCAATATGCAACAATAAAGCATTGAACTCCAAACATAAAACACATTCAAATCAACTCAATACCAACTTGGCTACCCTCCAAGCCATCGGCGGTTTGACCTCCCCACAAGGCCGGTCCGACCGATTCTAGGCCGGTCGGACCGACTCCACAACGGTGGTCGGACCGCCCGAAAAGACAGCCAAATTTTCAGCTCGAAATTCCGAAACCTTCTGGAAATTTAAACTGAATAGAACTTTTGACTGGGAGCTCCAAAAATGATGTGACCACATCCAGGAGACTCTCCTCACTTGCCTACATAACCTATTTTTGGCTCAGCTCCAAAAATCACTTTTCTTTTTGGCGGTCGGACCGGCAAGCACTGCCGGTCAGACCTTCCCACTGGCCGGTCGGACCGGTGACTGAGCCGGTCGGACCGCCCGTGACCTGACAGCCCTGGAGCAAACCCGAAAATGCGACAAATTGCAAACCAACAAAGCCATTGCCAATTGACTCATCATCCTGAGATCGTGCACATATCCTCACGATATCCACACCTTAATCTATCCGTTCGGGAAAAATAGTTCTGTCTTTTTAACTCAAGTAAAATTACCTTTTTGACTAAGTCAATTTCTGGTCAAATATAATATTAGTTGGAAAGACTCTTCTTCCAACCCTATTTTACGACATCTTTTTCAAGTAAGTTACTTTCACTTGAAGTTGGGGGGGGGGCTAGATGACGAGGATCTAATAATCCTCAATTAATTAAATTATTTATCTATAATTACTATTATAAATAGCAATAACTTCATGTTATTCGTAAGGATGCCCTTATCATTAATAAGGGAGAAGCCTAACCGAGTAGTCGTAAACCATTTTATGACCACCCTATTGAAGGGATACAGGTAGGCTACACTAGCTGGTGATTCATAAATTCTACCACGTAAACTAGAATGCCATGCAAGTAAGAGATCATAGATCATACCACTAGACGCGCAGGGCAGCAGAAGAAGAGTTAGAGCAGCTTGATCGAACGTAGAGCGCATCGATGTTGTGGTCATAGTCGATCGTCCAGCATTCTCGATGCCGATTGTCTCCTCCAGCAACCGATCGTGTTCCTCGTGAAGATCGCGTATCATCCTCGAGCGCAACAACAACCGCAATATGGCCTCAACGGTATTTACACATCCAGGGATGGAACACCGTACGCCGGTGTGCTACCACCAACTCGCACGGTAGAGCACTCGAAAAGATGACAGCTAGGGTTTCGGTGGAGTAACCCACGTCATGTGTATCTCTCGTGTATCCCAACAGCCTCATGCATCTCTTTATATAGTGCTCATGACGAATCCTATCCGAACATATTTATTTCAAACCTGTTAAGTGTGTGACTCGGTAGGTTTATGCGTAATCGGTTGTGACTCGAAAACACCTTTCCGACCATGAGTCGTTAGCGGTTCCTAGCAGGACATAACAACTCCCGAATACACATAAATTATATCGGATGAACCTTAATGCAATATGATCTATGACCAGGTCCTTATCACCTATGACTGGTTCGTATCTCTATACGACCAATTCATATTTAGTTATGACCACTTCGTATCTCTATAAGACCAGTTCATATTTAGTTATGACCAGTTCATGACTCCTTACGACCAGTTCATGACTACTTACGACCAGTTTACGACTACTTAGTGATTATGTTTGACCACTCTACGATTAGCTCATATCTCCATACGACTAGTCTGTATCTGTTCGAACTGAGCGACCTGCTTGTGTATTATCCATTTGCCTCACGATATATGATTGAGCTCAATGTGAGATAATTTGTCATCCATGGACTGTTCAATACTTTCTCGATCAAGTGTTAGATAACTTCATGTGGTTGACTCTTCGATCACTAGTGGTATGACCATGCACTTTCTTTATCAGACCATATCGAGCGGCCCAGAGATATCTATCCTATTATCTTGAGAGGGGCAAATATCATATCCAACCAGTCATATTCCTCCGCATGTTTCATAGCATACTCGAAAGTTGTCTTTATAACTACCCAGTTATGGAGTAGTATTTGACAACCCCAAAGTGCACTATTACATATGCATGAAAGTATGCTGATATCAGGTCTAAGGATTATATATCATCATTACTTGAAATCAATTGATGACACATAAAATCATAACAATGTCAATAGTGTCTCAAGCTAGGTCAATCCAACACCATGTTCTCTAACATATGTTCACATTATTGATTTGATATATCTATATCCATGACGAGTGAAATATGACCATCAATCAATACATTTGCTGAACGATATAGTCACTAGTGTTCCGACCAGTGACATCCGACAGAGATACATTTAGAACGACATCATAAAGTCAAAGAACTTCACCAACAAGTCACATACTTGTTAATCTTTATAACTAATGATTCATTCAATGAACAAAATAACATTTATTCTATAACTCATAAATATAGACGTGTAACAATTATCTCTATGATTGCCTCTAGGGCATATCCTCAACACCTATTTGGTCGTAAGTACTTTTATGACTATCTAGTGGCCGTAAGATTTTCTACGACCAGCTCATGATCGTAATCCTTACTACGATCACTTCATGGTCATAAGCTTTACTGCGACCAGGTCGACTACGACACCCTATAGTCAATAAAACCTACAAACATGTGGACCCAATTGACCAGTGACACTTATATGCTGTGTTTAATACACACAATAGTTAATATGTGTTGTTATACTCTAGAATAACTGAACGTATTAAGCATCTATCTTTGACATAACTGTAAGACGACGTGAGAGGATCAGTACGGTGAGACGTCTCTTGATATGGGACAACTGACACCCCTTCACATGCTATATAAGGAGTAAAGCCGGTCGACAAAGGATAAGGACAGCAAGAACAACAACAACGAAGACAAGATCAATAGACATAAGTCATTAAGCACTAGTTTAGTGATTTCTTCCTTGTTGTAAAACATAGTCAATACAACAACACAGGGGTAAGGTTATTATTCTATCAAGAGAAGATCTATTGTGTCTTTTTCTATGTGGTTTAAACCAAGGAGAGTGTTTAGCATTCATTCATAAGATCGATACTAAACCATTGACACACTTGCCAGCTCCGCCTTTGCGAGGAGCAAGCGTGCCGTCGAAGGGCGTCGTACAGGGAAGTATGAGGAAGAAAAAGGCGAGGAGAGTGATGTGTCCATCCACATCAGTGCAACTTGCTATCTTAGATACACGTCAACGCCACGTTATCCAAAACCATCTTAAATTCGGGTCAAGGTTGTGTTTTGCACTGATATTGATAGTAGATGATTGTATTTCAAACGGTTTTACAGTTAAAGGTTGAAAAGTGGACTTTGACGAAAGTTGAGGGTTAAAAAGTGTACCTTTTCCAAAATTGAAACATGCTGAAACTCCCATGAAATCTGAAACTTCTCATACGATGAAACTTCTCTTTATCCTGAACCGTGAAAAATGTTGAAACTTCTTGTCTTCTTAACCTAGAACATTGGTATGTTTCATTTTGTTAAACCGGAAACTACAAGTTTTGATTGGCCATCACAGAGGAGGACGGCAACGGACACATGTGCACGCGGACGGCTCGGAGGAAGACGACGACCAGCTTGCGCGTGTGGAGGTGGACGTCGACGGGTACCCACACATGCTCACGCAGAGGAAAATGGCAACACGAAGGTCTCGTGCTGGCGGACGGGTACTCGTACTGGAGAAGGAGGGCAGCTACGGCCGACAGCCTCAGCACGGGAGGCACGCGAGATCGTCTGATTAAAATTGATCGCACGGTCAAAACCAATCCGGTTGAGATGTGCTTCGAGGCTTATAACTAGAGTGCAATCTGACCGAATACATCGGAATGTATATAGGCGGATATCACTCGATCTGTATTCTATTATATATATATATATATATATTTCCTTTAAGTCGGAATTAGATACGGATAGTATTAGATACCTATTTCTTCATCTTGTATTTGCTCTGCGAGTTTTCGGTCGTTCGGTCGGATAGAAATTACCCACTTCTTTTGCACCCCTACACATGACATTAGAGTATTGGACTATAGGAGTGCAATTAAAGTGAACACGAAAAGACTAATCTCTGAGATATCGAAGGAAAAACACTCAGTATCCTCTGCCTACTCAGATGTAGTAATCCACCCATTTATTATCTTGTTTCTAAGTAAAATCACAACAAATTTTTCTCATACCACCTGACATGCGGACGATTATCGCTCATCTTGTATCTTATTTTGTATTTTTTTTTCCAGAGTTGGAGTCGGACAAAGATAGTATCGGATACCTATTTCTCTATCCCGTATTCACTCCGTAAAACTTTAGTCGGTCGGTCAAAAATTATCCACTCCATTCGCACCCTACTTATACGGTGCGCTAGTCACACATTTCTTTTTGAGCCCGAATATTAGAATTCCATTATACCACGGCCGACTAATCCTTCTGTGTTGAGTAAATCTTCACTTGTAGTAGATGCCCTGAGCATTACACATTTTTGAACGATCAATAGACCATTTTCCAATTAGCCGGCCGTTCCTGATTAATTGACCTTTTTTTTGTTTAACCGTAAAATCAGTTTATTTTTATTTGTTAAGTACAATTCGCTGGTTTATAATATTGTTCAACAATGTACACAATATGTATTTATATATATACTATTAAAAGAAGGAATTGGTGACGGTCCGTCCTCCCTCGTACGATGTGAGCCGTTAAATCTATCTTTCTTCGTGAGATGTAAGCCGTTCGATCTCGTTTTTCTCGGTTCCTCCCGTGCGTACGGTTGGCCACCCATAACCTCCTCTCCACTACCCCACACCACAACTGCCCAAACTGGTACGCAAGAAGCCCAAAGATTCCATCAATCTTTCCGAGAACGGGTTGCCGATGGATCACTTGTCTTGCATTTTAGGCTGAGCGCAACGACAGTTGACAAGATATAATTTTTTTAATCCGTAGCAAAGCACGGGCATTGAACTAATACTACTTAAAAGAAGGAATTGGTGGCGGTCCGTCCTCCCTCATGCGATGTGAGCCGTTAGATCTATCTTTATTCGTGAGATGTGAGCCGTTGAATCTCGTTCTTTCTCGGTTCCTCCCGTGCGTACGGTTGGCCACCCATAACCTTCTCTCCACTCTTCCACACCCCAACTGCCCAAGCTGGTGCGCAAGAAGCCTAAAAATTCCATCGATCTTTCCAAGAACGGGTTGTCGGTGGATCATTTGCATTGTAGTCTGAGCACAACGACGGTTGACAAGATATAATTTTTTTAATCCGTAGCAAAGCACGGACATTAAACTAGTATATATATATTAAGTGTAGACTATGTAATGCAAGTTATGATTAATTATGTTTCTTACAATGATAACTGATTGCAATACTGATAAATAAATTATTTTTAATCAATTTTGAGTATAAATTTATATGGCTATGAACATTTAATCATAATTCCGATTAATCAATCACATAATGATGTATCATTTTGGTTATTCACTGCACCGCTAGTGCTAAATACAGGCTATATTCTGCCTTACAACCAGCAAAGGATTCCTTAAAACTGTCCACAACAGAACAATCGCCTTCACCACCTATTCTTGGTCAACCGCTTCACCCCAAATCACAAACAACGAGAAAGAAAGAAGATGAAAGGAACGCAAGAAACAAACAGCAAAGGCAACCAACCCTTGACGCCCTAGACTGTTTCGACACCAAATCTTCTGGTGTTCAACTGCCATTCCCATGCCCCGTTTGTTTTTCCAACCAATTTGATCAGGGCTGCGCACCGAACTCCAGTTCCTGATTTAATTCCTGTGGTGATGATGGGTCGCCATGTTCTTGCCCTCTGCATTGTTAGGAGGTAAAAAAGAAGAACAAAGAGGCAATGGAGGGGAACAATCTTCTGCATTTTCTTGATACCCCAAACGCACATTACAGCAGGTGTGTATTTCCCCTCTGATTTGTGGCTGTAGTTGTAATTTGGCAAATGTAACCCTCGTTTTTTTCTTCTTCACATTTCTCCTTTCGGCTCGTGTGAATTCGGTAGTAATCTGGTTTCTCTAAAAATTCGGTAGGAATTTGCAATTTGACGTTTTCCCCCTTTTTTTTGTCTGTAAGGAAATGCGATGAATTTGCATCCCAACATGATAGTGGTTACCACTCTGATACATCAGGTTTGTCCCTCCTCGTGTTCCTTTTTCCCTTCGTGATTCTGCTTGTACAAACTTTGATTAAGATGCCCAATTTATTGAGATTTCTTCAACGTTAATGAATAAATGTTTCGTATTCCTATTGAAAATCACACATCTTGATTTTTTTTAATTAAGAATTTAGCATTTTATTGGAGGATTCCAACATTTGTTGAGCCTTGTAGTCTGCAGAATTAATTTTCCCCCATTTAGTTTCAGCCATTGATTTCACTTCTTGTTTGTATTGCTTGTGAGCACTATTTATCTCAATGGTTTCAGGTCACACTGCCACTGCCATTTTAAGTTGCATTGCATACCTGAAACTAAAATCTAGCATATTGTGCGACATAAGCTATTAATTAGAAGGACTTGACTATTTACCACATTTCAGTTTGATACTTATAAAATACCACAAACTTCGCGGTAATAGATAATATAATATGCCACATCTTTCCTTTGTCATTTTTTTTTGCTATTCTCGGGTTTTTAAATCGATTTTCCTCTCATTTGGGCTTAACCCGCATGGTGAAATGACTTATTTGCCCCTCCACCGGTCTGGCTAAGTGGTTGGGTTGAGCCAGCCCGACCCGACCACTCCACTCTCTCGCTCTCTGCTCTCTCCCAACCAAAGCGGCGGTGGCCAAGGCGACGGCTGCCTCCTCCCCCAAGTCCATCGGCGATTGGCAGAAGCTTGGGGTTTCAAGTGTCCTAATCCTCTTGACTTGGTATGCAATTGCTATATGATAGCTGGTGGTATCCTCCTTTGTAGCCTTTCCCCAATCCTCCTCTTCTCAAATAGCACCATAACCATCTCCCTTGTCTTGTTTGCTAGTTCATCAAGAGGCAAATCCTTTATGTCCTTCACCCAGCCGTTGAATGACTCTGCAAGGCTGTTGTTTATGTAGTCACACTTGATATATCTGCAAGGCTGTTGTTTATGTAGTCACACTTGATATCTGTGTTGAAGCTGAACCTCATCCACATCAAATTGTGATGCCTCTAAACGTAGTCAACCACCTCGGGACATGCTTGCAGCACCTTGCCTTTGTAGTATTCAAACACCTCATGCCTATATGCCCTAGCTACAGGCCACATATGGCCAAAACTATCACCATGGAACTTTTTGACAAAATTAATGATCAGGTGCCTAAAGCACTCCCTCTGTTCTGCTTGAGGGAAAACCTTCTTAACGGCATTTTCCAGACCTTTGTAGGCATCTGTTCAAACAGCCAGTTTAGGAGATTCACCTACTGCCCTCTGCAATTACCTAAAAAACCATGTCCAATTATCCTCAGTTTCTGAGTCAATGAACCCAAATGCTACAAGGAACATCCCGTTATGTCCATCTAAAGCTGTACATCCAGCTAAATGCCAATTCCACTTGCCATTAAGTGCAGTTGAGTCTATACTAATGTATGATCTACATCCATTTTAAAAACCCTCAATGCAATAAAGAATTTATGGAAATAAAGTTTACCTTTGACTCTCTTATTGTCAATCTCTACAAAACTGGCTGGTCCCTCAACTCAACCTCAGCCTTGAAGTTGTATAGATACTGAAAGCTTTGATCCCAGGTCCCATATAGGTCATCCACTGTTCTCTGTCTTCCCTTCCATACCGTGTCATAAGAAATGGTAACATTGTAGTTATCCTGCAGCGTCCCTTGCATCTCCTTGGCACCCATGTTGGGATTGGTCCTCAATATAGATACTGCCTTGTCTGCCACCCAGGACTAATATGCCCTAGTACTCTTGATCCTACTGCTTGAGTAACACGCATGATCTCCCTCTATCTTGTGCACCTGTACAACAATTGGATGGATTAAGTACAAGTTCATAAACAAATAATTCATGCATAACAATTTCAATTAGCAACAAAATTAGTACCCTGATGGTTTTATTATCTACCATCCTGCGAGCTAGAATTTTCCAAGGGCACCCTTTAGCTCTACAATACCCCATTAACCTTGTAGGGTCAGATGTTGTTGTTCCGATGTCAAACTCCTCATTTATGGCACACTGTCTAATTGCCAGTCTGAGCTCTTTCAGTGAAGGAAACTTGCTGCCTCTCTCCACCTTTGAGTGTTCCCTGTCATAAGTAATATGCTGCTCCTCAGGAATGAGATCATCCACTGGAATTGCTGCCCCTTCAGTGCCAAGGAGCATCAACACCAGTAGCAGCACCACCATCTGCATGTGCACTACCATCAGCAGCATCAGCCCTTGCTCTGTCATCCTCATCTCTCAGCCCCAAAAGAAATACATTTCCTCCTCAGTCATAGGAACATCTCTGTCCATACCATCAGGTCCTTGAGTAATCTCAATTGTTGACCAATCCACTATATATTGAGTAATATCAAGTGTTGACCAATCCATACCATCTGCATGTGCACTACCATCAGCAGCATCAGCCCTTGATGTTGTTGCTGCTGCTGGTGGTGTAGCTGCAGAAGGAGTAGTGGAAGTCTCAGCTCCTTCATCACTGACATTGCAGAACACATCCCCTTCAGCACACCGATTGACCAAATCCACGGCAACACTGGACTAGCTAGACAGATTGGCACTAATATCTATGATTTCCACTAAGAAGCATATCCATCTACTCTTCGAGCGGCTGTTAATCTCCTCCATCAACTGGATCGAGTGTTGGATCCTTTCCATCCCACCATAGACCCTGTCACTGCACCACAATTGGGCCTCCAGACATGAACCCCAACTTGTCCTCTCACCTAGCTGTTCTAACAGCTTAGCAAGCGTAAACCCAGACAAATTGACATCCCATTCCAGGTCTTGCTGCTCATATCTTCATTCGCTACCGTCAACAAGCCTTGGAATGTACGACGGAATTCTAACAGCTACTTTAAATGCTTTGTCCGTGTCAATCCTACTTAACACGGGGATAAAGAAAATCAAAGTACAACAGTTAGGGGCGTGCTATTCGATCTTTACTACGTTCGACTCAACTAAGAAGGACTGTAAAAGGAGGGAAAAATTGTGCAAACAACAAGAACAGAGGGAAGTTTCATACCCCTTTGGATCCATTTTGCTCCTCACGGACTCTCGACCTCACCCCATCTAGCAACCTAGGGTTTTGCGGTTTGGAGCAAATATATCAAAAATTAAACCAAAAGGAGGGTTCAAGAAGGAAGGGGAACATATTCGGAACGAGGAGGATACCTGCTTTCGATTCGGCAATGAACCACTGCCGCCGGACTTGGGGGAGGAGGCCGCCGTCGCCTTGGTCGCCGCCGCTTTGGTCCGGAGAGAGCAGAGAGCGAGAGAGTGGAGTGGTTGGGGTTGGGCTGGCTCGACCCAACCACATAGCCAGCCTGGTGGAGGGGCAAATATGTCATTTCACGTGTGGGTTATGGCCAAAAGAAATAAAAATCGATTTTAAAACCCAAAAATGGCAAAAAAAAAAAAAAGGGGGCAAGGAAAGATGTGGCATACTATCTATTACAACGAAGTTTGTGGTATTTTATCAGGTGCCAAACTAAAATGTGGCAAATAGTCAATTCCCTCTATAAATTAAATTAAATGGCCTTTTATGGTTCATGTTAATTAGATGGACTTGTGAGTACAATCTACTTTGTTTGTTTACCTGGCAATGGATGATTCCTGTGCTTCCATTGCACATGGCCACTATGCTGCAGCTTGCAAATGATCATTTCCATGCTTAACAGATACAGGTCCGGTTAATGCAAGGGAAAGATTGGAACATCTGTTGAACCAACCTGCTAACAGGTTCTGCGCAGATTGTGGTACCCCAGATCCAAAATGGGCGTAAGTATCAACTGTTTTACATATAAGCAACATTCTTCCTGAATTTTCCATGTGGTTTATGCTTTCAAGAAATATCTAGGGTTGTCATTCACTCTTCTGATCTAAAAGAGCTATCATACTTAGTTTTTGTGCTGTATTTTATCCTGGGCCTTGCAGTTATAACTTATTAATTGATATTGCAGAACTGTTTTAAGCCAATTTGAGGACTTTTAAGTGATTAACATTGCTTTATAGCTAAATGGCCTATATGAAAATCTGAGGCAACATAACCAAAGCTTATGATGCATGTTAGATCAGATGCTGTTTCACCAGGCTTGTGTTTCTTCGTGAGCGATCCATTACAAAGATACGGATTTGGCTGATGCATGGCCATACTTTTGGTTGAAATATTTACCACTTCTTGTGATTATATTTCAGATAGTGCTCCAGATTTTTTCACTACCATTAACTGGTGTGGCACTTGCAGGGCCTTGCCTTTTGGTGCGTTCATTTGCATTAAGTGCTCTGGTACTCATAGAAGTCTTGGAGTACACATATCAAAGGTGCCCAATGGATCTTTTGTAGTTTTCTTTGTTGTATCATCTGCCCATCTCCAATTTTATGTCAGCTCTATTGATTCCAATTCAATGTTTGGAGGTGTTCTTAGAAAGCAAGGCTTGCTAAGATACGGATCAATTAAACATTTAGTCTCCATAAGACCAATAACTGTACACTGCAGTCACTAAATATTTTCCTTATCAAAAGCATGTACTTGCTATGTGAAATGAGCTAATTCGTAATGATAATAATACTCTAATTTTTCCCATAAAGCATAAGTATATGGTGAATATTTTGTTAGCAGACCTCGTACTGAACTAATCAATTGTTCATTGTTGAATTGAGGATAGGTGATTTCAGTGAATCTAGACGAGTGGACGGATGAAGAAGTCAATTGTTTAGCCGATTCAGGTGGGAATGCTACTGTGAACACAAGATATGAGGCCTTTTTACCTGAAAACTTCAAAAAACCAAGACAAGATTGCGCTGCAGAGGAGCGTGCTGATTTCATCAGGTACTCTTCGTGTTAGTTTTTTATCATTACTTTTCTGTTGACTCTGTCTGATGAAACTATGCTCTCTTTGTGTCTATATATATGCAGGAAAAAATACGAGCTTCAACAATTTGTTTCTGATCCACAGTTTTCATGCCCTTTACCATACAATAGCAAACATGCAGTAGATAAACATCATCACCAGCAATACACCAGCATCCGACATGGAAAAGGTCATTCTTTCAGGAATAGCTGGAGGAGAAAGGACTCAGATCACAAAGGACTAAAGAAAATGGTTCGATGAACTCTCATGTCTTGAGTTTTTCAAGTATATACTGCAATTTATACACTACCTTTACTGTAAAGTGTCTACTTTGTTTCAGATGGATGTGGGCATGGTAGAATTCGTTGGATTAATTAAGGTCGATATCATAAGGGGCACAAATCTAGCTGTTCGTGATGTTATGTCAAGTGATCCATATGTTATGCTTAACCTAGGACACCAAGTAAGCACATTTTATTGACAGATATGGCAACTTAGTTGTGCAAAGATATACTTTTTTTGCTTCCAATTTACATTTCAACTTTTTAGTCCATCAAAACAAAGGTGATAAAGAACACCCTGAATCCTGTATGGAATGAAAGACTAATGCTATCAATCCCCGACCCGGTGCCGCCTCTTAAACTGGTACGTGTTCTTTTGTGTGGAGAATTGAAGTTTAATCGCAACTAAATGTCTAGTTTTTTTAAAAAAAACCTTGGTCATGTCAATGGAATGTTGTGGCTATTATCTTCACCCAGTGGCATAGCTTTATTGTGCAATGTGTGTGCACATTGGCACTCTTATCTTTGGTGTCTAAGACTATTGGTTGTTCTATATTGAAATATGTATTTATTTAGAGTCTAAATTATACTCAGGTATTAAAATATGTATTTAGTGCCTAAACTGATCTCGGATATTGGCATATGTATAGTTATGCCTTCATTATCTAATAGTCTAGATTTATGGAGAAGTGGTAGACTGCATTTTTGTTTTGGTTGGCACTGAAGTACGAGTTCTTTAATGAGACCTAAACATTTGTTATAGAAAGGATGGGAATAGGGAATAGCCATTGGGCTTCAAATGGTTTGTAGAATTCGGGAATAGTTGTGTGTGACCCGTATGAAATTCGGGTGGCTCAAAGCGAGGGTTAGGGTTCGTGGTGGTGGATAGAACGGGGTGGCTCGATACCATATGAAATTCGGGAATAGTTGTGTGTGTGTGTCTTATAGGATCCTCACACTCTTTATTTATAGTCTAAAGATTGAATCCAACTCTAATACAAAATTAAATCCGATCCTAACATCATTCGTTACTTGCTCCTAATACTAACTGGCCAACATGTCTCATGTCTCTATTTAAGACTTCAAATTTTGCCAGTGAGTTCTTGTTGAATGAAAAGGTCTAAAATTTCAATTCTGACCGATCTGCTTTCGACCTCCTAACAGCAAGTATTCGACAAGGATACGTTCAGCTCTGACGACCGAATGGGGGAGGCTGAGGTTGACATCCAGACTCTGATATCTGCAGCAAAAGAGTATGAGAACTCGACCATCACCGATTCGATGCAGATCTGCAAATTGTTGGCAGGAGATGACAGCATGCTCGCCAAGGACAGCGTCATCTCAATCGTGGACGGCAAGGTGAAACAAGAGATCACATTGAGGCTTCAGAACGTCGAGCATGGGGAGCTCGAGATCGAGCTCGAGTGCGTGCCCCTGAGTCAGTAGCTTCTGTATTTGCTGGGACGAAATGCTCCATTGCTGTGACGCGAACACTGCTTTGTAGTAGTACCCAGAGACAATTGCTTGTGTGTTTATTCCATGCCTGTAATTGTCAGGTTGAGGGCTTTCATGTATGACATATGTTGAATAGATAGGAAGGGGACAACTGAATCATCTAAATAACTCTAATTTTAGGCTTCAATATTGTTTTGGACCGGTTCCTGTTCTACATATAATAGGAAGCATTTTTTTTCTACTCCCAGGAGTAGTTAACGCTATACTGTATCTCATAACGTATAGAGTATCTTAAACAACCATGCAGTTTATAAATATATAAGACCCCTCTAGGTGGTATTTACACTTTTTAGGGATGACTAGTAGGGTGCCTGTGTGTTGCGACAGAATCTTATATTTTGAACAAAATAATTTTCATATTGTGTGAAGCATATGTACAACACTGGAGCGGGAGTTGGGCGATTGTCCTGCTGCGTAGAGTAAACTTTTTTTTTTATTAGTTAAGATAAGATAAGATATATACAATTTTTTAGACATATTTTTTATATATGCGAATACGAAGGTATTTACAAAATACGCTAAAAACTATGTACTCTCTTACAAAATTTTCTTGTGATTCACATGTGAGTATCTTATAATTAGTATACAAGTGTATCCAAAGTGATAAAGGAGTATACCAAGTTCATTTAGGTGGTATATATGTAATATCCCAATTTTTTCTCTTTTTAAAAATCTATTTCAAATTAATTAATTCAAAGTGTTGGATTTCTTTTGGAGTTTTTGCATTCATTTAAATCATAATCCAAATTCTTTCATCTCAATTCAAATCTTGTCTCCAAATCCAAATTTCATCATTTGAATTATTCCTAGAATTCTCTCTTGGGCCAAAGCCCATTTCTTCGGCCCATTTCTTTTTCTTTGTCTTTGCTCTATTCTTGCCTGCTCGCACTCGACTGTGTTCTTCAACCACGCCGCGTCCCAACTACCCCCGTGGTCGCGCCTGTCGAAGTCAGATTTGCGCATGGCCGCACCCATGCGCGCTCGGCTGTGCCCTGGGCGTGACCCTGCTCGCGCCACACACATGAGTCATGGTTGCTTCGACCACGTCGTGCCTCCGCGCCGTCATCAAGTCCCGCCATCATCGCGCTTGTCAATGCCTCCGTTACCGCATTTCATCATCAGTGCATTGCTATTTGGCAGCTTTCAAACCGAGCCGAGAATGTCTTCATCGATCGTTCTCACGCCACGCCTCTCGGTGCCCCATCCGAGCCCATAAATTGAAGCTCAAGACCTCGCTCACCCTTCGCACCCCTCTAAACCCCATAGCCACCAAAGGTTCGTCGCCGTCGAATTCGTCGTCTTCCCGAGCGCCGGCCGCCACCTCGTCTTGTTCTCTCGTCGCTCTGTTGAGAATTTCGTACCCCGAACCACGTCACATCGTGTTCCCGTGCTACGTGAACTTTTCGCCTCAATCAATTTCAAATTTGGTCAGATCATCGCCGGATTTCGTTGTTTCCTCCATCCGTCTCGAAAGTCCACCATCACCCGTTCTCCTTTTCTAGTGAGCTCTCGCCTTTTGGACTGCGCCATGTTGTGTTCCCGGTCTCCCTCTACCCATCCCCCAGCTCCTTTTGGCCGCATTGCCCCTGGACCAAACTGTCACTGTCGCCACCATCTTTCACCACCGTCGTCGCCTTGTTGCCTCGACCACCCTGCAAACCCAACCCACCCAACACACTCCCCATGCCCACGCAGCTCACGTGTGCTCGCCTCCCCTAGTGTGCCACCGCGTCGCCGGCACCGTCACGCGCCCATGCACCAAAGCCGCCGCCGTCACACCCGTGCCGCCCCGGCGATACCCGGAGGTCGGAACCCCTCCGGGTTACATTTTTGAGGTTGGCCAGCTCTCCGCGCGCGCGCCGCCACCGGCGCCTTGCGCCCGAGCCACCCACCCTACGCTGTGTTTCTTCCTCTGCTTATTCTCTATTTCACCCCGTTTCTCTCTTACACATGGACCCCCACACGTCAATCTCTAACTCCATTACACACTCTGTCACTAACACTTGGGCCCAGGTCTCATACAATGTGAATTTGTTATACTAAAACAAAAAGGAGTATTCCTCTTCCTCTTAATTTTCATGATTTTTCGTTCGGGCAAATCTTTCGGGAGTTCGTTCTCTTCCGTACGAACTCCGAATCAATCGATTCTTGTTCCTAAATTTATAATATCTCTATTAGTACTAATTTTGTAATTTATTTATTTTTGTATTATTAATATGTCTCAATTCACGCATGTAGAGCCCGACACTACCGAAGCCACTTTGGACCAACCGAACACGTCAACCACCAACTTCAATGAAGACAAGTCTCCTTTGAACATTTTGTACCTATGATTTCCAAATTATGTTTTTAATTTCAAAAGTATTACGCATTTGCTATTTACATAAAATGATGAGCGTAAATCCTAGAATGTTAGTTAAACCTAAAATTGCTAATGTCTTCATTTGACAATTGTTATCTATATACCTTTGTCACCCTAGCATAGCCTTTCAGCAATAATATTACAATGTTGTGGAATAGATAAAAATACTAGAATTGCTTAGACATGCTTTATTCGGTCATAATCACCCATTGGGGGATCATTATTACCCTTTATGCTAAAATAGTTTTAGAAAAATGGTGGAAATTTGTTTAGACTGGGCGAGTGACATGAGTTTCGACTGTCTCACCTTTGTCGATTAAGGACTGACGATTGTGTCTATTCAAACCGAGCAATACCACATGTCCTAAATGGGAAGGACCTAGCTAATTAATTTACTAAGTCCAGACATTTAGCTCGCAGACGGTAGATGGTAGGAGTTACCTGGGTAGTGCAGACGATGGTAATTGAGGTCCATATCTGGGTAAGTTATCCCCCACAATAGTAGGTTTCGAGTTGATGGTAAATGACGTCTATGACTTGGGATCAAGCTCATCAGGCGGGGTATGTAAGGATAAAGTATTGTAAAAGCCTTATGATAATCTCTTAGTCACACGCCTAAGGAAGCGTGTCATGGCTAACATTATAAGTCGATTATCTCGTGGGGGTTAAGCTGTATAACCTCTGCAGAGTGTAAAACTATTTGAATAGCCGTGCCCACGGTTAAGGGCGGGCAAGGTGCGTTTTCACATGGTAGATTTTAGTTTTATTTTCAATGAATTATTTTTGGAAATTCGGGAGTAGTTGGAACTCTTAGATTGTTGTGCTAGCAGCTAGAGCCAGTTGGGCAGTTAGAGCCCTACTCATTAAAAACTTGGCACATAGAGCCTCAATACTAGTGATCGGTAGCTAGAACCTTCACTAGAGAATTAGTTTATTTTATTTAATGAAACTTCATTTGTCAAATGTGCTTTGTGAAAATTGTTGAAATATAAAATATTGCTTTGTGCAAAAGAACCCTATAAGCCCATTTGTTAAAGCTATGCATATGCATATTTCTCAAGACTTGTTGAGTACTTTATGTACTCGTGTGCTACAATCAAAATAAATATCAGAAGCCTTCAATGATGCCGAGGACGATTACGACTTCTACGCCTAAGGGTTTGACGAAGGACATCCGGAGTACTAAGTTGCACTCCCCAGTCGAATGCCGGTGGTCGATTCGATGGGCCATCTCGGAGTTTACTCTTTTATTATTTCCACTTCTGTAAGACTTGAGGTCATGCGACATTTACTGTAATAAGTGGCCTTAAGGCCGGTATTTTGTTATTAATTTGATGTTAAATCGTGATTTGAACTTGTTATCAGCTGTATCCACTTTGTGCACTAGCTACTGATCATGGATTGGTGCAGAAATACACAGAGGGTTCAGATTAAAAAATATGGTCCCGACCATATCAGAGGTGGAGTAACTACACCCAGGAGTAGAAGATATTTGTACTCACACCTAAACGAACTCGACATACTCTTTTATCACTTTGGGTATACTGTTATACTAATTATAAGATACTCCAATGTGAACCACAGAAAAAATTTGCAAGGGAGTCCATATTTTTAGCGTATTTTATGAATACATTTATATTCACACATAAAAAAGAGTATGTCTAGAAAATTGGACATACCATCCTGAAAGAGTGTAAATACCACCTCGGTAGTCTTATACACTCGTATACTACGCGTACATACCGAGCTATACCCAATGTGATAAAAGTGTATGTCAAGTTTGTTTAGGTGGTATATCGGAGGTATGAGTAACTGCACCTGAGAGTAGAATGTATTATTTATATGTATATACATATGTATATATACATATATAAATACATATATATATATACACACACACACACACGGTAGCGCTATTCAGGGCTCATGCGCTGAATAGCTATTCTGCGCATGGGCTACTACTGGCTGCGCTACTGCAGAAGGCACCACCCCATGCTCCCCAAGACTACACGAGGCGCCACTCGCAAGCGCTTCCCGCATGGGATCAGTGGTAAAACACACGCGCATGCATTGCAATTGATCTTTGTGGTAAAAGTCTCAAGATCATTCAATAATCGGTTTCTTGTTTTGTATGTGAATGGCAAGAAACCCATGCATATCACTGTTTTGTACATGAATATTTCTTTTCTTATTTTAGCAATAACTTTTTATTGGAAGCTCCGATTCCCGAACGGTTTATACCGACAGCTTAGAGACGACGAGGGTAACATAATGATATAAGTCTCGCAAATAAAAATATCTTTGTGTGTTTACTAAAAATGATTTACAACATCGCTAAAAGAGATTTACTACCACCTTCACATGACTTTGCTGCCATCTTTGCCAACTAGTCCCAGCAAGTAGACAACCAACTAGGAAATAATCGGTTTCTTGTTTTGTATGTGAATGTGTCTATCTTGTTTTAGCAATAACTTTTGATTGGAAGCTCAAATTGACAAGTAGTTTTCACTGGTAGCTTGATGACGATGAGGGTAATAGAATGATATAAGTCTCACAAATAAAAATCTCTCTGTGTGTTTACTAAAAAATATTTACTGCATCAATAAAAGAGATCTACTACAGGCTCCACATGACTTTACTGCTCCGTTACAAAAAGATTTACTGCAATCTCCACATGACCTTTTTGCTCTATTACAAAAAATATTTACGAAAACATCCACGTGACTTTAGTGCACTGTTACAAAAAAATTTAATGCAACCTCCACATGACTTTATTGCCATCTTAGCCAACTAGTACAGACAAGTAGACAACCAACTAGCAAACGATCGGTTAGTTGTTTTGTACACGAATGTTTCTTTTCTTATTTTCATAATAATTTGTTATTGGAAGCTCCGATTCACGAACGGGTTTTACTGGTAGCTTGGTGATGACGAGGGTAACTTAATGATATAAGTCTCGCAAATAAAAACTCTCAGTGCTTTTACTAAAAAATTAATGCTTCGCTAAAAGAGATTTATTGCAACCTCCACATGACTTTACTGTCATATTAGCCATCTAGTACAGACGAGTAGACAATTAACTAGCAATCAATCGGTTCCTTGTTTTGTACATGATTGTTTCTTTTCTTGTTTTCGGAAATAATTTTTGTTTGGAAGCTCTGATTCAAGAACGGTTTTCACCGGTAGCTTGGTGACAACAAGGGTAACATAATGATATAAGTATCGCAAATAAAAATTTCTATGTGTGTTTACTAAAAAATATTTAATGCATCACTAAAATAGATTTACTTTAGCTTATCGAACCGCTTCTTCAGGGCAGCCCACAAAGCTAGTGCATTCTTCTCTGCTATATACACATTCTTGAGCGTTAGGCAGAGATGATGTCTGAGAAAGTGAAGTGCCTAATCATTTTCCTCAGTAGTGGGATTGGCATCCTGCGAGGTGCCAAATCTGATAGCCGCACGAGCTTCCTGGGCCCAAGTATGATCTCAACGTCTAATGCCCAAGTCAAGTAATTCTGGCCATGCTAGGCCAGCTCTTCGAACTCCTGATTCGTGATGCCAGTCATCTTCATATTTATGCAAAGAGTTCATAAGATTACTGCTGGTAATTTGCATAAAATAGTTGTAAGTAATGGTACAAAAATTCTCATAATGTTACGATATTTTTCTATACATTTTTCACGATTTACTACTATTTTCAGCGATTAAAAGCAATATAAACAATTATAGATAATCAAAATAGTAAATACAATATATAAATTGCATAGAAATAATAACAACGAAGTTAAAAATGCTTCAAATACTCAAAATGATTAAATTGAATTCCCGAGTCTATTTTCTGCTGTAATATGAATTTTTGGCGAATTCTATAATTTTCAGGGGTTAACTGCTAAATTTCAATTATGAGAAATTTCCCGTGCAATTTTCAGAAAAACCGAGGGCCATCTTGTAAAATTACCTTTTTGTTTTTTCCTTTTTTCTTCTCCTTGAGAATACTTGGGCCGGGCCCATTTGGCCTATACAGCCCATGGGGTGACGGGGTCAAAGGGGTGAGGGGTTGGGAAACCCTACCCTTGTTTAGACAACGGCGTGCTACATGCGCGCGGGTGGTGCGGAGGCGGCCGGGAGCAGGCGTGGCATGCGAGCGCAGCTCTGCAGGCTGTGGGTGCGTGGGGCGTAATGCGGCGGCCGACACCGTGTACATGTGTGCGGGCGCATGTGCCGGCGGGAGCTAGCGGCGCAGAGCCCATGCGGCGACGCGCAGGGGCACCGCAGTCGCTAAGGTGTTGACGTGGCTTTGGGCGCGCGATGAACGGCGGCGCTGCCGCCGAGCGCAGAAGCGTATGGCGCGTTATGCAAAGGACTGCATGACGCGACGGCCATGCAGGCGGCAGAGGTGCACCGCGCCCGTGGCGGTCGGTGGTGGTTTTTTCTTTTCTTTGGGCATCAATGAATAGTGCAAGCAACAATCCCTCATTTTCAATCAATCTTCTGATCGGCATTGTGCCGGCGACTACAAATCGGCTCGCGAAGATTAGAGGAAGTTTACAATCTACAATCCACAGTACAATCGACATCTACTCCTTCATGCAACCTACCGATCGGCATTGTGCCGGTGACTTAAAGTTGGCTCGTGATATATTAGAGTGGATTTGCACCGTATGAAATAATCTAGAAAGCCAAATTTGCGGAATTGAAAGCAATCTAGAAAATATGATTTGATCTATGAGCGTCGTGCTACGACGGTTACCTTCGATCCGAGTAGAGTAGGCCTAGAGGTAGGCCGGAGTTGATCGTGCTGGTAACGTGTTGAGCAACCGTCGCTGGCGAGTCCAGTCCGAGCAATCACCTCGTAGACAAGCGTAGAATCACACAGAATAATGCAAGAACAAATAGTAGATTGAACACAGAGATATGGATGACTTCTTTCTTCTCTTCTCAAAAGTACGTACAATTGTTGGGACCCCCTCCTATAAATAGTCTAGAGGTAGATGAGTAACCCATCATAGGCTAGGCCTGCAAGGTCTGGTCAGATTTCTTAACAATGATATCCATCACTGTTGTGTTAGGATGAACCAATTAAGTATATCATCATCACTCTGCAGAGTTCAAGTTTGAAAAAAATCTAACTTTACTTCAAGATTATTTACTCTGTGAACATGGGATGTTGTAAATTAGGTTGCAGCTAATTTGTCTAACCTAGAAAAGGAATTCTTTTACGTAGAAACTTAAAATAGTGCTCCTTTGTAACCCTCTTTTCCTTTTCATTTCCCCTATTTTACTGTTGCCTTCTTTTATTTGACGATACTGTGTTAGCCATAAGCCGAATCTTGTGTTTTTTCAATTCGTTTGTTTCTTGGATGACACAACCTGTCAGTCAGTCCTGTATTTTTCAACACATCTTTCTGGTTGAGTTCAGTTATTTTTTATTGCACAATTTGGAAAACTCAGCTTTTGAAAATTGAAAAAATGTATGGAAATTTAGATGTTGTCTCTGTTCTTCACTTTGGGAGGTCGCATTGGCAAAATGCTGGCTTAACAAGTTGGAGCTGGAGGAAAGGAGTTTGTCTTGGTTATCTGTACAGCTGTACTATGTTTTGTTGAGTAGTGTAGGAATTGATTGTATGATAGCCTTATCTGTTGCGCTAGCTACCGTGTAAATCTCTTTTAGGTAATTGATGGATATAGTTTTATTAGCTGTTCTCGTCCATATTTTGGCGAGTGGATTCGCCAATCAAGTGCTGGATGGATGTCTCTGTTTGAACGATTCGAGTTTTTGGGCTGAAATGACATTTTTTTTTTCTTTTTTAAAAAAATGAATCAACAAAATCAGCCTGCGTGAACCAAATAGAAAAAAAACACCCTTTACTGTGCCAAATCACCGTGAAAGACGACGTGCCACGTAAAATCAACGTGGAAAACCTCCTGCCGTGGTCTCAGTTTACAGTATATAGCTTTCCATATCAATTTTGAGCAGCACACTGCCTTCCTCGGTGATTTGGTGTGGTAACAATGTCATTTTTGTCACTCACGGTCATCTTTCATCCCTCAACATTTCACAAAGCCTAAGGTCCTATTTCACCCGGGAATTACAACCAAAAAAGAAAAGAAATTATCAACTTAGGGTTTCATTTGGAATGCAGAAAATTTATAGGGCTTTCATGTGAAACAATTTCCGCGTTCTAAACTGGACCTTAATACAGGAGACCATGACGTTGTGACACGCTGATTAAAGCGATCAAACACGAGAATCGGATCCATGACACATCACCTATTCTAACATGAACTGATACGATTCATCAGACACCAAACTCCTAACACCCTGACTTGTCAAGTCTTAACTCGATTCTGATTCTAGTCCAGAAGAAAGTGGCAACACCTTAAAAGCAAAGCATCTTTTAGACAGCTAACGACGGCAGCTAATCGATATGAAATGATGCATCGCGACGCTCTACAACGTCAACATACCTGGGGGAACACCGAATTAACCTTTTCCACTCCAGCATTACTGGAGCACATAATAACCAAAAAAAAAAACATTACATTAAACAAATAATTTTCCTAAATAAGCCACCACACAATTATTCCATTTTGTCCGTTGAACGAGGGATATACCTAAAATCACCCATGTAATAGATGCTCCCTCAAAGGATTTATTTTCCTAAATAAGCCACCATACAATCATTGATATATATTTATGGTTTTGCTAAATAACATTCGGTTGTTTTCATTTGTCAAAATAGTCAAATTTTCATATGTCCAATATGCTTTGAGATTTGCACTTCTTCTCATCTTATTAATTGGGTCCGAATTTATTATGATTTTTTTTCTTTGAAACATAATGAGTTCACCACAATGATATATTTTGTTGGTTTGTTTTTGTTTTTGCTCAATCTCTCAAAGTATATGTTAGATTTTGAATAATATGATGGAAATATGAGTTATTAAGACCTTCGAGAATAATTACAGTGACTACGAACAAAAATTACATAAATAATTTACAGTAATTTATGTATAATGAAGCTGTAAATGAACTAAATTTGATTGTTCTGAGCTAAAAAAAATAGTCGAATCTTGTATAGACAGACCCATATATTTAAGTACATAAATTGACTACATGAAAATAATATCATCGGATTCGTCTTGCAAAATACTTTCGTAATATATAATTTTTATTAACTTTTTGCTAGTATATCATCATACAATATCACAACCAAAGTGTTATATCAGAGATCATAGAAAGTTTAAATAGAATTACATTTTGGGATGGAGGGAGTATGTTCTATAAACTTGAGGCACTTAGAAAAGAGGTGGTTAGTAGTCTTGTTAGCCCTAAAAAGGGCGACAAGCCTATTGGCAGGCCTGCTGTCCAGTAGAAGGGGGTACAGACTACGCGGTTGTTTGGTTTATGGCCTGAGAGCCGTGCCTAAGAAAAAGTGGTGCCTGAGAGTAGTCTGAGAAGAAGATGATTTTTGCCTGGTCAGGCAAGCCTGGAAATGTGGTGTTTTGTTGGTAATACGTGCCTAGAGATAGAAAATACGTTTTCAAAATAAGAAGTGTAAAAACCAGAAATACGCTTCCTTCCTTCGTCATCCTCTGTTCTTCCGGACATCGATTTGGAGGCGGCTCGGCACCGGCAGGGACTCCTCGTCGACGAACGGGGTGGTCAAAAATGGGTTGCTGGCGGTGAGGAGGTCAGGATGACGCGCTCAGGGAAGTAAATGAACACGTCGGCGAGGAGATCGACTGAGGAGGCGGCAGCCGGCTTTGGGGAGGATGAGGTCGGTGGCGTCTCGGTGACACTCGAATGAAGATGATGAGAGCACAACGTAGAACACAGACACACGATTCCAACGGTGAAGACGGCACAGGCGGAGGACGATTGACGGTGGCGGAATGCGACGGAGAAGAGCTTGCGGCAGTGGCGGCTTGTCGCTGGATTGCGACGAGATGGAGGTGAAACTGGGGCCGACGGCATGGGGCTTTTGGAGAGGAGCTCGGGGCGAAGAGGATGACGCGCTCGGGAAGTAAACGAACTCATCGGCGATGAGTTCAACAGAGGAGGCGGCGGTCGGCTTTGGGGAGTATGATGTTGGTAGCAGCTCGGTGACGCTCGGACGAAGATGACAGGCGCACAACGTAGAACGCGGACAAACGATTCCAACGGTGAAGATGAAACTAGTGGAGGATGATGGACGGTGGCAGAATGCGACAGAGAAGAGCTCGCGGTAGCAGCGGCTTACCGCCGGATTGCAGCGACACGGAGGCGAAACAGGGGCCAGCGACATGGGGCTTTTAGAGAGGAGCTCGGGGCGAAGACCGTGATGTGGATGACCAAGACGGGGAGACTCTGGGTGGATGCTGGCGGCTTGGAGGAAGAAACGCGCTAGGAGGAAGACACGCAGATGAAGAAGACAACGCCAGGAGGAAGATGCGTGCGAGCCTAGGAGCCAGGTGACAAAAATCAATGCCTGGGCCTGATGTCCAAGCCTGGACCAGGAAGCCTCCTAGGCGCCAGCCAAACAGACCCCACGTAGGTCTCCGGGAGGAGCTCCGGCCAGGTGAGGATGTCTCAGGCCCTAAACCAAACAGGCCCTACCAGATTCATGGTAGGCACAGATTTCTGAAATTCTGAATGCTAGCTATCGACATGGCCCACATGGGAAAGGCTTACTGTCTCACCAGAGGTAGTGCAATTGTAGCAAGTATCGTTGTAGAAGCAAAGCCTCGAGACATAAAAATGGATTTTTTTTTAATTATTTGTCCCATTTTTAAATTGTCTTCGATTATTTGCATTTATCTTGGACTACATTGATTAAGAGACCCATTTTGAATTTCTTATTTGATCTTTTGTCGTTTCTCTATTTTCCATTTAATTTAGCCATTTATGCCCACAGGAAAAGACAATTATGCGCTTGCCTAACTATTGCTGGACTTGTGGGAAAATAATAAGTTGGCTGTAAAGTATTAAGCATTTGCTTAACTCATAAAGTCTATTCAGTGAGGATAATGTATTGAGATTGAATCTTAAGCAGTATGATGTGTGCCGCTAATAGTTGATTTTCATGATTTTTCATTTTCTCCATTGCCTGTCAAACTTGTTGCTGCTGGTAAGTACTCTAACTAAATAACTAACTAGGGAAGCTCCTGATATCAGTTCTATCTAAGCATGGATTTCCTTGCCTGTGTGTGGTCTATTTGTTTATGAATGAAGTCGAAGAAGATTAATATGCTTGTTTGTTTACAGGGGTGGTAAAATGCCACACTTCATATACCACTACTACAGAAAAGCTCATCACAGACGGTTCTAAACCATCATCACAGACGGTTTTTGAACCGTCTGAATTTTTGTGTCTGTGATGACACGAGGTCATCACAGACGGTTTTTTAACCGTCTGTGAAAATGATATCACGCACGGTTCTATTCACGAACCGTCAGGATAGCGACTATCGCTGCACGATTCGTGAATAGAACCGCCGTGATAGTCTATTTTCGCTGCATTTTCGTGAATAGAACCGTCTGTGATATTCTATTTTCACAGACGGTTCTTGTTTAGAACCGTCTGTGATAGTTTTTTCTATAGCAAAAAAAAACAAAAACGGATTTTCACTTCGTATGGAGCCTCCCGAGCCTCACGAACGAATCTGATATTGATTTTCGGATTTCGCTAGCTTTCCCATAATAGCCAAAGCATCACAATAGCATCAACTCAATCCATTCACAGAGCACTAAAAACAACACGACATGCATCACCCACATCACAGTAGCATCAACTCAAACAATTCACAGAGTACTAACACATCACAGTAGTAATCTACATCACAGAGCAAAAGGGGGGAGTAGAGAGAGTGAGGTCGTGGGAGGCTAGGGTGACGAGGTCATGGGAGGCCGGCGACGATGAGGCCGGGGGCAAGGTGGAGGTGGCCGCAGGCGACGAACTCAGGGGAGGCCGGGGGTGACGAAGTAGAGGGGGCCGGGGGCGACGAAGTAGAGGAGGCCGGGGGCGACGAGGTCGTGGGAGGCCGACGGCGACGAGGCTGGGGCGAGGTAGAGGAGGTGGAGGAGGCCGCGGGAGGGGAGGCTAGAGGAGAAATGATAGAGGGGGAGAAATGACAAAGGAGGAGATGGAGATGGCAAAGGGGGAGATGAATGACTCTGTTAATATAGAGAGATTTTCGGGAGCCCGCCATTATGTGCAAATTTTCGTTTTCCCGCCTAACGAAACCAAAGTATCACAGACGGTTTTATACAAAACCGTCTGTGATGACATATCACAGACGGTTCGTATCACGAACTACGAACCGTCTGTGATAAGTGTCTCATCACGACGGTTCTAACCACGAGCCGCCTGTGATGAGATATCATCACAGACGGTTCGTGGTTAGAACTGTCAGGATTTTAGGATTTTACCATGGTGCGTGATAAATTCAAGAGTAAGGAAAATCAAGCCATGGTAAAACCTAAAATCACAAACGGTTCTAACCACGAACCGCTCGTGATATTTTCGGTATCACTGCACGGTTCGTGCTTAGAACCGTCGTGATATTCTTGGTATCACGCTGATGGTTCGTGGTTAGAACCGTGCGTGATGGTTCCTGACGGTTCTAAGCACGAACCGCTGCGTGATATGTAGATATCACAGACGGTTCTAAGCACGAACCGTCTGTGATATGTAGATATCACAGACGGTTCTCTAGAACCGTCTGTGATAGTGACATACCACAGACGGTTCGTCTTGGAACCGTCTGTGATTACTTTATCACAGACGGTTTCCAAGAACCGTCTGTGATGAGACGTCTTCTATAGCATGTTTTGTAGTAGTGTACATTAGTTGTTGCTCTATTTCTCAAAACATGTGGTGAATTCCAAGTAAAGAACTTGTTAACTAAGCAATAGTCTACTTAAGGGGGGAAAATGGTCAAAACACAATCCTTCATCTGCATTCCTATGCTAGTTCAGAGTCCGAAGCGTTCCCCTAGACATACGTCGTCGTGAAGGTGGAATCGCGATGGAATGCAGGTGCCCATCAGACATTATCCTCAGCATTCGTTGGGTGTTCTGCGGTGACCTCACCACACCCATCCACTTTGATTTCTATGTGTGCCCTGCATAGAGCGCACGACAATCTCGTAGTCTATAAAGAAATAGAATTGAGATGGATAATGAGATGGCAGAACGCATAGAAAACCAGAGTGTGTGCGCTGTTCATTACATAGGGCTTGCTTGTTATGCTACAGTAACCAAAAACAAGAAGATTACATATATAATTACAACTGTTACAACCCGTAACGATTACAACAATGGTCTGTTAAATAACAAGATCTACAGATAAGTTCAGATACATTTAACATTCTCCATCAATCTTAACTTGATCAAACATTAAGATTGAACCAAAGTATTTTGAACCGGCTTTCTGATAATAGTTTTGTAAACACATCTACCAGTTGATCACTCAATGAAATAAACTTGATTTTCAGTGCACGCTAGGCAACTTTCTCCCTGACAAAATGAAAATCAACCCCAATATATTTCGTTCTTGCGTGGAATATAGGATTAGCCAACAAATATATGGCCCCAGGTTGTCACTCCACAAAACTGGAGGTTGCGACAGATAAATCCCAAGTTCATGCAATAGCGACTAAACCAATCGGCATCGGTGAAGGCCTAGACCCATGGTTTCAAAGAACTTCAAATAGCATATAATATGTTTGACTACTGTCCAATGACGTGCAGATATTGACACACTTTGTTGACTGAAAATGAAATATCAGGCCTGGTGATCATCAGATAATGTGGAGAACCTACTATGCTCCTGTATTTCATAGCTTCGATACCTTAAAGAGTTTTACCAACTTCTTTAGACAATTTATCTAAAGTTGACATGGGAGTTGATACTAGTTTGCATTTTTTCATATTAGCACACTGAAGTAGCTCAGAAATATACTTCTTCTGCATTAGCTGAATTCCTTTCTTGTCATGAACAAGTATAATGCCAAGAAAATAATTCAGAGGGCCCAGATCCTTGATTACAAATTCAACCTTGAGCTGCAGCAGCAATTCATTTGATGCATGAACTGATGAGCTAGCTATCACTAGATCATCAACAAATATGAGTACAAACATGATAGTACCCTAATCTCGAAGTATGAACATCGAGATATCTAATTTTGATGGAACAAAGCCGAGTTCCTACTATTTTGTACTCAAACTTGAATACCATGCCCATGGCACCTATTTTAGACCATAAATCGCCTTCCCCAATTTGCAGATGTGTTGAGGAAACTGTGAATCTTCATACCCTGGAGGTTGACTCATCTATACCTCCTCTAGCAATTCCCAATGCAAGAATGCATTTTTTACATCTACTTGTCTAAGTGTCCAATCATACGAGACCGCGATTGACAAAATCACCCGAATTGTTGCTGATTTCACCACAAGGCTAAAAGTATCATCGTAATCAACACCGTATCTCTGTTTGAACCCCTTAGCTATCAGTCGTGCCTTGTTCCTCTCAATTGTACCATATGCCTTCTTCAACTTATATACCCATTTACAGTCAATGAGATTTATCCCGAGCTATGGCTCAACAAGTTTCATGTTCTATTTTCCTGCAGTGCTGCAAATTCTTCATCCATGGTTGCTTTCCATACTAGTTGTGTAAGCGCATCCTTATGTGACACAGGTTCAACATTAGTGGATGAAACTTTATTTGTCGGTTTATCAATAGTTTTTTGGCATATCACGTCTTTAACTGACAAAGGTCACTGTCCCATCTGTGCGTCTAAGGCATCCGAATGTTGTTCTGGAGCCTAGTGCACATGCCTTTGTGTCTGTGAAGGAACCTACACATCAACGACCTTTGAAGCCAGAGTATCATTAGTAGCATCAGCTATAGATGTTTCATGTAGGACAGAAGGATGACTATACCCTTGTTGGCCAACTACATATATGATGGGTGAAGAATCAGAAGAAGTTGGAAGTAATAAGAGAGGTATAGAAGTTGAAGACTGTGAAGTGTCGAAGGAGGTTTTCGTAGGAGTTTTAGCAAAAGGAAAAACTGCATCAAAGATCACATCCCTTGACATATACACCCGACCAGTAGGAATATGAAGACATGTGTATCCCTTGTTTAAATTGCTGTACCCAATGAACACACACTTTTGTGATCGATATTCCAGTTTGTGTGCATATTATATGGTAGCGGGTTTGGCCAACATGCACAACCAAAATTTTTGAGAGAATTGTATTATGGTTTTGTGTTAAATATGCGTTGGAAAGGAGTCTAATCATCAATGACCTTGCTCGGGAGGCGATTAATCAAGTGACAGGCTGAGAGGAATGCATAGCTCCATAATCTGACTAGAATAGTAGAACGCTTCAATAGAGCTAGTATCACCTCGACAATGTGTCAATGTTTCCTCTTTACAGTGCCATTCTGCTAATGTGTGAAGATAGGATACATGACGATGAATCCCTAATTGATCAAAGAAAGTATGAAGTTTTCTATACTCTCCTCCCCAATCGGTTTGGACACACTAAATTTTCTAATTAAGTAGTCGTTCTACTTGAGCTTGAAATTGAAGAAATTGCTAGGAACATCATATTTCTTCTTCAGAAGATAGATCCAAGTGTATCGACTATAGGCATCAACCAAACTGTCATAATAGTGATAACCATTGATAGTTTTAATAGCCGACTCCCACACATCGGAGTACACAAGCTCTAAAGGAGCAAAATATTGAATAGATGAACTAGGGAAAAGAAATTTATGGATCTTGGCCATCTGACATGCATGACAAACCGATGAACTTGTTTAATCTATATGAAAGGACAATCTATTGGACTCAATACTTAACGAAGAACAACGCTCGAGGGGTGGCCAAGACGACCATGCCACTACTCCATTGGTGGTTTGATAGTATGTGAAGCCTTCTTGGACCGAATGATCACATGTTTTGGAACGAAGAGGTAAATCTCATTCTCACATTTGCCTTGTAGAAAGAGACTCCTCGAAGCTCGATCCTTTACAAATAAGTGATGAGCATGAAGCTCAAAGAAGACGTCATTGTCCTTAGCTAATCGATGAACCGAAAGAAGATGCTTATCTACTTGTGGGACATGAAGAACATTTTTAAGTGTCAATGATTTGAGAGGAGTTTTGATGTGAGACTGGCCAACATGGTAGATAGGCATACCTATTCCATCAGCAACATGGACCTTTTCGTTCCCATTGAATATTTCACGTGTTGTGAGGCGATCAAGGTCACTCGTGATGTGATCTGTAGCTCCAGAGTCGCTGTACCAATTTGTATCAACTCCATATGATTGTGAAGCCATGGCAGCAACATGTTTCTCCTCAGTCTGGTATGAATGATTGAACCTCTGATAGCTCATCAGTGCTACATGCCGAGGCTTGTTACACACTAAACAGATCAGCTTTGGGTTACCTCCTCCTGAATTGTGCGTCTAAGAACTGGAGTTATTGCTGTTGTATGTGATAGCCTCCACGGTTCTTCCCACGATTCGAAGGCTTGATTTCCCCACAATTGTTCTTTGAGACAAAATTGGCTGATACTCCATCAATCTGTAGGTTAGAATTGCGTTGTTCTATCCACAGATCAAAATCCATCAACTATGCATAGCGATCGCCAAGAGTAACAACGTTAGTTCGTGTTGTGACAGAGGTGACCAAAGAATCGTATTCCTCACCGAGACCACAAAGAAGATAGGAGATGACTTCTTATTGTAGGAGAGGTTGACTGATGGATACCAGAGTGTCAGCTGACCTTTTTCCTTTGCTGAAGTATTCAGTTGCATACGAGTCATTCTTTTCCAGGTTTGCTAGCTGCATGTGAACATTCATCGCCCTCGCCCTGAAGTGTGATGAAAACATATGCTCAAGCGTTGTCCAGACCTCGGCAGAGGTACCAAGGAACAAAACTTGTGAGAGTACTTCCTCAGATAGTGATGACAACAAGACACTCAACACCTGCTAATCATATCAGAGCTGATGAGATACACGATTTGGCTCTGTGATGCACCTCTTTACGCCGTGCATCGGCGGCCTTCTCGTGGCATAGCTTGAGTCATCAACATACCCTAAGAGTTGCTGGCCTCTTAGATATGGTATGATTTGAGCCTTCTGCAACAGATAATTTTCGCAAGTGAGCTTCAGATTGACAAGGTGGGAGAAAGACGGCATTGGCAGCAAGCCAGCAGTCGAGGAGACCGAGCTGACGATGGTGGAACTCAGGGTGCTAATGGTGGACATGATTGCGTGGCTGTGGATCAGAAATATGGCTCCGATACATGCAAAGAAATAGAATTGAGATGGACAATGAGATTACAGAGGTTGGTTATAGATATAATTGCAACCGAATTCAATTGTTACAATCCGTAATGATTACAACAATGATATGTTAAATAACAAGATCTACTCATGGTGATCTTGTTGTCCAGCTTGCTCAGTGACGCCTTCTTGCTGTTGCTCCAATCCGGCAAGGACCGCATTGTGGCGTGGCTCAACACCGACACTACGTCTACGTCGGACAGCATCGTCCCAAACCCGTTGTTGACGCTATCATCGCCACACAGCGAGTTCCCGTAGGCATAATCGTTTTTTCCGTGGCATAAATGGCTAAAGTAATAGGAGAAATGACAAAAAAAAAACAAAATTCAAAACGGGTCTTTTAATTAATGTAGTTCGAAATAAATACAAATAATAGAAGATGATTTAAATATAGGACAACTAATAAAAAATCCCGACATAAAAATCACTTGTCATCATCATGATAAGCGGTCCTCAAGAGAACTTGTTGTTTCGTTCTTTACTTACGCCCGGCCACCTGCTGCCATTGGGAATATTGGATGGTGTCCAATGTCCACAAGCAAGCTGACGTGGGTACATACGGACAAGTAGTGGTTTAAGTGAATTGCAAAGTAAACATAAAAGAGAGGACATAAGTAATACAACTCATCCCTAAATTTAGCAAAATACTGGAGAGACTATGGTAGCCTATACAACCTTATTCATCAAACCAAATACCATCTTGACCGTCTAGGATTATCCCATCCAAATAACCAAACAAACTCTTATATTATCCCACCATACCAACCAAACACCATCTTGATCATCTACAATTATCTTATCTAACTAACCAAACAAAATTTTAGATCATCCTACCACACCAACCAAACAAAATCAGTACATCCATCTTGTAATATCCCATCGCATTTAGTAAAGTAACCCAATCTAACACACCATGAGCTCGGCCGGTGTGGACCAGCAAAACACACTGGCGTAGGTACATTTCCACACCATAGATAAGTGCGGATAGATAGTACTACACATATACGTGCGTATAGTTTGCAAAAGCCTCTGAGCCTCTCGGCTAGCTAGGCCGGGCACGCGTCGCCTCCTTTGAGCTCTACCACATCGCTCTTCGGTGTGGTCGCCGTCGGCGGGTGCCGGTAGAGCGCCGTCATGAACGGCGTCGCGAGCACCGTCGTTGTGAGCGCCATGATCACGAAGATGGCGAACGCCGTGTCATCCAGCACCTGCACCCACGTACGCGTAAGTCGATCGGCGTACGTATAACGGTATAACCACCACCATTTACGAAATACTAATAACATGTAGTACATATATGAATGAGCCGTAAGTACGTACCTTCCTCTCCTTGCCGATGTTGAGAACGATGAGCTCGACGAGCCCCTTGGCGCTCATGGCCACACCGAGGGCGGCCGCCTCGCGCCTAGCCATGCCCGTCCAGGCAGCCACCACGAACGTCCCGGCGAACTTCCCCACGAGGGCCACGGCCACCACGAGCGCGACCATCCCCCACGCGGCCGCGCCCCGGACGTTGTCCACGTTCGTGTGCAGCCCGCTCGTGGCGAAGTAGAGCGGCAGCATCAGCCCGGACACCAGCGGCTCCACCTTCTCGGCGGCAAGCTCCGCGAGGCCGCATTCCCGCGGCATGGACAGCCCGAACATGAACGCGCCGAACACGGGGTGCACGCCGATGGCGTCGGTCGCGGCGCCCGCGAGGAGCGCGCACGCGACGACGCCGGAGCAGGCCATGTTGCCTGCGCGGTCGGGGCCTGCGCGGCGCGCCAGGCTCGTCATGAGCGGGCGGAGCGCGCAGAACATGAGCGCCACGAAGACGGCCCCCGACGCGAGGATGTAGAGCGGCGCGAGCGGGGGTCCCTTGGGCTCGCTGCCCCCGCCGGAGAAGGCCAGCGCGAGGGCGAGAAGGGCCCACGCGAAGACGTCGTTCACGGCGGCCGCGGCCATGGCGGTCTCGCCGAAGGGCGTGCCGAGGAGGCCGAGCTCCTTGAGGATGCAGGCGAGGACGGCGAGCGCGGTCACCGAGAGCGCGGCGCCGATGAACACGCAGAGCGGGAGGAAGGCGGCGTGGAGGGGCGCCGGGACGGTGACGTTGAGGAGCGGAACGAGGGCGGGGGCGGCGAGGAACGGGGGCACGATGCCCGCCGCCGCGATGGCCACGCTGCGGGGCCCCACGCGGCGCACGGCGCGGAAGTCGATCTCGAGGCCGACCAGGAAGAGGAAGAGGAGCAGTCCGAGGCCCGAGACGGTGTCGAGCGCGGCGGCGCTCCACGCTGGGAAGAGGGTGCGGCGGAAGGCGCCCCAGCGCCCCAGGGCCGATGGCCCCAGCAAGATGCCACCCTGCGCAATTGCGCATGCACGCATATATAAGTAAACAACTGCTCATATGTTAAAAGCCTAAACATGTTCTAAGCTTGTCCTGTCCTAGCTGGTCAAGATCTTTTGCAGAGTTATTTCTCTTATATGCCTTTTTTTTTATGCTATTGACGTAATTTTTCCATGAACTTAAGGTAGCTAGGCCCTGTCGAATTTAGTTAGTTAAAAGAATCTTTCTAAATCTATTTTTTTTTTGTTGTTGTTACAGCTCTTTATAAAATACTTACAACTAACTGTGACATCCAAAGATGAGAAAAGAAAAAAAAAAGTGCTTTTGAACAACCGCTCTGATACCAGACAAAGCCTAAGTACTTGTCTCACTATTAAAGCTGAGCTCAACCTTGCAAAGCTCGCTAGTAAAATTGACTCGGCAGCCTGTAGCTAGTCAACTCAAAAACAATATAATTAATGGTAGGTTCTTTCCACGATCTGACTCCTACAGTGTCTGGTCTAGAAAACGCTTAGTCGTTCTAGTTTCGGTACACTTGTGTTGCATATATGTAGTCAATAAGAGCATACTAGATCCTCAAAAAGAAAAAGAAAAAGGAAAAAAAGAGGATACAAATGTGTGAAATGTGATGCAGGGCAGCAGGAAGCAAGTGCACCAAGATCTTGTACACTTGAGAACATCATGCAGGGGTATATTACTGTTGGTATGCTCAATGAATGGTTTGAATCCATTCTCCAAAAAGAGAGAATGGTTTGAATCAACTATATGTTGTGTATCGATCATCAGTTCAGCATTAATTACTCGCCGGTAATTTTTTTGCCAATCATTTCTCAAAAGGTTTGAACGGACATTACAGTAGTAATTAGTGGTTAAAGTTGTACGTTAGGGTCTGTGTCGATGTTCAAAACGATTTGTTTCTGAGTATTAGATCTGTATATATATTGGTAAAAAGGACTCTTTCGAGACATACATATATGCATGGTTGCTTAATCTCTTCCAAGCTTGCAATTTATGTTCTTTAATTTGTATATATATTCATTTCCTGAGACGACAACAGGAAATGAATATATATATGTAGTCATTATGAACAGAAATAACAGGGAGCATATATATATATATATTTATACCAGGATCTCGGCGACAACCCTAGGTTGGCGCAGTGGCTTGAGCGCGAACGCGAGGCCCCGCGTGACCACCAGTACGACGGCTACCTGTATCGCGAGGAGCGGGAGGGCGAAGTCGAGAGGGTTCTCGCCCTGCCACAGGCCGTCCGATGCCATCTTGACGGCGGAGGACGAGTTAGCCGCCATGCCGCATGCGCATCCACCTGTATCAGCAGGCGCGATATCGATCGCATGCGTACGTGTGGATGCGGTGCGGTGCGGGGTCTTGGACTGAACAGCTAGCTAGCACTCCCAATTTATAGGCTAGGCTAGCTGATGCAACCTGTCCAGCGCGCGGGCCCGTTGTCAGGGGTCAGCTTAGTGCCCTTCTCCATCGTTAGGGGAGGGAGATAGATTTGGACGTGGTGAGAAATACTAATGCAATCTTCTTCTGGCTCATGACGAGATCAGTTTGATATCATGATTTCCACCACGGCCACAGGTTTGCATGGTGAGCTATTTCTGTAGATTAATTAACCACTAATATTGTCTGGGATTTGAGTACCCTAACTAGCTTGTAGGCTGCCTTAATAATATGATTGCACTGGCCAATTATTCCCAGGGTTTTCAAAACCGGTTCCAAATTTTTACCCGAGGGGGATCAGTTTGGTCGAAAATTGGAAAAATTCGGCCGGAGTTTTTAAAATCAAAATTTGAATTTATCTAATTTTAAATATATATAAAAAATTAAATTCAAGTAAATTTGATTTTTTTTTTTGAACCGGTTTTGACCGTCGGTAAGACCGACATTACCAATTTTCGTCCGAAAATCCTCTGTTAACCCAAACCGTGATTGTTCCTAGCTAGCCTCTAAAAAAACCCCATCCTAGTTCAATCCCATTACATTAGACGGGATTTGACAAACAATATGCACATTATGTCCATGGTAAACATTACTAGTAAGTCACTGATGGGACAGTTTTTGTTGGTTTCAATAAAAACTCATTGGAAAATGTTATTAAGATGCATGAGAAACTCTTTCTTAACTATCTCTATATATGTAATATTTGTGGATTCGTAGTAACAAAAACTACACATATATAATCGTATATATATATATTCTTTTGATCATTTCCGTCTATCTGTATATAGATGATGCTAGAAAGAACTAGTGATACCAAAACTATGCATATGTTAGACACAAAATGTCTCTCACAAGACTGCAGACACACCGATGCCGGCTGGCCATAGAAACTCATACATTACATATTGTTGACAGATCATGCACACCACCTTTCAGCTAGCTGAGGAACACTTGACATGTATTGTTCATACACACAAGAAGTAAGCAAGGTCAGCAGGATGACGAAGAATCTTGCACCCCCACTAACTATGGAAGGTAGGTGAGTGCCGACTCCACTAAAGTAGCTATCAGCAGGCAATATTCAGCAGCAAACACCGCCAGCCATGCAACTAACTCAGCACCCCTCTTTCTCTGAAACGTTCGAGAACCATAATCCTGATCCAGCCTACGGCCGATACAATTCGAAGGTTACAAGTCAATCCCAGCACGTCGATCAATTCCAGTTGTGCTCGTTCTGTTAATCGATCCATCACTGTCACGGCTGAAAAAGGTAAGGCGGTAGATTGATTAGACACTACGATTCGCCACCAGTGAGGCGCAGGAAATACAATTTCGCTGAAATTTTGGAAATTTCGCCCCCTCCGGAATTTTTATAATTCGCTCAAAACAATTCGGAAATATTTGAATTTGGACCAATTACATTCTAAATTTGATTTTGGACAAAATTCGGTGAAATTTGTCCAAATTTCAAGCCCAAATTTGGTCCAGTTTGAAAACTCACCAAAATTTTGAACCGATATTCTGAAATTTCAGTGATTTCAGCCCCCAACGAATTTTTTTCAAAAACTAAATAAAGTTCCCTGGTAAGGGGTAGGTGAAGATGAGACATTGGTTGCAAAAGCCTGGTTGGCACTGCCACTTAGTGCGTTCAGCCTGCAGCTCCCTGGGCACTCGATTAGGGTTTAGTTTAATCTTGTCATTAGTTGGATTCATCATTAAAATATTTCCAGGAATGAATCACGGTGAATAATTAGATACAAAGATGAGAAGAAAGGTTTGCACCACTGATAATGCTAGGGTTAGATGCTTGACGGTCGATCTGACGTTTCATTGCTGGATTGGACAGTCCCGTTGTGGTAGATTGCCACCTCAGTCCAACTTGTCAATGATCTACTAGAGAGCAAATAGATGCACGTCAGAATGGTGCTTTTTTCTTTCTTAAAAGAAATCAAGGTAAGAAGATTTTAATAGAGCACTTGTCTTGAGACATAGATCAATATAAAACTATATATGCATCTAATTGGAAATCAGCCTGAAACTCATGCCATAGGGCATATCTTCAATGCTTATTGCTTCAGTTGGTCATAAGGTAAGGCCCACATGGCTTGTTGCAAATGCTGTAATGGTTAGTGCTTTTAGGAGATCTTAAGGTGGGGTGCGCACGCGCACACACACACACAAAAAGAGAGGAAAAGCTCAACTACCCTTTCCTCTCTCACACGTGAATGCGAGACTCCATCTTCCTCCTCCCCATCTAGTACACCTCGTCGCCCTCCCTTCCTCATCTTCCTCATCATTTATCACCAGCCGCCTCCGTCTCGCCACCGCCCCTCCCTCGCCCTCTCTCTCCCCTTTCTCCGTCCACCGTGCTGCCCCTCCCTCGCCACTCTTCCCTCTTGTTACTGTCCCGGTGGCCGATCCAGTGGAGGACACCATCGAGGATGTCATCCCCATCCTCCCCTTGGCCGGATCCGGTGGTGGTGGCTAGATCCGACGGCGGCATGTCTTCCCCAACCAACATGGCATAATCCAATGATGGTGTGCTTCCTCGACATGCTGGTGTTTGAATCGGAGGCGGCAACCATGACAGCGCCTTCCCTGGCCACCTTAGCTCCAGGCATCCATATCTAGCGAGGGCGTGTCCCTACCAAGCTACAGGCACCCAGATTCGGCGATGGCGTATAACAACCCAATTTAAAATTTGCATGAATTTCCTGAATTTCAAAAACTTTTATTGCATTTCAAGATTTTCCAAAAGCCCTGCCTTGCAATTTAAAAAGTTGAAACAATTTCCTTGTCTCAAATTTTGATTTGCAAAAATCTAAAAGTTTAATTGTGTGCAAAACCATTTCAGATGTTGAATTCAAATTCAAACCAGTTTTTAAATGCAATGAAAAATTTGAAACCCTTTCTTTCCATCTCTATCCCCTCAGCCCTAAATCACCGCACCAGCCCAGCTACCACCTCCTTTCCCTCTTCCCCTCTCCTTCCCTACGGCCCAGCCCAGCCGACCAGCCACTTCCTTCCTTCTCCCCTTCCCTCGCATCCCGCGAGTAGGTCGAGCCTACACATCGCTGTCCCGCCCGCTCTCTCTTTCTCGCATGCTCGCTGGAGATCAGGCCCTAGCTCCACCAATCAAGCCAAACGGAGGGAGACACACTGTGCTCCCCCCTCGCGCTATCTTTCTCTCTTGGTTGTGTCCTATGCACGCGTTGCACGAGCCAGAGGTCATTCCAGCCTCCACCTCGAGCTCTGTAGTAATGCCTCGGGCCTCTCCCCCTCTCACACATCGCCACAACCTCATCCTATCCGTGCACAAGAGCCTATTACCACTGTTTCACTCACGTGTCAGCACCACACCAACCTCGCCCTCATCTATTCCTAACTCCTCCCTCTATAAAAGCCGCAACCGAGCGCGTCACCTTCCTCGTTGCAACCCCCCCTTTGCACCTCCTCTTCACCTCGGGTGATGAAGAAAGCAAGTCGCATCGGTCACCTTCCCCAACTCCAGTTGTTGGCTTCAGCAGTCGATTTCAACCGTTTGGGTGAGCCCTCGCCTCCATTATCTTGCACAACTGGCCGCCTCGACCTCCTCTCTCTAACGCGCGCCTTCTTCTTCCTTGTCGTGCACCAGATCTGCCGGAATGCCTTTGTACCTGTTGGTGGCCCAAAGCATGCGAACCTCCCCATCACACTCGATCTCCTTTCTCACCCGGTTTCCAGGTGAGCCCTTTCACTCCCTTACATTCCAGCTTGTTGCAAACATGGTAGGCTAGACACTGACGCGCCTAGATGACCGTAGCATTGACGTGCTGCCTTAGGCCACCGTGAGAGCTCGGTGCACCGCTTCTTCTTGAGCACCGAGAGCACCCCTAGCATCATGGTAGACTATAGATGCTGAATCAACCATCAGTTCATAGTTGTATCCTCACACAGTAATTGTCCATGTGCATAGTAGCGCCATTGTCGTCCTGCCAGTTGAGCTGCCGCCTCAGGTCGTTTCCTACCGTGTCATCACCGCCATCGTGGTCGCCTTGGCCTCCACAACTCATTTTGGGGGTCACGAGCAGTCACTGGAGCCTTCTCCATCGGCATCGAGCTCGCCCTAAGCCGACCATGGCTGCTTTGCTTGCTCCCCTATTCTGGAGGAAGGCGACAACCGTTAGACACTGACGTGTGGACCCCGCGATAGTTAGATTTGTTCATCCTGAGACTGATGGGTGGGGCCAAGGCGTCGTGGCCGAGCAGAGAGAGAAGGCAATGCTAACATGCGGGCCCGCATGTCGAAGAGGAGGCGACGACGACGCTTGGGTGGGTTTGCACAAGATTGTCTTGGGAATAAGGAATGGGCCAAATCAACAAGTTTCAGCCCGCGGGAATTTCTGTAATTAATAAGAGATTTTCTAATTTAGAAATACTAGAAAATGCAAATAGAAAAGAAAAATAGCAAATGAACTCGAAAAAAATTCCAGAAAAATCTGGAAAATATTTCCATGCACAGATAATCCAAATAAAATAAGTTTGACAATAATTGATGTTGATATTAATCACATTAAATTATTTTTCTATTGAAAGTCCATATTAATCTTTATTAAAATTCAAATAAAACTTGGGTGAGTTTTCCAAGGGACTAAACTACTCAAAAGGGTTTTAAACTTGTAAAATTAGGATATTATAGTGCACTAGTTGAGCATGAAATAAGTATCACAATCACTAGTTGAGCATGAAATAAGTATCACAATAATCCTAATATGCATGCAATAAGTACTATGAGGACATTAAATATGCATTGTTATATCACAATAACCTTGCAAATCATAATGTTTCAAAGAAAATACCTCATCCATAATCATAGTGCCACCCTATCACTATGTCTGATAGAATATGCAATCAGGCAAATTAATTCTACCCGATGCATGTTATATGAAGCTTGTAGTTATATGATATTGAATCAGCAAGCACTAAAGCAGGGTTGTAGAGATAAGAACATTCAGAGAAGTGAAGTACATACAAATTAACCGCAAGAAGCACCGAAGCAGAGTTGTTGAGATAAGAACATTCAAAGAGAAGTTCTGTGAAGAGTCAACCGAATCAAACTAACATGAATAGGGTTGTCCGTGCAACAGAGGAAGGAATAGTAGCTACAGATACAGTAGAGAAGGTTACCGCAGATAAGGAGGAGGAGAAGTGGAAGAAGAGATATTACCTTTTGTAGTGTTGAAGTAGCAACCGCCGACCGTGCACATCCTTGCTTACAGCCGCTGTGCCTAAGCTAGGTTGTTTGTTACATGTGACATGCTTTGTAGTCAAGCTAGGCATCTGGCAAGGGAGTTGGCTGTAGCATCATCATCTCCACCTCAGTCTCCCTGGCGTGCAGCAGCGATGACGGATGCGCCATCACCAGGTCGGTGGATAAACATAAAAAATGCCCAAAAATCAAACATTGCTTGCAACAATTACACAATATATTTACTAACAAGTATACATAAAAAATATCCAAAAATCCAACATTTTCCTCATGGCTTCTTCAACTGTGATTAATGGTGGATGCCAAAAGCAAGGAAGATGCACACCTTCAAGGTTGGGGTGCATTGGTGAGGTTGAGGGTGACGAGCTAGCGCAGTGTCGGGTCTTCGGCGGAGCGCCGCCGCCGCCGGTGCCGAACTGGACAGACACTGAGCGATGTTGGAGGTTCTTATGAATGTGTGCCAGTGATGGCATTGGTGGAGGCGCGGGCGTCGGTTGTCATCCGTCGCGCCGCCCACCGCTCGGGTGCGTGGGTAGGGAGCATGGGAGGCGGGCGGCACAGGTGGGTAGAGGCGGGTGGCACGGGTGAGAAGAGGCGGTCGGTGAGGGCCAATCCGGCGCGTGGCATGGCGGGGCGGCGTCGGTGAGGTCGGGGGGCGAATAGATCCAGCGCTGGCATCGTGCTTTACGGGTTGGGAGAGGCAGGCGGCTCGGGTGGGTAGAGGTGGGTGGCACGGTGAGAAGAGGCGGTCGGTGAGGGCCGATCCCAAGACGTGGCATGGCGGGGCGGCATCGGCGAGGTCGGGGGCAAATAGATCCAGCGCTGGCATCGGGCTTTACGGGTGGGGAGAGGCAGGCGGCTCGGGTGAGGAGCGTGAGAGAGAGGAGAGGGAGGGAGGGCGGCACGAGAGCTGGAGGCGGGCGGCCCGGGTGGGGATTGTGGCGCGAGAGAGGGAGAGCGACATGAGTAGGAGGTGAGAGAGAGAGAGGGGGGAGGAGGGAGGGCGACACATGAGCTAGGTATGGTGGTCGCCACACGAAACATCTAGGTTTGTCGATCCTTCAACTCGCCGATTGACTGGACGTGGTTGATGGTAGGAGGACGGATGATCACCAACTCAAATTTTTAAGTAGTAGAGATAGTGTGCGCAATGATTAGGGCAGAGCCAGGCTAGGGTGCCGATATGCACTGAGCACCCCTTTTTGAAAATTATGTGCACATCCTTGCTAGCTATTGGGAATTGAATTTGGACTTTGTTTCAATTTAATAATACTTGAAGAAATTAGATGCAAATTGTATTGTTGGGTGACGTAAATTGGGTATATTATATAATACGTTTTACTTACAAATTTTGAAGACATATGTGACGTAAATAGGTTGTATCAATACTAGACTACTAAGTATAGATGTACTAAAAACCATGTGTTTCTCGGATGACAGGGTACGTGAGTTGTCATGTCATGCGGGCCATACATCTATACTAATAAAAAATTATGAAATGTCTATACATTTTTATTAATATGTTTAGACATCTTTAAAATTTATTTACCACTGCTAGTATTTATTATGGCCATCACTCCATAAAATAAGTTATTTTCATAAATAATTGTGTAAAACAGTTGATTAATTAGAAAAGAAAGCCTAACTAATTATATAGCAACGTTAAGTTCTATATGAATACAATATTCATAATACATGGTTTACCTGACGCTAACATTTAAGCAGCTAATAATCGCTTAACAGTCGTCTTTTTACCTTATTTTTAAATATCAATGGTGCACCCCTCACAAAAATTTTCTACCTCCGCCACTAACTACAACGTCTTATTCCTCAACTTCCTCACTAGATTTTTTAAATTTTGAGATTCAAAATACACCGAACAAACCAGACAGATTTCCGGGTTTCCGGGCGGATTCCAAAAGCAGCCAATTTCCGTTTTTACCTTCCAAAATGCGGTTTCATAAAGCAGTGGTCGTCACAAAGTCTACATAATACAATATGCATGCCACGAAGGCATTTCTCCGGCTGGTGCCACGAAGAAAAATGAAAAATGAAAATTTGCTCCTGACATGGAAGCCAGTACCAATGCCAAGCACCAGAATTAAGGTCATGTTTGAACGTGGGAATCCTTCTTGATTCCTGAAACTTAACTGTTTCTTTCTTGTGAAATACCTGTAGATGGATATGTTCTGATGGATCCTCTTAGATGAAAGCAAGAATACACGAGCTTAGACTTCGTTTTAGAATACGTAGTCAATATTTTAAAATTTTACCGGTTAATATGCACAAAAGTTTTTGAATTTATCATGTGAAAATGATATCACTAGATCAAACTCTGCTATTCTCATATTTTTTTTGTCATATATGTGATGAGGATTTTGTAGCTGATAATTTAGAAGATGAAACATGTTAGTGTTATATTCTTTTAAAAATACTAGTCTAATGCATGTGCTTTGCTACGGATTAAAAAAAAATCATATCTCGTCAACCGTCATCGTGCTCAGCCTACAATGCAAGTGATCCGCAGTCAACCAGTTCTTGAAAAGATCGATAGAATATTTAGACTTCTTGCGCACCAGCTTGGGCAGTTGAGGTGTGAAGTGAGTAGAGAGGAGGTTATAGGTATCCAATCATACGCACAGGAGGAACCGAGAAAGAACGAGATCCAACGACTCACATCTTACGAAGAATGATAGATCTAACGGCTCACATCACATGAGAGGGCATGGACCGTCACCAATTGCTTCTTTTAAGTAGTAGAGGTGTTTTGTTGCAACGTAGAACACTTTACTAAGTACTAGTTCAATACTCGTGCTTTGCTACGGATTTAAAAAAATTATATCTCGTCAACCGTCGTCGTGCTCAGCCTACAATATAAGTGATCCACCTACAACCCGTTCTTGAAAAGATCGATGTAATCTTTGTGCTTCTTGCACACCAGCTTGGGCAGTTGGGGTGTGGGGAGTGGAGAGGATGTTATAAGTGACCAACCGTACGGACGAGAGGAACCGAGAAAGAACGAGATCCAACGACTCATATCTCACAAAGAAATATAGATCTAATGGCTCATATCGCATGAGAGAGAACAGACCACCACTAATTCCTTCTTTTAAGTAGTACAAGTAAAAACAAACATAGGGTAATAGCAGATAGCAACCGGCCTTTACTTCAAAGAGGCACAGGATCCGAAATTTCAAAGATCAAAGCACACCATGGAGATCACACGCCTGGCCTATGTACTCCCCTTCCTCTTCGCCATCCTCCTCCTTCATCTCCGGCGCCGCCGCGTGGCTTCTCCGGCGAAGCCAAGAACGACGGCCCACTATCCGCACCCGAACCCCGTCCTGGGCAACACCGTCGAGTTCATCCGTAACCGCCGGCGCTTCTTCGACTGGTACACCGACCTGCTCCGCGCGGCGCCGTCCAGCGCCATCGAGGCGTGGGGGCCCCTCGGCGCCGGCCACGCCGTGACCACCGCAAGCTCGGCCGCCATCGACCACATGCTGCGCGCCAACTTTGCCAACTACGTCAGGGGCCCGCGCTTCCGCGCCGCGATGACCGACCTAATCGGCGACGGCCTCTTCGGCGCCGACGGCCGCCTCTGGAGCCTCCAGCGCAAGGTGGCGTCCTACGCCTTCTCCTCCCGTTCGCTCCGCCGATTCACCGGCGACGTCGTCTCCGTCAACCTCCACCGCCTCTTCCTGCCGTTCCTGGACGCCGCCGCGGGGTCCGGCGAGGCCGTCGACCTGCAGGACGCGCTGTGCCGGTTCGCGTTCGACAACATCTGCCACGTTGCTTTCGGCGTCCAGAGCTCGACGCTTCTCGAGAGGGCGGACCCCCGGCACGAGGCGCTCTTCGCGGCGTTCGCCACGGCAGTCGAGATCTCCTTCATGAGGGTGATGACGCCGTCCACATGGGTGCAGAGGCTCACGAAGCTTCTCAACATAGGCAAGTCGCGCCGGCTCCGAGAAGCCATCGACATCATCGACGACCACGCCATGTCCGTCATCGAATCGAAGGAGGCGCGTCAAAGGAACGGTCGCGAAGAGGGGAACCCGGACTTGCTCTCGAGGTTCATGTCGGCCATGGACGAGGAGGACGGCAGCGAGCTCGGCTCCATGTTCCCCTCGCCGGAGGCAAAGCGACGATTGCTGCGGGATGTGGTCGTCAGTTTCGTGCTGGCCGGGAAGGACACGACGTCGTCGGCCCTGACGTGGTTCTTCTGGCTCCTCGCCGCGAACCCCCGGTGCGAGCGGCGCGTACACGACGAGGTGTCGCGGGACGGCGACGTGAAGGGGATGCACTACCTCCACGCGGCGATCACGGAGGCGATGCGGCTGTACCCGCCGGTGCCGTTCAACGGGAGGTGGCCGTTGCCGACGACGTGCTGCCGGACGGCGCAGTGGTGCGTTCCGGGTGGTTCGCCAACTACTCGGCGTACGCGATGGGGAGGATGGAGAAGCTGTGGGGCAAGGACTGCCTGGAGTTCGCGCCAGAGCGCTGGCTCAGCGACGGCGGCGAGTTCGTGGCCGTTGACGCTGCGCGGTACCCGGTGTTCCACGCTGGGCCACGCGTGTGCCTCGGGAAGGAGATGGCGTACGTGCAGATGAAGACGGTTGCCGCGGCCGTGCTCCAGAGGTTCAAGGTGGACGTGGCGGCGCCGGGGGCGACCATGGATGCGCCGCCCGCGTACGAGATGACGGCGACGATGAAGATGAAAGGCGGGCTCTGGGTGCAGCTCAAGAAAAGGGCGGACTTGGTGTGAGTGATGCTAGCCACTAGCTAGTCTTCGTTGAGCAAGTCAACAATTGGACAAGACATTGACTAAAAGCCATCCCGACACGCCAAATGAGACGAGCTAAATTCTCACTTGATGATGTAATTGAATGTCTGTAAACAAGTCAATAATAGTTGTTTGTTCAAAGAGGTAGTTTATCAAGTTTGTTTGATATCATCTAACAACCACCAATAATTTTTACGAGGAGTTGTCTTATTTTCAAATTGAGTAAATTGTACAATAACTACATGAACTTACGACGTAGGTGCAAGTAGAACCAAACTGGACATCCATGCTTACAAACTTGTAAAACTTCGAGGGAGATCCAAAATAGGTTTTGAATGGCTGACAAAGAATCCACGTGGGCAGGAGAAGCTGGTATGGCATCAAAGTTGTACTGAAGCTGATATGGATGTTTGGTTTTGTTTCTTAAAATAGTGGATGCTTAATTTGTGTCCTTGCCTTCTTGATTTCTTTCGCTCAAGTGGGTTCATAAACAAGGAGACTGGACATCCATTCCTACAAGCATGGCGTTCTCATCGTTGGTGTGTTGGTCTTGTTTCTTTCTTTGCACTAGGTGTTCGTCCTCATGCCTGCTGTATTAGTAAGAACGATGGATTTTTTTTTAATCCACGAGGCCTTCGATGTTTGGTTGTGTTCGTTCGACCCAAAAGAACGCGTGCTCTTTGGAGAGTTGAATTTGCACTGCGACGTCGTTGTGGAAGTGAGCCCTGTACTGTCGTGCCTTGGGAGCACGGGCTAAGCGAGGACGCTATATATCTTGGAGCCACCTCCGTTGCCTGCTCATCAGTGGTCCGCGGCAAGACCCGGCTGCGCAAGGCCAGTGAGGTCCAGACAACAGAGAGAGAGAGAGAGAGAGAGAGAGAGAGCGCGAGCGGGGGGATTGCAACATTAGCGTCTTATATCTGTTGTAAAATTAGCGATTTTAGTAAATATTTATATATAATTTCAGCGGTAATTACCATGATTAAAGTATATTTCTAGCAGCATATAAATGTGAATAATGACATATAAATATGTAATTTCTTCGTATTAATTAAACATGATAATATGCTCAAAAGATATGACTCAAAAATATACAAAATTAGCATAATGCTCAGATTTAAATATTTGTTTTTTGCTCTCATATGTCGGGCTACTCAAGATATAATCTTGGCCTCCTCGCCACTTTTGTCAAGAATTTTCACGAATTAGATAAGACAAGATATATCGACTTTGAGCTTAAAATGAATGCTTTACAGTTATATCAAGAACAAGTAAGAATAATCTCACAAGTCACAACAACACTAATTACTTTCGACCAACAGAAGGAGCAAGGATATCACAATGTAAACTGAGATCACAAATCAACAAAATCAGCACTTACTACTTTCGGCCAATAGCACTTACTACTTTCGGCCAATAGAATAATAGTAGACCACAGTGCACAATTAGTGATCAACCTAGTCAAATTCGGTCAACAAGAAGCAATCGAACCATAAAAAAGTAACAGAGCCTTAATAACAATATGCAACAACAAGCCCAGGCCTGATTTATAATGAATGTTGTCAATCTAATTTCATAAGTGACAATAATCCTCATCGAGCATTAATCCAAACCCACGATATTACTAAGCCATATCTCCTGGTGCTAGTTTCAATCAAATCAATCACAAATGGAGACATCTATTAGCACAACACATATGCAAAGTAATGCAAAAAAATGAAAACCAGCGATACTAACGATACAGATGGCACTCAAAGCCACTGAGTAGTAAACCAGGCAAGGCATGTGAAATGTGTTGTCTTGGAAAACCAATTGTCCCGCTATGTCGGGGTGAAAGGACGTGGTCAAGTTGGGAAGAACTTGTGGCAAGAAAAGATGTTGCTTTGGTCTTTGCATGTGTATGGTAACTTGGAGATGATTGTAGTCTACAGCGAGGACCAGGAGATGGCTTGGTGCGAAGTCATGATCCAGAGGGTCGAGGATGCTGGAGGAGACGGTCAAGCTCGAGTTGGGCACATAGAGATCTAAGATGGATGACGCGTGTTAGAGCTACAGAAGTACGGTTTGGAGGCTACGACACGTGACAATTTTGGGGTGTCCAAAATTGGAAAGCTGAGAGAAATTAGAAAACCAAAATTTTGGGGAGTCCAAAATTGGAAAATCCTTGTTGGTTGGGATTGGATTGATTTTTGTAACCTTGTGTAGAAGTGTCGGACTCGGATTTCTCAAATCCAAATCCACTGTGAAAACACTGTGCTATCTCTGGATCAGTAGATAGCACTCACAGATACATAACTGAATTATTTCATACACAATGAAAACCATACCATTCATGATATTACAACAAGTCAGACTCATATTGTTGGACCGAAAAGGCGACTAGAGGGGGGGGGGGGTGAATAGGAGCATGCTCACTTTTCATAAATAATAGATCAATAAAACTTTACTCCAGTAGCTATAAAAGCTATGAAGATCAGTATATCAGTACAGCGGAAGACTAATATTGAATCCAATAAAAACCCTAAAGTAATAGGACAAAATCAACAAAGATTGAAGTGAAACAATCTACTGACCGTCGGACCGGTTTCCTACGGCTCGGCCGGTATACTGATCGATCGACCGCCACCTCGAAATGTAAGAACAACCCGATGATGAAGATGAAAATAGATAAAACTTTTGATCTACTAATCCAAACTTGATGAAACTTATAACACACCTTCTCTATGATATCAGGGACCTATTCCAATCGAATATTATGATAATTCTTGGAAGAATAAAGATCATTTTTCGTTTGATTAAAGAAGGGTTCAAAACTAGGTCAGAACGAAAACTTGATCCAAGATCTTGCTCGTGGGTGATTGATGATCAAGATGATCTTAGATAGGTTCCCACACGTCACAGCAAGCTAGATCACGTGAAGAATTCAATCAAAAACTCTCAAATCAGAGAAAGACCCAAAATCATCAAATAGAGATAAAGAACGCAATGAGACAAAACATTGATCAAACTTTCCTTTGATTGATTGATATGATCTGGGCTTCAGCCACTCCATCAATGGAGGGCAATGTTCAATCCAAGAGTACGAAAATCACATCAAACATCAAGAACCCTAGTCTCCACAAAAGCTCTCCCTAAGAAAATTAGGATTTACAAGAATTACAAAAGAGGCGAGAGGGGGTGCAGCCACCACCCTCTCCTATTTATAGTGGAGGCTTAGACCTTCTAGATGTTTGATCCTATTAGGCTCCCGTTAAGGCTCAAAACAAACGGGACACATACGCACGTATTTTAATGCGCCGTCATTATCTCCCTTTGACCTAACTAGTTACCCTTGCACCATCTTGCGCCTCGGATTAGCTAAAAGATCACCCTTGTCCATGTTGCGTCACGCTTGAGTTCATTGACCTCACCCGACATCGTCGATCGTTCTGGACCTCAGCTCTCCAAGCCTAGTCCCGATCATCCTCGCTGTTGACCGTCGTTGCAAACCAAGCAACCTGCACAACAATAGACAAGTAAACAGAATTTCAGAATAAGTTCTTCACAACTTGACCCATGTTAGTCAAAACATGCATCATGCACCATATATGCCCTGAAACTCATGGCTTTGACCTAACACACGAATATCGCCGCCACACCGGGCGACAAACAATGTGAAAACCGGTCATACCGCCCCCAGGGCCGGTCTAACCGCCACCTATAGGCTGGTCTGACCGCCAGCTGGGACTTAGCCGTTTTTCCTCTCTGAAAAACCGAAACCTACTGGAATTTTCAAACCAATAGAACTTTTGACTGGAGACTCCAAAAATTATGAGACCAAGTGCAATAGAATCCCCTCTCTTGCCTACACCCTCTATTTTTAGCCCATCTCAAAATAACACTTTTTAAATTCACCGGTCCGACCGCCGCCTATGGCCGGTCGAACCGATTTGGTACCGGTCTGACCGCCAAGCTATGACCGGTCAGACCGGTTACTGCCTGACAGTTCTGAAACTTTGTCGAAAATACGTAAAACGATAAACCATTAACGTCATTGCCAATTGTCACATTATCCTAAGATCTAGAGTATATCCCCATGATATCCACACATATAGACCGTGTCGGGTTGAGTTTTACAATAAGGGTCGAACATGCCAAATGAATACATTACAAAAGTAGCGAAAGCGGGAGCGAAAGCAAAAAGGGTAGAGCACATCTCTCCACAGGCAAGCGACTGGGGAAACCCGTATGCGTTTGATATTAACCAAATACTTGGATAATAGTAGATGCACGCAAGCACCAACAGAGTCAACTAGACTGAGGTGAGACCTAGACTAAACAAACTAGACTACTCTTCATCATTTCCTGGGTCTCCAGCTTATGGGTCCTCGTAGTACGCATAATCTCCATAATTTCCTGCTTCTGAGGGCTTGGAGGAAAGAGCTATGATGAGCACAACTTCTGTTCTCGCGAGTCAACACACAGGATGCAGTAATAATATATGCAAGGCTTAACAAGGATGTCTCGAGTTCTTTTATTTGCTAAAAGTAATATTTTCAATTACATTATTTAGAAATTTGACCAAATTTTATTTTATTAAAGAGATATTGTGCAATATTTATAACGGCGAAGGTTATCTCCACCTATGATTAAATGTTGATTGGAGTCACCTCCATATATTAACATCACTACGTACGACGACCCAGGAAAAACCAACCCAGGTTAGGTGAACTCGACACAATAATCATCCCACCCACAAGGTTTTATAAATAGAACTAACTCAAGTTAAATTCTCATGTCTGCCTTTGACCGCAGGCACGGCTGTTTAAACAGTTTAGACTCTGCAGAGGTTGTATATTGTACCCACAAGAGACAAACATACTCATTGCCACCACATGATTCCTTAGTCATGTAGTAGAGCGATCATCACAGTAATGTTTCAAATTACCTCGCCCTTTCTGGCATCTCACCCATATGGGCTGCCCCCCATTTGCGGTGGTCTCACAACGTTGTACGGGATATTCACCACCACGACTAGCGTAGTTGGCAACTTCACCCTTCCCTGGTGTCCCATCCAAGCTGGATCGTATCCAACGCTTGCACTACCTCACTCTGCCTCCAGTGAGATAAATTCTAGGGTCTAATAAGTTTACTAAGCCAAGTTGTACTTTACAAGCTTGTGGTTGTACTTGTTTTTTACGCAGGAGGTCATGACAAAATTAAGTCCTTAACCTATCCGGGCGGTTCTTACAACATACCAACCACTCTCGTGCTCCGATGGCACCCACCACCATACCATCCACCCAGATGAGGTAATAGCAATTTAATAAGGTTTTGGGGGAACAAAATGCATTACCACAATATTTTAGTCATTTACCCACAATAACTGTCCAATTCATTTCCATGATTAAAAGATAATGATTAGGGCATTTAATGCCCCGGTACTTAACCAAGACTAGCATGTCACTTAAGTACAACCTATAACTAGTAATTACCACATAGTTACTAGGGTGATATAGAATAATAGATTCAATTTCCAAAGGATGGTATAATAATTAATTATAATCATCAAATGGGTATTTAACTACCTTAAGATTTAACATACATTTGCTTAAGGAATTAAAGCATACAATTTTAGTAGTTTAAAGGAATATAATTTGCGTAAAATATAGGTTCAAAATGATCAAAGTATTGACTCACCTGGAGTGAAGGGGAGAGAGTCTTGAAAGTCTTGAGCTTGATCAAACTAGAGATCTCCCGCGTCTTCAAACTCTACTCGAACTAACGCACCAAAAAGAAAAAACAAGCAAAGAGAACAAATAAATACTAAGAAAATAACAAATGAACTCCAAATTAAATAAGACCGGTGTTATTAGCAATGTCTTGAATTTAGATAAATTTAGAAATAAAAACACTAGAATCCAAGTTATAACGGAGGAGAACGGAGCTTCTAAAGTTCTAACTTGAGTACGGGCAGTTCCGAGTACTATGGGATTCGAGCATCTTTTTTTTAGTACCGCTGGCTTCGAGTACTATGGGCTTCGAGTACTGCTTACTTTGAGTTGATGTGGCCGAAGGGAGATTGTACTATAGGACATAGTCAAAAGGGGTTCGACTACGTGGTTAAAAGAGTTTCGACTGCATGGTCAAAAGGGTTTCGACTGCGTGATCGAAAGAGTTTCGACTACGCGACTGCTTGGTCTTGGATGTAGTTGTACACGTAGTCGTAGAGCTGGTTATAGACATAGTTGTAGACATAATCGTAGAAGTAGTCGTAGACATGGTCGTAGGCCTGGTCGAGAGGGAGTTGTGACCGCTCGGCGTGGTCGGAGACAGGTTCTACCACACGATGTGGTCGGAGCGACAAGAGGAACAACCAGGCACGAGAAAGGTCACTTACCAAGACTGAGAGGGAGGTCGGAGGGGGTCGGTGGACTGCGAACGGCGGCAAGGGAGCTCGCAGTTGGTGGTGAAGGAGGACAACAGCAAAGGGGACAGCCGGGATTGAAGGAAAAGAGGAAAGGCGGCTGTTCCTATGCCACAAAACTGAAATCGAGTGAGGGGGCTGCTCCAAGGAGCTCTGGGGCACGAACTGACTCGGGTAGGAGAGGGGATGCACTGGTTCGGCAAGGACCAGAAGGAGGCACGCAGTGGCTTGAACTCAGAGCTTCAGGGCTTTGGGCAACCACAGCGACACGAGCGAGAGTAGGGAAGCTCGGAGAAGAAAGGGACTGCTCGGGCACTTTTGTGGTGGAACTTACCAGCACGAAGGGGAGACGAGGGGAGTTAAGGGAAGGCTCGGTGCTCCTTTTATAGCCGGCGAGAGGTCAAGGAAGGGGCGAGGTGTCACGGTGCAGCGAGGACAAGTGCTGACGATGGGCAAGATGCGACGGGGTAGGGAAGATCGCTGGAGCAGGTGGCGCTGCAGGTGGGTGACCAGACAGGGCGGAGGTAGATGAGCCAGGGCGTGGCGCTGCAGGCGCGGTGATGAGGGTGCGGCAGAGCGAGAGTGGGGCACACACGGGAGTCAAAGGGGGTAGGTGGGTAAGTTGACGGGGGCGGCAGAGAGCCAGAGGCTGCGACGGGGTGACTCGGGCTGAGCAGGGAGGGAAGAAGGGGTAGGGGAAACTGCTGATAATACTGCTGAAATTGAAGCTAATGCTAAGGTTATAAATATTTTGTTGCAAGATCTAGATATAAACGAGTTTGTCAGAATTGCTAATGTTAAATCTGCTAATAAAATTTGGACTACTCTAGTTGATTATCATGAAGATTCTAAGTCTGTTAAAGGTGTTCGTCATAACCAATTCAAAAAGGAGTATTCTAAATTTGAGATGAAACCAGGAGAATTAGTAGATTCACTTTTTGATCACTTCAATAAAATTGTTAATGATTTGTAATATGTTGATCTCACATACTCTGATTCTGACAATGCTTGTCAAATTTTAAATGCTTTGGATATGTATGTCTGGAATGTGTTGGTCACTACTATTAATCATTATGTTAGCATGGAGATACTCACTTTGAATGATCTTTATTCCAAGATGAAAACACATGAGATTGATGTTTTTGCCAGGGTAAGTAAGTCTAATTCTGTGGGTTTACTGACTAACAAAGTTGATAGTTCTTCTATTGTTCCTTTGTCTGCACTGTGTTCTATTTCAGATGAACAGTTAGAGGAGATTCCAGAAGAGCATCTTGTACTCATCTCTAATAGGGTGACCAAGGCAACTAACAACATCAGAACAAGGCGGAGAGGAGGTCCAATTAGATGCTATGAGTGTTATGAGTTAAACCACATAAGGATGAATTTCCCTAAACTGAGAGGCAAGGAGGGCAGGGACGACAAGGCACCAATTCGTCGCTCTCAATCCAAGATTGACCCAAGCAGGATGCGTAATTATCGCAGGGCAGTCAATAAAATACTTTCAGCACTTAATGAGACTAATTTGAGTGATGTTGATTCTTTAAGCGATGATGAGGACAATATTAAGAAGACAAAGGAGGTGGACATCAAAGGGATGTGTGGTGATCTTGACCCGTACGTGTGGATACCTCGGAGGTGTTGTTGAGAAGCATCAACACTAGGACGATCCGCGACTTGTGTTGATCACCGGAGACGGAGAAGAAGTCGTGTGGTGGGTACGACCACTTGAAGAAGCAGACGCGCGTCGAGTATGACTACTCGAAGGAGGAGACGCGTCGCGAGTACGACTACGACTGCATTAACTCGCTACAATGACTCAACTTCCGCCACGAGTCGGCGCGTCAAGCAGTAATCTCGTGATCTATTACTTGCGGTGGTTCCTTGGTTGCGTTAATTTTTTTTTGTGCTATCGTAGCCTTGCCGCGTTACCCAACAGTGGTATCAGAGCCATACCGTCTAGTTCTAGATTCGGATTGGACACATATTGTGATATGTGGCAGTTGTAGATGTGATCTATCTCTATTTTGGCGGTGGTCGGTATGATCAATGTTTTATTGTGAAGATCAATGTGGTTGATCGAATCGGAGTTACGATCGATAAGTACCGGATGTTTTATTGCGCTTGTTCACGATCACTTTGCATAATACTCCTACCGGTCGGAATTTCGCCATCGGGTATGCCGCAGTGTGTGGTTGTATCAAGGCAATGATCGGATCGTTTCAGAATAGGGTTAATGTGATTAATCTGATGATTTCCAAGGTTCAATTACATGAATGAGATTCATATTATGGAAAAAAAATTCGAGCGCGCTACCCTCGACCAGCGAGGGGCGTTGCCCCTTCGAACTCCGCCCGCTAACCGGCTAGCGGGATCGCCGTGCTGGGTAATCGGACCGCGCTTTTGTAGTGTGTGTTCTTGTTGCCCGTTTGAATGTTGTTCCATGCCTAACTTATTTTTACAGGTTGATGTGAATAGTATGACCCATGATGTATGAGATGCATGCATGTGTGTAATGTTCATGACCTGCATGTCATGTTTATTGCAGCCCAAGGCTGTCTATATTTGTATAACGGCCTGCGTGTTGAGTTGTGGTGCTAATTTACCACTTGTAATTTTATCCCTAGTGCTGTTAGGTGTAATGGCTTAGTGGGAAGTACTTGGAGTTTTTGGCAACTTGGAGACATGGCGAGCAGGATGCTTGGCGATGGAGATCACCATAAGGAAGGGTCATACTATATCACGATGCAATTTGATTGTCTGTGAATGCCCTTATATTTCTGTTCATTTATTTCTATGCATGTTTTAATTGCTTGAAATGCTTTTAACATGGTAGAAGTAAATTTCCCTTAGGTAATATTAAGTTAAATTGATGCCCTCCCAATTAGCTGCACCATCCATAGTCTTGTATTTTAATGGTAGGTCTTGCTAAAGAAGAGTGTCATTAATATTCCTTGACTAGATGGGTTTGTGTCGGACACTTACACGCAAGCGTTGGTCTAACTTGACAAGGTCATCATAACGGTTATGGACCTTAGGGCATAGGGTTGGGTGCCGAAGCATAGAGATGCTACCCAACAACAAGAGTCATATAGAGATATGATTAGCAAAGGGTTGCTTACCATATTCACAAATCTTCTAGCAGTGATGCCAAAGCTCACTAGTAGATTAACTGATTGTGGGTCTTGAATCACTAAATGTCATAAGAGGGATATGGTATTCAGTGGGAGTATATTCATTAAATTGTTTAATAGAAGTTACTTTTCTTGAACATATGTCTTAGTGTTGCATATTTTATGTTGTAGATCATGGCACCAACTGCTGTACCTACATCCAGTTTTGCTTTACGTTCGATTCTCGATAAGGAAAAACTGAATGGAACAAATTTTGTGGATTGGTCCCGCAACCTGAGAATTGTTCTTAGGCAAGATAAAAAGGAACATGTTCTAGAGGAACCAATTCCTGATGTGCTCTTGAGAATGTCTTGCAACTCTTAAAACGACCTATAAAAGGGCTTGTGATGAATCCCTTGATGTTATTTGTCTCATGCTTGTCGCGATGAACTCGCACCTTGAGCGGTTTGAGAACATTGAGGCCTACGATATGATCGTGGCGCTCAAAGGCATGTTTGAGACACAAGCAAGGACTGAGAGATATGAGATCTCAAAGAAATTGTTTGGATGTAAGCTAACTGAGGGTAGTCCGGTGAGCCCTCATGTGATCAAGATGGTTGGTTACACACAGAGCTTGGAAAAACTTGGTTTTCCACTTAGTCAAGAGTTGGCTACAGATTTGATTCTTGCTTCGCTTCCTGCAAGCTATGGGCAGTTCATTATGACTTTTCATATGAATGGCTTAGACAAGAATCTCACCGAACTGCATATGATGCTTAAGACTACAGAGGACAGCATTAAGAAAAGCAACAGTCATGTGGTGATTGTGCAAAAGAGTACTAGCTTCAAGAAGAAGGCTAAAACTTGGGTCAAAGGTAAAGGCAAGGTTTCGGATGGGATCCAAGCTGCCAAGCCTAAACCCAAGACCAAGTCTGGCCCTACTCAAGAGAATGAATGCTTTTACTACAAGGAGACAGGACACTGGAAGAGGATCTGCAAGAAATACCTGGCTGATCTGAAAAGGAATGGTGGGACTAAAACTTCAACTTCAGGTATTAATGTTATTGATGTTTTTCTTGCCGATTCTTATGTTAACTCGTGGGTATTTGATACCAGATTGATTGTTCATATTTGTAATTCGATTCATAGTCTAACAAGGAGTAGGAGATTAACAAGGGGTGAGATGGATCTTCGCGTCGGGAATAAAGCAAGAGTTGTTGCATTAGCCGTCGGAACTTTGCCATTACTGTTACCTTCAGGATTTATTATGGAACTAAATAATTGTTATTACGTTCCATCCATAAGTAGAAATATCATCTCTGCATCATGTTTGATGGCAGAGGGTTATAAGTTCATTATAGAGAACAATGGTTGTTCTATATATTTGAATGAAATGTGTTATGGCTATGCTCCCATTTTGAACGGGTTGTTTATTTTGAATCTTGATGTTGCACCCATCTATAATGTTAATGCAAAGAGGTTTCGGCCTAATCATACGAATTCCACATTTATTTGGCATTGTCGTTTGGGTCACATTAGTGAGAAACGCATAAAAAAGGCTCCATAGTGATGGAATTCTAAACTCATTTGATTTGGGATCATTTGAAACGTGTGAATCTTGCCTGATCAGAAAGATGACCAAGACACCTTTCACTGGTCGGAATGAAAGGGTGTCCGACTTGTTGGCACTCATACATACTGATGTGTGTGGACCAATGAGCACGACAGCTAGAGGTGGTTTTCAGTACTTCATTACTTTCACCGATGACTTTAGTAGATATGGATATATCTATTTAATGAGGCACAAGTCGGAATCCTTTGAAAAGTTCAAGGAGTTCTAGAATGAGGTATAGAATCAACTAGGCAAGACAATCAAGTCCTTACGATCTGATCGTGGAGGAGAGTTTTTGAGCCATGAGTTTGGTGATCATTTGAAACAATGTGGAATTGTTCCACAGCTTACACCACTGGGTACTCCACAGTGGAATGGGGTGTCCAAGCGGCGTAATCGGACCTTGTTGTACATGGTTCGGTCAATGATGAGCCAATCGGATCTGCCATTGTATTTTTGGGGCTACGCTCTAGAAACTGCTGCTTTCATTTTGAACAGGGTACCATCTAAATCAGTAGATAAGACACCATATGAGATATGGACTGGGAAGAGTCCTAGTTTGTCTTTTCTAAAGATTTGGGGATGTGATGTCTATGTTAAACGTTTGACGTCTGACAAACTCACACCCAAATCAGATAAATGCTTCTTCATATGATATCCTAGGGAAACCAAAGGATATTATTTCTACAATCAAGAGGATAGCAAAGTTTTTGTTGCCCGAAATGGTGTCTTTTTGGAGAAAGAGTTTCTTTCAAAAGGAGTTAGTAGGAGGAAGATGTAACTCGAAGAAGTTCGGGAACCATCTGAGAATGTTTCAACTCCTACTGAACCTCTACAGGACGAATAAGGTGTTGTTGAACCTGTAGATGAGACATCAGCCCCTCGTAGATCTAAAAGGCCGCGTCAATTGCCTATAAGGTATGGGCATGACGTGTTATTGTTGAATAATGGTGAGCCTAAAACTTATAAGGAAGCAATGATGGACCTAGACTCTGAGAAATGGCTTGGAGCCATGAAGTCCGAGATAGACTCCATGAGTATCAATCAGGTTTGGAACCTGGTCGAGCCTCTTGATGGTGTTAAAACCATTGAGTGCAAATAGATCTATAAGAAAAAGATTGATATGGATGGAAATGTTCACATTCATAAAGTTCGACTTGTCGCAAAGGGGTTTCGACAAGTTCAAGAAGTTGACTACGATGAGACTTTCTCACCAGTAGCGATGCTTAAATCTATTCGGTTCATTCTAGCTGTTGCTGCATATTTTGATTATGAGATATGACAGATGGATGTCAAAACAGCTTTCCTTAATGGAAACTTTAGTGAGGATGTGTACATGACACAACCTGAAGGTTTTGTCGATCCAAAGAATGCTAGTAAAGTATGCAAACTTCAGAAATACATTTATGGGTTGAAGCAAGCATCTCGGAGTTGGAATCTGCATTTTGATGAGGAGATCAAAAAATTTGGTTTCGTCAAAAACAAAAAAGAACCTTGTGTTTACATGAAGGTTAGTAGGAGCGCACTTGTAATCCTAATCTTATATGTGGATGACATATTATTGATTGGGAATGACATTCCTATGCTGGAATCTGTTAAAGTATCATTGAAAAATAGTTTTTCTATGAAAGACCTAGGAGCGGCAGCATATATCTTGGGAATAAAGATATATAGAGATAGATCAAGAAGGCTAATTGAATTAAGCCAAAATACTTACATTGACAAGGTGTTGAATAGGTTCAACATGCATGATGCCAAAAAAGGGTTCTTGCCTATATCACATAGTATAAATCTTAGCAAGAATCAGTGTCCTTCGACCACTGATGAGCGAGACCGCACGAATAGTATTCCATATGTTTCGGCTATTGGATCTATTATGTATGCTATGGTTTGTACCCGACCAGATATATCATATGCTCTAAGTGTTACGAGCAGATACCAGGCTGATCCCGGTGAAGGTCACTGGACAGCTGTGAAAAACATTCTTAAGTACTTAAGAAGGACTAAGGATGTGTTCCTAGTTTATGGCGGTGATGAAGAAATCGTTGTTAAGGGTTACACCGATGCAAGCTTCCAAACCGACAAAGATGATTATCGTTCGCAATCTGGTTTTGTATTCATTTTGAATGGAGGAGCAGTGAGCTGGAAAAGTTCCAAGCAAGAAACGGTTGCTGATTCTACGATGGAGGCCGAGTACATTGCGGCTTCTAAAGCTGCGAAAGAAGGTGTTTGGATAAGGAATTTCCTTGCTGAGTTGGGTGTAGTTCCGAGTGCCTTGTGCCCATTGGATCTCTATTGTGACAATAATGGAGCCATTGCGCAGGCTAAGGAGCCGAGATCCCATCAGAAGTTCAAACACATACTCAGGCGTTATCATCTCATTCGCTAACTGGTCGATAGAGGAGATGTTAAGATATGCAAAGTTCATACGGATTCAAATGTTGCTGGTCTATTGACTAAGCCTCTCCCACAGCCAAAACATGAGGCACACACAAGAGCTATCGGTATTAGATACTTTAATCATTGACTCTAGTGCAAGTGGGAGACTGTTGGAAATATGCCCTAGTGGCAATCATAGAGATGATAATATTTCATTATGTTCATATTTTTGATAATATGTTATCATGTTCCTTGAATGAATCATTTGTTATAGATCAATAAGTATGTGACTTGTTGGTGGAACTCTTTAACTTATATGATGTCATTCTAAATATATCTCTGGTCAGAGGTCACTGGTCGAAACACCAGTGACTCTATGACTAGCACATGTATTGATTGATGACCTGGTTTCACCGGTCATAGATATAGGGATATCGAATCAAAAATGTGAAGCACATGTTAGAGAACATGATGTTGGATAGACCCATCATTGAGACACTATTGAGATTGTTATGAATCTTTGTATCATTAGTTGGTCTCAAGTAATGATGATGTATAATCCTTAGACCTGAGATCAGCATGGTTTACTACATGTGTAATAGCACTCTTAGGGGTTGCCAAACGCTACTCCGTAACTAGGTAGTTATAAAGGTAGCTTTCGGGTATGCTATGAAACATGCGGAGGAATGTGACTGGTCGAGATGGGATTTGCCCCTCCTAACATAACAGGAGAGATGTCTCTGGGCCCCTCGTGGTGATCGGATAAAGAAAGTGCATGGTCATGCCACTAGTGGTCGAAGTGTCGACCGCATGATGTTATCTGATACTCGATCGAGAAAGAATTGAACAGTCCATGGATGACATATCATCTCACCCGAGTTCAACCGGACATCATAAGGCAAAAGGAGAATGCATGAGTAGGTCGCTTAGTTTGATCGGTTATGGACTAGTCGTATGGAGATACGTCTTTGGTCGTAGACTGGTCAAACGTAATCATGGAATAGAAAGAACCTGGTCGTAAGGAGTTACGAACTGGTCATGACCAATTACAACCTGGTCGTATAGAGATACGAATTAGTCGTAAGTGATGAGGACCTGATCATAGATCATATTACATCAAGGTTCGTCCGATTTATTCTACGTGTCTTTGGGAATCGTTATGTCGCTAGGTACCGACGACTAGTGGTCGGAAAAGGGTTTCCGAGTCATAACCGATTACACATGAACCTGTGGGGTCGCACACTTAAAGGGCAAGGATCTGTTTTGGATGGTGATCCGAATTCGTATAGGCCTTGAGTTCCTAATGGGACTCCAGGTCGAGACCCATCATGGATGCTTATATAAAGAGGGGCGGTGGCATGGGGTGCAAGTGTGAAGAGGATGATCTTTGGAAGAACTCCTGAAACCCTAATAGCCACACCTTCTCAACCACGCTGCCGGTGCTAGCACTCCAGTGCGTGGTGATCTTGCCCCATACGTGTGGATACCTCGGAGGTGTTGTTGCGAAACATCAGCACTAGGACGATCCGCGACTTGTGTTGATCACCGGAGACGGAGAAGAAGTCGCGTGGTGAGTACGACCACTTGAAGAAGCAGACACGCGTCGAGTACGACTACTCGAAGGAGGAGACGTGTCGTGAGTACGACTGCATTAACTCGCTACAACGACTCAACTTCCGCTACGAGTCGGCGCGTCAAGCGGTAATCTCGTGATCTATTACTTGCGGTGGTTCCTTGATTGCGTGGTAAAAAAAATTTGTGCTATCGTAGCCTTACCGCGTTTCCCAACAGCGGAGACGACGACCCGGTGGTGGTCCCACCTGGCAGTGGCAGCGAGGCGCGGGCGAGCGAGCGAGATCAGCGGGCGAGGCCACGCGGCGGCTATCCAACGGAGGAAGGCGTGGTTGAGCGCGGGCGTCCGATCGAAATGAGGGGCACACGTCGTGCATCCAACGAACGAGAGCGTGGGCGAGCGAGGAGATGGGCTGGCGCACGGGAATAGTATTGGACTTCGTCCCAACACTGTTCCGAAGAATTAAATTTGATTTTTCTTTTTAGAAACTCCAGAAAATGCAAATAGAAAATAGCAAATGATCTTGGAAAAATTATATAAAATATATCCAAGCATATAGAATCTGAATAAAATAGTTTTGACAATTGTTGATGTTGGGATTAATCCTCTGTTGGGACCCAAATATGCAAATCTGGACCCTCTGTGTATTCTGCACTAGTCCAGGATCACGCTAGTGCACACAGTATCAACATTGATGAAATATCACATCCATACAACGAATATAAGAATAAACGAGTACATTTGAATAACAAATAACTGTTGGGACCTTATGGTCGAGTGTTACATTTATTAAGCCATGCAAGGCTGACAATAAAGAAATAAACTGCAATGAAACGAAATAAACTCCGTGGCTCCCATCAATTTACCACGAGCAACCGTGGGATCAAGACCCTAACGCTCAACCTTCAGAGAACTCTTCTTCAAAAGCAAAGCACGACTCCTCCACTTCGTTGATTTGTTTAGCAAGAGTGAGTACACACCGTACTCGCAAGTCATACCACGTAATGCATTTATACATGATGGCTTATTCCAAAGAAATGGCTTCGTGGTTACTTTGCGAAATGCAACATTTGCAATTGAATACAAATAATAGATTGAAAGCGTAATTCAAAACAAATAGACAATAATAAGTTAACAATTGATTTCACAAAAGACACACAGTCTAATCAAGTTCTTTCACACAGATGAACAAGTTATCTCACACAAATTGACCCTTCCCATTTGTTTTATGAAAATCTACCCCTCGTGTGAAATTCCCGAGCATGTCCATATCCGAGGACGCGGCTATTCGAATAGATTGGTTTAAACACTCTGCAGAGGTTGTACACTTTACCCACACGATGAAACCAACCGGATCAGAGTTGATCACAACAAAACCTTTCAGAGACTTCATCTCAAACAATGACACTCTGGTGTGCTTTATGCCAGTCAATTTGTACACACTGACCCTTGGAACGACACACACCATTGGACAGGGATGCAGCGAACCGTCCCGCGATGTGACATATCACACCTCCAGCCCATCACATAGCTTAAATACAACCTGAGTTGTCAATGTCAAGACTCCATAACTTACTAAGTCAGGCCCAGCCCATACTAGGCATGTGGTCGTACAGTAAGGCCCAGTTCAATGGCGCACAAAGTTAAGTCCTTAATTGACTAAGGCAAGACCTCCGCTTTAACCCAAATCACAAAGTTTAATAAGCACACAGCTCCACCATTCACACGTAATCCACCACTTGCCTCAGTCTAAATCTTTTCCCACCGTTGATTAAGTGCAACACATGCCATCAAAGAGTAATAGCACACAAAGACACACAGATTCATCACACGTTCCATAATCACTTAGTCAAGTTTATAATTGCAACTCTCACATGGAATGATGACTCGTGGCATGGCTAAGCAGTCTAATCGTATCTAACCAACCCACGTTGGTGCTACAATAATACCAACTAATAATTAACCAACCTAGGGTGACAAAAGATCATGGCATACAATAGACAAGGTGGCATAACAATTTGGATTAATAGCTACACCCAAAAGTATTTAAATAATTACTTGAAATAGAATGCAATACATTGAAACAAAGTATTTTGAAAACTGGGTTCAAAATGATCAAAGGTATAACTTGCCTTGGAATAGATCTAGATATTGGTCTTGGTCTTGAGGTGCTCCTTCTGCAAAATTCCCCGAAGTATCGACGTCTACTCGCAAACGAGACAAAAGAAAACAAAACAAATAAATAACAGAGGCAAAATAAACTCCAAAAATTAAATAAAATTCATAAATAAATAGATCTGAATTTTATATGAATTTACAAATTTGAATGGGCTTAATTGGACTTCGGATGCAAAAGATATGGGCTTTGGAAGATTGGAAAATCAATAAAAACCCTAAATTGGATTTTCTCGAATTTCCAATTATTTTATAAAGGAAAATCGATTTATTGCGCAATGCTTGCGTCAGCCGAGGATTTCCGGAAAAGAATTAAAATTAAATAGAAAACTGACAGGTGGGCCCCACTGTCGGCTGGCTCCACCACGTGGACCAAACCCACCGAGCCACGGGATCTGGGAGCCGGTGGACTGAGCCACGTGCGCGTGTGCTGGCGCTGACACGGCGCCACGCGGCTGACACGCACGCACAGAAGCTGAGGTGGATGCTGACGCGGCTGCCACATCAGCTCGACGGCGGCGATGGCTCGGGAACCAATGGCAACGGCGAACGGCGGCTCTTCGCGGCGGTGAGTGGTACCAATGTGTAGAGTGGGTTATTGCGCATCCGTGGCACCGGTTTGAGTACCGGGTGGTCGGAGATGACCGCGGCGAGGAAGAAGCGGCGAAGTCTCGGGTTTGTTTGACGGAAGCTCGGCAATGCTCGGCGACGAGGAGGTGCGCACGAGGTGGCTCGAGGCTTGCCGATCACGAGGGTGCGATTGGCGAGGCAAGGGCGGCGAAGAAGGCGGCGCAATTCACCGGAGAAGAAACTCACGAAACCCTAAAACTCGAAAATGCGGGCGCTAGGCGTCGGGCGACGAGAGCGGCGGCTTTGGATTGCGGAGGTGGCGGCGATGCTAAGGGAGGTATTTATAGGTCGGGACGCCGGATTTGGAAATCCCCAAATCGGGTCCAAACGGCGGATTTTGAATTCTCGATTCTCGGAGATTGAAACCGATTTGAAATTGAAAATAACCGGAACGGTGCGGGAGAGATAAGGCTTCCGTATAGGCGTTGTCCGCGACAAAATCGAGGCCGCTTGCGCAATTGTCGGACGAAGCTCGAGGTCCAAAGAATGGCGGGCGAGGGCGCAGCAGCGGAGAAGAAGATAGCGCGAGACGACGACCGTGGCGGTCCCACTGGCGAAGGCGCGAGGCGCGGCGGCGAAGCGCGACGATGGCGATCCAACGGCGCAGAGCGAGCGCGGGCGAGCGAGCGAGCGAGATCGACCGAAAGGGACACGCGGCGAAGATCCAGCGGGGCAAGGCGGGCGAAAACGCGGGCGAAGCGCACGGGCGGCGATCGATCCAACGGCTGGGATTGAGCGGGCTGGAATAGTGCTGGGCTTCGGCCCAGTACTGTTCCGAAGGATTTAAATTAGGTTTTTCTTTTAAATAAATCCAGAAAATGCAAATAGCAATTAGAAAATAGCAAATGACTTGGGAAAAATTCCAGAAAATTCTATAAAATATATCCAAGCATATAGAATCTAAATAAAATAGTTTTGACAATTGTTGATGTTGGGATTAAGCACATTAAATCAATTTGTCCTTAAAGTCCATATTAAACTTTTTAAATTAATATCCAATAAATCCAAATGATAAATTTTCTTGCTACTAATGTATAAAAGATTTTTAAAGCTCTGAAATTTGGGATGTTACAAACCTCCCCCCCTTAAACGAATCTCGTCCCCGAGATTCCGGCTAGCTAGAGAAAAGGCTAGGGAACTCGGCTTTCAACTCTTCTTCACGTTCCCACGTTGTTTCTCCTTCCGAGTGGTTACTCCATCGACTTTGCGTAAACGAACAGTCTTGCTTCTGATGCGGCGCTCTGCGACATCCAAAATACTGACAGGCTGCTCTTTGTATGTGAGATCTTCCTTCAGTTCAATTGACTCCAACGGGGTCTGCTCTTCGGGCACACGAAGACACTTCTTGGTGAGAGACATGAAAGACATCATGCACTCCTCGCTAACGATCGTGGTAGCTCTAATCGCACGCAACTTCTCCACGGCGTTCCAAAACCTTGAATGGACCCACATACCTTGGAGCAAGCTTCCTTTGGTGTGGAATCTCTTAACACCTCCGAGCGGAGTAACTCAAGATACACAAAATCCTCTGGTTCAAAGTCGAGGTCACGACGACGATTATCGGCAGATAACTCTTTTGCCTAGACGGGCTATCTTTAACCTCTCTCGATCATAGCAACTTGTTCTTGGCTTCTGAATAATATCTGCCCGAACACTACACGCTCAATTGTCTCGACCAATTCAACGGAGTTCGCAGTACACGACCGCATGAGCTTCAAATGGTGACATCGCAAACCGGCTTGATAAGCGTTGTTGTACGAGAATTCAGATACGGCAAACTTTTATCCCAAGCGGTAGCATTAGCTAAGGCACGTGCTCTTAACATATCTTCTAATATCCGTTAACTCTTTCACCGTCCATCATGCGTGGATGATAAGCGATCAAGTTCGGATGAGTTCCTGTGGCTTCATGTAGACTCGCCGTAAACGAGAGGTGAATTGAGATCCTCGATCTGACACTATCTTCTTAGGCACACCGTGCAGACTGACGATTTTTGACATATACAATTCCGCCAAGCGGTCTCCGGAATAAGTGGTTTTGACTGGCAAGAAATGGGCAACTTTAGTCAAACGATCCACTATTACCCAAATTGAATCATAACCTGATTGAGTCTTGGGTAGTCCGGTAATAAAATCCATACCGATCTCTTCCCACTTCCATTCTGGTATCTTCAGCGGTTGTAGCAATCCTGCTGGCCTCTGATGTTCGGCCTTTACTTTCTGACACACGTCGCATAAAGCAACGAACTCTGCGACGTCTCGCTTTAAGTTTGGCCACCAAAACTTATTCTTAACATCCTGATACATCTTAGTGCTTCCAGGGTGAATTGAATACTTTGAGTCATGGGCTTCCTTGAATCATTGTCTTAATCCATCAATATCCGGTACACAGATACGTCCATTGATCCACAGTATATCCCGATCATCTGTGGTAAAGTCTTTAAATTTTCCTTCTGACATCTTCTTCTTGAGATCAGCAAACTCAGAATCCTTAGGTTGAGCTTCACGAACTGTTTCTCCGAGTAGACTGCATTTCCAAATTGGCCACAAATCCTTCCGAACAACTTCTAATCAGTAGCTTCGGAATTCCTCCCAAGTTCGAACACAACTCCTTTACTTCGAGCATTGCAAGAGCTCTTACGACTCAAAGGCATCCGCAACTTACATTGGCCTTACCAGATGGTAATGGATTCCAAGGTTATAATCCTTTATTAATTCCAACCATCTTCTCTGTCTCATGTTCAAATCGATCGAGTGAATATGTACTTGTGCTCTTATGATGCGTGTAGACTTCACGGCGATGACATCGATGAGATAATGACGCCAAATCTTCAAGGCATGCACTACGGCAGCTAGCTCCAAATCATGGGTAGGATAGTTCTCTTCATGAGGTCTTAATTGCCTTGACGCATAAGCGGCGCTCTTCCTTCTTGCATAAGGACACATCCTAATCCTTGACGCCGAAGCATCACAAGAGATATCAAAATCCTTACTAATATCAAGCAAAACTAGCATGAAATCAAGTCGACGCTTCTTCAATTCTTGAAAACTTTCTTCACAAGCTGGGGTCCAAATGTACTTCTTCTCTTTCTTCAATAATTGCGTAAGAGGTTTAGCAATCGTTGAGAACCCTTCAATGAAACGACGATAGTATCCTGCCATTCCCAAGAAACTACGAATTTGAGTAACCGTCTTGGGCTGCTCCCAATTCATTACTGACTTTAACCTTCCGGTCAATCGCTACTCCTTCGGCTGTCATCACATGACCGAGAAAATCAACTTTCTTCTTCCAAAAGTCACACTTGCTGAACTTGGCATACAACTGATGTCCTCTGAGCTTCTCTAGGATTAATCTCAAATGTCCTGCATGCTCTTCCTCTGACTTTGAGTATACCAAAATATCATCAATGAATACCACTACGAACTTATCCAAATATTCCATGAATACTTTGTTCATCATGTTCATGAAATAGGCAGGGGCATTAGTCAATCCAAAAGACATGACTAAAAACTCAAAATGTCCATACCGGGTTGAGAAAGCGGTCTTTGGTACATCCTTAGGACAAATCTTTAACTGATGGTAACCTGATCGTAGATCGATCTTGGAGAATACCCCGGCTCCTTTCATCTGGTCGAACAAATCATCTATTCTGGGCAATGGGTACTTGTTCTTGATGGTGACTTCGTTGAGAGAACGATAATCGATACACATTCTCATACTTCCATCTTTCTTCTTGACGAACAAAGCGGTGCTCCCCATGGCGATTTAACTAGGTCTTACAAAACCTTTCTCGAGAGTTCTTCTATCTCGCTTCTTCATTTCCACAAGTTCATCGACCGCATCCGATAGGGTCTCTTGAAATTGGTCTTGTTCACGGCACTAGATCGATGACAAACTCAATATCACGGTCCGGTGGCATTCCTGGTAATTCTTCTGAAATACATCTGGGTAATCTTTTACTACAGGTACATCTTCCAAAGAAACTGTCTTCAAACTGTTGACTACCAAATGTCCATCACGTACTGAGGTGGCTAGAAATTCTACTTTCTTTCCTGTGGTATCCTCAATTGTCACGGCTCTTCGGCCACAATCTAGCACTGCTTTATGTTTGGATAACCAATCCATACCAAGGATGACATCTATGGTCTGAGTGTCTAGGACTATTAGGTTGGCTAGAAACTCAGCTCCAGCTATGAGTAGCCTAGCTCCTAAACATCCAACTTTAGAACTTAGCTCGCTCCAGCGCATTGGACTAACAGAGTATGCTTAAGATGCATAACTTCCAATTTGTTCTTAGTTGCAAAAATTCGAAACAAACGAATGCGAAGCTCGAATCAAAGTAACTCGATGCAGTCTCGAATTTACTAGGAACTTACCAAGACAACGTCAGTGCTTCTTGGGCTCCTTCAGAGTGACGTGGTTGACACGACCTCGACAACCGATGGCGGTGCTCCTCCGGCTTGACCGTAGCTTGAGAAGTTCCTTGATGGTTGCCTTGTCTTGGTGTCTTGGCCGGTGTATTCCCAAGGTTGAAGCGCATCGAGTGATAGTCCCATTCTCGGACATCGGTTGGCGAAATGCCCTGGCCGACGGCTGTAAAGCAAACTCGGTTGTATTCGGGGTTGCTTATCGGATTGGGGTTGGTAGTGCAGGTTGCGGAAGTTACGAGCAATCGGGCGAGTCTTGAAGTTGGTGCGGTGGTCCGCGACTCGTGGTGGAAAAGCGGCTAAAGCTGCGGTGGAATCATTCTTGCCCTTAGTGGGGTTGGTGACTTCCTTGTCGAGCCATTCTCGCGCTACGATGATCTTCCAATTCCTTGCGCTTATCCTCTAAAATCAAAGCCTTGTTGATCAACTCTTGAAAATCGTGAAAGGTGTGGGCAATCAAGTTGACTTGAAGTCCGATGTTCAATCCTTTGTAAAACGACTCGACGAGCCTTGTCGATGGCGACATCTTCGCAAAGATATCGAGCAAGTTGTGAGAACTTGTTGAGGTAATCATCATCGACATTCCTCCTTGCTTGAGAGCACGGAATTCATCCTTCTTTAGATCCATGATTCCTTCGGTACATGATATTGGCGGCGGTTGTGAACTCTTCCCAAGTGATATCTTGCGGCGTTCCATGCGTTGCACAAAGTTTTCCCACCATTCACGGCAATGCCTTCCATCCGTGAGAGGCGATAGAACTTTTTCATGATCGCCGCATTGAGTGATCGCAGATTTTCTCTCAATAACACGAAGCCAATCATCGACTTCTCTTGGTGAGACATGTCCGTAAAAGGTTGGTGGGCGGGTTCTCATAAACTCCGCCAACTTGGATGATCCATTATGACCATGAGCAAGCTGGGCTCCATTGTGATCTTGATTGTTGTTGTTCGGTTATTCATGGCTTGCATCCGATTCATCATGGTGTACATCACCGGTTTGAGTATCATGAATGCTCCAAAATTCTCGCAGATCGATCAAGGTGCTTGTGGTGGAATTGCTTCTCCGGGATTTGCTCCGCCCTTCCGACATCGGAGTATCGTAACCACTTGCGCAGACTTGACGAGTCCGAACCATCCGTGAATCTCCAAGGGTTAGATAAGGTAGCAAGCACGAGATAAGTTGTAGAACTAAGCGGGTAGGTAAAACCCAACAACATATTTTAAGAAAGCTCAATGAAACTCTTATATTGATTAAGATAATAGTATGGCTTGCAACAAATGCCTAAGGGCCTTTGCGGCTCATACTTGCACACAAAAATAAGGACAAACTTAAGCACACCAAACTACCGCCTAAAGGGCGACTCAAGACATAAAGCGCTAAGCACGAAACAACGCGAGCAGACTACTCAATCAAATAGCCTCGCACCTTTGGTGCTGCTTTCTTTGAGACACGAAAGTGAGTGGCATCCTCGCGAACCGATCTTGATGTCCCGGATGGTGCAATAGGAGCAGTGTCCCAGTGCAGTCTTCTTGGTGCTTCGGCTCTCTGACCTCTGCTGGCTCTTCTGGCTCAGCCGGTCCATTAGCTTCTTCTCGGTCTTCCTCTTCAGTGTCTTCTTCGTGTCGTCCATAAAGAGTTTCTTCTAAAATGGCGATCCTTTCTTGACTCTCGAAGAGTCTCATAAGTACACTCCAGCTCAGAGCGGCTAACTCCAACGATTCCTCCCGAGCAATGCGAATCGGGCGAGATGCACGACGGTGGCGTTGTCTTCTCCTCCGTGACGGAAAACGTGCGGCAAGATCCACGTCGATGTGCGGGGATGATAACGAAAAGCGTGTCACGAAGCTCTCGAGAGTAGATGTTGCGATCCTCGGGATGGCAAGGCGTGAAGACTCTGGATTGCTTCAATCCAAATACTCCTTCGAGTGAGATGTGCGATGGTTTGCTTGCCTTGGTGTCCGCTGGCGTAGATGGTCAAATGGCGATCACTCCACGATCTCGGCTGTTCACAATCCAAGCATTGCCACGGTACAATGGACGATCGAACCTCCAAGTACTTGTAGCAACTTCCAAAGCTCGGCGGCAAGTCCTCCCTTGCGCTCTCCATAACTCAAGACGAGGCATCTGTCCAAGATGGACAAGGATATGAAAACAACTTTAAAACAATGGGAGAGAAAGAATTTGAGCAATAGTTGAGTCAAGAGAGACATGAGATGAGTTAAGGAGTTCAATTAATCTTGCAAGTTAATATTTGCTTTAGAAAATAGTTTGGACTCACTAAGAACGGCCAATCTAACTAGGGTCAAGACCTACGGTCAAGATGGCTCGATACCACCTCTGTTGGGACCCAAATATGCAAATCTGGACCCTCTGTGTATTCTCGCACTAGTCCGGGATCACGCTAGTGCACAGTATCAACATTGATGAAATATCACATCCATACAACGAATATAAGAATAAACGAGTACATTTGAATAACAAATAAGCTGTTGGGACCTTATGGTCGAGTGTTACATTTATTAAGCCATGCAAGGTCGACAATAAAGAAATAAACCGCAATGAAACGAAATAAACTCCGGTGGCTCCCATCAATTTACCACGAGCAACCGATCGATCAAGACCTAACGCTCAACCTTCAGAGAACTCTTCTTCAAAAGCGGTGACGACTCCTCCACTTCATTGATTTGTTTAGCAAGAGTGAGTACACACCGTACTGCAAGTCATACCACGTAATGCATTTATACATGATGGCTTATTCCAAAGAAATGGCTTCGTGGTTACTTTGCGAAATGCAACATTTGCAATTGAATACAAATAATAGATTGAAAGCGTAATTCAAAACAAATAGACAATAATAAGTTAACAATTGATTTCACAAAAGACACACAGTCTAATCAAGTTCTTTCACAATTTGAACAAGTTATCTCACACGGTGACCCTTCCCATTTGTTTTATGAAAATCTACCCTCGTGTGAAATTCGAGCATGTCCATATCCGAGGACGCGGCTATTCGAATAGATTGGTTTAAACACTCTGCAGAGGTTGTACACTTTACCCACACGATGAAACCAACCGGATCGAGTTGATCACAACAAAACCTTTCGAGACTTCATCTCAAACAATGACACTCTGGTGTGCTTTATCGCCGTCAATTTGTACACACCCTTGGAACGACACACACCATTGGACGAGGATGCAATGAACGTCCGCGATGTGACATATCACACCTCCAAACCCATCACATAGCTTAAATACAACTCGAGTTGTCAATGTCAAGACTCCATAACTTACTAAGTCGTGCCCACCCATACTAGGCATGTGGTCGTACAGTAAGGCCCAGTTCAATGGCGCACAAAGTTAAGTCCTTAATTGACTAAGGCAAGACCTCCAGTTTTAACCCAAATCACAAAGTTTAATAAGCACACAGCTCCACCATTCACACAGAATCCACCACTTGCCTCAGTCTAAATCTTTTCCCACCCTGTTGATTAAGTGCAACACATGCCATCAAAGAGTAATAGCACACAGCACACACAGATTCATCACACAGTTCCATAATCACTTAGTCAAGTTTATAATTGCAACTCTCACATGGAATGATGACTCGTGGCATGGCTAAGCAGTCTAATCGTATCTAACCAACCCACGTTGGTGCTACAATAATACCAACTAATAATTAACCAACCTAGGGTGACAAAAGATCATGGCATACAATAGACAAGGTGGCATAACAATTTGGATTAATAGCTACACCCAAAAGTATTTAAATAATTACTTGAAATAGAATGCAATACATTGAAACAAAGTATTTTGAAAACTGGGTTCAAAATGATCAAAGGTATAACTTGCCTTGGAATAGATCTAGATATTGGTCTTGGTCTTGAGGTGCTCCTTCTTCTGCAAAATTCCCCGAAGTATCGACGTCTACTCGCAAACGAGACAAAAGAAAACAAAACAAATAAATAACAGAGGCAAAATAAACTCCAAAAATTAAATAAAATTCATAAATAAATAGATCTGAATTTTATATGAATTTACAAATTTGAATGGGCTCAATTGGACTTCGGATGCAAAAGATATGGGCTTTGGAAGATTGGAAAATCAATAAAAACCCTAAATTGGATTTTCTCGAATTTCCCGAATTATTTTTATAAAGGAAAATCGATTTATTGCGCAATGCTTGCGTCAGCCGAGGATTTCCGGAAAAAGAATTAAAATTAAATAGAAAATCGACAGTGGGCCCCATCATCGCTGGCTCGACCACGCGTGGACCAAACCCACCGAGCCACGGGATCTGGGAGCCGGTGGACTGAGCCACGCGCGCGTGTGCTGGCGCTGACACGGCGCCACGCGGCTGACACGCACGCACAGAAGCTGAGGTGGATGCTGACGCGGCTGCCACATCAGCTCGACGGCGGCGATGGCTCGGGAACCAATGGCAACGGCGAACGGCGGCTCTTCGCCGGCGGTGAGTGGTACCAATGTGTAGAGTGGGTTATTGCGCATCCAGGCACCTTGGTTTGAGTACAGGGTGGTCGGAGATGGCCGTGGCGAGGAAGAAGCGGCGGCGAAGTCTCGGGTTTGTCGGACGGAAGCTCCGGCAATGCTCCGGCGACGAGGAGGTGCGCACGAGGTGGCCTGAGGCTTGCTGATCACGAGGGTGCAGTTGGCGAGGCAAGGGCGACGAAGACGGCGGCGCAATTCACCGGAGAAGAAACTCGGCCGAAACCCTAAAACTCGAAAATGCGCGGCTTAGGGCGTCGGGCGACGAGCGGCGGCTTTGGATTGCGGAGGTGGCGGCGATGCTAAGGAGGTATTTATAGGCGGGACGCCGGATTTGGAAATCCCCAAATCGGGTCCAAACGGCGGATTTTGAATTCCTCGATTCTCGGAGATTGAAACCGATTTGGAAATTGAAAATAACCGGAACGGGTGCGGGAGAGATAAGGCTTCCAGAAGGCGTTGTCCGCGCACAAAATCAGGGCCGTTTGCGCAATTGTCGGACGAAGCTCCGAGGTCCAGCAATGGCGGGCGAGGGCGCGGCTTCGCGGAGAAGAAGATAGCGCGAGAGCGACCTCGTGGCGGTCCCACTGGCGATGGCGGCGAGGCGCGGCGAGGGCGAGCGTACGATGGCGATCCAACGGCGCAGAGCGAGCGCGGGCGAGCGAGCGAGCGAGATCGACCGAAAGGGACACGCGGCGAAGATCCAGCGGGGCAAGGCGGGCGAAAACGCGGGCGAGCGGCTGCCGGGCGATGCTGATCCAACGGCTGGGATTGAGCGGGCTGGAATAGTGCTGGGCTTCGGCCCAGTACTGTTCCGAAGGATTTAAATTAGGTTTTTCTTTTAAATAAATCCAGAAAATGCAAATAGCAATTAGAAAATAGCAAATGACTTGGGAAAAATTCCAGAAAATTCTATAAAATATATCCAAGCATATAGAATCTAAATAAAATAGTTTTGACAATTGTTGATGTTGGGATTAAGCACATTAAATCAATTTGTCCTTAAAGTCCATATTAAACTTTTTAAATTAATATCCAATAAATCCAAATGATAAATTTTCTTGCTACTAATGTATAAAAGATTTTTAAAGCTCTGAAATTTGGGATGTTACAGATTAATCATATTAAATCATTTTGTCCTTAAAGTCCATATTAAGCTTTTAATATAAATTCAAATAAAATGCAGATGATGAGATTTTCAACTAGCAAATAAATAAAAGATTTTCAAAGGCTCAAAAGTTGGGATGTTACATAGTCCATCTGCGCTAGTGTTGTGATGAACATCCCGCACAACTTATGAGACCCACCGCAAGTGGGAGCAGCCCATATGGGTGAGATGACAGAAGGGGCGAGATAATTTGAAAAGTTAATGTGATGATCTCTCAACTACATGACTAAGGAATCATGTGAGGCAGCAAGTTTATTGTCTCTTGTGGGTACAATATACAACCTCTGCAAAGTATAAACTATTTAAACAGTTGTGCCTACGGTCAAAGGCGGATATGAGATCTTACTACAGTTAGTTCTATTTATAAAACTTTGTGGTTAGTATGAATAATATGTCGGGATCACCTAACCGTAATTTGGAATTTCCTGGGTCGTCGTATCAAATTATGTTAATAAGTGGAGGTGACTCCAATCAAAATTAAGCATAAATGGAGGTAACCTTCGTCGTTATAAATATTGCACAATATCTCTTTAATAAAATGAGATTTGGTTGAATTGCTAAGTCATAAGAATTTCTAAATATTGTAATTGAAAATATTATTTTTTTAGCAAATAAAAGAACATGAGCCATCCTTGCTAAAGCTTTGCATGTATATTATTGTATTCTGTGTGTTGACTCGCGAGCACGGTTGTTTGTGCTCGTCCTCGCTCTTTTCCCCAAACCTCAGAAGCAGAAAATCATGGACATTACGCCTACTTCGAGGATCCAGATGTCGATGGAAAAGGCAGAAGAGTAGTTAGTTCTATTCGTCTAGATCTCGTCTCAGTCTAGCCGGCTACGTCGGTACTTGCATACATCCAATATTATCCAAGTCTTTGGGTAATATTGGACGTACACGGGTGGCTTGTCTGTGGAGATATGTGCTCTCACCCTTTTTTTCTGCGTACGCCGCTCGCTTTTATATAATGTAATCATTTGACCTTGTTCGGTCTTATTGTAAAACTCGACCCGATGCGGTCTATATGACTGATGCTTATAATATAATATTTGGTTCGATTTACGATACGTGTGAAATGATTCAGCAATGTATTCTGTGAATGCTATCTACTGATTTAAAGAATAGTACGGTATTTTTTTTATAAAGAATTTAAATTTTTAAAATCCGGATTCGACACCGTTGTAGGCTTAGCCATGGTCCGAGACATGTCCAACGCTGGTCAAACTTGACGTAGGCCGAGCACGGTCGGCAAAACGCAAATTCCACAGCCCTCGCGGCTGCGCGGAGATACCACAAAAAACGACCGGCCCGCGGAGACATGATGCGCATTCGGCCCGCACGGGTTAGGTATTTGGAGACATCATCAGAAGAAAAGTTTCCAAATCTTTTATTGATCTCCGGAGTGACCAGCCAGCCATACGCGGACCTCAGCTGCAAATGTTACAGGTTCGATTGACACAGTAAACCAACATACACGACAAAAGCTAGACGTACGGCGCGCCACAGCCGCATGGGCTCGTCCGTGCCACCGGAACAGTACGTCCGTAGCTAGCCGGTGGTCACATTATGCACTTGGTCACTTGCCGACGAGCGACAGGAGCGCGTCCCTGTAGTAGCCGTGCGCCCTGCCCGCGATGGCGTCCTCGAGCTTGGCCCCGAACTGCTCGCCGTAGGCCGCCCTGACGCCGTCCATGCCCACGTCCGACCGGGTCACCACCACCCGCGTCAGGGCCTCCTTCCCGTGGTGGTCCGCTCCCTCCCTCAGCGCCCCTTCGATCACCTGAACAACCAAACGATTCCAAGGTTACAACAATCTCTGATCTGACTGACTGACGTTTTACATCTCTCTTAATTAGATTGTGTTTGTTCAATTTGCGAGCGAACCTGGCTGAAGTACTTGGCCGGCGTGGCCAAGCATTGGACGGTTTCTCGCAGAGTCTCCTCGTTTCCAAGATCCTGACCAACAACGGGCAAGTGTGTTAGATGCAACGATGCGTCGACCACAAACTGCTCGGATCCTTTCGTTTCGCGACTGATTTGCATGCGTTGATTACCTCTTCGATGTGCTTGCCGTACATTTCCTTGTAGTACTTGAAGGTCTCCACGAGGTAAGGCTTGCTCCTCGTGGTGAGGATCCTGACCACCTCGTCGTTCTCCACCAGCTTCCCCGCGCCGGCGCTCTTCACCGCCGCACCCAGCGCCCTCGCCTCCGCCCTCGCCATGTCGTCGTTCACCCTGGGCCCTTCGTACCGGTACGCGCTCACGAGCCCGACCAGGAGCTGCGCACGCGTGCAACATCCAGAAATCAGGGTCGTCCTTCATTTTCAGGAGCTGACAGAACCTCAACTGTCAATTGTTATCAGAGTAGCATCAAAGTGTACACCGGCTTACGCTGCAGTAGCTCTTGTCCCTGGCGCGGTAGGCGACGTCCTCCTCCAGGGAGTGGTGGAAGAGCACCTGGTACGCCTTGCGCGCGCCGAGGAGCTCCTCCGCCGACCGCGTGCAGGCGATCTCGACGACGATGGCGGCGGGGTGCGCCTCGTGCAGCACGTGGTGAGCCAGCTTCGCGTCGCGCTCCCACGGGTGCATTGCCCACAGCACCATCAGGTCCTGAGCAGAAACGAAACTTATCGCATCACTTGGTGTGCCAGTTGCTCTGAAAAATGTGACAGCTTTGTCGAGATTGCAAATGCTGTAGCTTGCCTTGAAGCGTGAGAACTCGGCGACGAGGTGCTGCATGTACTCTTCCTCGCACCTCTCGATGACGCCATGGTCCTTGAAGAGCCTCTGGAAGTTCTTCCTGAACCCCGACCGCTTCTCGGGCTGCTTGCGCCAGTTCGCAAGCGCCGAAACCATCGTCGGCTCGTCTACGCCGAGTCCTCCGAGCCCTAAATTTGCCACAAATCCATCGCAAATTATAAGCGATATATATATATGACGACGACACAAGGAGAACAACAGTATGATCAAGAATTAATGTACGGGTCAACGATGCTAACCCGAGAAGGCCATGGTGAGTGCCTGAACTTCGTCGCCCATTGGCTAATTCTCCGACAAAAACCAACAAAGATGGGAGGAGATGAGATGAGTGAGGATTGCTATGTGTTCTCCGGCTAGCTGCTTCTTGTAGACGATCTTTATATTGCAAAGTGTGTGTTTGGGAAGTCAATTATGGGCAATGCTGGTATTTCGATGTGCTTTTATATAATTTTTCCAGCTAATCAAGAAAGGCTCGTTGAGATGGAAAGGGGAGAAAAACAATATTAAACGAATTGACAGCTCACGAATTAAGCGATGAGTTGGTGTGTACCAATGGTAGTGATTGAGTGAAGATTTGCTATTCGTTGAGGTGTTTATGATCTGGTAGGCAAAATTACAGCAAATATTTAAGTACTTCAATCCTTATTCAAGGCAAAATATACGTGTGACCAACTTAATAGGGAGAACACGTAAGGAAGGCTTTGGTGTTTTACCAGTACAAATAATTTGAGATCATAGGAATGCAATAGCTCACCTAATATTTACAGCTAAGTAGTGCTCAGATGAAAATTGAATTTATGAGAAAGGTATTATTTACATATAAGTAATAATAAGAGGGAAAATCATTATTGAGAAACTTCTAGCAGATCTACAGCACATGAAGGCCACATCTTATCATGGTCCATATGGCAGAGCACATCACATCAACAGACCAAGTCTGACTCCAAATAATGAAAACTGTGCAAATCATATTGTAACATCCCAAATGTGGATTTGTGTTTCAAATGTAAGAAAATGAGAGGAAACACAACTTCTGTTTGAAGTGTCTGTTGCAAGATCACTGACCAGCAACCAGACATCCACTCCATTGTAGCTTGCTGTCTTAAGGCTTCTTGGCATCAAATCATGCAGAGGTGCAGACTATTGTATATATCCAGTTTCTGGCCGCTGAACAGAAGATAAATGAGCAATGAATTAAACAGATTTTTGGCCTTCTAGAATGATCAATTCTAGTTCAGCAATGGTCCTGGTGGAAAAAGAAAGGCACAGAAACATACTTGACGGAACATCTGTATGACTGTATCCTACAACCTAATTTAATATAAATTATGTTTAGAGTGAATATCATGTAGTTTTGCTCGTTCACATTATCGTCATCTTTAATAATAAATATGCGACAAGGGGTTCTTTTAGCAGAAACTTCTAACAAGAGAAGCACAAGAACATTTAGACAATGTGAAAAACATGGCAGTGTCTTGGATAAGTATCCCAACATCTAGAGACAACTGGGGTTAATGTCCCCTTCAAATGTGGGCCAAATTAACTGATTATCCTTCACCTTCTTCAATCATGAAGGAGGAAAATGGGCGCGTGGGAAAGGATAAGATGATTACTGACATGCGAACAAACAGATCACCTATAATATTGCAGCTTCAGATCTGAGTTGTTGATTTGTTTGCATAAGAAAACCATAGCAAGCCTATATATATTTCACTAAGGAAAAAGTTCATATAACCCCTTAAATTTTGCTCGAAAGTCCGTTCAACATCATAACTTTAAAACCGGGTATTTAGCACCTTTAACTTTGCAATCTAGTCCCTATAAGCCTCTAACCCAGTTTTGCATGATAGTTTTGCGTACGTGGCATCACGAGTGGGTGGTTTTGCCACGTATAATGATAAGCTGATCAAGTTGGGTGAATAACAGGTAGGAATCACATGGGCTTCTCCCCCAAATCGAAATAGCGAAACAGGGGCGACGATACTGGCTAGCGACAGGGAAGGTCTACCGTCAGCTTCAACATTGCCAACTGTCCTTTCACTTGTTTTTGTTTGAAATAATTTTTTGCCTTAATTATACACAGTTATGTATTCCTTTTCAGTGACCCTCATTTTCAACCTCACTAGCTAGTTTTTGCTGATAATTAAGGCTGTCCCATGCAGCTTCCACTGAAAAAAAGAATTTAAGAAAGTAAGTGAAGAAGATAAAACAAAGTGTGCGCGCTTCACATGGAAAGAAAAAAGAACTTGAAATGCTGTCTGAAATGTGTTATGAAACGTGAGTGCAAGCCAAGCCCCACATTGGAAAGGCTCTTGATTTTATTTATCTTAGAGCCCATAATGTTTCTTCTTTTAAATGATGGGCAAAATTATAAACAAAAATACAAATCTTTGCATAGTGGATACGATGTGGCTTCCAGATATTTGTTTATGTAGAGAAGGAAACCTTACCGGCTAAGCAACACATGTTTCAAAGTTTTCATTTCCAATATGAAAATATACGTTTCTGTTCCTTGCTAATTGGTATCACTACTTACCAGTTTTGTAGTTCTGTTGCACATGCCGTCTTCCCCAATAATGAAGGGGGTGTTACTGTAATAGCTCCCTCAAGCTAAAAAAAAGCACCAATTTCACCAGAGAATTAACAAAGAGGACGAATGAAAGTACTGGAGTTACTTTACTTCCTCAATGATAATGCTCACGCTTTCTCTCCCGGAAATAAAAATACGACCAAATTAATAAACGGAGTACATATGTTCTGCGAGCGCTTGTAGCTCAGTGGATAGTTCGTCTGTTTCCTAAGCAGATAGTCGTGGGTACGGCGACCCCTGCCTTTGATGTTTCTTTCTTTCTTTCTTTTTTCTTTTCGTTTTGTCCTCTCTTTTTTGCAAAATGGATTTCTGCATTACACACAAAACCTTTTTGCAGAAGCGAAAATGAAAATAGTATAAATTCATTACCAAGTCATTGTCCTATTACAAACCCCAAAATACCCCTAGTATGAGCTGTATACAACATATGTAGCCCACCAACCAATGCTCTCCAATTACACGTTAAATCGCATTAAAACCGAACACCAAGAACCTAAAATGAATGAAAAGAACATCATCAAGCATGCCAGGGAAACACACCAAGAAACAAGGGGAAAAAAATAATAAGGCAAGGCTCGTTGCAGGTGGAGCTTTCAGCTCTGTAGGCGTGTGCCATGTGTTGGTGCTGCTGCTGCCTCGAGTGCATCCATAACATCCCTCCCCTCAATCTCCTCTTCCTCCACTTCAATCCTCTCTCCTCCTCAGCTCCGGGAGAGGAAGAAGAAGCAGCATCTGGCACCTCCATGGCTTCCATCTCCGTTCCAAATCCAGTCCCTTCCCCTACAGAAGATGCAGAGAACATAAGAAAAGCAGTACAAGGTATCTTAGTTTCTATTATGTATGTGTGCATTCTTGTACTTTTCTACTTGCTTCTTTTTTTCAGGTTTAAACAGTAGGAAAGGGTCCTACTGTACATATATTACGAAAAAAAGTATTTACAAGCGACTGAAGTTTTAAGCTAAATTGCATCCTTCTTTGCTTCTGTGTATCCTAGAGATTGTAATCACTGAATTATGTGAAGTTGCGTGAGCTCCTCCGTTTCTGTATACGCGCTATTCTCTGTCAAGTGGTTGATGTTCAAGTCATTGTGTTCTTGTTTTTGTTTGGAGAAGAGTGAAATTAGGAGGCTCTTGTTTTCGAGGCAGTATTCTTTTGGTGATGTACATTTTGGATGTTTCTTGCTGTCTTGTAATATTTTTTCTTGAGGAATAGTTATCTTTCTTGTTGCCAAGTAATTACTAGTCAAGTTGATGTTGTTCTCCTGCTCACTCTACATGAAACTATAAGCCTCTCTTTAAGTACTAAAATTCTCATAGTAATCCTTAAATCACAAAAAAAAAAAAGACAAATTACTAGAAATTCTATTTTTTAAAAAAAGATCTCAAACATCTAAGCAGCGACATCGTAGTGGCAGTGCAGAACACGAGCGGCAATGACAGCCTGAAATTTGTCTTGATTCAACAAAAAAAATCGAGCTTGATCAACACATGAGAATTTGTGTGTTGAATTGAATTGAACAGGATTGGGGACGGACGAGAAGGCGCTGATCGACATACTAGGCCACCGGACGGCCGCGCAGCGTGCGGAGATCGCCGTAGCTTATGAAGGCCTCTACAACGAGACCCTCCTCGACAGGCTCCACTCCGAGCTCTCCGGCGACTTCCGGGTGAACCAATCTTGCCCTTCATTAACATCTCCTTGCCATTATCTTGCCATTAAACTTCACAAGTAGATGGTTTTTTTTTTGCATTGATGTGATGTGTCCAATGGCCGAAATGCCAACCTGACAATCGATATTTGCCGGTCCTGTACGCCAGAGCGCAATGATGCTGTGGACGATCGACCCGGCGGCCCGGGACGCGAAACTGGCCAACAAGGCCCTGAGGAAGAAGGGCGACCGGCACGTGTGGGTGCTCATCGAGGTCGCCTGCGCGTCGTCGCCGGACCACCTCGTCGCCGTCAGGAAGGCCTACAGCTCCGCCTACTCCTCGTCGCTCGAGGAGGATGTGGCCTCCTGCTCACTCTACAAAGACCCCCTCAAGCAGGTGATCAATCTCCCATAAAATAGCAACTTGTTCTGTCGATTGTCATACTATGAGTCTACGACACTTGAGCCGTGAGTTTGTCAGTAAGTCACCTCGTGTGCTTCTGGTGGTGCAGTTCTTGGTGCGCCTTGTGAGCTCGTACCGGTACGCCGGCGAGCACGTCGACGACGACCTGGCGAGAGCGGAGGCGGCCGAGCTGCACAGCGCGGTGGTGACCAAGAAGCAGCCGCTGCACGGCGACGTCGTCCGCATAGTCAGCTCGAGGAGCAAGCCGCAGCTCAAGGCCACGTTCGAGCGCTATAAGCAAGAGCACGGCAAGGCCATCGACGAGGTGTCTCAACACAGAGAACGTCTTAGACTGCAACTATTTTTGCAGTTATGTTGCAGTGATTTGGTCATGACTCTGCTTGTGTGCCAATGTGCCATTAATTTGCAGGTTCTTGAAGGGCGTCGCAACGACCAGCTCTCGGCAATGCTGAAAACCGCGGTTTGGTGCTTGACATCGCCCGAAAAGCATTTTGCAGAGGTAAATAATCAGCATTCAGCGACAATCTGTGAGCACCTCTAGTAGTAGGAAAGTTAAGAACAGGAATGGCTTGTTTTTAGTTTTGATGTTCTTCTTGCTGTGCTTCAGGTGATCCGGAGCTCGATCGTCGGGCTCGGCACCGACGAGGAGTCCCTGACGAGGGCTATCGTCTCGAGCACCGAGGTCGACCTGAAGAAGGTGAAGGAGGTGTACAAGGCGAGGTACGGCAAGACGGTCACCAACGACATCGTCGGCGACACGTCGGGGTACTACAAGGACATCCTACTCACCCTCGTTGGGCCTGAGTAGCCATGGATAGGATCATGGAAGCTTGGATGTTGTGTAGGGATAGTGGAACATTGTTTGCACCTTTTCTCATTTGATTGAACAACATGGCACTATGATGCCCCCATGGTGGTTGTCAACTTGTCATCGTGTCATGTGTACAATCTACCGAATTAAGAGTCGTGATCATTCATGTGGTAGACTAGAGATACATGTTGATCGCATTATGGTGTATACTATTGTCAAGTGTTTTGAGACAATAGTATACACCATCAAGATTTAATCTAAAAGTCAAATATACGGAGAACAGGTGATAATAAAACGCCAGATCGCTCGATGTGCAAACCAGTGAAAAGGTTACACTGCCTCCGGAGTATCATGATATACTCGACTCATTTTATGCCCATAACTGTAGTGATTCGACTGAAATATAACCAAACTGAGTACAACAACTGGTATTACAGAATGAAACATATCCTACTTCATCAGCAAGTACCATCTCACTTCTTCCTGGCAACAGCAGCTGCAATCCCACCAACCAGAAGTCCAACAGCAGTTGTGGCGATTCCTATGCCAATCAGACCGTCTGCACAAAACAATATTATCAATATCTAGAGACAGCAGTCTCACATTACTTGTTTAGAACTAAGCATAAATGATTCATTGCGTCTCGTTGTGACTTATTCATACAAGGTGTTGTATTGAGGAACACATGGAAAAGATCAAATACTTGGTTTGTGAAACAATCCATCATGTAAGTTAAACACAGAACCAATGGAATATAGACTAGCATTGCTGATTAATTTAATCTCACCTTTAGCAATTTTATCCTCTATTGCCTTCTTCAGAGATAATGCCTGCCTCCAATCAGGTTGAATCTACAAGATAGCCGTCTATATAAATTAATTAAAGCTTGAAAATTATATGAACTTATATTCAGCTAGCATGCAACATAAACAAAAAGATCTTACAGCATGGTCCGAGATTACCCGAAATCTTTATTTTACATAATTTTGTCTATACTCAAATCAAAGCTATCAATTCCATTTCCAGTGTACAGGTAACAAGGGCAAGAAAACCATATTAACTCCAGGAAGGCCAAATAAACAAAACCAAATACTAGATAAGTCTGTCATACTACGCAAAACCAACAATACCATGTGTTGAACGAATCACTTGATTCACTTCGATCTATTAACATGTAGGGCACAGAAACATATTGGAGAGCAGAAAGCCAGAAACTATTGTTTTATTTTTGTTCTCAACCGAAATGCTAATTTCGTATTAGACTCAAGCATTGAAAAAATTGAAATAGAATGGCAGAAAAGGCATTAGCCTCAAACATAGTCATGATCTTTAACTAATAAGCTTTAGCAAAGCTTAGCAAGAATGGGATGACAAGTCTAAGCGTGGAACTAATTGAACACATCAGTGAACAGTTGAATGAATTCAACTGTGTGGAGATCATCGGGATATGATCCTAATCTTAGTGTGCTGAACAATTAGCAATAGTATCGAGGCGTTTGGAGAAACCCTCGTTTTCAACTAAGTCGTGCTGATTAGGCTGAGGAGGTCAGACCGGCCTATGCCGGTGGTCTGACCCGCCTGGACACCATGGCGTCATGGCGCCTCTCAAGCGCCATGGTTGCCAAGCACGCTGTGACAACCATGGCCACAAGTCCATACTCCACAGTGCAAATGTACTTGCATTAATTGCAGTTTAGCGTTATGGTGGAATCAAATATTTGGTTTGCAGTTATAATCTAAAAAACAATGCAACATTTCTTTCCCTTTTCACAGCACAAAGATTAACTAGACATCAAGGAAGCATGAATTATACCAGGGAATCTAAAAGGCAAATAATGTTGCAGACATACCTCCAAACAACGGTCCACAAGTTGCCGGCTTCTTGGATAGTCACCATTTCTGTAGCGCCCTACAGCCAACAAATACAACTTTTCCCTAGTCTGCAGCGAGCTGCTGGATTTGTCCAAAGAGGCTGTGGAATCAAACGAGTTGATCAAAACAGAGTAGAGAAGAACTGATGCCCAAGAAAAAAGAAGAAAAAACACCTAAATACTATGTTGCAAATTTGCAATTAGTAAGTCTTAAATATTGCAATAAATAAGTCATTCGACCTTCAATCATGCCTATTCCACGATTCACATCATCCTGCTGCTTGGAATGCACAAGGGCCCATGAAAGCCTCATAAGGCTATCATTTTTCTGTTCTTCGGTTGCAGCCCCATCAACCTCTCTTTCACAGCCCTAAGTATAACATATAACCATGTGTCATCGTCGGAATCAGAACTATTAACTCCAAATACACATCGAACATAACTAACAGAACACAGTAACAAAAATGTGAAGACTGAAGAGAAATGGAAAGCATATTATTTGGCAATAGCAACAAGAATTGAATTGGATAGTCCATGTAACCATGCAAGTGAACAATACAGAAAAAGAATGGAGTAACACAATGAATTTCTTTGTGACTCCATTGGACGTTTCAGATTAAGCACCTAATGGTTTTAGTAGAACGCGTACCCTTCAAAACTACAAGACCAAATGGGCATCCAATTTGGTCAGTCCATGCTACAAGCCTACAACCATAAAATCAAATGAACTAATTACAAACATGCCAAAGCACCATCGATTCAACAGATGAAGCTAGTCTCCCACCAGGGCAGCACCAAGCACACATGTTGTAGAAATGCAGGGACTACAAATAAGCCACACCCTACGTTACAAATTACTCCAGTTTAGCAACTGCTCGTGATTATTCACTCTCCTTTCTTTACACACCTTCGTGTGCTCCACTAACTGGTGTGCATCCTAGTGTTAATCCCCATCTACAACGCAGGATTTCACACGCAAAACCAAAAACAAGAAAGACAAAGCAAAGCGAGGTACAGGGCAAAAGGGGGCTCTTACGGCGATGATGTCGCGGTCGCACCAGGGGATGTTGTCGCCGCCGGCGAAGATGGAGCTCGCCGACTCGAAGAACTTGCCGATCTTCGCCTCCATCGCTCGGCCGATCTACTCGAAGTCGGGCAGGGCAGGGATTCGATTTGGGAGAGGAGGTGGGTGGACGAGGGTTCTAGTCTTCTTCTAGATCAAGCACGGGACGCGGAACGAAGCAGCGTTGCATCCTTGGGGTAGTGGGGTATGGATTTGAGCGCAAGTCAAGTCGCGTGGATTTGTGTTCCTTTGGTGCTAAGAAAGGAAGGAGGGAACATCCGAATATCTGTCCAAACGGGCTGCCCAGCCCGGGCCCAGCACGTTTAGACACAGCCTGCGTTGTTAGATAGGCCGGGACGTATCGGCCTGGGCGCGATAACCTGCCGGGTATTTGGCCCGTTTAGCTCATCATAACCCTAAAAATTTTAGGTCAAAAAAAAAAAGTGCCTCAGACTATGTCGTGTGGTGTTATGCCTAACGGGCTGACCGTTGCTAGAACAGGTCGTGTCATGTTTAATCGTGCCAAACGGGCTGGCCTGTGCTAAATGGGTTGTGTGTCAAAGGTGTCATGCCTTGCCAGGCATGATACTATGCCTGCGGGGTCGAGCCGAATCGCTAGGTCGAGCTCACGACCCAAGCACGACGTGGTGTCAGGATGTGCCGTGTCGTGCCTAGGTTGGGTGAAAGATCTAGACCCGCTATTATGAGTTAATGGAGTGTTTTGGTGATTAATGACAAATCTAAATATGAGACTAACTCTTTTATCAAGTATTATCTTTGTGTAGTCTCATTTGGATATAAAGGTGAAACACAACGAGGTATGCAATCGACATCTCAATTTATATAATGTTGCATTTCTCGGATCCAAAATATAGGATTGAACTCAACCTTAAGTTAAACTTGAATATGTGCATATGACCTCATTACACATTTGTGTATGCACACATTTAGGGGGAGTTTTATCCTATACTTTGTGGTTTCATTAGTATTGATCCATATTCCATTTTCCACATATACTAAGGATCTTTACGTTGAAACAAAACCTTTGAGTATACAAAACTTGTGTAGTTCGTATATACTCATGTTATGAGTATATAGAACTTGTGTAGTTCTTGTATACTCATGTTAGAGTATATATAACTTGTGTAGTTTATATATGCTCATTTGTTCTCTCATTTATCATCATTAAATTTATGAGAATTTAAGTGGTTATCATCAATTACCAAAGAGGGAAAGATTGAGGTATCTTGTCCCACCATTATGAGTTAATGGTATGGTGTGGTAATTAATGATGATCACATTGTGGAACTAACATTTTCCATGAGTTGGATATACTGAGTTATGTTCCAGATGATGAAGACTTGGGATGATCATGAGTTGATCATCAAGTCAAGAGCTTGGTGTAAATGATGCATCATGAGTTGATGCTTGTCAAGAAGAGATGATCATGAGTTGATCATCAAGACAAGAGAAGACCCATCATGTGTTGATGGAGGTCAAGTGAAGGATTGCATCATGTGTTGATGCATGTGAAGACTCGGGATGGAGAAATCATCATGTGTTGATAATGTTCAAGACAAGATCCCGAAGTGAAGAAATCATCATGAGTTGATGATTGTCAAAGTCAAGGACCCGGACTTGAAGTGTTGATGTGCGTCATCAATCTTCAAGAAGATGCAAGGCAAAGGTATGACTAGCTAGGGCTAAGGATGTGTTCCTAGTCTTTTACCGGTCTCGGTGTTTGGTTGATAGACCGGATTGCTAGTATAGGTTTGCCGTACTATTAAGAGGGATCTTGACTAGTAGCATGAGTTAGTCATGTGTTGATAGCTCATTGTGTTTGCTCTAGCTCATCTATGCATGGAGCTATTATTTGCGAATGTGTTTTGCAAATAGCCGAGGCTCATGCATTCAATCTTTGTAGCATGGGACTATACTTTGCAAATGTGTTTTGCAAATGGTTGAAGTCCATGCACTTTAGTCTTATGGCATGATGCTGTTATTTGCGAATGTGTTTTGCAAATAGTTGATGCTCATGTTTGATTTCTTGTAGCATGTGACTTAAGTTTGCAAATGTGTTTTGCAAATGGTGTAAGTCCATGTACCTTTTTCCTTGTGGTATGATTCCAAAAGTTGGCAAATGTGTTTTGCAACTTGTTGGGAATCTTGCTTGTGACCCTTGTTGGCATGGCTTGTCAATTAGCAAATGTGTTTTGCAATTGAAGTTGTTGAAAAAGCCATTTCGATTTGTCAGAAAATCGGAAGTTCGCGCTTAACGGCGGAAGTTCCGCACCCCGGACTGTCCGATTTTCCGCGGCTTGATTTTTCCAGAGAGCGGCCGGTTTAGGGACTTAGCTGATTTTCCAAGTGCGGAAGTTCCGGAGTGTAACTAGCGGAACTTCCGATTAATCGCTGTTCAAAACCGGCGGTTGGTTTTTTCCAGAGAAGCACCATTTTGGGGACTTAGGCAAAATTCAATGTGCGGTAGTTCCGCTATGTGTTGAGCGGAACTTCCGAAGAATCGGAACTTCCGATATTTAGTTGGCGGTAGTTCCGCACTAAAAATCAAACGGCTAGTTTCTCGTCTGACATAGCCGTTGCGGTGCCTTTTCTCTCTCCTGCGGTAGTTCCGGCCTTTGCACGGCGGAACTTCCGATTTCCGATTTTTAGGGTTTGTCTCCCAACGGCTAGTTTTTGTGTGTAGGCTATATATAGCCACCTTGGCGGTTGGGAGAGGTTGTCGGTGCTATTGTTAAGTGATACACTCATTCTTTGAGCTAAGAGCAAGTCTCTATTCTCTTTTGTGCATGTGTTGCACTTGGTGAGATTAGAGAGCAAACCCTAAGTGCATGTGTTGCCTTAGGTAGTGGATTGTGTATCCACGTGAGCGTTGACACTTGATTAGTTCAAGTGAAAGTTCGGATTTGTTACTCTTGGTGTTTGTCGACACCTAGACGGCGTGGAGGCGTCGTGCTCGGTGACCTTCTCAAGAAGCTTGTGAGAAGGCCCGACGGTTGTGAGTGGTTTGGTGCTCGCCATCTCCGGAGTGGAGGAAGAGCAACCATAGTTGAGCGAGGTGTTGGTTCGGTTTGGAACCGGTCCAAGTGTTGGACTTACCTCGGAGGTGTGTGCTCATTTGAGGAGCCGGTCCAACGTGGTTGGGCTTACCTCAACGTGGATTAGGGGAGACCGGCAAGTCTCCGAACACCACGGTAAAACATAAGTGTGTCCATCTTGTTTTTATCTTGTGCTTTACTTTGAGCAATTTACATTCTTGCTTTAATTGCTTATATATCATTGTTTGATTGATCTCTTGTATTGTCGGTGCACTTAGTTGAGCCTAGTTGGTTTAGGTTTTAATTGTGCAAAACCAATTCGCTATTAGCTTCCGTATTTATATATTGGTTTAGCCCGATAGATTTTTAAAACCGCCTATTCACCCCCCCTCTAGTCGGCCACCTCGATCTTACAAGTGGTATCAGAGCTTGGTCTCTCATTTATTAGACTTAACCGTCTAGAGAGTAAAGGATGGCAACTAGAGATTTAGTGCACCTAGGTGAAGCACCTCTATTTGATGGCACAAATTATGCTCAATGGAAAATCCGCATGTCTTGTTATTTTAGAGCCATGAGTCCGAAAATATGGCGGATTGTAGATGTAGGCTTTTCTCCTCCATTGGATCATTTTGCTCCAACCATTGAGGAAGAGAAATGCTTACATCTCGACGCTCAAGCTACTAACGCCTTATTTAGTGCTTTGAGCGTAGATATATTTGACAAGGTATGCAATCTCAAGAACGCTCATGAGATGTGGACATATATTCAAGATCAATATGAATTGTCCACTTCAACTAGTGATGATTGCACACAAGAATGGATGTCGGAAGAAGAATGCTCAACTTCAAGCTCCGACAACGAAAATGAGGACTCCTCAACTCCCTCCACATCAACTCAATGCTTCATGGCTAAAGGTAATAAGGAGGTAAATAACAACGATGAGCCTTCATATGATGAGTTGATGGATATGCTAGAAGAGCTCAATGAATATTTAGGAAAGGAGAAATTAAAATTCAAAGTTTTGAAGAAAGAGCATGTCTCTCTTCAAAATGATTATGATGTTCTAAAAGATGAACATGAAGCTCTCCTCCTAAATAATTTAAATAGCTCTAAGGTGGATATAGGCATTGAATGTAATTTATTAGATGATTTGCCATGTATAGCTTCTACCTCATGCATTTCATCTAAGGTTAGTGTATCCACCTCTTGTGAGGATTTAATTGATATGCCTTGTTGCTCCAAAATAGATGCTCTTATTTCCTCCATATCTTGCAATACTAACATTGTAGAGGAAAACAAAGAGCTCAAGGTCCAAGTCAACAAATTGAAGAATGACTTGGAAAGAGGCCTAAAAGGGAAGGCCACTCTTGACGATATATTGAGCAAGCAAAGACGCTTGCAAGATAAGAGTGGAATTGGCTTCACTCCTAAAAAGAAGGAGACAAGCAAGACTAGGCACAATGCAAGACACACGAAGAATGTCAAGTGCCATGGATGCAATGGAAAGGGCCACTTCGCCTCCGTGTGCCCAAACAAAGTGAATGACAAGCAATTGTCATCAAAGAAGAGGCCAACCGGCAAGGAGCAAGTAAAGAAGGTAAAAGATGAATACAAACTTCGAACTTGCTATAATTGCCGGGAAAAGGGACATATGAGTAAGGATTGTCCCAAAGGTATCACTCCTAAGCCCATTATTTATAATGATCAATATTTGCTTAGGAAGGATATTAATGGCAATGTGTTTGCTAGAATAGTTAGTACACATAAAACTAATGCTAGGGCTATTTGGGTGCCCAAATCTATTGTGACTAACATTCGTGGACCCAACCTAGTTTTGGGTACCAAAATGTGCTTAAATGCTTAATAGGTACTTGGAGAGGTATTGGAGACTTGGCTTATTCATATAAAAATGGATGTCATCATATATCAAATTGGAGCCAAGGTTGAGGATAATCGTTTCACATCAAGAACCAATGCCATCTCGGTAACAAGTATTTACATTGAAGTATCTAGCCCCTTATGCCTTGTGTAGGTTGCATTTCATGAAAATCATTTTAAGAGGGGTACTCTTGCTCTATGTTCATAATGTTCATTATTTAATATCTTGAGCAAGATGGATGTGGCACATTAAGGGGGAGTGCTAAATCATAGCCATGTATATCACATCCCTAAATGTGCCCAAATAAATTAAGTGCTAGTATTGTTCTTCAAAAATGAGCCTTTTAGCCAAAAGTCAAAAATTTCATGATTATTAGTAATTCTTTGAAAAATTAGTTGCAAAAGGTATACAAATGCTTTTCAAAGATTTACCAAAGGTTTTGGCTTTAGAAAAACCTATTTTAAGTGAAAATGAGTTTATGTCCAAAATCTTACATTATAGTATCTTGTTTTTGACCAAAACTAGATTTTTGTGTAAAATCTATTCTAAAAGGAATTTGAAAATCTTGACAAAAGAAAAATCCTAGAGTTGGTTATTCTAAACATTTTTGGTATTCAAAGGATTTTCAAAAGACCAACCTAGAAAAGGATATTTGATTTTCAAACTCGTCCAAAATACTACTATGACCTAAGTGGTCACTTTCTAGCACTTAAGTGAGTTTTTCCATATGAACCAAAATTATTCATATGAAAAGGTTCAAAATGGTATTTATGACTCATACACAAAATTGGATGCTTTAAAATCAACAAAATGTTTTCTTTGAGTTGTTTTGATAAATTTCATGAAAATGAGGCTTCATTTGTAAAATCAAAACTTAATTCATAAAAATTATTTTCTTGGATAGACATTAGTCTTTTAATGTACAATGATCCTGAATGATATTTATTTGAGTGCAAAACTAGGGATCATTTGCATAAAAATCAAATTCCAAGATCTTTCCTGAAATGTCAGGATAATCGGAACTTCCGGCCTTCTAGGCGCGGAACTTCCGTTTTCCGGAACTTCCGCTTTTGAATTGCGGAGCTTCCGTTTTCAGCTCTCTTCCGAAGCGTCAGGAAAATCGGAGCCTCCGGCACTCCAGGAGCGGAACTACCGATGTCCGGAACTTCCGCTTTTGAAATGCGGAACTTCCGATTTCCGGTAGCTGAGAGGATTTAATTGGCTGCGGTTCCTCCGTTTCTTTCTCTCTCTTCAGCCGCCACTTCTTCTTTTCTCCCGAAGGCTCCTCCCCTCTTCATACTCCACCGATAAATCTTGCTCTTCTTCGGTTTTTCTTCAAATCTCGACCGATCCTTTGCTTCTCCAGGGTTCAATCACCCCTTTCCTCAAGGTATTTCCAATTCTCCTTTGGATCTATGCCTCTCATGAACCCTATGTTTGAATTTTTGGGAAAATGAAAATGTTGTTGAAATCTGTGGTAGATTCTTGGGCAAACTAGTTTATTCAGTATTGTATGATGTTTATGCATCGATTCCATGGACTCAATCCATCAAAATACTGAAAAATCAAAAAATTTCATTGCCCTAGAGTCGGCCAGGAAAATCGGAACTTCCGCCGTTAATAGCGCGGAACTTCCGCTAGTGGTAGTTCCGGCGGTCAACCTGCGGAGCTTCCGATTATCCTGACAGAACCTGAGATTTTCATTTTCTTTTGAATCATCCTTTGACACTTCATCCATTATTGTTCTTGAAGATGCCTAGGATGAAGGTCTCTGTCCCGAAGAGCTATTCAGATGCCGGTGCATCTTCTTCAAGAAATGAGGAAGAATCAAAATTCAAATCGAAGAAAGTGCATCGTAAGAAGGGTCGAATCTGATGAGGAGTTAGGTGAACCAGAAGAGATTGAAATTGATCTTAAGGCTCTCACAGCAGACGATTACACGCTTCTTCGGACTAAAGATCAATACTCACTTCCTGGAAATAGTGATGACCCTCGATTTCATACAAAGTTTCAAAGACAAGTCTATGATCTTTTCTATGGACCAAACAAACCCTTTGCTGATCACAAGTATGTTAATTGGTCCTACCTCAACGGGCTTGACAAATATGAGGGTACCTATGAGCTCTTTCGGTGAAGTGGATTCATAACTTTGTGGCGATAAAATGCAATTACAATGATGAGATCATCCAAGCGGTTCTATGCCACGATGTGCATTCCCCGACTTTTCTCACTCACTTGGATGGCAGGGACGGTGAGATATTCTTGCACAAAGCGTGCTTTTGAAAATGCATCGAATATCCATCAAGCGAATATGAGCAAATCTATGATGGAGCAGTTCTCCTCTTTCGGCTTGGATGAATTCTATGACACTACACGTAGATTTATCCTGGTAAGATAACAGGCTTCTTCCTATTCCCGACTTGGTAAATAGGATCATTAATCATACTATGTTACCAAAGAGCGGGAATTATGATGCCATTAGAGGACATGTCCGAATATTTTGGAATGCATCATGCATGGAAGAAAGTTTGATGTAGTGGATGTCATCATAAGGGAGATAGCAGAACAAAGAATGATCGAGTCAAACGGATAAACTTTGCACCTTATATTATGGCTTTGATCATTCGACTGATGGATATAATGGAGCTTTACCTTCAGCCGTATAAAGCCTATAAACCAAGAGAAGGTCCTCCAATTCTCGCCAATCTTAGGCGTGCTCACAGAAGAACCAAGCCGCACCTCCCGCCTTCTTCTTTGTTCCTCCACAAGGTCAAGCCACTATGGATCGATTTATGCCACCTTGTTGGAGATGAGGGCATCCCAGATACCTTCAGCAGCGACCACTTCTAGACTGGATGCGTTTGAGGCAGCCACTTTTTCCAGACTGGATGCTTTCCAAGAGGCGACTACTTCGCACTCGACGCCCACACCGCCAGCCTTGGCGCGCCACCAGATTCGCAGAGCGATTTCGCCACTGCTCGTTTTGGGCGGCGTCGCCTTCGCTCTCCTCCCGGTGGTCCTCCTGTTGATCCTCCTGCCGCTCCTCCGATCGATGCTCCTCAAGACCCTCCTGCTGAGCAGTAGCCATTTGTTCTATTTAGGTCATTAGACCTTGTATGCAAAAATTGTAATATCTTTTATGACTACTTGGTTGTATGACTCTCATCTTGGCTATGCTATCTTTTGCTACTCTGTGTGAGAACATGTTTTTATGTCATGATTTTTATTTTGCATGAGATGTGGATGAGATGTGATGTTGAATGAAAATATTTGTGGTTGATTATATCCTCTTGTCTCCTGTCGTGGATGTCCATTTTTACAAGAGAAATTCTGTCAATTTTTTATGAAAATCTCTCTCAACATAGTTTGTGAAAATTGTTAAAATGAGAGATTCTCTATATTTCTTGTCAAAAAAAGGGAGGTTAGTTGAATATGTTTCAACTATCATTTCAAGTGGTTCTCAATGTTTTGATTTAACATGGGAGAATGTTATGATCAATAGGTTTGTAACCTATCTTTGTTTCTCCTCTCATATCTTGAGAACAAAATTCCCTTCCTTGGTCATATAAGTTCAATTCATACTTTTTGTGACCAACCTTAATTTTTTGCAAGTGGTATCGATTTGCAAAGGCTCCCTTGGCTAAGATTTATTTTGTGTTTTTTGGGTGATTCATGCCAAAAGGGGGAGAATGTGTTTATCAATATTCTTCATTTGGATGTTTGATTTGTTTAGACATGCCAAAAAAGGGAAAATATATGCATTAGCTGTGTAAGGGGGAGAATGTTTTCATATGCATTTTGTTTAAATGCTTTATATTTCACCTCATATGATGCATAGACATAATTCATTAGTTTAAATTCTTTTCTTATGTCTATGAATATCCAAATGTTGTTATTGATAATGGATTTGTCATCAATCACCAAAAAGGGGGAAATTGAAAGATCTAGACCCGCCATTATGAGTTAATGGAGTGTTTTGGTGATTAATGACAAATCCAAATATGAGACTAACTCTTTTATCAAGTATTATCTTTGTGTAGTCTCATTTGGATATAAAGGTGAAACACAACGAGGTATGCAATCGACATCTCAATTTATATAATGTTGCATTTCTCGGATCCAAAATATAGGATTGAACTCAACCTTAAGTTAAACTTGAATATGTGCATATGACCTCATTACACATTTGTGTATGCACACATTTAGGGGGAGTTTTATCCTATACTTTGTGGTTTCATTAGTATTGATCCATATTCCATTTTCCACATATACTAAGGATCTTTACGTTGAAACAAAACCTTTGAGTATACAAAACTTGTGTAGTTCGTATATACTCATGTTATGAGTATATAGAACTTGTGTAGTTCTTGTATACTCATGTTAGAGTATATATAACTTGTGTAGTTTATATATGCTCATTTGTTCTCTCATTTATCATCATTAAATTTATGAGAATTTAAGTGGTTATCATCAATTACCAAAGAGGAAAGATTGAGGTATCTTGTCCCACCATTATGAGTTAATGGTATGGTGTGGTAATTAATGATGATCACATTGTGGAACTAACATTTTCCATGAGTTGGATATACAAGGTTATGTTCGGGATGATGAAGACTTGGGATGATCATGAGTTGATCATCAAGTCAAGAGCTTGGTGTAAATGATGCATCATGAGTTGATGCTTGTCAAGAAGAGATGATCATGAGTTGATCATCAAGACAAGAGAAGACCCATCATGTGTTGATGGAGGTCAAGTGAAGGATTGCATCATGTGTTGATGCATGTGAAGACTCGGGATGGAGAAATCATCATGTGTTGATAATGTTCAAGACAAGATCCCAAGTGAAGAAATCATCATGAGTTGATGATTGTCAAAGTCAGGACCGGACTTGAAGTGTTGATGTGCGTCATCAATCTTCAAGAAGATGCAAGGCAAAGGTATGACTAGCTAGGGCTAAGGATGTGTTCCTAGTCTTTACCGGTCTCGGTGTTTGGTTGATAGACCGGATTGCTAGTATAGGTTTGCCGTACTATTAAGAGGGATCTTGACTAGTAGCATGAGTTAGTCATGTGTTGATAGCTCATTGTGTTTGCTCTAGCTCATCTATGCATGGAGCTATTATTTGCGAATGTGTTTTGCAAATAGCCGAGGCTCATGCATTCAATCTTTGTAGCATGGGACTATACTTTGCAAATGTGTTTTGCAAATGGTTGAAGTCCATGCACTTTAGTCTTATGGCATGATGCTGTTATTTGCGAATGTGTTTTGCAAATAGTTGATGCTCATGTTTGATTTCTTGTAGCATGTGACTTAAGTTTGCAAATGTGTTTTGCAAATGGTGTAAGTCCATGTACCTTTTTCCTTGTGGTATGATTCCAAAAGTTGGCAAATGTGTTTTGCAACTTGTTGGGAATCTTGCTTGTGACCCTTGTTGGCATGGCTTGTCAATTAGCAAATGTATTTTGCAATTGAAGTTGTTGAAAAAGCCATTTCTGATTTCTGTCAGGAAAATCGGAAGTTCCATGGCTTAACGGCGGAAGTTCCGCACTCTGACCGTCCGATTTTCCGCGGCTTGATTTTTCCAGAGAGCGGCCGGTTTAGGGACTTAGCTGATTTTCCAAGTGCGGAAGTTCCGGAGTGTAACTAGCGGAACTTCCGATTAATCGGTTGCTCCGAAAATCGGCGGTTGGTTTTTTCCAGAGAAGCACCATTTTGGGGACTTAGGCAAAATTCAATGTGCGGTAGTTCCGCTATGTGTTGAGCGGAACTTCCGAAGAATCGGAACTTCCGATATTTAGTTGGCGGTAGTTCCGCACTAAAAATCAAACGGCTAGTTTCTCGTCTGACATAGCCGTTGCGGTGCCTTTTCTCTCTCCTGCGGTAGTTCGGCCTTTGCGGCGGAACTTCCGATTTCCGATTTTAGGGGTTTGTCTCCCAACGGCTAGTTTTTGTGTGTGGGCTATATATAGCCACCTTGGCCGGTTGGGAGAGGTTTTCGTGCTATTGTTAAGTGATACACTCATTCTTTGAGCTAAGAGCAAGTCTCTATTCTCTTTTGTGCATGTGTTGCACTTGGTGAGATTAGAGAGCAAACCCTAAGTGCATGTGTTGCCTTAGGTAGTGGATTGTGTATCCACGTGAGCGTTGACACTTGATTAGTTCAAGTGAAAGTTCGGATTTGTTACTCTTGGTGTTTGCCGACACCTAGACGGCGTGGAGGCGTCGTGCTCGGTGACCTTCTCAAGAAGCTTGTGAGAAGGCCCGACGGTTGTGAGTGGTTTGGTGCTCGCCATCTCCGGAGTGGAGGAAGAGCAACCATAGTTGAGCGAGGTGTTGGTTCGGTTTGGAACCGGTCCAAGTGTTGGACTTACCTCGGAGGTGTGTGCTCATTTGAGGAGCCGGTCCAACGTGGTTGGGCTTACCTCAACGTGGATTAGGGGAGACCGGCAAGTCTCCGAACACCACGGTAAAACATAAGTGTGTCCATCTTGTTTTTATCTTGTGCTTTACTTTGAGCAATTTACATTCTTGCTTTAATTGCTTATATATCATTGTTTGATTGCTCTCTTGTATTGTCGGTGCACTTAGTTGAGCCTAGTTGGTTTAGGTTTTAATTGTGCAAAACCAATTCGCTATTAGCTTCCGCATTTATATATTGGTTTAGCCCGATAGATTTTTAAAACCGCCTATTCACCCCCCCTCTAGTCGGCCACCTCGATCTTACATTGGGCCAATATTGTCGTGCTTCGGGCCGGCTTGGCAGGCACGATCCATTTAGATAGGTCTACGACAACTTTTTGTGCATGGCTCGTGGGTCCCACATTTAGTCTCGTCATTTCAAGTTTCAGCCTCACAGTTCATGTGATAAATTTTGTGGCATCATAATCGGGAGTTTTCGGTCGAAATAGCAGCATTTGCCGGCATAGTAGCAAAAATGGCACTCATCGCACGGAATTTATAAAAATAACACCTCCACCGCACGGTCATCGCATGGGACCGACCGACGAGCCGACACATAACCTCTGCTGCACGGTCGCCATGTGGATTAGCCAAACCGCACAGCCACCATGCGGTAGAGGCGGCACCGCATGGTGGTCGTGCGGTGGAGCACTGTAGCGCTCAAAACCGCAGGGTGGTCGTGCAGTGGAGGGCCGTAGCGCGGCCGAAAATTCATTTAAGTATTCTTTTTGTAAGAATTTTTAAATATAAAAATAAGCTCCAAAAATTATAAAAACTTTTGTGGAGCCTTCCGACACATTGTAATTGCTTGTGTCATTTTTGCATAATTTTATCCTTCCGACACAGTGTAATTGATTGTGTCATTTTTTCATAATTTTATCCATTCTGAATTTTTCTTGAAAATTCATTTAAGTATACTGTATGTATGATTTTTTAAATATAGAAAATGAGGTCCAAACATTATATAAAAAATTGAAGGCTCCTTACACAGTGTACTTGATTGTGTAATTTTTTCTGAATTTTATATGTTCTGAAATTATCTCAAAAATTAGGATCTTAGGTTTCAAAAATTAGGGTTTCATTATTTTATGTGACTTGGAATGTGGGAAGTTTAGTACCACATAACTACTCTAGGTAAGAGACACTCATTAATGGTTTAGGTCACCGCACGGCCTCCCTCCTCCGCACATCTGTCGCCTCGTCGTTGATGTCCCCCCTTGCATCGAGGACTCAGAGAGCAGGTCGGCAGCCAATGCAGGACCAACGTAGTACTTCCATCTATGTTGTAGTTGGTTCGACAAATGGTTCACTAAGGGTTAGCGTGGTTCACTAGGCTTGTACCAAGTGGGTAGGACCAACGCAACGACTTCCCCTAGCACTGGCATCGATGGAAGTTCCTTCTAGTGGGCAGGACCACGTGCAGAGAGGAAAGATTTTAACTAGGTTGTGTACTTTCTCCAACCAGGTTAATCGAATCGAGCATTTTTTTAGAATAGTCGAACAAACTATAATTTTAAAAAGAGCTTGTTGTAAACTGTTTCGACCACATTTTGTTGAACATAGTTTCTTTGTTTTGACGGCAAATGTTAGGAAAGAAGAGTTGATGTCACCAGGTGATCATCGTACACGACGATACCTAGTGTCAGGTGGACCTGACCTACCATGCTCTGGGACGGCACAAGATGCGTGACTCATGAGCCCCATTGTATAATTTGTTCCCGAGAGAAAAAAAATGTGTATCCTAGAAGACACCATAAAAGCGAGCATGTCGAATAACGCATCACATCACACATGACCACAAAGGCCCAACGCAATGGTGGAGCATCCTATGCTACACACCAATATAATCAAGCATTTTATAGAAAGGAAAAGAAATAACACCTTCACCATTCTTGCACTTAACACCTCATTGTTATCAAGATGCTGCCCAAGAATAGTGGCCACCCAGAGTGCCTTGTAAGCTTCTTGAATCCATTTCTCTATTACAAAATACACCAATCTCAGCATTGTATGTGTAAATATTTAGCAGGAAGCTTTCATACATCATCTTACTCATTAGCTTAAAGACACGATCAAATTTGCCCCCTTTTATGATGTCCATCAATCAGCATAGTGTACATGTTGTGTTTGGCACCAGTCCTTTCTGAAGCATCCTAAACTACATCTTTGGTCACACCATGATGTGCGGCATAGAAAAAACACACTCTGTCATGCCGCTGTCCCCAGCGTGGCCTAACATGCCAACACATCCCATCCCAATTGCATGTAAATGGAAATGTCATCATTTAATCGTACCACACAGCGTGTCATTTAATGGATGGTTGTTTTGATTTTATTGTCAATCTTTTCAATACATTGCATTTTATTCCTTACAAATATTGGTATCTACCTGTCATTCGGTGACTTCTAGTCTTGTGTAATCAATAACTAGACTTGTACCAAGGAACTAAACAAATGGTTCACTAAGGGCCTGCGTGGTTCACTAGGCTTGTGCCAAGTAAGTAAGCTTGTACCAAGGAACTAAACAAATGGTTCACTAAGGGATTGCGTGGTAAACTAGGCTTGTACCGAGTAACTAGGCTTGTACTAAGGAACTAAATAAATGGTTCACTAGGCTCTTCGCATCCCATCGGAGAATTCCTAGAGAAGTTACAACATCGGGAATTCTAGAGGCGTTGTTGAGACACAACACTGAGTTCCTGCGTTGGCCGCCGACCTACTCTCTGAGTCCTCGATGCAAGGGGAGACAGCAGCGATAGGGCAACATATGTGCGGAGGAGGGAGGCCGGGCAGTGGCCTAAACCCTTAATGAGTGTCTCTTACCTATAGTAGTCATGTGGTACTAAACTTCCCACATTTCAAGTCACATGAAATCATAAAACTCTAATTTTTGAAACCTAAAATCCTAATTTTTGAGATAATTTTAGAACATATAAAATTCTAAAAAAAATTACACAATCAAGTCCACTGCGTGAGAAGCCTTTAAAAAAATTCATAATGTTTGGACCTTATTTTCTATATTAAAAAAAATTCATACATACAGTATACTTAAATGAATTTTTGAGAAAAAAATCATAACAGATTAAATTATGGAAAAATGACAAACAATTATACTGTATTGGAAGGCTCCAAAATTGTTTTTATAATTTTTGGGGCTCATTTTCTATATTTAAAAATTTCTACAAAAAGTGTACTTGAATGAATTTTCGTCTATACTACAAGATACTCACCGCATGGCCATCAGATTATCAGCCGCTCACCACATGGTGGTCGTGCAGTTTTGGCTAATCCGCATGGGGCTCGTACGACAGAGGCTATGTGTCGGCTCGTCGGTCGGTCCCACACTGTAACCATGTGATGGAGACACTATTTTTTTGTAAATTCCACGCAATTGGTGCTATTTTTACTAATACGCCGGCAAATCCGGCCAATTCGGCCAAAAACTCCATAATCGGACGGTGAAGGCAGCTCCACGTGGGGATAGACCCGTAGTCCGTAGAAGTATTTTCCAAGCTACCAGCCTACCACCTCTGTTCTTCCAAAAATAAATGTTGTTTTGGAATACACGCAATAAAACTTCATAAATTTTGACCACTAATACACGTACATCTATGTAAATTGATCATATGAAATAATATTGGTAGATTTAGAACTACCAAAATTGTTGTTTTTTAATTTACATACAAAGGTCAAAAGGTATCGGAATGGAAGTAGGACTTGTTTAGATCCGTTGGAGCAAATGATTAAAGGATTCCGGATAAATTACTGTCATATACAGCTTTTACATTGAAAGACTACTAATTTATGATCTAGTCGCTGTGTCCTCCACCAGAGGATTATCATCTGCTTGGAGTTTGGACTCTTGATAGCTGCATTCATTTTGTATCTTAAGCAGCGTTTGTATCGGATAGACTCCTGATATGATAAGACTGTCGTTAAGTAAATACAAAAATTTTGCGATTTAGGGTTACATAAATTATATGGGATTAGGATAAGAGTTCTAAGACGCTTAGCCATCGGCTAACTCCTCTTCATCAGACAAAGAATCGGTGCGTGCAAGTAATTTGTGTATATCAATAAACAGTGATGAACATAGAAGGCTTTCCTTCCGGAAATCATATTCAAACAACGAGTTAAATATTTTTTTAATTAAAAAAGTTACAGGCAACACTAATCCTTTTGTACAATCGTTCGCAAATTACAACTGCAAGCGCAATAGCCTAGGCCATGCCATAGCCCTGGTGGTTGTGTTAGGACAGTCTTTTTTCACTGCAAAAACACCGCCGCTTTTTCTAGCTATGGGTGGTTCTCAGGCATGACTGATCATTGATTAACTGATTTTTCTAGCCTAAAGTGAATTGAATGGTGAACACGGCAGACCTCAAAACCTTGATATCAGCCACTGAGCATCCATACGCAGCAGTCTTTGTCTTCATAAGCCAGACTACAAGATTCTGTTGCTTTCCCAACCAGGAGAAAATGGTTTCATGTAGAATGTTGACCTGAAGAATGGCAGGTCTCTTCAAATGCAATAGCAAGCCAGAACAGTATATAGAGGATGCTGGCCATGGATGGACAATTGAGTCACCGTGATACCCTGACAGCCCACGCTCCTGGGCTATGGTATCATGTTATGCTCGAGTGCAAAATGTAACAGCTGAGACTTCCACAAGCACCTAGGATCTGACCTCATACCTTCCAGCTTGAGTTTGGGCTCGAAAACCTTTGTATGGAGCACTCGGTGTGTGTTTTACTTCCAGTTTATCAATTTGAAGCCCAGATAGTGCAACCCCCATAATCTTAAATTTCACCTGAAATGTTGGAAATGTATGCAAATGAGTGAGTCCTTCCTCAAGGCGTAAATTTCCAGAGAGGGATGGTGCTTTGTCTTTAGGAATCTGCCCAATTGTCCAAAGGCAAGTCTGCATAAAGAAAGACTGGTATTAGATGAGCATTTCACGGTATATGTAGAGTGTAAAAAAATAATACAGTATTAGTATACATCATGTAGTATATACTATATAGTATATATTGATTGATAGAAATTCACCAATACACCATTTAAGTTTCTAATTCCGAGCTTCCTATTTTTGCGAACTAGGTCCTAGCTTCAGGTGTGATTACGGATAAAACAGGCATGATATTAAACAATGTACTGACCTGATCGGCAAGGATGTCCACTGTGCCATAGTTTGCAGTCAAATCAGCAGAAGCAATAAGAGGGGGCAATTGAAACTGAACCGTTATAGAATCAATAGGTTTCCCAGGATCATTTCGTATCCCCACCATCACATTAACACGGCAATTCCCAGAATCTGATGTCAATTGTGGTTTCACATAAATTGGTATGCTCTTCAATCTCTTAACCCTGATAATTTGTTATCAAACAATGAGTACAGATATAACAGACAGATCAACATAGCCAAATACAACAGAAGCAAGCATAAGATATAACAGCGAATATGTATGCACCTATAACTCATGAGCTTGAACTGCCCATCAGGAGGAACGAACGATAAGATCTGATTGGACTCCCAAGGTCTGAATCGGATACAAGGGTGGAACCTCACATCATTGATAATTGTAGGATTAGCAAATGACAAGGTCAATTCTGGTACACCTGGAAGGCTGGAATTCACTTGAATTTCACCATATGCTTCGCATTTCACAAGAACTCCTTCTCTGTAGATCAAACACACCAGGATTCAAACATCAAAAACTTTCTTTCAGTACAGATGCCAAAAAATAACAAGAGTCAGATAGTTGGATATTCTCCTTGCACAAAAAAAGAATATTTGGATCTTCTATAATGCTATTCAATCTTAGCTTTGCCCTTTCTTATCAAATATTTAGCAACACTTACTGAAGTGGAGTGCAATCACATAACTGAGGTCTCTAGAAACCTACAGAAATGAGCTAACATTTGGATCATTGCATTGCTATCATAACTAATGAATTGGAACTGGGACACAACATTCAGTATTTTGGATATGCTAAAGGCGAGTCATAGTTTCCTGCAGATATTTGACCTAAGTAACTGTGATCTAAGGTTCTAAAAGCCAAATTTACATATCTGATGATATTTACCGAAAAAAGGGAAAAACTGAAAATACCTGTTCACACATGCATCTAGTTCCTCAACTATGTTAACATAGACTTCATTGCTTGCATCCTTGACAACTGTTGTTCTCCAAGGAACAAAAGAAGCAGCTGCATCCGGAAGTTTGTTACCAAGAGTAGAACTTTTACCAGTCATAACATTCAACATTTTGCTGACGATATTTGGTGGGGCAATCATCTCTTTCAAGATGTTTGGCTCTGTAGTGAGTGGAAAACCATTGTCCATCATTTCATCTAAGATCTGCACTCATATAAGCATTATATGTTTTAGAGAATTTCCAACAAATACGGATATGTTATAGTTTTACCAATCATGAACTTCGCAAGCAATTAAACATGCTGATCATTATTAAAGGCTCAGACTGCAGCACACAGCCTGGATTGATGTTGAACAGAATCAACAGAATGAACATGACAATGGCATGCCCAGATCAATCCATGGAAACAAAGCACTTGGATTTTAATAGCACCTAATTCTCAACAAGTTCATATATACTTGTGCCTGTTGAAATTTCATGAGATTTGTAGCTTAGCTCAGTATATGCAATTCAATATTATCCACAATAGAAATGCTAGTCCTAATATGATATCTTAGCCAAACTTGAACTATTGCCACACGGCTGTGTTGAAAATTTGCTAAATAAATTAGAAATTTAATTCCTTCATGTCATATTCTTATGAAAAAGTCATCCTGCAACGAAGTGACACAGTAATATCATCCATATATTTGCACTATTAATTCAAAAGACTACAACAGACACAATGGAAAATAACAGAATAGGCAGCCAACTACATGGTTATAAATATAATGTGATGCAGCAGAGAAGAGAGTAAGAAAAGACACCTGATATACAATTACGAAGTTGTCTTTGATTATGTCTTCATTTAAATCTCCAAGATAATCTGTCAAGACATCAGCCACGCGAGACAGAAACTGGCAACCGCAAATCATATGTGCACACCCATAAAAAAAGGAGCAAAAGTTAAAACTTATAGTCAGTCACGCTATCTGCTATTTCAGTCAGAAATTACTTTGGCATGTTTCTGCAACATGCACGCTTCAGGTAGGAGAGAATTATGGATACAATAGCAATTTTGAGCTAGAATTTGCGGGTCCTTACAGAAAGTGCTTCCAAAATCCTAGAGTACTTCGATGTTTCAGTTGTTCAACATAACATATGTTCACAATAAACTTTTCAAACAGAAAAGCCAAGTTTAGCAGAGATCTACGTTACAATTTATTGATATGAACAGTTTCAAAAAAAGATAATTTTAGAAATGGAGTGAATTCTTTATATGCCACTGAAAGTTTGCCTCATCCCTTATATGCCACTCATTGTATCACTGACACCACATGTCAGTGACAATCAAGGATTTCGCAAAATTCAAGTAGCATATAAGGAATTAAACCTTAGAAATGAGACACATTTTAAGCATAACCACGCACAGAATGGAGCATTTTGTTCAAGCTGGATAGTTCCAAATGCATCTCGTTAGAAAACTAAAACTCTTGGTTCGAAATGGGCAGGTTTAACACATTTACACTAATATTCTTCAGCACAAGAACTAGCATACATAATGTTGATGATTCCATCGCTTTCTCTTGCTAAACAGATACCAATCAATCAGGCTCTATATTTTTTCGTAATGTATAGACTTCTGGATCTTGATACTATTAATTTATGTAGCAAGTTCTAGAAATACCAATTTTTTATGCTACCATGTAATGGTAAATCAGTGTGTAACAAGCTCCAGTATGGTAATCATTGTGGATGTCACACTTATTCTGCAGAAAGTAGACTGTATTATCAAAGCATCCACCATGCTCTGTAGTCTGTACAAGTAGCAAGCAATCTCTACCCCAATTCAAATTGGAGTTCTTTGGTGAAGCAAATGTGCTATACTATTTATCTTTGTATGTTACAAGACTTCCAAGCAAGCAAACAGCATTGCAACTAAAGTTTAAAAGAGACCAAGGGGGATAAGGCTCAAACCTCGATAGCCATTAATGGGGGCATCTCCACTTGGGTGCATGCCAAGAACGTCACACCATTGCGATATATTTGAAACAAGTAATGCGTTGGTGACACCACAACCTGCAAGATCTTCCGAAGTCCAAGAAATATAATAAGTGGAGGGTCAACGAAATCAAACACATAAATCGAGCAGCACGAACGCAGCACCATGATAGCTCAAAATTCGCAAGTTAAAACTAAACCTATGTAGAATAGCAACAGCAATAACACAAGATATCGACAGCTACGACTAACCCGAGAATTTCCAACAGAATTCAGCCAGCCACACACAACAAGAGCATGGGAAATCAAGAATTAGGAGCACCCCAAGAACTACTGAGCAAAGGGGGAAGCCAAAAATTAGGCAGGAAGCAGAGGCTGGCTGGTTACCTTAGACGGGTCGCCGGCGGCGTGGGCGAGAACGTAGTCCCAGAACCAGCCGCAGATAGCGCGGTCCACGCGGTGAGCCGTCATCTGCTTCTCCACCATCACCTCCCTGGCAGCCACGCGCCGATCCCGATCCCACCACCAAATCACACCAAATTCAGCTCGAATCCATCGAAGGTTTGGACAGATCCAGAAAGAAGACGGAGGAATCGATGCTGATAGGTAAAGGAAATCGGGAGATTTGTGGCGTAGGAATTACCCGGAATCGGAGAGGAGGAAGATGCACTGCAACATTTTGATTCCTTTCGCGGTTGGACGAGGAGTGGAGGCGATGGGCCGCAATTAGGAGCGACTCGCAGTCGCACTGGAGAAATAGTAGAACGGAACGAGACTAGACAGACCAGTGGATACTGCTTTACTCGTATCTGATTTATATTTTTATCTCAAATTTAGGGTCGAATATAGATACGGATTTTTTTTAGGTACGAGCACAGAGCGAATGCTAATCGAATTCAAATCAATAATAGATAAGTTGACAGATAGTATATGTAAAGAAAAGATATAACTGCACTAGTGAAAGTATCAAATTATATTATTTATTAGAGAATTATTTATCTTACTTAACAACATAAATATAATCAAATGTAAATTTATATTATATATTAGTTAATGATTGGAAAATAATAGAGGATATTAAATGATATTGAAGTTTATCGGATATCCTATAAAACATGGATATTGTTCGGATATTGCATTTCTCGTATCCTAACCAATATTCTATTAGATTTTTTGGATACGAGTACGGATAATATCATATGCGTATCGGAAATAAAATATGGTATTCTAAGTGGATTTTTTTTTTGTAAATACAGCATCGCATCAGACGAAATTATCTGCCCGTTTCCACCCGGAGTGAGGCACTTCAAACGGTTGGATCAGCCTCAGGCCTTAGATTGTGGTGCACAAGATGCTCTTAATTTCTAACGACCTCGTTTTCTCTAATTGTTTGTAAGTCTTACTCATTGATCAAGTACAAGTATAATCATGCTGCACACAAAGCAGCAAGAAGTCCGGCATCTAATTGAGGCGGGTACACAACAGTCTGTCCGAGAGAGCTTGTTTGGCCCAGAAACGAGTGGTCAAATTTGGAATTTTTTTAAAAAAATAAAAATTCCAAAAATAATATTATTTTTTAAAAAAATATCAAAATAAATAGTCAATCTTTTTTATATAAAATTATGCTACTGTCGTCATTTGAAATAACAAAAATATCAGAACCCGAGAGTTAAATACCTAAAGACCTCATGTGTGTACCGTATTAGTCTCATGATCAATGGCTAGTACACGTAATCACAATATTGGCATTCACATTCATACATGCATGCATACAAAATAAAGCAATTGGATATACTTAACCTAAGCGGATAAAAAATATTACATCACACGGCGACTGGCCAAATAAAGTATCAACAGAGTAACGAAAGTAGCAGCAAAAGTAAAAGTGATAAAAGTGGATAATTTTCAACGGCATGCTCATCCAAACCCTCAGATAACCGACAAGAGATAGCCTAGATAGACCCGTCACCGAACCCTCCAGTTCCAGGCGCGAAGAACGTATCGTTGGGTGATGGCTCATCCTCAAACTCTGAACAACAATTAAAGTAAGATTGAGTACAATGCGTACTCAGCAAGACTTGTAGTGTATCATGAAATTTATATAAATGCAAGGCTAAAAAGAGGTGAGGCTCTAAGCTATAAGTTATTTTGCTTTAAGCGAGTTGTATTTGCAATATTCATACATAGTATTTTGCAACGACAGTCAAAAGAGCAGTTAAATAGATACATGCCAGTAAATAAGTAATTGAATGAATAATAACGACAACTCGCAACCCTCCTCGGCCGCGAGCAACATTTCATTTTCAGTCATAGACATGACACTTAACTCAATTATAAACCAACAAAATAATTCCCATATTTTTCAATGAAATCATTTTTTAGAAAATCAAATATATACCCGATGTGACCGCACTAGGCACACTCATAACCGCGAGCACGGCTATTTAAATATATTTACACTTTGTAGAGGTGTACAACTTTACCCACAACACACGAATTCTCTAGCTTATTCGGTATCCGTCAATACCACCGCTCACCACTTTAGGTAAACAGTCTAGAGCACGTATCGAAGCATTTACATCATCTAGTCCTACCCCTTGCACTAGCCCAACGAATTAATACCCTCACTTCACCCGGATATACCACTATCTTAGTGAGGCATTCGCCGTTGTGTCTGAAGATTTTGTGCCCAACGCTTCGGTGAAGGCAGCCCCTTCGGACATGCATACATCCAGTTATGCCTGCACTACTACGACTTGCCAACGTGCAAAGCTAGTTTTCAATGACTTAATTAGATAGGGCTATCTCATATCGGCACATATGGTTGCACGCTTAGACTTAGATTGATGGCACCAATGTTCGGTCCTTAATTGACCCGGGTAAGGATCTCTCCCTATTTACTAGTGAGGTACACCCCCACTCTTTTAAGAATATAATATAACCCACCTGCGTCGAAAAGTAGGTTTTGTATTTTTTTATACAAAATAACAGAGGTACACCCCTCTAGGTATTTTTCATAAATCTCTCAATTTCATGTTTATCATACTGTCATTTTATAGTTTTTTTTAATGAAAAACTACCGCTCTATTAAGCATTTGTGCGATAATCGCACTTAAAACTCTCAATTTGACATCATATATTGCCTAACCCATATCCTAATGGCTACAACAGTAAGGGTATCAATATATCAAGGGGATTCATGTATCTAATAGGATCTACGACTAACGTTATCCCAAATATAGCAATTTCATATCAAACAAACACGCATAAATAATAGATTTCTCAAATCAAAGTACAGTAATTAAAATAGTAGGATCAACATGATCAAAGGGGTTGCTTGCTTTGCTCTGGTTGTTTTGAATAGGAGGATGGATGGTCGTTGAAAATATCGTTCGAACAATCGATGTCTAATATAAAAAAAAAGACCCGAAAACAAATTAAATAATGCAACATAATTTCAACAGTAACCAAATACACATATTTTTGTATATTCTGGTAAAGCATGATTTTATATAAATTTAGAAAAAAGAATAATCTCATTTGGAGTTTTTATGCCAAAGTTATTAATGTTTCAATTTGGTTCGGTTTGAAAAAAAATTGAACAAGAAAAGATGACGTCGACGGCGTATTTTGAGTTTTACGCTTTTCAGCTGTGAAAGTGTATTCTCTTCTACGTTCTACTAAGGTTTACCCTTTCCAATAAAGAAAACGTATTCTCCTTTGAACTTACTGAGATTTACGCTTTCTAATAGAGAAAACGTATTTACTCGGAACTAAAAGCGCCTTTTTCTATTTTTCATCCGAATTTCATTAATCTGACATATGGGTTCTATATGTTAGTGACTTCTCTGTTAATAACGTTTGGAATTAGGTTTTCTTTAATCTTTCAGCTCGATCCCACATATTAATCTAACAGAGGGGTATTTAACTCAACTTTAAACCTTCGTTTGTCCTAAGCAACCCTGATTTGGTATTAATGACCAAGCTACAACGTCAATCGGCTCTCGAACAAGCAGAGCAGCTACTTTGGTGGCGCTCGTCGCCACGATGTAGGCTCGGGGAGGTCCAGGACATGGCCAAAATGGGTTGCTTTCTCGACGGCGATGCAACTGGGTGGTGTTGGAGGCCGGAGAGATGACCGGAGGCGGTGCTACGCTGGAGAAGAGCGGCGTAGCTCATAGGGCCTAAGGTGGTTTTCACATTTGAGCCAAATCGGCAGTAGATGAGGATGTGACTTGGCTTCAGGGGGTCATGGCGATGTCGTGGGCAGCGGCTCGGGGACCAAAGGTCACCGGAGCAGCGACGACATGATCGGCTACCATGAAACCTAATCTACAATGGCTAATCCTCTGATCTAACGTGTGCTTAAGATTTAGTGAACAAACCCGAGGCTTTGGAGACGCTGGAGGATGACTAGAGCGGTGTGGCGGCGATGGACAATGGCGACGCAAAGGAGGCTCCTGTCGACAGTGTACTACGGCGATAGAGAAGCTATAAGAAGGTGTGCATTAGCTTTCTAGCATCCTGAGGATGGTAGAGACCGAAGGAATCATCAGGAAACTCACCAAGTCGACAGCTAACTAGAAAATGGCTGCAGCGGCCGGAAATGAGGAAGAAGATTGATCCAGGAGTTCCTCTGCGATTGAAGCTTCATTGACAGAGGGGAAAGCATCAGTGAGGGGTATAACATGATCTGACGCGAAAAAGAGAGGTCCAAGCTCACCCGATTGTTAGAAACGAAGACGCTCTAGAACGGGTGCGCACCGGAGATGAGGAAGACAATGGCTTGCCAGAGCTATGGGGTTCCAGAAGCTACATCAAGCATAGAGACAACATCAGTGAGGTAAGGGACGCATGATGACGCAGTTGGTGAGGGCAAGGAATCTCATACGAGGAAATAGAGTTGCGAGCTTGCTCACCGACGCCGAGAGTCGCACTCGTTCTCGTGATTCAAGGAACTTGGAGCTCGAGAAGGCACGAGAGTGAATGAGGCGAGCTTGAGTGAGAGTGGCGTGCTCGGAAGCTTAAATAGGGCGAGAATCTCACGAGATGCACGGAGAGAAGAAAGGACGCGGCAAGAACATGCACTCAAACCTTGGCGTCTCGCTGGGGTGGTCGTTAGGCGTCATTAAGGGGGCAAGCATGGATGGAGGTAGGCGAAGGCAGCAGGCGATTAGGGTCCAAAAGCAATGGCGGCGTGGCGAAGCGGTGGGCGAGTGGGCGGAGCTCGCGGTGTCTTGTTGGAGAGGCGAGTGGAGGTGGACAAAGGTCACGGCAAGCGTGTCCTACTGCGTCGTGAGAGGAGAGAGAGTTAAGTTCTAGAATTTTACATTTAAAGGTCGAGGCTTTCTTGATTTTTTGTACCGAGCAAACAAAGTTCAAATTTTATGAAACTTTTTGTGAGGTATCTAGGCCTAGTATGGTTGCTTATGTAATTTGTTCAGTAGTTTATACTATCTGTGATTTTCTCAAAAATTGTTACAAGTTTTTGTTCTTATGTAATTGCATTTGTTACCCTTAATGGAATTTTATATAAGTTTTTAATATATACTTCACGAGAAGTTATGTGCAAAATAATTCTCTCACCTATTTTTAATATGTTTTATCTAAATTTATTTTTAAGTGCATGTTTGTATGAATTTCATTATATGCTTTTGAACAAAAGCTTAAAAATCATGCATAGTTGTAGAAAGGGCTTCTTATACATAATATACTCAAAATTTATTTTTCCAATACATTTCTATTATTCATTTCACAATGTGAATTTTGAGATGTTGCAGAAGGGCCTGTCGCCTTTCCAAATGGCGACAATATCCTAGAGAATGGTGTTAGGGATTTGAACAGTGTAGGGAGGTCTCTGTCGCCAGTTGAAAAGGAGACAGAGACCTATCGCCACTCCAAATGGTGACAGGACATTGTCGCCATTTGAAATGTCGATAGGGATCCCGCAAGTCCCTAAATTTTTTAATATTAAAACTTTGAAAAACCGTCATTCCAAATGACGGCACAATCTACCCTATAAAAGACCCAAAAATTCGGTATAACTCACTTTTATTCGTAAAAAGAGAAAGAGTGGAAGGAGAGGAGAGGAGTATAGAGGAGAGGAAGGAGAGAAGCTAGCAAGCGTTGCCCATCCGGTCGTCCATCTTTTAGGTAATTTTTTAGTGAATGGATTACATAGTTTTATATGTACGGTTACGTAGTGTAGTATGTTGTATATAATCCTTTTTGGTGGGTAGTTTAGTTTTAGATATGTGATTAATCGTAGAAATCTTGTTTATGGTGATGTACATCAAATATGTCGGACACCACTAATTTCAAAAATTACTATGGTGAGGGGACTATTCTTGAGGATCCTGGGAGGGTTGATTTGTGTTATTTCTAATCAGCGACCGTGACCCTAACAAGACCAGAGCAGCATACATGGGGCGCTGTGATGCGGTGGTTGTTCCACAAATTCGATTTGGACCATGTTGTATATGATTTGAGATTGAGTTGTCTTGCCAACTGAGCACCACAGGGTATATATTAAGAGTTAGTGCAGCTCAAGGGAACAATGTCATGATAGTCATATGTACGCAGGAGGAGAAAGGAATGGTGAGATTTAGTCGTTCTGGCCCAAGCATATGGCAAGCTCATTCCTGCAGCAGTGGCTAAACAAGAAGGGGTAGTGATGCCAAAGAAGAAGTCGGAGACTCACCGCGTGGCGTACATAATGGTCGAAGGTCCGGAGTTTCGATCATGGGGATATGCTCCAGATCTTAGGATGATGTGACAATTGGCAATAGCGTTTACGGTTTGTCATTTTGCGTATTTTCAAAGCCTGATTGATGTCTTTGTCATTAAGCAGTCGGCCGACGGGCCAGAGGGCGGCCGGTCCATCGGTCGGACCGGCCCTAAAGGCGGTCGACCGAAATATCGAAAGTGAGGAATTGAGTGAGCCAAAAATAGAGGTGCGAGCAAGAGAGGGATTCTATTGCACTTGGTCCCATAATTTTGGAGTCTCGATCAAAAGTTCTATTGGTTTGAAAATTCCAGAGGTTTGGTTTTCCAGAGAGGAAAACGGCTAAATCGGTGGCGGTCCGACCGCCCAGAGGTGGCGGTCGGGCCGGACGATGGGTGGTCGAGCCGACCACGGGGCGTCGGCCGGTTTTCACTTTGTTCGTCGCCCGGTGTGGCGGCGATATTTGTGTGTTAGGTCAAAGTCATGAGTTTCAGGGCATATTGGTGCATGATGCATGTTTTTACTAACATGGGTCAAGTTGTGAAGAACTTGTTCCCAAATTCGGTTTACTTGTCTATTGTTGTGCAGGTTGCTTGGTGGTCAACGACGGTCAGGCGAGGATGATCGGGCTAGGCTTGGAGAGCGAGGTCCGAACGATCGGCGATGCGGGTGAGTCAATGAACTCAAGTGTGACGCAAGATGGACAAGGGTGATCTTTTAGCTAATCCGAGGCTCAAGATGGCGCAAGGGTAGCTAGTTAGGTCAAAGGGAGATAAAGACGGCGTATTAAAATGCGTGCGTATGTGTCCCGTTTGTTTTGGGCCTTAACGGGAGCACAATAGGATCAAACTTCTAGAAGGTCTAAGCCTCCACTATAAATAGGAGAGGGTGGTGCCTGCAACACTACTTCGCCTCTTTTGCAATTCTTGTAAACCCTAATTTTCTTAGGGAGAGATTTTGTGGAGGCAAGGGTTCTTGATGTTTGATGTGATTTTCGTGCTCTTGGATTGAGCATTATCCTCCATTGATGGAGTGGCTATAAGCCCTGGTCATATCAATCAATCAAATAAAAGTTTGATCAATGTTTTGTCTCATTGCGTTCTTTCTCTCTATTTGATGATTTTAGGTCTTTCTTTGATCCGTGAGTTTTTGCTTGGTTTGTTCATGTGATCTAGCTTGCTGTGACGTGTGAAAATCTATCTAGGATCATCTTGATCATCAATCACCCACGAGCAAGAGCTTTGACCTAGTTTTCGTTTTAACCCGGTTTTGAACCCTTCTTTGATCAAACGGAAAATGATCTTGATTCCTCCAAGAATTATCATAATCTTCAATTGGAATAGGTCCCTGATATCATAGAGAAGATGTGTTCCAAGTTTCATCAAGTTTGGATTAGTAGATCAAAAATTTCATCTATTTGCATCTTCGTCATCGGGTTTTCAATGCATTACGGAGGCCGCGGTCGACCGCCCGTGTACCGATCGAGCCGGCGAAATCGGTCGACCGCCCAAGGCCGATGGTCCGCCGTGACACTGCGATGTGCTTTAATCTTTGATGTTTGTGTCGCTTTGCTTAGGGGTTTATATTAGATTCAATATTAGTCTTCCGCTGTACTGATTTACTGATCTTCGTAGCTTCCGTAGCTACTGGAGTAAAATATTATTGAATCCATTATTTATGAAAAAGTGAGCGTACTCCTATTCACCCCCTCTCAAGTCGTCTTTTCAGTCCAACTGACCATATGGAAGGATCTCCTTCAGTCAGGCAAGCTAGTAGCTTGCTGACGAGGGTGAGTAGCAGGAAGCCCTAGTCCAAAGGATGGATCTGGAAGACTAAGACTACATGGCATTGTCAAAAGATGAAGGATATGACGACGATGATGTTGTGGAACAGTAGACGATTCCATCTGAGTGGAATACATACCAGTTCGATAACCTTGTCGTTAACGAAGGCTCATGTGTGCTGTAGGAGTACGAGCTGAGCGAGGTCAGGCAAGGAGCTATGTACAAATGCAAGGAGGTCGTGCAGAAGGCGGTCAAATTCTGGGCCTTGTCGATACGGCGTACATTTACAATCACCAGGTTTAACCCAAGATGTTACAACGTGAAGTGCGACATGGAGGGATACCCTTAGCGAGTGCACACAGTTCAGCCTAACTTTGAGGGCAACTGAATCGCTCCATACTTGTGACAAGTTTTGGGTACAATCTAAATATATGGCAACTTCGGTTAGTGACTAAGAAAGTGTGACAAACTACAATTGTAGTCACGAACAAACTTAAATGCTAGCCACAATTGGTCAAACCTGCGTAATGCAATTCAAACATGGCCCCAAACCATGTTCTTCCAATTGAATGATAAGAGTATTTTACTAGCTGGTGATGTGGCATAACAGGTGAGGACTTGGGGACCATTTGTAATTTTGGGCAATATTAGCCCCATGTTGATTCTAAATTCCAAATCTAGCCCCTCTAGCCGTGTGTTGCGCTTGGGGAACGCAGCAGCAAGGTGCTACGGTTAGGGACAACAACAACAAGGTGCTACGGTCGAGGATAGTAGTAGTAGGCCTAATGCACCCGGGGGCCGCAGCAAGTGACCGTAGCAGAATTTTTCCAAAAATCCATTTAAGTATGTTTTTGGAAGAATATCGAAATATAGAAAATGAGCTCAAAAAATTATGCAATTTTTTGTGGACCCTGTTGACACAGTGTACTTGCTTATTTAATTTTTTTCAACATTTTATCCATTCTGATGTTTTCTCAAAAATTCATTTAAGTATATTATTTGTAGGAATTTTCTAATATAGAAAATTAGGTCCAAACATTATGAATTTTTTTCAGGCTCCTTACACATTGAACTTGATTGTGTAATTTTTTTTTTCTAGAATTTTATATATTCTGAAATTATATAAAAAAATTAGGATGAAAAAATTAGGGTTTCATGATAGTCCCCAAGGTGCTCGCGCTACAATTCAGTTAATGTTAGTCCCCAAGGTGCTAGATCCAATGGTAATTGGTTGACATTGATTTGCAAGTGTACTATCGGGAAGTGTAGAAAATTAACAATTAAAGGGGTAGAGTACTATGTATGTCCTATACCAAAGGTAATCTTTTTTATTAATGTTCTTATCTTGTCTTAAAATGTTTTAGTAAATCATCATATTATTATGGTCAGTTACACTCTTTTGTTATTTACAAGATATTTTAGTTCTTGATAGCATAAAATTTCTTCTATTGTTTGTCCGGTCTTAAAACCTAACCAAATCTAACAATCGTTTGACTACAAACTTGCAATGCATGCATCAAGCCATCATCAACCGGGTTGAACCAGATTGATCGGAACTTGAAATATATAGAAATAAGATACCATTTAAATACATATAAATACATACTTCAAGTGCATATAAATACATACTTACTGCATATACAGAAGATACAAATTACTTACGACCCCTTCCCAAAAATTATAAGTTATTAACCAAGTAGACAATTGGACCAGACTGTGACGACCCGCACCATTTGCATATTTCTTAACATAAAACATTTCCATTTCATCGCATCAAAAAGATTTTACAACAGTTGTTTTACAAGCATTTACAATGTCTTTGGCAATAAATAACTAAAACCCTAGTTCTTCTCTTCTTGTCGTCTGTAGTAGCCGTTTCCTCGTCGCCTTGTCTTTGAGAGCTTGCCCGTAGAGCCACCTCGTGATCCATTTTTCCTCGCTCGCAAGAAAACCAGCAATTAGTTAGTAATCGTAATTGAAAGTATTCTTGTGAGCCGTAGAAGTTAAAGCGTAGAAAGCGGCCGTCAGACTTCCCGAAGTGCAGTAGAGTATTCGGAGTACCCTGAGTAGTCGGTCCCTTGGCAATCAAGATCCCCAGACCAACCGAGTCGATCGGCCCTTGATCGCCAAGATATCCGCATTCACCCAAGATCCTTCGACATCTGTCATACGTGGGTCTCATCATCCGGCATTATCAGAACCAAACACCCACTATTTGCATTTGCCGAAACCACAAAGGCAAACCCTCATTTCATACTCCCGGTAACCACACCCTCAGTCAAGCTTCATCGGGTGCAGCAACCATTTCCTAAGCCCCTCTCATAGAGCGATGCAGCAAGCCATCAAAATATTACGCACAGGAGACCAAAGAAGACAGGAAGTGCGGCTCCTGGCCGAGCCCAAACAAGCCAAAGAAAACAAAGAATACATTTCTCCCCGTCGGATACATCCCCAGTAAGAATGCATCTTTTTCCCAGAGCTCATTTCCCAAGCAAAGCACCGGTAGCGACCAATGACCCGGCTATAACCCGACCAAAGAATGCATCTCCCCAAAGGATGCATTCCTCATTAACACCAATGACATCCAAGAAGACAAATACATCCCCCTTCCCAACAAACAATGCATCCCCAACACCGACCTTTGCATTCATCTCCCCCAGCAACAAGTGCATCCCCCTTGCAAGAGCCAGCACCATATGCATTTCCCCTTCCAGAAGCCACAGCAATACATTTCCCCCAGTATAGCCAACCAGCACGAATGCATCCCCTCAAACCAGCCTCAGTTTTCACACCCAGCAACACAGCAATACATTCCCCCTGAAGCCACTGCCCAGATACACAGAGCAAGCAAAGCCGGCAAACCAGCAAAGCACAACCACAAGCATTTCATCCCACAGCCAGCAGAGGCAGGAACCGAAGAGGGTTCAACTGAAAGCAAGCGAAGAAGCAGCAGCCCGTGGGCGAGGAGGAGCCCTAGGCAAGCGAGAGGAACCCCGGCCCAACCCAAAGATCGGTGACCGCAATCAGGAAGCCAGGAGCCAGGAACCAGAGGGGAGCACCAGCACAAATCCAGCACTGCCACCCTCCTCTTCCCAAACCCCCAAATCCCAGTAGGAGGTAACCCCAGTACCCATCATCATGCACATCGCCCGCATATCATCATTTCACCATATCTCAGTAGCATCAAATAGCTCTCAGTTCATCTTCATCACAGAGCAGTAGGGTAGGAGTAGAGTAGGGTTAGGGGAATAGTATTACCTAGGGTTCCGATGAGTCGTGGGCGGGCTTTACACAGGAGCCATGGCGGTGATGGAAGGAGACAAAAGCAAGCCTGCAAAACAGCAAAGACCGAGTAGGGCGAATCGCGGCGGCGCCAAGCACCAAGCCAGTAGGAGTGGAAGCAGTAGCCAGAGGCCTTTGGCAGCCTTGGCCACACAGAGTAGGAGGAGGCGAGCCGTGGCGAGAAGTGGCTTGATCGGAGGAGGCGCAGGAGCAGCGCCCGAGCCGGAGGCGATGGCGGAGGATCCCGAGAGGGGAGCAGGGAAGCGAGAGAGAAGGGAGGGGAGCGTCAGCTGTGAGAGAGAGGCGCGAGAGGTGAGAGAGGGAGAGCGAGGAGGCGGTGGAAAGGAATCGCAGAGGAAGTGAGGAGTCGGCGCGAAGTGAGAAGAGGAGAGAGAGAGAGAGGGGAGGGTTAGGGTTAGGATTAGTAATTAGGGTTAGAGTTTTAGGTAATTTGGTATTTAAGGTTAGGGTTTTGGGTAATTAGTTAGATTAGGGTTTTTTGTAGGTTAATTAGGGTTTTGAGTAGATTAGGGTAGTAGGTGATTAAGGTTTTGGCGGATTTAGGTAAGGGGGTAGATTAAGGAAGGTGATTAGATTTGGGGTTTAGCTGATTTTGTTAGGATTAGTCGAGTAGATTAGTCGGTTAGTTATTTGGTTTTGTGGTGATTAGGGTTTAGTAGTGTAGTGGTTAGTCGGTTGACTCGAAATTAGGATTAGAAATTAGTTGTTTGATTTTTTTGAGTATAGAATGTGAGTTTGGCGGTGACGGCAGGAGATCGAGCTTAACCCTAAGAAGCGATTTTTAGCGGAAGAGTGCTAAGCTGGTTGGTTCGAAAAGTTTTATTAAATTAAAATCTGGCTAATATAGGAGTGGTCTTAGCATTTTTTATTCGTCTAATATCATCAAAAATCAACTAAGTATTTATTTATATATTATTCGTGCTACCGCTTTGCTACAGAAAGCGAACCAGTGCTGACAGGAGAAGCTGATAAGAGATTCGTCATCGTCGACCTTTCCAAAAACTCTAAAGGCAAGCGATCCTCTTGAACATCAATATAGCTAATTTAAATGTAAACCGTATATTGCTCTATCATATATGTACTGCATCAAAACTATTTCTCAAAATCAAATTGGATTGAGATGATGAGAAAGATAAGAAAACTGAGATGAGATGAGATGAGAATTACTATGTGGGTAAAGGGGACCTTGGTTGAGAAAAGAGATGATGATGAGATGATGATGATGATGATGATGATGATAAGAGGTGGGACCCTTTACCTACAGCTATAATATAAGGACTAACAAAACTCTTACTCGGTCAGATGCCGTAAATTCAGTGCCAACCATTTCCCGTTTGTGGGCGAGAAAATGCTACTGTTTACGTAATTACGTTCTCCACAGCGGAATGTTGGACACGGAGGATAGCGGTCCAATGTGGAGTGTTGGGCTCGGAGGATAGCGCCCCAACCAACATTGTTGGAACTTCGGTGGAGGACTGAGTGCGCTCGGGACACCGACGGAAAACAATGGGTGGAGACTTAATCACGTAACCTGGAAAACGTCTGTATTCTTAACTCGAAGTCGCATCAAAGGAAATGCGATGGACCCGATTCACGAAGAGCTCGAGAATAGTTATGGGTAAAGTGGTACAAACTGCTTGCAGATGCTATACAAATCATGAATTCATGCGTCTCTTGGATTGGAGTCTACGGAACCATCGGGGTCTTTCTTCTTCCAGAGTGACTAGTAGTATTTTGAATTAAAATTGCAACTTAATGTTTTAATGTTTATTTTCGAATGAGATGATTTTAGAATTTGTGATAAAGACAGAGATCGGTCATGCGATGCATTGTTTGCTATTAATGCTTCTTGAGTATACATACTCAACCTTGTTAGTATTCTCCTTTGTTAGATCCTAGTCCCGGTAGGAGCTATCCCGAGTGGGGCAAAGGACTTGCAGTACCGATGCGGCGGCGGGAGGAGAAGGCGCCCGTAGCGAACTGGCGAGATGGAAGCCATCTTTGACTCGTGGGGACGAGTAGGAGGCGGTAGTCCAGAGCGAGACTCGAGGCGGAAGCTCCCTTTTGCGTTGTGTAATAGCTTTAGTAAGAACCCTAGTCTTATGTGGCTACTACTGTAATAAAGATGTACAGTTTCTATTTTATTGTTCTGCTGCGCAACTCTGATAAAATGGCTTGCTATTCGTCGGAGCGGTGTTCTACCGGGCAGACGAATAGTAATCTGTATGCCTAAGTGTGATTACCCTAGGGGTAATGACACGGGGCGTCACACAGACATATTAGGAACCCTTTTTTACGGCCAGGCACAAGTTTTAGTAGGTGTCACAGCACTATAGCTAAACCCTAAACCGCCAAGCTAAACCTATAAAAAGCTTATTATAGTAAGTAGAAGTTGATCGTTAGCCCTGAGTGTTAACTTCTTATTGTCCGTAGCACACAGCCAAAAAGGAGATCATCGTATGCTTCCTAAAACCCTCTGCTATCACGCAGCACAGGGCAATAAATCTTCTAGTGCCCGATCTCACCACAGTGGAAACAAGTATCGGGCTGAGGGGAGAATTTAGGGTAGTCCCAGGACCGGTGCCCAACCTCGCCGCATCGGTAACAAGGCCGAGGTGGCTTCGGATAGTTCTTGTACCAGTATCCTTCACCACATCGGAAGCAATTGTTTGATTGAGTAATGGGGTTGATGGTACCAGTAGATGTCATGGGTGATTTCGTTAGTGTTTCCAATTCCACCATAGAAATTGGTTTGTACAACACACTTGTTGATTCCCAAGCAGCTACAGCAAAGGGTGTAGGGGTTAGCAAGTGCCAAGCGACCGTTGGGTATAATATTATCGTCAGCAATGTCAAACAACCATTCATCATCTTCAGGTTGATCAGGATTGACTGTTCCGTTTTCATTGTTCTCTCACATGTTAACCAAATTTTGCTCATTAGCTTCCTTCTTAAATGCATTGTACTCCAAATGATCATTCTCTGTTGGATTGTTGTTTCCAGTTTGTAGTGGTCCTTCAGCAGCAACGTTGACTAGCACACGGTAAGGGCATGCACCTTGTCCCTGCAGAATGAACAAATATAGTGAGTGAGATACGATGGTAACAGCAACACCATATAGGCTGCATATGGAAGGTAATTGTAGAATTTCCACAATTGATTCTAAACTCACGTATTGAGTAGTAATTCATATCAATAATGTAAAAAAGAAAATATATCTTCACAACTACTCCGTACAACTTAACAAATAAGGTAATAGCATAGGGAGGTATAAAGGTACTGAATAGCTCACTTGTGTCTTATCTAAACCCTGGTTAGTGAGAGATAGGACATTTTAACACATAACAATTCACACAGAAGCGGTTGACGACAGTGGAGGAATACGCATGTTCACAGACAAAAGGGCCCCATGAAGAATTAGGTGGCGGGGTCATGGCAACAAATCTTCCAAATTGAGATAGTAAGATATTTTAACATAGTAACAATTTACACCAGAAGTGGGTGATGCAAGTGAAGGAATACGTGTGCACAAACAAAAATGCCACATGAAGAATTAGGTGGTGGGGCCATGGCAAGTTGGCAACAAATTTTTTAGGGCATGTACAACAATTTGTCTCTCAGGTTGTCTCTAAAGTCTCCAACTCATTTCTGAGACAACCTTAGTGACAACATCTTCAATAAATTATCTATAAAATTATTCATTTTTAACACAACTTCTCTCATTTCACACTCACAATTTGTAATGGTTTGAATGCACAGTTTGTCTCTTATATAAGAGATGGCATATTTTCTCTATTCACATCCTCTCTTCGCCAACTAGACTTTTGAGTGACATGGCAGCTAAGAGACGACTGAGGTGACCAGTATTGAAGATGCCTTCATGCTCTATTATTGATTAAGGATGGTAGTTTTAAATTTTAATGTTTGAACTGGTTTGAACTCGCGGATGGCACGGGAATTGACACAAGACGCCAACAAGAATTAATTCTCTTTTTTAACCACGCATCATCATTAGGACCTACCAAATTAAGGGCTAATGTTTTTCCCTTTTTGTGAGAAGATTTAGCATATTTATCTTTTTTATGAGAGCATTTAATCATGCATCATCGTCAGCTTTTATTATATAATAGATTATCAATTGAAGCTTCTCATGATTTTTTTGGCAGTTTTTCTCAGGACTAGTATAAACAATTGAAGAAATACTATGCTATCAAGAACTAAAACATCTTGTAAATAACAAAACAGTATAACTGACCATAATAATATGACAATTTACTAAAACATTTTAAGAGAAATGAAGATAAGAACATTAATAAAAAAGAATACATTTGGTATAGGACATGCATAATACTCTACCCCTTTAATTGCTAATTTTTCGCACTTTCCAGCAGTACACTTGCAGGTCGGCATCGACCAATTACTATTGGATCTAGCACTTTGGGGACTAACATTAACTGGAATTGTAGCACCAACACCTTGGGGATTATCATGAAACCCTAATTTTTGAAACGTTTCGTCCTAATTTTTGAGATAATTTTAGAATATATAAAACTCTAGAAAAATTACACAATCAAGTCCACTGTGTAAGGAGTCTGAAAAAAATTATAATGTTTGGACCTTATTTTCTATATTAGAAAATTCCTACAAACAATATACTTAAATGAATTTTCAAGAAAACATCAGAAACAATAAAATATTAAAAAAATTACATAAGTAAGTACAATGATTCGTAGCAATGGCTCAATGATTTCTACTATTGCGAATTTGGGATTCACTTTCCCTGCCAAGATCTCCCCAAGGAAGATTACGTTTTCGTATTATGTGGATGGATGCGGGATGCCGCCATCCAAGCAGCAAACACAATTGGCACTATTTGCACCAGTTGACGATATTCCCTGATCTATCATGTTCCTGTGATGGAAATAAGGATATGAAAAAGCAAACATACTGTTTTCGTGTTTTAGTGTAGCCAGCCAGCAGTCGGAGACTCTACTGTATAAAGGTGTCTGTCAATATGTACAGTGAATTTGTGGTGTTTCTTTTTCGCTGATGTGGCACATGCGTCGTCGACGGTTTGAGTTTTTTCCCCTTATTTAGTATGTTTTTGAGGAGAAATAGTAAATATAGCCCTTTCTGCGAATGAAATATTAAAAATAACACCTCTACTGTTGATCCACAGTACGGCAAGACACGTGGCGACCTCCCAGCCGGTGGCAGGTGGCCTACCGCTAACCCAATCCGCGGCAAGTGCCGTGCGCAGGTGACCTGTCGCGGACTGGGTTAGCGGTAGTTGGTCACATTTTCACACGGCAGAGATGCCACTTTTGCTATTTCGTTTTTGAGGAACTAATTTTGCTATTTCGCTTCAAAACGATGCTAAATGAGGGGAAAAAAAACTCCATCAGTTTCAACATGAGCTTCTCGTGGTGGCAAGATATTGCCGGCTCTCCCTACCCAGTCCATTGCAAAGTGCTCCAAAAGATAATTTTGTGAGAAATTGATAGCTTGTACATTCGTACCAATGAATGCTCATGATCCTTGACCAAACGATCAGGGATCCTCGCAGGAAAGAAAAACACTCAAAACTGATTTTATGAAAAATGATGAAGTGATTCAGAAAAGCTTGAGCGGCCAGAGATGATTTTGGAATTGCCAACAAGTAAGGTCCGTTTGGAACGCATGAGTTTCACAAGAATTTGAAGTAATTTTTACATCAAACTATCAGGAAAATTTTCAACGGAGTCTAAATGGAGTTGTACTATTCCTTTGATCCTTTCGAGTTCCAAGCAAACCACAAGGACACATCATCAGTTGCCCAAGTCACCTGCCGACTTCACCTAACGCGTACGAGACATACACTTGATTGCAGTGGGTGTGACCGTGTGAGCACCTTTGACTTGTGAGCCCTCCATTGGCAGCACACCTGGAGCTCAGTCTACTCCCAGTCCGGTGGGAAATTGGGAAGGGGAAAACCAAAAGGTTGTAAGTGGCTGCTTCCTGCACCACATCATAGGCAAAAATGCAACCATGCAGTAGCTCCTGCCCTGCAACACACTGACATGAAACACACTTCTGAAACAAAGCTGCAAATGGCTAGAGTCCATGTCCATCATGTCGTCATTTCATTCCACTCCATATCCATAGCTCTCACAGTACATACAGACGAAGACAAAGAAGTGTAGGAAGAAAAAGGATGGAATCAAGAACACAATCGAACGCCTCCAACGAAAATACTCCATTTTTCTTTGTAAAATTGTGTACAGCGATGTGTAGTAATGGTGTGTTGATAGCACCTACTCAATCAAAATGGGCGCCGGGGTTTCTACGAGGAGGATGCGCCGGCGGCGGCGGGGAAGGCGCCGGTGTGCGGGTTGCAGTCGTCGGAGTAAAAGTCGTTGCGCTCCACGAGGGACCGGAGCCCGGCGACCTCCTTGCCGTTGGCGCTCGGGTTGGGCTCCAGCGCGCAGTCCCCGCCAGGGCAGACGCAGCACCACTCCGCCGCAGGAGCCCTCGCGCTAGTTCCTGCGCCACAATCATCCTCGCCGGCGCCGCCGTCATCGCCCGGTCTCTCCCTCCGGCTCCTCCCCCTCCTCCCTCCGATCCCGTGAACCACCGAGGCGTTACCCCAGCAAGACGGCGCGGCGGGCAGCCTGTCCCAGATCGCCCTGGCGACCGCCTCCCGCCTCTTGCTCTTGCGCCTCCCCTGTTTCTTGCCTCCCCCATCATTCTCCTCCTCCCTTCTACCGCACGAAGCCAACGCAGCCGCGCAAGAGGAGGACGGGGGCGGGGAAGAAGCATCACGGGGCTGCCTCGGCCGCCGGCGAACCCCCTCCGCGGCCGCGCTGCCCGCTCCCTCTCCGTCGGCTCCCCCCATTGGCTCTCCCCTCCCGCATACGTGCAACCGCCAAGAAAGACACGCGCACGTGCGGCGGCGGCGTCCACGGAATCTTCGCCAAGACACGACGCGGAGGTGGTTGCGATTAATAGCGCGGGGCGGGGGTGGTTCCGCCGGATTGGATTGGGAGGGAGGGGGAGAAGAAGAGCGACGAGACGCGACGCGATGCACCTAATTCGATTCCTTCGATGGCTACTATTGGCCACAGCTTGCATACGTTGTCGCCTTGCCATTTCTTTCTTTCCCTTTCCTCGCGAGTATTAGGTGCTTAATCAAAATTGATTAGATTATAATAGTTAATTGATTAAAAATAAAAATATTAACAAGACTCGACTCGTTAACTCGTCTTTAAAATTGATTAGATTATAATAGTTAACTGATTAAAAATAAAAAATATTAACAAGACTCGTTAGCTCGCTTTTAAAATAATTACTTAAATAATAAATAAAATAATTTTTAAATTAAATTATATCAATTTCAATGAAAGAAGATAATAGCTCGTTAAACTCGATAGCCAAACCCAATCGCAAGTGTAAGTCGGGAGAGAACTGCCTCGTCAAAAACAAATATGAAAGGACAGACTTGCAATATAATGGAGGAAGGTATATGGGAGAAAAAAAAGAGAGAAGATACCCTAGATTAATTTAGCTAGGCTGGTGATCCAGCAAGGAAGCAATAGGATCAACAATCGGTGGTTCGCCGACACGTTCTTAGGTTTGATCGGAATGGGTTTACTTTGGAATGTTTTGTTATCTTTTTTAGGACTGTCTTCTCTTGTTTTCATGATCGACTTGTTGGGATTCACACCCCAAAATCAAGCTAAAAAAACAACTTATTTTACTAGTGGTGTCGGGTAAACCCAATCCCGATGTTACGACGATTTTAAGAAGCTTAAGGTGTAACAACAAGCGGATTAAAAATGAAGTGACCGCGTAGCAGTTGGAAAAGCCCAATTCTAGAAATTTCACGATAATTTTGTAGGAAACAACTCAATTATACGGGAATAGAGAAATTTGGAACACAAACGTAGAAGGAATTAGGGCGCCACATCCTCTCAATGCCTATTGGAAACCTTCAAAAGTGCCCTTTGGATGTGACATAGGCAAATTAAACACAAGAATGCAAGATAGAAGAGGAGAAATTAAGCATGAGATCTTACCTTACACCTCATGTTAGTTTTCTTCCTAAAGTTATATGGAATAACTCAATCCATAGGAATTTCAAATGAATTCTTAGGGGGTCATTTTTGTCGATGATCGAAACACGAGATTCCCTATCGAGTTTATCTGGAAAAATGATATGAAAACACTATCAAAACAAAGACCTTTTATTGTTCTGGACACGCTGGGTGTATGTATGAGAATACAATAGGGATGTTACAGAATCGATGAACTTGAATCTGAATAATGAATGATTACATGATATGATTGCGACGCCCTGTGTCACTACCCCAGGGGTAATCACACTTAGGCTTACGGATTACTATTTATCTGCTTAGTAGAACACTGTTGTAAGCCTTTATCAGAGTTACGCAGCAGAACAATAAGATAGAAACTGTACATCTTTATTTTAATAGTAGCCACGCAGGGTTATGGTTCTTAATACAAGTAGTACACAACTCAAAAGGGAGCTATTACTCCTCGCTGGCCTATTCTGAATGCCGGCCACCTACTCGTCCCACTCGTCGAAAACGGAACCCTCCTTGACATGCTCCTCGAAACAAGTGCTCTCGCCTCTTACGGCCTCTTCAGTACCTGCAAGGCCCTCCTCCCACTCGGGATAGCTCCTAGCCGGACTAGGATCTACAAAGGAGAATACTAACAAGGTTGAGTACAAAAGTATTCAGTAAGCATTAATAGCAAAAATGCACTTGAATGACTCATCTTTGCTCTTTACTTCATTTTTAGCTCATCTCTGATTTAGAAAATAACTTATTAAACATTAGGTGACAAGTTTTAATTCTGAAAAGACTACTAGTCACTCGGAATGAAGATAAACCCCTAGCGGTCACCGTAGACTCCAATCCAGGAGACTGGCATGAATTCATGATTTGTATAGCACTGCACAGGCTTGTACCACTTTACCCATAGCTATTTTGAGCTCTCTCTGAGCTAGGTCCATCGCATTTCCTTTGATGCGACTTCGAGTTCAGAATACAGAACATTTTCCCAGTTACGTGATTAATTTCTCCACCCATTACTTTTCGTCGGTGCTGACCTGGCCACCACCGAGTTCTGGTAATGTTGGTTGGGCCAGTTCATCCTCTCTGCACCCAACACTCCACCTTGCGCTATAGCGCCTCTTCTTACATCACATGCACACATATTACTTACCCGGTGTGGAGGGCATAATTACGTAATAGGGTAGCATTTTTCTGCCCGTCGAAACGGGAAAATGATTGGCACTTAAATATGGCCTTATTCCGAGTAAGAGTTTTGTTGGTCCTTATATATTACCCATATATAAAGGGGTCCCACCTCTTGCCACATCATCATCATCATCATTCTTTTTCTTCTTCATCTTCTTCCCCTGCCCCGGATCCCCTTTACCAGCCATAAATATTAACTCATTTCATCATCTTATTCATCATCTTTGTTCTCTTACCTTTTCTCATCATCTCATTTAGCTGATTTATAGTTTTTGAATATAGTTTTCATGCAATACATATAGAATACAGCAAAATACAGTTTACATTTAATATAGCTATATTTATGGTCAAGAGGAAAGCTTGCCTTCAGAATTGTAGAAAAGGTCGTCGACGGTGAAACCTGTATCAACTACTCCTGCAAGCGTTGGTTCGTCTGCTGCAATCATACGACGGTGCGAATAGTAAATAATTAAGTAAATACTTAGTGAATTTTATGTGATAGCAGGCGTATAAGATGCTAATACAGTTCCTCTTGTTAGCCAATTTTAATTTAACAAAATTTGTCGGATCCCAACCCAGTTAGCACTTTCCCACTAAAATCGTTCTATGGTTGAACTTGGTCTACAGCCGCGACCGCTGAAGTCGCGCTCTACACTCGACATGTACTTCAACACGAGCTTACACTCTGCTACGCCCTACAAAAATTTACCCGATGGCACAGGGCTATTGTAGGATCAAGGATAACCGACTAGAGGGGGGTGAATAGGAGGTTCTTAAAATTTCTAGATCAAATTACTCCAATTAGCAAGATACACTAAGCAAAGGAATTTATCACAAGCTATGAGCTACAAACTTAAGTGCAATAAGTAAAGACAAGAATTAACCGCACGAGGACAAGGAGGTTTTTCCCGTGGTATTGAAGATTTGTCGATCTTCACTAGTCCACGTTGAGGAAGCTTGATTCAATCAAGCCGGCTCCACAAATTAAGCCTTCCCTCGTAATCACTTGGTTGTTCTTCCTCCTCTCGGAGTTGGTGAACAGGCCAATCCTGGCCGTGACGGGCTCTTCACAAGCTTCTTGAAGAGATCACCGCGCAACCTCTGCCAAGTCGTCTAGGTGCCGACAAGCACCAAGAGAATAGACCTTGACTTTCACTTGACAGCAATCAAGAGCCAAAGGATCAACTAATAATGCAATGCTCTTGATTTTGCTCACAACCTCACAAATGTGTGCAAAGAGAGTAAATGAGGAGTGAGAGAAGTGCTCAAAGCTCAAATGAATTGAATGAATGCTCAGCAACACGTCCTTGAGCTGGTGGGGGTGCATTTATACCCCCACAACCAAATCTAACCGTTATACACAAAATCAGACAAGAATCAGCGAAATCGGAACTTCCGCAGTACAATGTGCGAAACTTCCGATTTCCAATCGAGTGCACTGTAACGGTTATAACAGTGAGCATTAAATGCTCTGAACTAGCCGTTGGAATTTTGTGCGGAACTTCCGCCAACCAAATTTCGGTCCTTTCGATAATCGGAAGATCCGCTCATTCCATGGCGGAACTACCGCACCTGTGAAAATGGCTAAGTCCCTAAACAGGGTACTCTCTGGAAAAATCGAACCGCGCAATTTTTGGACCATCCGATAATCGGAACTTCCGCTCTTATCATTGCGGAACTTCCGCACCTCGAAATCGGCTAAGTCCAAACCGGATGCTCTGGAAAAAACGAACCGCGCAATTTTCGGACCATCCGATAATCGGAACTTCCGCTCTTATCATTGCGGAACTTCCGCACCTCGAGAAATCGGCTAAGTCCCGAAACCGGATGCTCTCTGGAAAAATCAAGCCGCTGGAAATCGGACCATCCGATAATTGGAACTTCCGCACGTATAACGCCGGAACTTCCGATTGTGCACAGAGAGAAAGATTTTGCTTTTAAAACCAAACCAAAAGACAATGCATGATCCTAGTTGATCCAAAGGCATAATGAAGTGCTTTCAAGCTAGTAGACAAGCTCCCCCTTAATAGTACGACATTTATCCTATAATCCGGTCTTCCTCCATACTCCAAAGACCGGTAAAATACAAAAGGGGTCCTAGTCTATTTGTACCTTGCCATTGAGATCAACTTCATCTTCTCAACATGCTTTGACATGCAGCTCCTTGATTTCACTTTGTCATTTGGAACTATGCCTTGTAATCACTTCAACAAACATATTAGTCACATATTCACATAATGTCATTAATTACCAAAATACATTTTTAGGGGCCTAGATGCTTTCAGCTATCAACACCTCCTTGCACTCAAACGGGTTACTCTAAATAACCGAATAAACACGAACTATACCGATTTACTAAAATTTCCTATACTAAAAAATTATACACCTAATTTTCTAACCCCTAATCCCTAATCACCTAATCACATACTGACCTAATCACCTAATTATCTAATTTCCTAATCACCTAATTAACTACCCCTCTCACCTAACTACCCCCGCCACTGACACTTCCCCTGCCGACACACACAACCCATTCCCATCCCCACTCTCTCGCCTCTCCCTCTCTTCTCAGGAGATCTCCGCCGCCCGGCCTCCATCCGGCCAGCTCCGCCTCGCCTGGCTCCGGTTCAGCCTTCCCCGCGCCTCCTTCGGCTCCGCCTTCGGTCTGCTTCCCCCGCTCCGATTCTTGCACCGCCTCCCTCTTCATCTGGCGCGGCCGGAGGCCCGACGCCGCTCTGCGTCACCTCTGCTCCAGCTGGCCGCTCTGGGCCGTGCGCCTCAGTTACTCTCCTTAACTTTCCCAGCAGATTGCTCCTCCCCGAGGTGCGGCCCGCTCTCGGTCTAGCGTGTACTCCGACCCCTAAGGCACCTCCTCCCTCCGGCCGGCTTGGCGCTTGGCGCCGATGCCGCTTTTAGCTCCATCTCCCCGGCTCATCCTACTTCGGTTCCTCCTCGCCCCGACGCCGCCGGCTCACGGCCGGCGCTTAGTCGGCCGGCGGCTCGCCGCCTCCTGCCGGCCGGCCTTGGCGCCAGCGCTCGGCCTTGCCCATGGTTCCCACTCCTGGTGTCCTGAGCCCACTCTCGGCTCGGCCTGCTACTGGACTCGCTACCCCTACCACCCTGGTTACTGGTTAAGTTGATTATTAGAAAATCCAGTTGATTTCAGTATTAATGCACTAATGCTAGCTGATGATTTATGTATGCATGTTCATGGTGACCAACTAGGGTGGTGGAGGCTACTGAAGGTAGATGCTGGACTCGGTTTGCCACTGGGGTAAGTCCTCCTCCTGATCTCCCTCTTCACCCCTCCTCCTAGTACTCTGAGATGGTGCTGCACTGAGAGATGATGATGAACTGAGATCTGTTGGTATGTAGGAAGGATGTGTATTTGTGTAGTGCACACTGAGGTTACCTCTTGATGGGATTTGGGTTGGGAGAAGGGAATGGCAGTGCTGGCCCTGAGCTGGTGCTCTCCTCTCCTTCTTGGCTCCTTGGCTGCCTCCTTGCTCCCTTACTACGGCTGCTGCTGGCCTTCGACTGGGAAGAAGTAGTAGGAGGGGAATGGCAGTGGGATGTTTGCCTTGTGGTGGCTTGGTTGGAAGTAAATGGGGTTTGTGGTCTTTGTCTTTGTCTTTGGCTTTGAAGGGAATGCACTTGGGGAGATGAAATCACTGGTTTTGGTGGGGATGCATCTGCCTGGGGGAATGCATTTGAATGGGGGCATGCACTTTGGCTGGGTTTAGCTGGAGAATGCACTGGCCTGGGGGATGCATTGACTGGGGATGTATTTGGCTGCCTTATCAAGTGCATGCACGGCTACTGGCTTATCTCCTGAGTGTGTGTTCTCCAATTACCAGGGCCCTATTCCTTTTTTTTACCATGATCCTATCCTGGATTGCCCTGTTCATGGTATTTTTCGGCTGCTCTTATCTCCAAGCTGTGCCATGTCTTTTATCATGCTCCCATTCATCTTCATTTTTACCATGCTCCTATTGCTGCACTCTGTGAAGTGAAGAGCTTACATGGGGAGGTGCATTCGATTGGGTTGGCTGGTGGCTGGTTAACGACTACTATGCCCTTTTGCTCATCTGAATGGCTCTCTCTCAAGATATTTTTGGGTATGGGCATTTTGGTCCATTAGCTGGCAATACACTATGAGATGGGTTTTCTGCAGTCGAGACGAATCGGTATAAGTAGGTGTTGGATTCTATAATGTCGAGTGATGAAACCTACGGAAATAAGACGGCGCCGATTACTTGGGTTAGTCCGGGTATCGTGGGTATCCAGGTGCCGACTAGTCTGGGTTAGCCTAGGTGACTTGAAACTCAAGATACCGGCTAACCTAGGTTAGTGTGGGTAGTCTCGATACTTAGGGTGCCAGCTAATCTAGGTCGGTCTGGAAGCCGCGATGATTCCTATGGTACTCTGACGGCAATCCACTTTATTACAACTCTATCTTATTGTTTTTGAACTGCTAATGGTCTTATGATTGATTGGCGGACGATGGAGCTGGACGTGGTGTTTCGATTGGGTTGAGGAAGACAGTTTGACTAGACGGCAACGAACAGACAAGAATTCAAGGAAGGCTTCGGCGACATGCAATGCAAGATTTTATTTTATTCTTTTTGAAATGTACACCACTTGTAAATTTTTATATTGATATAAGATTACGATTTGTTTTTATTTAGATGAGTTTTAATTAATGATAATTATTAATTAGTATTGTTTAAATTAATTTAATTTTCTGGGTTCTATGATCTATACTTATCGTTGTTGGCCGTTGTTATTATAGAGTACGCGGACTATCCTTTTATCTTAACTTAGTTTAGCGCGCGCACACAAACACCCCGATACCCACCGTTCTCTCTCTCCCCAAGCACCCGCTCCTTTCGATCCCCTCCTTAGCCCTCCCTCTCTCGTCGCATCCCCTCCACCCCTTCTCCTCGACGCCGCCGATGGCCAATTTGCAGCGGTCGCCGAACTATCTCACCATTGAACAACAATGGTGGCGAGGGAGAGGCTTGATCCGACGATATCCATCTTGATCCAACGAAGGCACACCCTTGTTGCCATAGATCCGGCAGCGGCGTTTGATGGCTGTGCCTCCTGTGATGCTCTTCGTGTAACCCTTTGCCTTCTGCTCCATCACCGCCACTGCGAGGAGACGAGACAAGATGCAAGCCGCCACTCGTCGCTGATATCGATGGGTCAACGAGTGGTTCATGCCCAACCCCAACCCCAACCCCCTCTCCTCTCGAATTCTAATATAATTCTCTTGGTTGGGAGCTCTGTTGGTTTATGGTTCACATGATTTGGATATGATCTCCCTTGTCTGCGCTCCGTTGCCTGTCCCAGGGTTCCGCAGGACCTGGTCATCGTCGGCGGCCCGTGCGCGCTCTACAAGTGGGTGCGAGGTACGTTCCCCACGCGTCGCCGCTCTTCTCTTCTCCTTTTTGCTGTGAAAATATTTAACCTTTCCTACCGCGACGTAATGTGATGTGGTATCATCGTGCTTACGGCTGCGGCTTGTGATGACATTTGGGTGCGCTTATGGTTTCCATTGCTTGAATTCCAGCAGAGGTTTATTAGAGGCTTTGTGCTTGTTAGGCGCAGGCACGCACTAGCCCATTGTGCTGCGCTACAAGGATAGAATTGCCCCTGGCTTTACCATAGGCTGCTTGGTTGCTACTAACGGTTAGCGATTTTGGGGTCATGAGAATTACGCGTCTGGTCTCGCCATTTGGTTGGTAATCATGTACATTCCCTTGTAACGGACGATCCAATAATTATGTTGTCATCAGATGTTCTTATGCACAATTTCTGATGGTAGTCTACTAGACAGACTGACAAGATGGTTGTTGAGTTTCTGTGTAGTCCTTCCGGATTGCAAAACCTACAAACCCATTTGGCTTATAGCAACATGCTCAGTTGAAACAAATAGCAGAAAATCGAGTTTTTTTTAAATATTGCCATAGACGCGTCAAATGATTTATGCTAAATTTCAAGTGTCTGGTCCAGACATTCCCACATGCCTCCACATCTGTTCTTTGTTACAATTTATTCATGAACAATGTAGAGTTCTCATGCAATGCCCCAATTAGGACACGAGTAATAATTGAATTTCCTTCTTGACACCTGTTTGTTTTGTGATTTTGCCTTTCATGCAGCTAATAGTATTTTTACCTTATTCATGTACAGAGGATAGGTTGTCCGCTCTCAAAGTCAAGGACAGGGAACAAGGGGCAGAAGCTGCAAAGGCCGAACCAACCATTGAGGTTCTCTTCCTGTGCAGCTACGATGGCTACGGGAAAACCTTTGTGGATGCAGGGCTCTTAGGAAGCATGCTCATGCCCATGGGGAGAGGCAGTACGTCTGTCACTATGAGAACTGTGGCAAGGTATCGTGTATTGCTTATTTTTATCACCTACATCATAGTCATTTCCAGATTGCAATGGCATTGTTGCCTCTGAGTTGCTTAGCTAGTGTTTGTTGCTGAATCCGATTTTGCAGAATTTTTTAGATAGCTTCAAGTTGAAGAGGCAATTTCTTATTCATACTGGAGAAAAGAACTTTGTCTGCCCTAATGAAGGTTGTGGCAAGGTAATTGGCATGCTCTGTCCATTGTATTTGTCATGCTTGTCTTGATGGTAATTTCTTGTTTTATTCATGTATGAATAATTTGTGTGTTTTCTCATAAATAACAAGTTATCAACAATATTTAATCATAGGGAAAGTAATTTGTGCTGAATATAGAAAAGTTGAGTGCTTGGTTTCTATTTGAGTGCAACTACTTCTCGGCTTAGAGCTTTGGTCATTTAATTATGTTTCTATTGGATGCATTTAGCTTACGATGTTCTTTGTGTACTTTTTATTCAATAAATGCATTATTCCGTGCGCCATACCAATTTCACATACAGACTAACGGAAAAATTGCTAAAGGGACGTGGTAACTTAGATATATTTTGTGTAATCTACAGAGAGCAGGCGTAGGTGCTTGGAGCGGGAGCAGCAACGCGAGTGCCAACAGGGAATCGGCAGTGCGGGCGCCCGGAGAGAAGGGGTGCGGGTGCGAGCAGGGGCAATGGCGGCGCCCGGAGAGAAAGGGAGGGTGCATAGAGTGGCAATGGCAGCGTGGGTGCTTGGAGCGGCAACAACTCCTTTGCACACTCCTGTTCTATGATGGTTTAAGTGTTATGACTCAAAATATCAGTTGTTCAGTTTTCCCTTCACAATTATCACTACATATTCTTCCTTTTTTTTGTTTTGTTTTTGTTTGCTATTTTCATGGGTTCTTTGGTTCAATTGGCTTATTACTGTTGCATTTTGGATGGTTGCCCCTCCTGTGATTCCTCATCAATTGGATGCTCTCCCTGCCTGGTGGCCACTGGAGGAGGAGCTTGCCGTTGCCTCGATTCTTTAGCATCCACGTGGTCATCATGTTGATGATTCCTCCTGCTCTCAGTCTTTGCAGCTATGTGGGTAAGGGTACTATCCTCCTCCAATTGATGAGGGTACTGTCCTCCTCCAAATTGTTTGTAGTGAGTTAGATTCAGTAAAAATAAATAAATTCATCACCCACTTGATGAAGTTACTAATTGATTCCTTGTTTTTTTTCAAGCTCTTTGAACATGTCCTCAAAGTTAAAATAGTACTACATTAACAATGGGACGACTAAAATGTAAGGTGATAAATCTTGTGGTTATTTTACTAAGTGATCTTTGTATAAAATTTCTGTGATTGCTCAAGGTTAATTGTTCCTACTTTACCCCTTTGGTAATGAAGAAAATGATTAAATGATTACATTTTGTACACCACCTTTCAGGTTTTTAAGCTGTATTTGGATGCATCTTTTTTCTACCAGGCTGCATCACTTGGGTAAGAAATACTTGATATTTACTGCAAGGTGTGCTAGACATAATATTTCGTATTTGTAGTGTCGTAGCCTATCTAAATCGTCTGTTAATTTGATACAATAGGTTTCATTTGTTGGGTACAATGGCATTCCACATTCGCCTCTCTTTTGTAATGCTTTTAGGCATCGAAGTCCCCAATAGCAGTGCGGTGTTTTCTCTAGAGAGGAAAACAAAGGTACACCAACCAACCATGGCTTACTTAAGTTTAGTTTTATAGCTACTTTGCCGGATGCCTAATTGCCCTTCTTCACCGCATTTAATAGCAGAACATTCTCTTCTAAGCTGTAACAACTTAGTTAACAAGCTACCATTTTCTTTTTAATTGCTTCCAAATTGTTATGTTCTCAATGCAAGGAGACAACTAAATATTGTTTCATTATTATTGGAGCTCAGATGTGGTTTTTTTCCCCAGGTTACAGAGATAGATAGAACTATGGAAGGACAATTTACCATCTTTCCTCTGATACAATTTAAGTTCTAATTAATCTTAAACCAATGACACCTGATGAATGTGCTCCAAATTTGAGGATGATTCATGGAAAAGTGGGGTTTTTGGACATACCGGTACGAAAGAGTTCTAGTTATTTGAAGTATCTAAATTATTATTATTTTGTTAAATTAGTGTTTGTTTCTTGCTTTCTTTCTTTATGTAGTTCATATCCTCTTGTCAATTCCCAAGATGATTTGTTTCTGTTAGATGATAGAAAGGGCGGACCTCTGCTCCAAATCGCACTTTGATGGGTTGTGTCACTGTAGTTGAAATTGATGTAAAATTGATGTAGGGGCAATATGTATATAAATGCTGGGGCTCAATGAATGCAAGTGCTAACAAGTTATAATTAGGTAACAGTGTTGATTTTGAGTCAATTCCTTGTCCTTTGGTATAGACAATTTGATCAATTTTCGCACTGTTCAATTGTAGCCGTTTGAAACCTTCTGAATTCTCTCTCTCCTATCAATGAAATTCGGTCCCGCATTTTATCAAAGAAATGGTTTGTGTCACTGGTATTAGTCTTTGATTTTATTAAATAATCTTTGCATAGATTTGAGAAAAATTATCATCGAAGATCTTTCTGTTAACTATCTATGGTGCACATAATGAAAAGAAAAGTTTAAGTAGTAAAAGCGGAGATATATTTGTCTCCTTTTGATAGGGCTAGAGCGAAGAGCGGTAAAGGGTAAAGGTAGGTTTATAAACAAAGTTTGGGAGCAACCTTGCTTGTTTTCAAATTCCAATGGTATACTATTCGGTTTTAACATAACTGTGTTAAACATTGACATAATTTAGCACTCGGGGTATTATTTATTTAAGATCCGTTGGAACGCACGAGTATCCTACTAGTAGCTATTGGAGGGGTAGCAGTTAATGCCGCTAAAAGCGCCTGTAATCTTCACGCACGTTCTTCTGTTGACTATTGAACAGCCACAACTTTTAGCCAACCGTCGTAAGTTGCTAGATACGCAAATAATTGTTTTCCCGTTAGTCATTTGGCAAATTGTCATGTTCCCCGACCAGTTTGTTGGTCGGGGATTGCCCAAAATCGTATAGCTCACCGGATGGTGTCCATAGTTGGTCGTCTTATGGCTCAAATTGGTCGTCGACTAGTTTGGCTATAGTAAATGATATTAGACTTCCTTTAAATACTGGTTGTAGGTTTATAACCATTATAGTGTTAGCCTCTAACATGTGAGCCTACGTTGATAATTCCTTTGTTCCAAAGGGCTTCATAGAATATTTTCATGTAGGATTCAAATCCTCCACTTTTTGTTTGTTCCAAACAAGGTCTTATATTTCGGTAATGTTCTAGCCTTTGATATGTCTTGTTTTTTTTTTGTTGTAACCACAGTGGTATAACTCCGATTATCACTAATTTTATGAGTTACGAAAGTATATAAGACTATAAAATACTTTTTATATATGGCAAATCCAATTATGTTATTGTTATGCAACCAATCTGAATATTCGAAAGTTATTGCTAATCAAATAAAAAAATTTGCACAATTACCTTGGTATAAAATAATTTGTGATCAAATGGAGCAAATTGTATAATGGTTTATAAAAATATGTTGCAATCCTATTCACGTTGAAGTAATCTGGTGAAATCCCAGGATTAGGAAGATCCAATTTATCTCATGGTTACAAGTTGCTGGCGCACTTTCGGTTGTTGAGTTGGTTTACCCCTACTTGTAAATCAAAATCATCACATGTCATTTTACATGCCACCATCACAAAAATAATACGTGACCAAATCAGGCATTTCCTACACCGAACAATTTGTGCTTTAAATACACAATAACTAGGTTCCCTGTCTCATTGACAAGTTTATCCCCACCCCCAAATAAGATCAATGAAAATTATACTTACATTTAGAAGAAGAAAAAAAGGCTTGTAGCATAATTAACCCAGTGCAAATTAACAACACAACACATATACATACACATCACATTGCCACATATACATATGCAAATTAATTAACACAGTGCAAAAGACTAAAGAAATTACAACACAACACATATACATAAACCAAATTAATTGACCAACTCACAAATACAAAAGAAATCAAGATAGAATATGGGGCTGCCTACAACCACAATCCACTTTAACCATTGATCCACAAATTCTCAAAAAAAAAAAAAGTGCGCTAAGAATTTACTTGCCCCCTCAACCGCCCCAAAATAAATAATAAATCCCACGAAATCAAAGAGTGGTCTTGGAAGCCCTCCTCAGCAAGACAAGCCAGCACATCAGCCTGTAAACCAAGAAGAACCCTAGCATGATCCCAACATTGACCCACTTCATGCCCTCATCAACCCCTCTTCCCCTGAGCACATCACCTCCAGTCCTCAAGCACACGCCATTAATGGCGTCTCCTCCCATCCACGCCACGCACCTCTCCCTAGCACTGCCTCCGTACTCGTTGATGAGCAGCAGGTCCAGCGGGTACCTGTACATGGACACGTAGTACATAAATGCCCAGTACCTCGGGATGCTCTCCTTGGGTATGAAGTAGCCGGAGAAGAGGAAGAAGACGCCCAGGAAGATGCAGATGAGGGAGTTGCCGAGGATGAAATCGGGGGACACGGCGCTGAGGAAGAGGACGAGGGAGCTAGCCATGAGCACGATGAGCCAGACGGCGAGGACGAAGAAGGCGAAGGCGGCGAGGGAGGCGCGGAGGCCGACGAGCCAGTAGACGGGCGCCGAGAAAGGAGGGCCACGGCGAGGAGGCAGGGTGCGAAGACGAGCGCGTTGGCGACCACGTAGGAGGAGAGGCGGTAGGCGCGGCGGGAGGCCTCGCGCATGAGCACGCGCCGCTCGTGGAGGAGGATCGGGAGGGCCTCCACGGTGGAGGAGAGGAGGAAGCTGAGGCTGAAGGCGAAGAAGCCGAGGCGGAGCGCGACGCCGTCGGGGTCGGGGCGGAGGTGGAAGTAGACGCTGCCGAGGCCAAGCCCGCCCACCACGGCCTGCGCGGCTCGCGCGGCGAAGAGCTGCTGGGTGCGGTACATCGTGCGCCAGCACCGCACGGTCAGCGCCGCCACCTCCACTGCGCGGCTGCAGTAGCCGTGCTCGGGGAAGTGAAGGCCGCCGCCATCACTGCCGTTGACGAGGCTTTCCTCCTCATCGTCGTGGTCCTTGTGCATGGCGAACGCGGCGAACTTGGCGTGATCCTCCTCGAGCTGCCCGGTGACCTCCATGGCGAGCTCGAGCGGGTTGAGCTGCATGGGGATCTTGTGGCCCAGCCGCGCTAGCGCGTCCTCCAGCGACTTGAGCGTGCCGAAGTGCGCGACGGCGCCGCGCGAGAGGAGCAGCAGCGAGGAGATGTAGCCGAGCATGCGGTAGCTGGGCTGGTGGATACTGAGCACCACCACCTGCTGCCGCGCGCGAGCCACCTCGTGCAGCAGCGCCAGCACGTCCATGGCCGACCGGCTGTCTAGCCCCGACGTCGGCTCGTCCAGCAGCAGCACCGGCGGGTCGTGCACGATGTCCACCGCGATGGAGACCCGCTTCCGCTCGCCGCCGGACACCCCGCGCGACGACGTCTCTCCGCCGCCGACGTAGCTGTCCGCTACCTCGGACAGGCCCAGCTCCTGCATGAGCGCCTCCACCTTCTCGAGCCGCTCCCGGGCGGTCGTGGCGGCGCGGAGCCTGAACAGCGCGGCGAAGAGGATGGTCTCGCGGACGGTGAGCAGCGGGAGGAGGTTGTCTTCCTGCGTGACGAACCCGCACAGCCGGCGCAGCTGCGCGCGGGAGGTGACGGCGTGTCCGTTGATGGACACGGTGGGCGGCTTGGAGATCTCGGCGCCGGTCCCGCGGCCGGAGAGGATGCGGAGGAGCGTCGACTTGCCGGCGCCGCTGGGGCCCACGACGGCCATGATTCGGGAGCTGGAGGCGGTGAAGGAGACGGAGTTGAGGATCCCCTCGCCGGCGGGGGCGGGGGACGAGAAGGGCAAGAAGGGGAGGAATGCGGCCGTGGAGGCGCGGCGAGGGGCGGGGCAGGAGAGGTTGGTGACGGCGAGCGTGCAGTGGGGAGGGGAGGGGTGGTAGAAGGAGAAGGACGGCGACGCGGAGTCCGGCGGCGACGAGGAGGACGTGGACGTCGAGAGTAGGAGCGCCGGGTCCAGCTCCGACGACAGGTCCTCCATGGCTGGCGAGTGGCTCTCCCTCTCCCTCTCCCTCTCCCGTGTGTGTGAGAAGGTGGGTGTAGAGCGAGAGATGGTAGCTGAGCGGGAAACAGCTTAAGAAACCACAAATAGCTGCGACAGATAGCTCCCTCGATTAAGAAACCATTGTTTTTCTTTTTCAGCTGGCTAATAGCCTTTTTCTTGAACGTGTTATGCACTCGTGCTTGCATGTCACGATACACCACAGCTTAATTGTTACTAGTGCACTTCTAGAACAGAGGTAACGCTAGCTATTGCCGCAAGGAAAGAAAAGAGAGAGAGAGAGAGAGAGAGAGGGAGAGACAGAGATACGAGCAAAAAGAGTACGGGAAACGTTTCTCTGGTTTGGTTGAGGGGGCGTTGCGACTTGTGAGCTACTGTGACCTAACTGAACGCTGGTGCCGCCATTTGTGCCTGTGTCGTGGCGGTTGGACCTAACCGCGCTCAACAAAATCTAACTTGGCTCGCGTTTCTTCGCGTGTTGTTGGGGGTCGACATACGTGGCATGGCATGGCAGCAGGCAGCTAGCTTAGGATTAGCCAACGGAAGGCGGTTGACCCTTTCTTGTATTAGCTCTCGTTTTTGCCTGGATACGCAGAAACGAGTGAACAATTCGAGCACCGTGTCAGGTCGACAGATGCAGTTCTTTTCCGGGGGCTTGAAGTGGGTAGCACGAATAAATCTTTGATAGTCTGACCTGCTTCACCCAATCTCATCGCTACTATAAAAAGTGTTATATTGGACGTTTCATCACAGATAGTTCTCCAGAACTGTTAGTGTTGTAATTACCACAAACGATTTTACAAGCGCTTTTCCAGAACCGTTAGTGTTGTAATTATCATATACGGTTTTACAAGCGCTACCGTCTATGTTACTAGCGATGGTTAGAACCGTCTGTGATATGTCATTATCACATACGATTTTTAATAAGCACCGTCTACGATACAGACCATCTGTGGTAATTACGTATCACAAATGGTTGGTAGTTGGAAATGTCTGTGATATATATCTTTGAAATGCATCAATGCCGCTTCGGCTCCCCGATACGTCTCTTTGTCTCGTCCACGATGTGTATCTTTGTCTCACGCACCCTATCTATTACTTATTTTATAAAAATGTTCATCCGCCACCGAAGATGAATCCCAACATCGCTTCACTCTCAAGCACAAACATATAGCAATGATAAAAATGGCTCTCCACTCTTCTTCCCTGACACCGGCGTTGATAGCCTATCTAGCCATTTTATACGAGCACCTCTCTGACCGTACGCTGACGGATGCTGTGGAAGGACACTGTGCCAACAGTGTCCTCTCTCCTTCGGCGGAGGTAATGTCGGGCCACATGATAGCCACCTTCCGTCGTCTGACGGGCGTCTGCGCCATTGCGTCTTAGGGTGGTCTCCGGCTTAAACGAGCTAACATCGCCATCGACGTAGTCCTTTAAAATGATGTTGCTCGTCTCCATGAGGACTACCGTCGTTTGGAATCCAACATCGGCGGCGGGCGGCGGGTCGATCAGGCGATACCCTCAAACAAGGGCGGAGGGCCTCGGGCGCATTTCGACTTAGTTCTTGATTGGGCGTCTTGGTGACTATCGAATGATCGAGTCAACGTCTGGACGTGTTTCTGCCTACCTGAGTTTATCTTGAACCCTCTGATGCCGACGATGTCGCCTACGAAGTTTTGAAGACGAAGATAACATGCTACCTCCGCCACTAGAAAGCTTTGATTAGTTAGGTTTCTACTTTTAAATTTTAAACTTTATAAGAAGCGACTGGTCACGCTGTTTGGCCATATATCAATACAAAATCGACAATCCGCTTTGAATTTGTATTTACTATATATGTTGAAACCGTTTACTGAATGGCAAGTTTTATATAACTGCATTCAAGATTTACTGATCTACAAAATATTTGTTTACATATAGCTGAGGTTTACTACTGTGGAGGTCAAATTTTCACAGGGTGTGAAGGTCGACAAGTACGACATCACTACTGTGGACCTCGAACGAGTCGAATACAAGGATGAACCATTCGTACTCGCTAAGCAAGTTGTTCAAATTTTTTTATCTAACGGACTCGGTAAATAAGAACCTATTGGACCGAAAAGGAGACTAGTGGGGGTGAATAGGAGCACGCTCACTTTTTCACAAATATTGATTCAATAAAACGTTACTACAATAGCTATAGAAACTATGAAGATCAGTATATCAGTACAGCGGAAGACTAATAATGAATCCAATTTAAACCCCCAAAGCAAGACGACAAAATCAACAAAGATTGAAGTAACTTAATGCACTGGCGGTCGGACCGCTGGGACAACACCGGTCGGACCGATTTTCTGCCGGTCTGACCGGTCGATTGCGGTGGTTTGATCGCTGGTGTACAGAACAGAAGAACAACCCCGATGACGAAGATGAAAATAGATGAAACTTTTGATCTACTAATCCAAACTTGATGAAACTTGGAGCACACATTCTCTATGATATCAGGGACCTACTCCAATCGAAGATTATGATAATTCTTGGAAGAATAGCGATCCTTTTCGATTTGATTGAAGAAGGGTTCAAAACTGGGTTAAAACGAAAACTAGGTCAACACTCTTGCTCGTGGGTGATTGATGATCAAGATGATCCTAGATAGATTCCCACACGTCACAACAAGCTAGATCAACCTAGCCTTGTTTCTAATTACAGAACCATCCTCATTTTGTTTATTTTTAAAGACCCAGCAGGTTCCTATAACATTATGGCCACTAGGAGGTTCTACCAGGTTCCAAACTTTATTCCTCTCAAAATTCTCTAACTCCTCATGCATTGCATTAACCCAGCTAGAATCCAATAAAGCATGTGATATATCGCGGGGTTCAAAAGAAGCAACAAAAGTAGAGTGAGAGTAGAGATTTGGATCATGATACCTCGAGCGAGTGACTCGCTCATGAAGATTACCAATTATCTAATCCGGAGGGTGCTGCCTTTGAATGTGAAGTGGTGCACCCGGAGAGGAAAAAAATCTCTTCAACCTCCGCAGGTACTGTTGATGATGAAGATGTAGCAGGAGCCTCTTCTGAAGGCGAAGTAGTCACATCAGGTTCTTGTGCTGAAATAGGAGCGTCAACAATAGCAGGTGGAAGAACATCAAATCCTTCATCATTTTCCTCTATGAATATGCTCTCTGTCACCTGTGTATCACCTGAAATATCTGTTCTAGCTCCAGGGCTAGTCTCATCAAAAGTGATATTACATGTCTCCCGAACAAGGTTAGTTTCAACATTAAAAACCCGAAAACCCCTTGAATGCGCAGGATAACCCAGAAATAAGCCATCAAAAATTCTTGACTCAAATTTATCTAGATTTCATGTCTTGAGAATAAAATATTTAAATCCAAGGACTCGAAAGTTTGAGACAGAGGGTTTTCTACAAAATTGAAGCTCATAAACAGTCTTGCACAAAGAAGGTATCACGAAGACACGATTTGCAATATGCCAAGCAGTAGCAACAGCTTCGGCCCAAAATCTCCTCGGTGTGCTATACTCATTTAGCATCGTCCTAGCCATCTCGACCAGAATCCTGTTCTTCCTTTCCACAACGCCATTTTGTTGAGGGATGTGTGGAGAAGAGAACTGATGCTCAATACCACGCTCAGCACAAAAAGAAACAAATGAAGCATTCTTGAACTCCGTGCCATTGTCACTGCGGATCGCTCTCAAGGCACCCGGAAGTTCAGAAGCCAAACGAAGAACAAGGTCATGATAATAATCAAAAGCTTCATCCTTCAAAACAAGAAAGAACACCCAAGTGTATCTGGAAAAATCATCGACTATGACAAGAATGTATAATTTTCCACCAACTGTCCAAACCCTAGCAGGACCAACAGTATCCATATGAAGTAACTGTCCCGGTCCGTCAGTCATGACCATAGTCACAGAAGGGTGTGAGGCGGCAACTTGATTGCCATGCCTACAGGGTGCACAAACAACATCTTTAACGGCTTTGAGTTTGGGCAAACCTCTCGTGAGCTCAAGGTTGCTAACTCTCGTCAGATGATCAAAACCAATGTGCCCCAAACGACGGTGCCAAATCCAGAACTCAGAAGAAGACGATGAAATAAAGCATTTAAGAGAATCAGCAAGAGATTCAGAAAAGTCAGCTCCAAAAATTCTAGCAACTCTAGTAATTCCAAAAACAAGCTCACCAGTTGAATCAAGCAATCGACATGCATTTTTCTTAAATCTAGTCTCATATCCATCATCAAGAAGTTGAGAGACAGAAAGCAAATTAAACCTTAGCTTGTCCATAAGGGCAACGTCCTTGAGGATGAAATTGTCAATCACCCTGATCGATCCCGTTCCTTCAATCCGCCCTTGTTTATCATCTCCAATAGTGATGAAATCGCCACCTGTCGACCGCGTGAAAGAGGTGAACCATCTTGAGTCTCCGGTCATGTGACGTGAACAGCCGGAGTCGACGAACCACGTGTTCTTCCTCTTTTCGCGGTAATCCTCATCGTTGTCGTTGTCAACGGAGTCGGCCATGAAGCACAAACCAGTGAAGTCCTTGGTCTTCCCTTTCTTCTTGTTTTGATGGATCTCCTCCTCCTTGTCCTCCTCGCTCCCGGAGTCCACATCACTTAATGATTGATCCTGAAAAGCGGCAAGCACCCGGTGAGCAGGCTTCGTCAGCTCGGCAGTATCAAACCTTGAGTTGTTCCATTGAGGCTTCTTCCAAGCTGGCTTTCCCTCCTTATAGTTGCTCTTACCTTTCAGCTTGGGGCAATTTACCCGAATATGATTGAGCTCACCACACTCATAGCAAGTCACGAGACCTCCTCTCTTTCTGTTTCTCATATTGTTGTAGGCCCGTGTGACCCTTTTGACTATGAGGGCCAACTCAGCCTCAGGGAGACTCTCAAACTCCTCTTCATGGATTGTAGATAAACACATGGCGAAAATCCGAAGAAGACTCAAAACACCCATCGGATGCTCTCTTGGCGGAGTGCGCTACCAAAGCTATATTTTTCTTCTTGGGATGATCAATCCTCTTGATCTCATGAGTCTTGAGCTTGCTATAGAGCAGCTCCAAAGTTAGATCAGAAAGGTTTACATTCTCCTCAATGGCTGTAGCATTTATCTCCTACTCCTTGGTGTTGATTGCAGCCAAGAGATGGGTGGTATTTTCAGATTAAGAATATTCAATACCAACAGCTTTCATATGATTTATCACTTTATTAAAATGACTGAAAATGTCATCGATGCTCTCTCCAGGATGCATCTCGAATTTGTTGTATTCACGCTTATAGACTGTTTGGCGTACTTTCTTGACTTGGGACGAACCCTCATGGTAAGTTTTGAAAGTGTTCTAAATCTCATGCGCAGTCTCAAGATTGCAAATCCGATCATACTCCTGTCTACCAAGCCCACCATATAAAAGGTTTTTAGCCTTATTGTTGTTAGCCAAAAGGGCTTCTGAAGCCGGTGTAGCAACTTCGGGCAAAATGAGCGGAACTCGAACAACCTCCCATATAGCGTGTCCTTCGCTCTCAAGGAAGATTCGCATGCGATTCTTCCATTAGGCATAGTCGTGCCCATCGAAGATATGCGACTTTGTGGAGTATCTATCAATCACCAAGTTTAGTGACCGGTTAAGATCAAGATTGAACAAACCGGGCTCTGATACCACTTGTTGGACCGAAAAGGCTACTAGAGGGGGGTGAATAGGAGCACGCTCACTTTTTCACAAATATTGATTCAATAAAACTTTACTCAAGTAGCTATGGAATCTATGAAAATTAGTATATCAGTACAGCAGAAGACTAATAATGAATCCAATTTAAACCCCCAAAGCAAGACGACAAAATCAACAAAGATTGAGGCAACTTAATGCACTGGTGGTCGGACCGCTAGGACAACACCGGTCGGACCGATTTCCTGCCGGTCTGACCGGTCGATTGCGGCGGTTTGACCATTGGTGTCTGAAACGAAAAAACGAATAGCGAAGATGAAAATAGATGAAACTTTTGATCTACTAATCCAAACTTGATGAAATTTGGAGCACACCTTCTCTATGATATCAGGGACCTATTCCAATCAAATATTATGATAATTCTGGGAAGAATAGCGATCCTTTTTGATTTGATTGAAGAAGGGTTCAAAACCGAGTCAAAATAAAAACTAGGTCAAAACTCTTGCTCGTGGGTGATTGATGATCAAGATGATCCTAGATAGATTTCCACATGTCACAGCAAGCTAGATCACGTGAAGAAACCAAGAAAAAACTCATGGATCAAAGAAAGATCCAAAATAATCAAATAGAGAGAAAGAACGCAATGAGACAAAACATTGATCAAACTTTCCTTTGATTGATTGATATGATATGGGCTTACAGCCTCTCCATCAATGGAGGACAATGCTCAATTTAAGAGCACCAAAATCACATCAAACTATCAAGAACCCTAGCCTCCACAAAAACTCTCCCTAAGAAAATTAGGGTTTACAAGAATTGCAAAAGAGACGAAACGGGGGTGCAGCCACCTCCCTCTCCTATTTATAGTGGAGGCTTAGACCTTCTAGAAGTTTGACTCAATTGGGCTCCCGTTAAGGCCCAAAACAAACGGGACAAATACGCACGCATTTTAAAGCGCCGTCTTTATCTACTCTTGACCTAACTAGCTACACCTTGCGCCATCTTGCGTCTCGGATTAGCTAATAGGTCACCCTTGTCCATCTTGCACCACGCTTGAGTACATTGACCTCACCCGGCATCGTCGATCGTTCTGGACCTCAGCTCTCCAAGCCTAGTCCCGATCATCCTCACTGTTGACCATCGTTGACCACCAAGCAACCTGCACAACAATAGACAAGTAAACCAAATTTAGGAACAAGTTCTTCACAACTTGACCCATGTTAGTCAAAACATGCATCATGCACCAAATATGCCCTGAAACTCATGACTTTGACCTAACATACGAATATCGTCGCCACTACGGGCGACGAACCAAGTGGAAACCGGTCAGACCGCCCGTAGGGCCGGTCTGACCGCCCATCATGGCCGGTCTGACCGCCACACATGGGCCGGTCAGACCGCCAGCAATGACTTAGCCATTTTTCCTCTCTGAAAAACCGAAACCTACTGGAAATTTCAATCCAATAGAACTTTTGACTGGAGACTCCAAATATTATGGGACTAAGTGCAATAGAATCCCCTCTCTTGCCTACACCCTCTATTTTTGACCCAGCTCAATTCTCACTTTCATGAATCGCGGTCCGAGCGCCACCAAGGCGGTCGACCGCCATGGATCGATCGGGCCAAGCCACCTGGCCGGTCAGACCGGCCTTGGTGGTAGTCGGACCGGCCAATTACAGAAAGTGAAAATTGAGCTGGGCCAAAAATAGAGGGTGTAGGCAAGAGAGGGGATTCTATTGCACTTGGTCCCATAATTTTTGGAGTCTCCAGTCAAAAGTTCTACCCGAGGCTCCCCTTGTCTTCACCGAAGAGTTCACCAGACTGCCCACACCATCCTCGACCGTCGTTCGCTGTATCCTCCTCCTCCGGCCTCCCTCTCGGTCCTGGTGAGCTCCTCGTGCCCTGTTCGCCCTCTTGTTCTTTCGACTGCGTAGAGCAATCAAATCTTCCTTTCTTCTTTCGACCGCGTTGAGCACTCGAATCTTTCTTCCTTCTTTCGACCACGTGGAGCAGTCAAATCCTTCCTTCGACCACATTGAGTAGTCGAACCTTCTTCCGACCAGTCGAACCTCCTTTGACCAGGTCGTCGAAACCTTCTGACCAGGTGAACCTCCTACTGACCATGTGTTTTTAAACTTCTGAGAGCCCGTTCTCCTCCGTCCGAGCTCCGATTTGAGTGACTCAAACTTCTAAATTCATCTAAATTCAATATTTTTCTTTTGGTTCTAGTTTGGTAATTTCTAGATTTTATTTGGAATTATTTTATTTATTTGGCTCTTTCCGCACATGTTGATTCTGGTTTCTCTAAGAATTCCTGGAACCGCCTACCGAAGCATCTCAAGTCGACAACGAAGACCAGTCGTAGACTTCAACGAAGACCATTCATAGACTTCAACAAAGGCAAGTCGTAGACCTTTGATGATGTCATACCCAATTTATAAAATTATCTTGATTTATATCAACATGCATGGTTAGTTGTATAAAAATAGTTTTGGGAATAGTTAAACGCCTACTTGACAGTATGACTCCTTGATTAATTATGAACAACATGTTGATATGTACCCTTGGACACCGTAGATTGTGTAATCTTAGTTGGACATTATTGTGATACCAACATGAGCGCGTATTATGCTTAGTCATGCTTTAGTTATGTGATGGAATCTCGATCTCATGATTCAATGATGATATATTTGAATTAATGATCTATGAAATTGTGGTGGAGCCACTGTTGATAAAATTTGTTGAGCCATGGCAAGGGTTGTTATTTAGTCGGGTTGAACCAAAAATGATTTCATGCTCAGGCGAATGATCGTGCAGCAACGGGGTGTAGGAAGCACATTGGGATAAGGATGTTTCGTCTGGGCAGTCTCTAAGGACTTAACTTTGTGTGTCATTGATCTGGGCCATACTGTACAACCACATGTCCAGGATGGGGTGGATCTGGATGAATAATTAGCAATATTTTGGCTTGATTTTGTCATGGTGGTGCGATCCCTGATTTTACGGATGGATTCACATGGCGCAAGAGGGGGTCCAGAAAGGCAAAACCTTAGTGGGCAGAACCAAGTCAAAACGGAGCTTTGTAAAGGCCTTATCATATGCTCTAGACTGCTTACCTAAGGTAGTAAGCTGTGGTATCGACGGATGCCAAACAAACTAGAGAAGTCGTGTCTTGTGAGTCAAGTTGTACAACCTCTGTAAAGTGTAAAACTATTCGAATAGCCGTGTCCCCGGTTATGGACAACGCCTGGTGATTTCACACGAGGGTTATATTTTTTAACAAATGTGGTCGTGGCTGGTTACGAGTTGTTGGAATGGTTTGGTTGGGAAGCGATCTAGTCGTGGAAGTGATCTGGTCGTGGTCGTTGCTTGGGAAGTGAACAGGGTGTTTTCGAGTTATTTCAAAGAAACTTGTTTACTTATGTATTAATACTTGTTTACTTATGTATTAATCTTTTAAATCATACTTTCAATCTACTTACTGTATTTACAGTCAATACTGCTTTCTGCAAACTAAACATAAAGTTATCCTTTGTCAAGCCTTGCATGAATACTACTTGCATATAATTTCCTATCACTTGCTGACTACTTTGGCCATGTTTGTTTAGGCTTAGGTTTTTTGGCTTATAGTTTAAAGCCAGCTTTTTGGCTTAATCAGCTTATAAGCCCCTCAGCTTTTAAGCCAAGGTTTGGTGTTTGGTAATCTGGCTTTTTATGGGATGTTGGCTTATTGAGTTGTGTGTGAAGGATTAAAAGTCTGAATTGCCCTTTAAGGGTTAAATGATCTGTTTAAGCATGTATTTAAACTTATTTTTGCATAGGATTTCTAAAATAGCATAAAATAGTCTAAATCATAGCATAAAATAAAGTGCAATATTTCAATCACAAAATTTCGTAAGTACATTCTGATTTAGATGTTGACACGCTCAAAAAGTCGCAAGTCGAGAGGAGATTTTGGGAGCAAAACCCAAGTCGCCGCCGGCCTCGTGTTGGTGAGAAGCGAGAGAAGGAAGGGAGGGGAGCGGCAGCGGCGTCAAGGGAGGGAAGGGGAGGTGATGCTGGGGGAGGGTAATTTGATTTATATACAATGGCATTTGGTGGGTAATTTCAACGAACTTCAGTGGCAGACTGTTATTCCATTCCACAAAAGCCAAAAAAAGCACCTCTCCCACGGCTTATGGCTTTTAGGCTTAAATAGGCTTAAGCTTTTTATAAGCTGAATAAAAAAGCCACCCCTTTGTTTAGGCTTAGGCTTTTTTGCTTATAAGCCAAAGAAAAAGCCTAAACAAACAGGTCCTTTATGTACCCACGGTTTTGCACCATTTATTGATCAGTCGCCGGAGAAGAGCTAGGGAGCACAGTGCTCTTTGAGGAGGAATACTTCGAAGACCATGCGAACTAGCAGGTGTTCGATCTCGCAATAATTATTTTCTAATTATCAATTTAAATATATATACTTACTACTTTAATCCTCCTAACGACAGGGCTTGACAATCCCACCAAGTACATTCGATATGAATGAAATCTCAGACGTTCGGGGCTTCTAGCCCACGCTATTTCCAACAGTATAGCAGTCTCATGAAGTTTTAGATGCTTAAAAGTTCTAGATCTTTAAGTATGAAGTTTCAGATTGATGTTTCAACCAAGTTTCAGAAGGTTTCAACCTAGTTTCAAGAGGTTTCAACGCATTTTGGATTTTAGAAGTTTCCAAGAAAGTTTCAATCTTCTGTAAGAAGTTTCAATATTGACATCATGTCTAATCAAGTTTCAACTAGTCTCATTCAGTTATTTTGGAACATGTTTCTTTAAGTTTCATCTAGTATTATTGTTTCTCTATATTTTGTAGAGCAAGTTGCACCCAGTTTCATTGTTCCGTGAAGTTCCATCCTTATTTCACGAAGTTTCACTGGGTTTCAGAGAGTTTCAAACAGTTTTCACAATGTTTCAGTGAGTTTCATCAAGTTATTTGGGATTAAAACTTCATGAAACTATATAAAACTTAATAAAACACGATGAAACTTGGGATGAAACTTCATGAAACACGATAAAACTTGGAATGAAACTCCGTGAGACTTAGGATGAAACTTCATGAAACTCTATAAAACTTGATGAAATACGATGAAACTTGGGATTAAACTTCATGAAACACAGTGTCACTGCTGAAAACTTATCTTATATAAAAAAGATAAAACTTCATGAAACACATTATGATTTAGTTTCATCAGTTATTTGGGATTAAAACTTCCACAACCGAACTTCCAAAAATTCAAACCACAAACTCATTACAAAAACTCGTTACAAAAATTGAAAGAAAAATTGCAAAATTTCAAGTTCTAAACACACGTCATGGGATCTGACCACTCGAGCATTAACGTGATGTACCGCTACTCAAAGCAAGATTATGGTCGTGTGGCCGCCTCGGCATACTGCTCCGTCGCTGCTTGTGATGGCTCGCCCACGTCCGTCTGCACAACCACAGTTGGAGCTTGATGAGGGAGCCCTTGATGCGACCCTGGAGGCAAAGGTGCTTGTAGCTGAGGTCGCCCATGGACCAGTGCGCCTCGTGCGCCCACGCGAGGAGCGGGTCGACGACGGGCGCCGGCGAGTCGACGTGATAGTCGAGGAAGAATCAGGGCCGCAGGAGGCTGCTGCCGTAGAAGCAGCCAGGACCCAACGCCACCACCATGGTGATCCAAACTCATTATTTGCCTAGCTCTCTCTCTCTCTCCAAACCACCGAAAGCTCCGAGAAATGAATCCAACCAACAAACCACCTCGAGTTCTCCAGAATCTTCGAGAATCCCTCGCCACCAACGTCCATCTTTTCAAACCGCCGAAAGCTCCTAGAAATGAATCCAACCAACAAACCATAGTGTGCGTGGATTGGGGCAGATGGGATGAAGAAGAGAGGAAATTGGTGGAGTTTAGATGTGGAGTAGATGAAGTTTTGATGGACATCAACGTATATAAAGATGATTCAACGGTATATTGCTATTCCATTAGATCGGCTTCTAGCGCTATGCCGCTTTGTAAGTTTCCCTTTCTTTAAAGCCTTGAAACAGGGTAACAACTAACTCTCCATGTGTACAATTTCGATACAACCTCAACATCTTTTCTTTACCGACTGGCGGAATCGTCGCAAAGGATCTGCGCACTCAGGTCAACTAGAATAAAGCATAAATTTTGCGGGACTACTTTGCAACTCAATCTACAATTAGCATAAAATATTCTGCACCATGATCACTTAGATTATGGACCTATATTTGCCGACTAATGGAAAAATTAGGAAGAACATATTCTAAAATTGATGCGCTTGCTTATGCATTTACAGGACAGATTAGCCAGCTGCCACTAACCATTTACACCACTTCTGCTTGAGCACTCTACTTTCCACACAAGGAAAAGAAAGAGGAAAGAATCATGTAAAAAAAAATGCAAGCCCACATTTTCCAAACAGCAGGCCCCTCCTCTTTCGCGCCAAATTAATATAGCCACGTCGGGAACCATGCTCGACCGATGAGAGCTTCGTCATGACTGAGCAAGTCAATTACTTATGTCAATGAGGTCCGTCATTATCGATACTGGCAACAGATTTATCGACCACACGAACGTTATACAGCTCATGTACCCTCGCCCGATTCTCTTGCCACCATTGTTCTGCTTGCGTCTCGCTGAAACGCTTCCGGCTGCAGGCAGAACAACGAATGAGTGACAAGCTGCACCAGAGGAAAGTAAAGAAACTACAACGAGCAGTTTGAAGAACGTCAATTTCAGCTAGACTTTCTTTGGATTTCTGTTATTCAAAAATATAGATATCAGATCAATACTTATGAACATATTGATGAATAAGTCCCTGTACTATGGTCTTTGTGGGGTAGGCTTGTACAGCAGCTTTAAGGACAGCATCTTGACTGTCAGCTTTAAGGACAGCATCTTGACTGTCATAGGACAAAGATCTTGATTTGTCGACTTTAAGGACAGACATCTTGGTGTCATAGGACAGACATCTTATTTATCGACTTTAAGGACAGCATCTTGACTGTCATAGGACAGCATCTTAGACTAGCATCTTAGCATATACTTGGCTGGTTGGCAGCCTATAAATATGTATCCCCAACCCCTCAGGTTGGCATGGCATTGTGTTAGAAATAAACAAAGAAAAATTGCCTCATCTCCAAGTGTCATCCTCTCCATGAGAGTAAGGATCTTGCTAACACCAACAGCAAGAGTCCAGCGAGTAACAAGTGGTATCAGAGCCTTACTATCCTGTAGCTTGAGCATCTCTTGCTCATCTCAGTCTCCAGCCTCGCAGCGGACCCAGTAGCGTGAAGCAGCCCGGCCGGTGTCCCCGCCACTCCTCTCCGAGACGGCAAGCGGCGGCTCGTCGAAGCAACCCTCTCCACGCACGCAGCCCCCGATAGCGCGCCATGTCCGCAGGCGATCTCGGCCTTCGGTCGCCTCGAGCACTCGGCGTCGAGACGGCCCGAGCTTCGCGCGGCAGAGCAGCGAGCGAGCGAAGCGGCAGAGATCGCCGCAATGGCGGAAAGAAGCGTCAAGGTCGGCAATGGAGCCGGGCAGCGGCGAGCGGAGGCGGAAGCGGCGGCGGCGGCAGATGCGCGTCAGGCGGCAAAGAATGAGGTCAAGGTTTTTGCGCGGCAAGAAGAAAGCAGCTCCATCTCTGCGATGCAATACCGACGCGGACCTTGAGCGGCTGAAAAGGAGGCAGGCCATGGCGAAAGCGCGATGGCGATTGCGCGACGCCCATGAGCGCGGCGGCGGCCAGACAGCGGACGCTTGCGGTGGCGCCTGGAGGAGGCGCAGACGGCGGCGGCAGACGGTCGACGGAGAGCACGGCCTTCACAGGCAACGCGGCTCTCTCTCCCCGGTACGGTACCGTGGTCACCACGGGTACCAGGCTGTCGTCAGGGACGTCGGCCCCGGCGGCGGGTGGCCTACCCTCACCAAGACCAACTATGTCGAGTGGGCTGCGGTGATGAGGGTAAAACTCAGTCGCGGCATATGTGGGATGCGATCCGTGCGGCGACGTCGACTACGACCAGATCGACGGCGCTGGATGCTCTCATCATCGCGATCCGCCGAGATGCGATTTCGCTACCAACAAGCGGATCGCCAAAGAGGCTTGGGACGCCATCGCCGCAAAGACGACGGCAGCGGCGCGCGCAAGTCTACATGCGAGCACCGCGCGGAGCGGGAGCACTTGGCCTTCAAGCCAGGTGAGGACGTGGATGACTTTGTTCTCCGTCTCAACACTCTGTTGCAGAAGCTGGTGCAGTTCGGCGACGACACCTATGGCGAGGAGAGAGCTGTGGAAAAGCTCTTCCGCTGCGTCCCCGAGAAGTACAAGCAGACGGCCCGCTCGATCGAGTCTCTGCTGGACCTCTCCACGATGACGATCGAGGAGGCGTTGGGTCGCCTCAAGGTTGTTGACAGCGATGAGCCACAGCGCCTCTCGGGACCCGTCTCCATTGGCGGGAAGCTCCTCCTCACTCGGGAACAGTGGGTCGCCGGCCAAGGTGACAGGAAGAAGGGGGAGCCTTCTTCCACGACAGGCGGCCGCAAGCATGGCAAGCGCGGCAAGCCGCGCAAAGACGCCCAAGCATGGGCGCGAGGACGTGCCGAGGGTAATGATCGTGGAGGCGCCCAGGGCGGCGCCGCTGGCAAGCAAAAGCCGGCACGAGACGACTCTTGCCACAACTGCGGCAAGCTTGGTCATTGGGCCAGGGATTGTCGACAGCCACGACGCGGCCAGGCCCACGTCGCGCAGGCAGAGGAGGAGCAGCCGGCTCTGTTCATTGCTCATGCGAGCATCGAACTACCTCCAGCGGCACCGGCCGCGCGATGGCTCTCCTCCACCTTGACGAGCCAAAGCACATGCCTCCTCGGCTCTGGCTCGCAACGACAAGACTGACGGGTGGTGCCTCGACACCGGCGCCACCCATCACATGACCGGTCGACGGGAGTTCTTCGCCGAGTTTGACTCTAGCGTCCGAGGCTCCGTCAAGTTTGGGGACGCCTCCGGCGTGGAAATCAAGGCGTCGGCTCGTCATCTTCACCACCGTGTCACGGTGAGCACGGGTTGCTCACCGGCGTCTACTACATCCCCGATCTGCGCGAACTCCATCATCGACTTGGGATATTTGGATGAGAACGGCTTTCGCGTGTCGAGATCGAGCACGGTGTCGCTGCGATTTGGGATCTTCGCCGCCGCCTTCTTGCCAAGGTAACCGAGGCGCAAACCGACTCTACATTCTTCACGTCGTCGGTGGCACAACCCTCTGTCTCGCCGCTCGTCGGGACGACGAGGCGTGGATAAGCACGAGCGCTTTGGGCACCTTCACCCGAGGCCCAGGCGGCTCAGTGCCATGGAAATGGTGCGAGGCCTGCCGTGCCTTGACCATGTGGAGCAGTTCTGCGACGTCTGCGTGTTGACGAAGCAGAGGCGACTCCCCTTTCCCCAGCAGGCGAGTTTCCGAGCCAAGGAGAGGCTCGAGCTCGTGCACGGGGACTTGTGTGGCCCGGTGACGCCGGCCACACCGGGAGGACGACGCTACTTCCTGTTGCTTGTCGACGATCTCTCCCGCTACATGTGGGTGATGGTCCCCGGCGAAGAAGGGAGAGGTGCGGGACGCCATCAGCGCACGCAGTCGCCGCGGAGGCGAGCGCGCGCCAGTCGCTGCGCGTCTTCGCGCGACAGACAACGGCGGCGAATTCACGGCGGCTGAATTCACGTCGTACTGCGCTGATGAGGGCATTCAGCGCCACTACTCGCGCCGTCTGACCGGCGAGCGGTGTCGTCGGCAGCGCAACAGGCGGTTGTGGGGATGGCTCGGGCCCTCCTCAGCGAGAGGGATGCCACCGCCTCTTCGGGGGGAGAGGCGGTGACGGCCGTCTACATCCTCAACCGCTTCGCCTACCAAGGCGCTCGATGGCGGGGCCGTCACGAGGCTTGGCATGGACGCATAGCCGTGGTCTCCCACTTGCGGGTCTTGGCTCCCTCGCGTTCGCCAAGGAGCTTGGTTACATCGGTAAGCTCGACAGCAGAGCACTCGGAGTGTTCATCGGCCACGGAGGGCTCGAAGGCCTACCGCATCCTCGACCTGTCACACAGCAGCGTCCGCATCTCGCGTGGCGTTGTGTTCGACGGCGGCGAGGCCGGACGTGGGACAAGGCGGTGGGCGGCGGTTCGACTTCGACTCTCGTGGACTTTGTTGTCGACTACGTCCATTTCGAGAGAGGAGGGAGCTAGCGGCTTCGTCTTCATCGAGCTCGTCCACCTCGACACCTTGCTCGCCACCGGCTCCGGCGAGCTCCACCACCTTCGGCACCGGCCACGCCACGCCTCCCGCACCGGTTCACCACTCTCCGCACTGAGGCCACACCACCGGATCGGCCCCAATAGCCGGCCCACGACGAGCGGCAGATGGTGGAGTTCGCTACTCATTGTCTCACGACGAGGACGCGCCGACGCCTACCACGACGGCGAGCCTCTACGCTTATCGCACCATGGACAACATCCTCGCGAGCGGCCCATCCTGGTGGCGCAAAGACGACTTCGAGGCGTAGCCGCGCTTGGCGGCGACGACGGCGAGCCTCGCCTTCGCCGAGGCGGAGGAGACGCGCATGGCGTGTCGCGATGAAGCGAGAGATGGACGCCGTCGGCGGAACCGGACGTGGGTGGCGGATCTTCCCGCCGGCCACCGAGCGATCACCCTAAGTGGGTATTCAAGCCGAGCGGATGAAGCCGGCGCCATCATCAAGCACAAGGCTCGCTTGGTGGCACGAGGTTTCATGCGCAGGAGGGTCGACTTCGATGACGCCTTCGCACCCGCCGCGCGCATGGAGTCCGTTCGTCTTCTCCTCGCACTTGCGTACCCAGAGGATTGGCACGTCCATCACATGGACGTCAAGTCCGCCTTCCTCAACGGCGACTTAAAGGAGGAGGCATACGTCCGTCGTGGCCGGATTCGTCATCCCGGCAAGGAGGGCAAGGTTCTCGCTGCGCAAGGCCCTCTATGGCTTGGCGGCAGCACCACGAGCATGGAACGCTGTGGACTCCACCTCAAGCAAATGGGGTTCCAGCAGAGCGCACACGCAGGTCGCGGTCTACCGGCGGGGCAAAGCGGCAACACCTGTGGTGGGCGCTCACGTCGACGACTGTTGATCACCGGCTCCAAGGAGGCCGAGGTCGAGGAGTTCAAGGCGAGATGAAGACCGCCTTCGGATGAGCGACTTGGGGCTCCTCTCCTTCTACACGGGATCGAGGTCCACCAGACGACTCCATATCTCTTCTGCAGACCGCCACGCCTAAGCGCACCGTCGAAGTGGCGGGCTCACCGATCGCAACCCACCCCACACTCCTATGGAGGAGAGGTGAAGCCGAGTCGTGAGAGCACGGCGGAGGAGGCGGACGCGACGCAGATCGGCAAGATCGTGGCGCCTTCGCTACCTCGTCCACACAGCGTCGATTTGGCGTTCGCCGTCGGCTACGTCGGTCGGTTCATCGGCGACCGACGACGAGCATCGAAAGCCGTGAAGAGGATCCTCCGCTACGTTGCGGGCACCTCCGACCACGGCTTGCACTACCCGAGGTGTCCGTGCCGCGACTTCATCGATGCACAAATGACAGCGACCACGCAGCGACATCGACACCACAGAAGAGCACAAGCGGGATTCTCTTCTTCCTCGGCAAGTGCCTCGTTAGTGGCGATCGATCAAGCGGCGGTGGTGGCCTGTCGGTGTGAGGCCGAGTACATAGCGGCTTCCACCGCTCGACTCAGCGCCTGCTCGCTCGATCGCTTGGTGATCTCCTCAGCGAGACACTGGCGGTGGCTCGGGGTGGACAAACAAGTCCGCTCTGCTCGCCAAGAACCCCGTTTTCCACGAACAGAGCAAGCATATCCGGGTGAAGTACCACTTCATCCGAATTTATTGGATGAAGGCGACATCAAGGCGAGCTACATCAACACCATCGATCGACTTGCGGACACCGCCACCAAGCCTCTTGGGAGGTAAAATTCCTCGAGCTCTGTTCTAGGATCGGGATGGTTCAACTCTCCCACAAGACGACGCACAAGACTTAGGGGGAGAATGATGAATAAGTCCCTGTACTATGGTCTTTGTGGGGTAGGCTTGTACAGCAGCTTTAAGGACAGCATCTTGTTGTCGGCTTTAAGGACAAGATCTTGATTGTCATAGGACAAAGATCTTGATTGTCGACTTTAAGGACGACATCTTGATCTGTCATAGGACAAAGATCTTGATTGTCGACTTTAAGGACAAGATCTTGGTGTCATAGGACAAACATCTTAGACTAGCATCTTAGCATATACTTGGTGGTTGGCGACTATAAATATGTATCCCCAACCCTCAGTTGGCATGGCATTGTGTTAGAAATAAACAAAGAAAAAATTGCCTCATCTCCAAGTGTCATCCTCTCCATGAGAGTAAGGATCTTGCTAACACCAACAGCAAGAGTCCAGCGAGTAACACATATTAGCAGGAATCCTTATCTTCAGAACTAGTCAACCATTCTTTTGTGAACCACTTCGGCTTAAATATCATGCCCTATCCAAATATGTAACGAAATCTTGTAGAGCATACAAGAAAAGGGATAAAGTTGAATTTGTTGTTATACTGTTTTCTGAACCAAATAAACTAAATGTACAATAGTGTCTACCATTGTTGCCAGAAACTTACAGGCCAAAACGGATCTGAACTATGTCCACAAATGTTCAGTACACAAGTCTTGTGCTGATTAATAGTTTGCTAGTTGCGTTGCGTTGCGCGGGGCGGGGGTAGGCATGTACCTGAAACGGACCCTCTTGAGATCTCTAGCCCCTCCAGGTAGGGCAGTAAGAGTGATGTAGACCCCTGGTTCATCTTGCTCTACCCATTCAGACTCATGCTTAGAGCCTGAATCAGGTAACCTGGTTCCATTCTTGCCAATTTCTGGGTGACTTGTCTTGTTTCTAACTGAACTTGGTCCATTAGAGCCATTCAAATATGGCTCTACAGAACTTCTTGGGCTACCCAAATTCTCAAATGCCACTGGTATATCACTTGGAATAGGAATTCCAGAAAGTGGTGGTAGTTTACTGTTCTTAACTACTCCTGCTCCGTCAGGTAGCTTCTCTGCCATACCCTTCATCTATTACAGAAATAAGAACAATTAGTGAAAAGTAATTGACAAGTTCTTATTTAAGACCATTGTGTCCTTTTGGTTCTTGGTTGCAGCACTCTCAGTTGCAGGAAATACAAAAACATCGTCCCCATCTTGAGCCATTGAATTTCAATCAAAGGGATTAGGTCAGAAATGTTTGCAAGTCTGTTGAATTAAAAATGTTTGTACACTAGCCAAACTAGCCGTTCAGACCAAAATATAAGAATGTGATATATCATGCAAACATGCAAACCACTTTGGTTTGAGCACCAAAACAACGTGACAAAATCCAAACAAAATTGTGAAGGTAGTTCTTAATTTCATTTACCTCCATTTAAAATGTCATGTTCAAATTCAATTTGTGTTGGGAGACAAGAAACAGAAAAGCAGAACAATAGTTTAAAAGAAAAGGACAAAAATCACTATTCACAGAAAATTTCTCTTCTTCGTTTCTTGGGAATTCCTTATATTGATTTGGTGCTCAAACCAAAAATGGTTTGCATGTTTGCACCTAAATCATGGTTTGCACTAGATAAGTCCCCATATGAGAAAACTACATGCTCACAAATAAGCGATCTTACTTGTGCAGTGAGCGACTTGATTACTTCCTTTGCAGCTTTGCACTTTGCACTTTCCTCCCCTGCAATGGAAATAGCTTCCTTCAACTGTTTAGTTGTTCTCTCCAATTCAACCTCCAGTAGATGAGACTTCCGAGTAAGACTTTCCACCTAAAATTTATAGAAACTGCATTAGTGAACAAATTCTTGCTTAAAACAAAAGTCCTTTCTTAGATGAGACTATAATCAAAAGAGCAGTGTGATGATCTATCCTTGTAATATTTTAGGCAGCGAAGGTATTAATTAGATGAAAAGCAAACTAGTATCACAATAAATGGTTCAGTTCCATCTTGCATGAATATCCTTCTACCCTGTTGTAGTGATTGAACAGAACACGAGGTTATAAAATAAATACAGTCAGAAGGAAAATCAGGAATGTGCACAAACACCAGTAAATCGTCATGTAGTTTATGTCAGATATCATGAGTTTCCATTTAGGAATCAATGGTATAGCTGGTTTATTGAGTCTTAAGCTGGATAATGACACCCATTATATGCTAACATTTGTACTACTTACCAAAAGGAGTCGTCAACAATTGAATAGAGAAAACAGCAGGGCATGTACCTGAGACCTCAAATTTAGAACCTCTTGGCTTAGGCCATCATTTGTTGACTTTGCACCATCTAAAACAACTCTTCGAGATGTTAGACCACCCAAAGTAGGTGTTGGAGTCGTAGATCGAGGAGGGCTTGCTCTTCTTGAAACAGGTGATGTTGTCCTGGAAACAATTCTTGACCCAGGAACTGATGCTGAGAAAAATTTCTTTGAAGATCCAAAGGATTTTGAAATGTTGAGCCCACTCCAGTGTGAACTGCCATTTGGAATAGGGGAAACACGACTGCTATTAAATTCAAACTTCTTGTTTTTCTTGGAAGATCTGCTATCCATGTGCTTGAAAGATTCCATTGATGACAATATAGACAATTGGACATTTGATCTTGTCTCCAACTCCTCGTCGATAGAATCATTGAACCCTTGTATGATAGCCCCCCGCTTTGCTGAAGAATACCTATCTGTTTCAGGTCCCTTATTCAGCTTGCTGTAGCAGCTATCACAGACACGATAAGGTTTGTTTGGGTTTGGTGCTAATGAAGCCTTCAGTGATTTCTTACTGCTGCAGGAGTGACAAAATACAAGAGCACAATTGTAGCAATTATGGCGTTTTCTCCTCAAGTTAAATGGCAAGCGGCAACCCGAACACATGGACTGATCAACTCCAGATATCCACTTGTGAATGCATATTGCTGCAGTGAAGTTAATTCCGCAAACAACAGTTCTGACTTGCTTATCTTTCAGAGCTTCAACCAGCGTAGGAGAACTCCTGTCATCAGTATCGCCATGTCCTAACCGGCCATTTGCACCTTTACCCCATGTGTACACCTCAGTCCTGGAAGTCAAGACAGCAACATGGTAAGCGCCACACGAGATTTCCTCCACAAAGTTTTTATGTAGCTTCCCTTCAACACGTACAGGAAGCACGCCATCTGCTTGTGGATTTCCAAGCTGACCATAGACAGGACTTCCCATAGTATATACATGCCCTGAGGTTGTTAGTGCCACCGTCAAACAATGACCACAAGCTACCTGACAAAAGTTAGGCTCAACCAAAGCAGCTACGCACGTTGGGACAAGTCTTGCATCTTTGTCACCATGTCCTAAACGACCTTTATCACCATCACCCCATGTAAATATCTTGCCAGAAGAACAATTGCTGGAACTTGAATTCCCTACCATAACTTCAACAACAGCAGCAGTGTGCCAAACACCACAAGCTGCCCGAACGGTCCGGAGCCCTTTGAGAGATTCCACCTCCCTTGGGACTGAAAGACTCTGACGATCTCCATGACCTAGAACTCCAAAAGAGCCATCTCCAAATGTGAAGAGCTGCCCTGCAGAAGTTACTATAGCTGTATGCCAAGGGCCACAGGAAATTGATGAAACATGTATGCCCTCTAATGGTCCATTGACCATTTTGGGTACCCAGCGACTGACTTTATTCCCGTGGCCCAAAAGCCCAAAATTAAAGGTACCATCTCCCCATGTGTACAGATCTCCAGACAGTGTAACTGCACAAGTGTGGTACTCACCGCATGCTACTAGCTCAATATTCATATGAGCAAGAGCATCAATAAGTTTCGGCTGGGGCACATCACAATCTACACCATGACCAAGACGCCCACCTGATTCCTCACCCCAAGAGTAGATCTCTCCCTGCTTAGTGACAAGTGCAGCATGCCTTCCTCCACAAGAAATGTTCTGTACATCAAGCCTTACAGCAAACTCCAGTGGCTTTGGTACAAGACAATCCATCTTATCACCTGAGGAGTTTCCAACTCTTGAATTGCCACCACCAAGAATTCCCTCACCAGTTCCTTCTCCCCATATGAAAACATCACCTAGAGCATCACCATCATCATGACCGGAACCATGACTTGATGAACTAACAGCACTTGATAAACTAACCCGGAAAGCGTCCATTGGGATGCCCCTTGGGTGACCATTTGTGTTATCTGATTGCCCAGAAGAAACAGAGTGAACAGATCCAGCATTAGAATCGGATGGGAAGAAGCCCTTGGGTGGAGCTGCATATGATACAATATCAGAGAAGGCCTTCTCCAAGCCGACCTTTGGTGGACTCCCATATGGACTACGGAGTCGGTAATTTTCACTACCATCCTGTTGCAAAGCAATTGTGAAGAGTTTGTCTTATATATTAATTGAAGTAGACAACAGAAATAAGAAGGAAAATAACATGATCTGGCATGATTGAATATACCATTTCATATATTTTGCTATACTGCTGCAAAGTCATTAATATCTATGTGAAGAGACTGTACAGACCATACAGTACAAACAGAGTGCCATACATATAATATGGAGTTCTGCCGTACTTCTGATCAGATCTTAAGCCGGTAGCACAAAATCAAAAATGAAAAAAAAAAGAGTTGGGTTGCTCTATGCTGACCAGTGCACAAAAGAAAGTGGGGAAGCGGGCTGAGCTGGCTGGGTGGTGGGTAATACCTTGTGGACACTGTCATTGCTGCTGAAAGGAGAACTCAAGGGGGAGCTCCGTCTTGTGTATGTTCTTGGACTAGTTGTACCAGAGGAAAGTATATCGCTTCTCGATTCTGTCCTCCATTTTCTTTGATGACTACGTGATATCAGTGTTTTCAGCCCAGCAAACCACACTTCAGCTTCATCTTTATCTTTACATATCTGATATTCATGACAAAATCACATTACCAAACAAAATCGAATAGTTAGTGATAGTAAGTGAACAAAGGAATACAGTGTGCACCAAAGTTGACAAACAAACCAACAAGGCAACAAATAAACATCACATATGATTAATGTTGCAAAACTTACAATGTCCAATGATCTGTCATGAGATATTAGAGAAAATGACTGGCATTCTTTCTCAGGTCGTGGATACCTCTGAAAAATTGGCTGGATTGACAAAAGGAAAAGCAGATATAATTAGGACAGATTTGCAGCCCTTTAATATAGTGAAACTAGCAGGGTGTGCTGCACATAGTCAAATGATGCTCATAAGTGGCAATAGAGTTCTGTACTTTAGCAATTTAGCTTTTAGACCTTGAGAAGTTTAATTAATTTAAAGGAATATGATAAACCTGGTTAACTTATGTTTTGCGGGAAAGCCTAATTGTTCTAGTTATCTCTTAATGACACAATGTTCTATCAGTATTGAACTATTGATACTGGAAAACTTGAACTATAAGAAATTCTGGTATAGTAGTGGAATTAAGCACAGAAAAATAATCAATTTAGCAGCAAGCAAATAAAGAAGTCTCTGTTAAGAGAAGATCTACATCAGGGTAAAAGCTGAAGAAAGTCCCACAAATGTATTCAGAAGAAGTTAAACACCACGAACGAACAGGCAAAAAGATTTTATTGTTAATTTACCCAATATGATTCATAATATTTTATCATAATGACCATTAATAGTTAGACATGTCTATCTTCCACAAATTATGGTTTCAAGAAATGTTAACTCACAGTTCGTTGTCCAGGAATTATTCTGGACACATGGCTCAATCTTAGCTGCTTCTCCTCTTTCCCTGAGAACCATATCAATATAGATTCATCCTGAAGGAGCAAAAAGAGTACCATAGATATTCATAAATGAGATGGGATGAACATAAAGGACCTCACAATTCTGTGACAGAGGAAATGCAAATATAGCTCACATTGGAAAGCCTAAATGGACAAAACTTTGGCTTCCCTCTACGTCCATACTTCAGCAAGTATGCTCCTTTCTTGAGAGCAGTTATGGCCTGCAGAAACAATGGGAATAAGGTTGCATCAAGCATCAATAACTAGGATCTCAATACTAGCCTACCAAACTAGGTCAGGAAATCGCTGTACTTTTATATTTGAAGCCATAAAACATCATGGGACAATCACACGCGTTCTAAATTGACTATCAATATTTCCAATAATACCCAGCTTTTATAGCAGTTTCAATTAATTTATAAATTGAAAAATGACAGCATATTCTTTATAAGTATATAGCACTACAAAACCAATCAGTTAAGATGGGAGAAGCTCAAAATAGTGCTCCAGCTATAACAAGGAAGAAGTACATTGCTGGAGTAACTTCTGAATGCACATGAGAAGACATAAACAGCAAATGTGGAACAGTATGCGCAAAGCTTTCCTATACCAATATGCCACACGAACCAATAATTTCCACAGTATATTTGTGCTATCCATTGGTGAAAATATGCAACTTAAGCTTCATATAACATGTTAAGAAGAACTTTCCAAGAATCCCAATGAAGTGCAAGCAATGGAGCTGATTTCACCTCATCTCGCCATAACAAGGTATCCAAAGTGAGCATTATCTTTTGGAACATGGCATTTGGTATTCTCCTAGGAGGCTAGCAATATAGGTTGTTCTCCTCAGTTAAAACATTACTCAAACTTCATCAGAAAACAAGCTGAATTGCCCGTGCAATTGTGCAGCTACATACTACCATAAATTTGTTCATATTTGAAAACAGAGTTGTATTTGTTATACAACACTAATGCCTAAGAGCAAATACAACTGTAACATCTCTATATGTCTAATTAATCTGCACCGTTATAAGCTGACCCACACCAAATAAGTGAAGTAAATTTTTCTATTTTTCTTCTGATTAGTGTGGGAATTTGTTGCTTCTCAAATCTGTTGGCAGCTAATAACAGATTCTTCACTATGCCAGTATGCAACGTGTGCACAGAGAACAAAAAAGCCACAAACATGGGCAAACAATTTTGCTAGCTCCATCAAGGGGGGAAGAATCTGTCAGTAATAACTGCAGGAAAGATAGATTGATCCAAGCATCCAACTACCCATTGGCCCGTCCCCTCAAAGCAACCGTACCACGGAGCTAATATAGCATTACTCGATAAATTAACGCGTGCAACATTCCCAAACACCTAAACGATCGGGAACTCATCCACTCGTAAACGAGCGTTAGGGCTTTTTGAGCGAGCGAGCGAAGCCTTCCTGGAGCTTCCCTTCCAGTTGATACAAGCTCAAAATCCTGAATCTATGAATCAATTGGGAGTGGGAGGAAGGACATCAAGCAAGTAGCAAACAACCCAAGGCAAACACCTCCGCGAAAATATTGTCGCTAGCAAACACAAACGCTGCTGCCAAATCGATATCCCCAGAACATCCCCAACCCAAAAGGACAAAATAACAGTTGAATTAAATCGCGGTCCGAAGCTCCAACACCCCCTCCCCAACGAAATTACGGGCCGTTCTACCACAGGGGCCAACCGTAACCATCGCAGAAGTAGAATTCAGCACAACACGAGCACATAAAAAAATAGAGCACACGAATGCATCTGCGTCCAAGTCCAGACGCCACACGCAAAAAAAAACCGCGCCGGGAATTCCACAGCATTACAGGCGGGGATCGCGAGGCCGCTCACCTGCTCGATGTCGCGCTCCACGGGCCCGGCCCGCGCGCCGCCGAGATCCGACGACGCGTCCGACATCATCGCCGCCGGCCGCGGCGTCAGCTCACCGCCCTCCTCCCCACCGCCCCCATCCGTCCCTTCTCCCACCAGAGACCCGCCGCGCCTCGCCCCCAACGCCCACCCGCGGCGTCCCCGCGCCAATGGTGCCCCACTCGTCCCCACCGTAAGCACGCGGGAAGGAGGCGACAGCTGAAGCAGCCCTGCTCTCGGCGGCAAGGGTAGGGTTCTGAGGCGGGAGTATATGTGATCGAAGTGCGGGCAGGGGAAGAGGGGTTTGGGAGCGGGAGCGAGAGAGAGAGAGAGGGGGATCGAGACGAAGAGGGGAGAAGGAATGGAATGGAGAGAGGAAGTCGGAGACGGGAGGAGAGGAGGCGATTTTTTTTTTGGCTGTTGGGTTTGTTACGCGTGCGACTCAGCGCTGGGTTGTGTGCTACGTGCGTGGCCGTTGCGGCGTTGCTCGCTCGCTTTTACTGGAGTCAGTCGTTGCCGTCTCGTTAGGGCCGTGGATACAGCTGGCTAGCGGCTGCGCCGGTACGCGCTACGGAGGAGCATCGGTGGCGGCGGGGGCGGGGGCAGGGGCAGGGGTACGGCGATTGGACGGCGGGGGCTTGAAATCCGTTATCTGTGGGGGCCCACAGGCAGCGAGGGGGTGAGAATCTGCTGGAAGGGGGGACGGTGATTATCTGTGGCTGTCGATGCGGTTACATTTGTGCAGCGGGAAGGTACATTAAGACCATGTAGATGAAAAACACGGTGGCATTTGTTTCAATCGAGTCGCTATGCAGCACTTGGCTTGGATATTTTTACGATTTTCAGTGGAACGCTTTAATCCTTGATGCACAAGGAGATTTAGGCGTCCCTGTCTCCGACGACGGCAAGCTCATGAGCGCGCGCCGCACCTACAGAGAAGCTTCGTTGTCATGCGAGGCACTGTTGAGAGGGAGAAGGCACATGATTATTGTTGGGAGAGCTGGGGCGGATGCAAAGAGCCGTGATTATTGTACTGACATTTGGTGATCTTTTTTTCTTTCACGAATTCATACTGCATTTATAAACGCTACTACAAAAAGGTTAATATTGGACATCTCATCATAGACAGTTGACTAAAACCGTCTGTATTATATACAATCACAGACGGTTTTGGTTTAGCGACTGTTTGTGTTTCTAACTGCACTAAAAACCGTATGTGAATAAGTAATATCACAGACGGTTCGTGTTGAAAATCATCTGTGAGGTATCACGGACGGTTCTGAACAAGAATCGCGTGATGGTACTAAATTAATGACTACCATTTATTGAAACCATATGTAATTAGAAACAAGTGATTAACCGATTCCGACTACCACTCCTGATCGGGTCATATTGATCTTTTAAAGTGGTCGAATTGAAGCTGATTTTCTCAATAGAAGAAAGCAAAAGATATGTAATCTGGTAGGCATCTTGTTCCGTATCATGTGTAACTTCCAATCAACAAAAGAATGCAGAAGTACTTCACGTGAAGTTACATATCATAGACAGTGAAGTACTCACCTGATCGTAGGGTTATGATCTACTACTAATTTCTTGAAGACTTCAAATCCATATACCAAATTGACTTTTCGACCACCTAAATTGAAGTAGTCAATAGATCATCCATGGATTTTGTTTTTTTCCTTGCACGATGGTCGAAAAGTTAATTTATTCTGTGAATTTTGTCTTACTAGGGATCGAGATGAGAACGAAATAGAAGTAAGAAAAGATGGAAAGTTTGTGAGTGATTTTTTCTTGGTTCTGCACGCGCGCCCCTTCTGATTGTTATTTATAGGCTTAACAACTTGTGACAAGATTAAATTAATGAATAAAGACAGAAGTCCAATGGATAGGATTTATTAGAATCTACTCCTAATAAATCGTTGGTAACCAAAGCATCACCATCTTTTTGGGAATTATTTTATCATAAATACGGTTGACGCTCATTTTCCTATGTTTACAACTGAAGCATCACAGACGGTTTTTAATAAGAACCGTCTGTGATTACATACTTCACAAACGGTTTTTAATAAGAACCGTGTGTGATTACATACTTTACAGATGGCTTTTGAATATAAATGTCTGTGATAATTCAACCTTTCGGCTCCCGCGTGATGCGTCCCTTCGTCTCGCACGTCGACGTTATGATGCGTCTCTTCGATGTTTTAGAAGAATGATCATCGCGCGACATGGTGAGCACGCGGAGCATGACGGCGAGGACCAAGGCGAGGAGGTCGGCGATCGCATTCCTCACGATGTCGTCGTCTACATCGTCGGCCTCGTGGCCGCGAGCTCTCGTCGGCCCATTGCTGACCTCTGCAGCCTACGAGCCACGTACGTATTCTATTCTTTTGTTTTTGGTAGGTTTGAAGGAGTCAGCATTCTGTTCGATCTTTATCCAGAGTCAGTTTTTGAAGATGATTGTAGTGTATCATATCCTAGTTAATTATCGAAAAGCTTCAGGTGTTCGTTTTGGGTTCAGGTTCCGATAGAGAAGCTTCGTTGTCATGAGTTCATATCCTAGCAAATCTTGTGTTGATTTCATTTTGTGTTAAATATCCAGTTCTGAACTAATTTTGACTAGCAACAATGACCTTAATTTGGCATAGTTTTTAATTTTTCTCTTATAGAGTAATTCTTGCATTAATATTCTGTTATTTATTTTATAGTTGCAAGGCCATTTACAAGGCGTCCATAGAGCGCGCCGTGAGGTGGCGCGTGGCGCTGGAGTGGGAGGGGGCGATGAAGTGGCAGGACAACAAGCGCTACCTCGCCGTCGTCAACCACCTAGCCGGCGCCAGCAACCCGAAGGCCTACTTCATCGTCGGCCTCGCGCTTGTCTCCGCGCCCCAAGATGTGCAGCACGGCCTCATGTTCCTTGAACGGGTGACCGTCACCAGCCACAAGGCTGCAGCCTACATGCTCGGCCTCCTCCTTTACACGATCGGCGAGACACGCGACGTTGGGAAAGCACTACATTAGCCAAGTCGAGGCCGAGCCACCGGCGACTGGTATGAATCGACCAAGAGGACCAACCGGGAGTGCATGCGGTGCCAAAGGCTCGCTGCGGATATGGTCCAGGAGGCGGCGTGGAATAAGATTGCCGGGCCACTGGGCCGGATGTGGGCGCTATCGGAGGACGGCCACCCGTGCATGAGCACTGGCTGCGGCGTGATGGAAGGGTAGGACGACTACGTCGTCTTCTGCAGCGACGACTGCACGATTAGGTATGAGTATACCAAGTTCTTTGCAGAGGTGTTGAATTACTTACCATAAAATTATCGGTTTTAGCATAGTCTTAGCAAATATTAATATATAATTCTTTAATAATATGTGAATGTGTCATATGTTCTTCTAAATTTGTATTTATGTATAAATATTATAACATATAGTTCTATTATAGAACCGTCTATGATGTGACACCATACCACAGACGATTTTATTACGGAACCGTCTGTGATAAGTATCTTTGGCCGTTCCATAATAGAACCGTCTATGATATCTCTTTATTAATAAGATCCCGCTGGGGTTTGCGCTCCAACTTGTTACTCCCCAGCGCCCTTACTCTCGCTTGTTCCCCTCCCCACCCGAGTGCCCCCGACCTCGACGCCTCCTCCCCGACGGCTGCCCCCCAAGTCGCGCCTTCTCCCCGATGCTGCCCTTGTTCCCGTCGCCGCCGATTGTGACACCACGGTTCATTGCACAAGACACTCTTACGATAAGAGTGTCTTATACAGTGTCACCGTCGTGACACAACTACGATGACGCCGCCGTGGCCGCCGGTCCAATCGACCCCCCCCCCCCGGCGGCAAAATCCACCTCCCCGCCGCCAGATCTGCCTTCCCCTCTTCGACCTCTCCACGGACCTCCCCTGGCTACCTCTCCATTATCTGTTGCTTCAGTTTTTAGGTTTGAGTTTGATTTGTTTACTGATGTGGGTTGTTGTTGCTTATGCATAGATGTAGGAGATGGATGTGGTGAGCTACTGCCGGTGGTCGATTTGCTGGTTGCACTAGGGTAACTACTCTCCCTTTCTATATATCTCTGTCCCTCTCCTTATTCTGTGATGTGGGTGATGAATGATGTGAGCTATGGTGGGTGTTCTGTGATGGTTGGATGATATGAGTGGGTTCTCTGTGTGTGATGTTGGTTCACGAGATATGGTTCGAATAGGGCAAAACATCATTCTTTACACATACAAAATTTTCTATTATTTGTTGCTTTTTCGAGTGAACCGGGTGCTTAATACTCCATCTGTTCAGAAATGTATAACGTTTTGGAAAATATGCAGTCAAACTTCTCAAACTTTAACTAATAATATATGAAAATATTATTTAGATTGGCCATGAGAAATAGTCAACGCCAGTATAGATTTATATGCGAGTAGATGTTTTTTTTTTCTTTACGGCGCACGTTCACATCTTGTTACTATGTCTAACATTGGTAAGATCGGGATCCTATAAGATTATTCTCACATACCCGTAAAATTTTAGCCTATATACATAAGCTTTTCCGAGTGAACCGGGTGCTTAATACTCTATCTCTTCATAAATGTATAATATTTTAGAAAATATGTAGTCAAACTTCTCAAATTTTAACTAATAATATATGAAATACTATTTAGATTGATCATGAGAGAATAATATCATTAGATCTGTCATGGTAAATATTTTTATAATATAATATTTTTTACTAATATAATCATTTGAGAAGTAATAATCAAAGTTAGATATTAGAAACTATACTAATATTTAAAAAATTGTATATTCTTGACCATAGAGCAGTTATTTTTTTTTCTCCTTACCCTGTACCGCAACGCGCACGGTGTCACCCCAACGGAGGAGGACCATTGCTAGCCTAGCCTAGCCTGCCTGCTTTGATGCTGTAGGTTAGCAAGACATTAGACATCACCAAAGCCTCACCAATCACCACCGCTTTCCACCGCCCCCAATCAAAAAAAGAGCCTGTGCATCGTGTAGCAAGGGGACTGATCACCAATATCATTCATTCCCATGCCCCCACCCTGATCACCAGTATCATTCATTCCCAGGCTCCGATCCTGTCTACCTTCAAGCTTACGCCGGCCGTTACACGGCAATATGGGTTCTTTACCATCATAACAAAACATCCACCCGGCATGTGAGTGACGATCTATTCTGATTGGGGTTGTTTATCATCGTAGAGCTAGGTTCTTACATTTTTAAAAAAAAGAATAATCACAAAGGAAAGTGTTTGCGGGTTGTGACCAGTGACCGTGGGAAGCCAGCATATTCTGGCTTGCTAAGCCAACAAACTAAAAAAATATACAAATGTAGAGAGATAAAAGTTATTCCCTCCACAATGTATTTTAAAAAAGAGTATTTAAAGCTGAACCGACTAACACACCATCTATGGTGCTAACCAACTGGTCAGAAACTCCTCTGTCTAACTAACTACAATCGTGGGCTCGATTCAGTGTAGCCCACAGTTGCACACAGTGCAGCGCAGCTTATCACTGTGCTAATCGAATCGAATGGGGGGCCCTTCCTATAACAGAGCATGCTTACACGTTACACCAACCATCCAATTACTGTCGCATTTGCAGAGCTAACAATAAACGCCCCCTCTCTGTCAGAAAGGATGGAGAGGATGTGAGTGGTAAGTCAATCGATGCGTCAGGGGCATCATATGTGCTGGAGGTGGTCACTCGTCACTCATTCATGGCTTTCTGCAGGCTGGCAACTTTGCAGACAGATAAGAGTAACTAACAAACTGTTCTTGTCACTGCAATCAGATAGGTATAGGAGGAGCGATTACAATTAATTATGAGAACCGCGAAACCTCGAATGTTTCGCACTTTTTTTTGAAATGTGAAGCAAATTTGTTTCCGCGCTTCGTATTTTGGAGCTTCATGTAAAGCAGTTCGATTCGATTGGGAATTTGGGATTGTACAGCAGAATCAGTGGGAAATATTTGGCACATCAGTGGGAATCAGTAAGAAATTTTGTGTGTATATGTGATGAAAAGCTGGGCAACGGATGCAACTGCTCTGTCGCCTTCCCAGGGGCACGGACGTAACCTAGGTCATTAGACCGTGCTGGTTGCTACTGGTTAGCTAATCCAAGCAACAATGTCAGCTTAATTATTATCCGTTAGTGTCCTGATTGCCACTTTGACGCTAATACAGACAACATGGACACGGACTGCAAGATACCAATTTGACTGCTAAATTTTATTTAAATATGATGTTACAAGTCACAGGAATTACGGACGGTGGCGGACGCACTGCTGGGGCGCGCGCACCGGCTCTAGCCGTCGCGCCCTTGAAACCACCCTACTATTGTCTCCTTCGTCTGGTCCTGTTCACGTACGAAACACCAGTTGCCGAGGGCGCAAACAAGAAAGAGTGAGCTGTGGTCATGGGAAATAACCAAAGAAACTTTGAAGAAGGAAGCCTGAAGGATATTTGGACCGTTTTGCCCATATTGTTCTCATAATCCAATGTCATAGAGTCCATTTTCACACTTGGTTGCACAAGATCATGTTCCAAGCTGACTTAAACCCAGCTCATGAACTCAATCCCCATTCACCATTCCCTAAATCCCTAATTCTATCCTCACAGGCATAGCTCACTCCCTCCGACAGGCACGGCATGGTCGGGTGCTGGGAGCATGCGTGACCGGCGGTGACGACGGAGGCTGGGGCGAGCGGTGGCAACACAGTAGGAGCACCTAGCAAGTTGAAGTGGCAACGGGCAGGTCAGTGGATCGGTGCCTCCATAGTCACTAGTTAGTACTCGTGTTAAACATTTAGAAATTTGGAATGAATATGTTGTCTAGTCTAGTTACATGTATGAATATGTTGTCTAGTCTAGTTACATGTACTCAAGACTCATCGATTATATACAATTTGGTGTAGATTTATAAAAGATAGACAAACGAATTTTGCATAACTATTTCTCCAACAATCCAAATACAAGTACTCCTCGTACCAATGAGAGCACAACTCAACCAAAGAAGGTTCGGATTGATTTTTATCCGGATGACACCATTGTCAATCCAGCATATCACTACCAATTGAAGATTATCCCAATGAAATTAGAAATCAAGTAAGGAGGACATATTTGTTGAATGGTCCAACTTGACCAATTGGTCATGTTTTTTCCAAAGAAAATGATGGATTGTTGGAGATCCTTTCAAGAATTATGGTTCAACAAATTTGATTGATTGGAATATAATGTGTCATAGGATGCCGTCTTTTATTTCTATTACATTCTTTTCAAGAGTCCGTCACATCCCCATCATTTTGGCAATGATGCATTCACAAAAGTTGAGTTTGTTAATTGGAGGAGGCTTTGAAAAGTTTGAATGAACATGTTGGTGGACCTAGTAGTACCCATAGCTTTTGTAGACAAGCATGTAAGGATTGCAATAATCAAAGATTAAGTGTGTGACGTAAATTAGATGCTCATGGTAAGGCGGACAAAATTGTATATAAAATCCATCTAACTACTTCTCTAGATTATGCAAAATTTCTCATAATGCAAGGTGAAGTTTTCCCTGGATATGATGAATCTGCTACTTCCATCAACAAGGAAAATTTTAAGGAGTTGGTGGAGTGGTATAAAAATAAGAAGGAAGAAGTGAATAACGTATTTGATGTAGCTCCTAAGCATTGTACCATGACTTCTTCGTGGATTCAAAAGACTTTGCAAAATCTTGTGCAAAAGAGCTCACTCAGGTGATTATGAGTGAGATTGGAGTTAAGAATTTTTAGTGCTTATCGATGAATCCCGAGATGTATCAATAAAGGAGCAAATGGGTGTGATTGTGAGGTTAGTAGTTGATTTTATATTTTTAATCGTACCATTTATGCATTGTATGTCCTAACTTGCATATCTTGTGACATGTAGATTTGTTAACAACTAAGGGAAGGTCATGGAAAGGTTTCTTAAACCTGTACATGTCAAAGAGTGTACTTTTGCTGCATTGAAGGGTGCATTGCTTGGTGTACTTACAGGACATGATTTATCTCTTTCGAGGCTTTGCGGGCAAGGATATGACGGATCTTCAAATATGAGAGGAGTTTTTAACGGCTTGCAAAGATAGATTCGAGATGAAAATCTATATGCTTTCTATGTCCATTGTTTTACCCATCAGTTGCAATTAGCAGTTGTCACTATCTCAAGTAGTGTCGAAGCTATAGTTGATTTCTTCAATTATGTTCCCTTAATAGTGAACATTGTTTGTTCATCTTGCAAGAGTATGGATGCTTTGATTGAAAAGCAACGTGAAGTCTTATTGCAGAAGGTGGAGAATTGCTTGATTCTCACTGGAACAGGGTTGCATCAGGAAACTAGCCTAGCTAGACCTAGAGATATGGGGTTCACATCACAAAAATTTACTCCGCTTGCATGAAATGTGGGAGGCAACATAGGAGGTGCTAGAAATTGTAAGTGATGATAGTCGCCAATCATCTAATTGTAGTGGAGCATACTGTTTGATAAGACAAATGGAAACCTTTGAATTTGTGTTCATCTTGCATTTGATGTTGGACTTGTTGGGCATTACAAATGAGTTATCACATGAATTATAAAGGAATGATCTAGACATCGTTCATGCCATGGGTTTGATTATGGATGTGAAATAGAACTCGCAATACACGAGGGATAATGGGTGGGAGCCATTGTTCGAGCGAGCAAAAAGATTTTGTGAAGCAAATAGCATCACTATTTTAGATATGGATGAAAGCACCCCAATGATGGGTCAAATGGCACATCAAGGCCATACAGATACAGTGACTCGAGATCATTTTTATAAAGTTGACATCTTCTATGCAGCTATTGATGCAACTAAGTCAAAGATAAATCATCGCTTTAATGATGTTTCTACAGATCTATTGATGTGTATGTCTTAACTTGATCAAAGGAACTCATTCTCCAAGTTTGATGTGGACAAACTTATGAGGCTTGCTGAGATTTCTGCTGATGATTTCACCATAGGTGGTTGTATATTGTTAAGAATTTAGCTTGGAAACTACATTCTCAATGTTAGGAATAGAATTTCGTAAATGTTGTGACTTTGCAAGGCTTGCCCAAAAGATGGTTGAAACTAGAAAAGACAAAACCTTCCCATTGGTCTATCGCCTCGTTGAGCTAACATTGATTCTTCATGTGGCAACGACATGAGTTGAAAGAATCTTGTTGGGAATGAAAATTATCAAGATAGACCCGCGCAACAAAGTCTCCGATGAATGACTCAATGGCTTGATGGTGTGCTACACTGAGCGAAAGATATTCAAAAGCATTGATGATAAAAACAATCGTTGATTGTTTTCAATAGATGAAATCTCGTAGAATGGGCTTGCCTCCTACTCAGCGATATTGCGGTATGTTCTATTTCATTTCAATGTTTGTAATTAGCCACAATTTTATGATTGTCTCACTAATTTAACTACTTTGTTCTACAGATTGCTACTCGCATGCATTTATGAACATTCAGACCGTTCTGTTCATTAGCAATGTACTACCTTAAGTGTATTTTACATTCTCGCTTTGTCTCTTGTTTATTTATGTATGAATTTGGATTGCATTAGACATTCAAATGTATGTCTCATACGGTTTTACCATATTAGCTTTCTCCCACGAGCACCCCTGCATTTTTATAATGCGTACGCCACTTATTACAGTATATGTTATGTAAGTCAATTTTATTATGCATCTAATTCGACGGCGGAGCGAGGACGCGGCGGCACCGGCAGAGGCCAAGCGAGGAGACAGCTCAGCCACAGAGGTGGCGCGAGGAGGAGGAGGAGGCGGCGGCGGCGGCGGCGGCGGCGGCGAGAGCCGAGCGAGGAGGAGGCTGTGCTCGGTGGAGAGGCGAAGGCACTTGGTGTTTGCATGCGGAGGCGCCGTCAACAACGGGGAAGACGACAGGCGACACGTGGGATGCTCGCCTGCTCTCCGGCGTTCAATTTGGACGCGTGAGCCTGGATTTTATGCCTGGTAGGCATACGCGACTAGAGCAGCGACCCCGGGTAGCATCGTCGTTCTGGCCAAGCGAGCGGCCCCCATGACGCATTCTGGCCAGGCGAGCGGCCCAGAACGCTAACCAAACATGTCCTCCTTGGTATTTGCAGTGATCAGATCTGATCAGCTCGTGACTCTGATTTGGCTCCATCGACGGGAGCTGTCGGAACATGCGACGACCCGGCGCATAGAAAAACTCCTCTCAGCCACCCGCGGAGGTCCATTTGATGTGTCGGGTGTTCCTGTCGCGGTGTGGAGTAGTGAGCTCACAGGTGTATGGCTGCCGTGCTTAGAGAGTTTTGAGTGCACATTTGGGGGGAGGATTGAGTGCAACACGAACTTTCCAGGAATTATAGTTGTTTACTATTTTTCTTTTTCTTTTTCTTTTTTGAAAAAAAAGAAGAAATGTCCAGGTCATCTCTGCTAGACCGCTAGTGTCCAGGAGCGATCAAACCGGGAAAATAAAAGACACTCGACGAGAATCGCATTCGGAGTAAAGCCGGTTTGCTGACGGAACGTTTGTTTAGGTTTATATTTTTTTGGTTTGTAGCTTAAATGTAGTTTTTTTTTTGGTTTAATCAGTTTATAAAGTCCTTTAACTGCTTTTTAAGAAGCTTTTTTTTATAGGTTGTTGGTTTTTTTGAGTTGTGTGTGAAGAATAAAAAGTTTGAATTACTGTTAAGGATTTGAAGGTCATATTTATGAATGTATTTACACTCTTTTTTTTTTGCATGGAAGTTAAAAATATAGTGATACATATAGGTGTAGATATGAAATTAAATAGATATCACAAGTACGCACGTACCAAAACCTAACCAAATAAATTGCAAATTTGATTGTGCTTGCACGTATAAATTTTGGATAATGTGTAATGAAATAAATTAATATAGAAAGACAAATATTAGCCGACCAAACAAAATACTACAGAAAGAAAATATTATTCGATCGTATATAATGCAATTATTCTGCCACTCCAACGTGTACATATAAGATATAATCTAACGCTGTAGCGCTCTTACAATCCACCACTTCAGAGTAGACAGTACATACCATCAAATTTAGGAACAATACTAGGGTAGTTGCAACGTAAACAAAAGTATTGTCAAGAACCTGGCTAATCTTCCCATGCCAGTACCCGAAATCTATCAAGGGAATAGTAAGTTTCTAAACTGACCCAAGACACACAAAAAAAACTAATTTTCCCAAGCCAGTACCCAAAATCGCACATTTAGCCACAAATTCCTAATAAAAAGGCTTCAAAACCGAACAAAAATAATATCATGTAACAGCTAGAGGAATCACCTTGAGCTGGATCTGCGGAGGCCGGTGGTGTCGACAGAGGATGGCGACGTTGAGCGCAGAGCCAAGGGAGGCCGGTAGTGTTAGGTGTGAGGTCGAGAGAGGCTGGCGGCGGCGGGCGTGGGGCCAAGGAAGGCCGGCCCTAATCCATTCGATACGGTGGAGGTTGAGAAGGGGGAAAGAACATAAGGCAAAAATGTGAGTGGAGAGGAGGAAGGAGAGAGAGAGAGAAAAAAAGAGAGGATTGAGACTTTACATACTAATAGCATTTCATGGGTAATTTCAGCGAAATAGGTATTCCATCTTGCAAAAGCTAAAAAAAGTACCCCATAGATGACTTTTGAATTATAAGCTTAAAACAACTTAAGCTTTTCATAAGTCTATTGAAAAAAATCACTTTTTTATTTAGGCTTTGGAATTTTTGCTTTTAAATCAAAGAAAAAGTCATAACAAAGAGGGCCTAAACAGAGGATGCCTCATGATTGTTTCAAGACCGTTGGATCGGTTTTGTTGTGTAGGCTAGGTTTTCCGATAGTTTTTGAGTGGCGGAAGGTCTCAACAAAAAAGTATAACCTACACGTTCTGAGCGGCTAGGTACAAGGCAAAGTTTTAGAAAGCCTTCCTACGACGATTGAGAAAAAGTCCTAACAAAGAGGGCCTAAACAGAGGACGCCTCATGATTGTTTCAAGACCGCTGGATCGGTTTTGTTGTGTAGGCTAGGTTTTCCTATAGTTTTTGAGTGGCGGAAGGTCTCAACAAAAAAGTATAACCTACACGTTCTGAGCGGCTAGGTACAAGGCAAAGTTTTAGAAAGCCTTCCTACGACGATTGAGAAAAATTCCTAACAAAGAGGGCCTAAACAGAGGACGCCTCATGATTGTTTCAAGACCGCTGGATCGGTTTTGTTGTGTAGGCTAGGTTTTCCGATAGTTTTTGAGTGGCGGAAGGTCTCAACAGAAAAGTATAACCTACATGTTCTGAGCGGCTAGGTACAAGGCAAAGTTTTAGAAAGCCTTCCTACGACGATTGAAGGGGGCCTTGCACAACTTTCCTGAAACATCGGAACGCCGAAAAGATCCAACTGCTACGTGAAGGCTGAAGTGAGCACCACGTTGTGCTATGCTAGCAATACCCTACGAGAGCGGTAGGGCCGACGTATAGGCGCTGGCTGGGAGCCCTGCCTCTAGTGTGGGCGATGGTTTGGCTCGCTGTGTTTTATTTATTTTATTTTTTTTACAGAAATAACACTCCGTTGCTGACCTACCAGGCGACTATATCCAATCGCACAGCGGGCCAGTAACTAGCTGACGTGGGAGGCTCAGCCGCACGACGGAACCACGACTGAGGTCTTGGTTTGCCACGTGTCTCAGTCGCGAGCTGGTGGTGCGACTTGAGCCTATCTGGGACACACCACCTGTCGTAACGTGGATCGAGGCGATCCACCGATCAAAGCCGATCGAGCATAGTCGTGTTCCCAACCGTCGACAGAAGGCTATTTTTAAAAAAAAGAAATAAGTGAAATAATTTTTTTCTTTAATTTTACAAAACTAAATGGTTGGAAGAGTTGTTTGTGACTGTCAGTGGTAAAAAAAACTGGAGCTTGCTTACTGCAATTATTTGTAAATAAGTCATGCGTTAATCGTTTTACATTGATGAAGCCCTTTTAAGTTTTTACACTAAGAACTCAAAATTTGGCAAGATATTTTGTTAGCTTCAGTTCGAACGAGACGAGAATAGAGCAACGAAGATGAGATTGCAATACTGGCATAACACTTGACCATGGAAGTCTAAATTACATGGTGCGTATGGTCTGGTTAGGTGTATATGTTTGCTTGGCTATTCCTACAGTACAAATGGCTACATGCACGGACTTTCGACCCGAACTACAACTACGATATAAACACATCTTTTGGAAAGAAAAATACTTGACCGATGGAAATTAACTTAGGCTTGCGGACATACGTCTTACTATCCCTTACAGACGCGACCCTCCTAGTACTCGGCTATAAGGTCTTTTTTGGGTATATCCTCGTCCATAATAATCTTCGGTGCAGGGGCATCAGGGACCATCGGCGTCTTTCCCTTGTCTTCTCCGCTACTGGTTGAGGGGGGTCTCCAACGAGTAAATAGCTCGGGGTTAACTGTATAGTTCAACATGTATTTTTATTTAATGAATACATTGCCGTACTTCTCTGTGTTGTCGATCCATTGAAAGAAGTAGCAACGCTCCGACGGTTGCCATGTATGGAGAAAATCGAAGGCCTCCATGAAGTACTCGTACACATTGCACACCTGAAGATCTGCCCACTGAGGCCGCAAAAGAGAAAGCACGGTGGTGGATGTACCCAAGCTTGCATTGCCATTATTACTTACGGCCCGACGGCACCAAAGGGCCCCATGGTCGACCGGTTATTGTTGTCTCCACCGTAGACCGTGCCCTCTACCCATGGTCGTCCAGTCAGGAAATGCTCGAATGAAAACAGCTAGAGTAGTAGACGGTAACAGACCAACAAGGATGTCGGCTTACTCCTGAGGCAAACATAGCAGAGGCCACAATACGTACTACACAGGGACGTCGGCTTGCTCCTGAGGCAAGTGTAACTGTGGTACCACCTCGACGCTCGCATCGATGATCGCGCGAGCAATCTGGCAGAATCGAGCGTCGATGATGTTGCCGTGGTGTCGGACCACAAATTTGGAACTTGGGACCCACTATGTATATTTGTGTCATTCTATGGATCAGTAGATATCATACATGTCGTAGGGGTGGCCCCACCGGCCACAACGCCCAGACGAAGCAACCGTCAAAACCCGAAGGGCCTTGAAGCCTCGCGAGGCCCAGAGCAGTAAGACCTCCAGGCCACCTCCGGGGTGGTCCCGGAGCCTCCCCGAAGAGCTCCGAAGCCCCGCGAGGCCCGGAGGTCCAGGCCACCTCTGGGGTGGGCCCGAAGCCTCCACAAAGGGCATCGAAGCCCCGCGAGGCCCGGAGCAGCAAGACCTCTGGGCCACCTTCGGGGTGGGCCCGGAGCCTCCCCGAAGGGCCTGAAGCCCCGCGAGGCCCGGAGTAGCAAGACCCCCGGGCCGCCTCCGGGGCGAACCCGAAGCCTCTGCTACCGATCTTGGACCGGAGACACTATCAGGATGGACCGGGTCCAGGAGCGCCCACCATGGACCAAGGCCTAGGCTTAGGGGTGGACAATGTCTCTGCAAACCCTACGGCTACAATATCATTGTAGGGTCAGAATAGTAATGTACAAAGACCCTCACAGAGGACTATAAATAGGGGGTCACGAATTCTTTAGCCATAATAGTTTCTCGTTCTTGTCGCTGGCTAGTCCCCTCTCGTGAGGATCCCCAAAGCCCTCTTGGGCTTGTCCGAGGCTCCCCCCTCTTTTACTGTATAGCTCGTTTTTTGTTATCGCCATCTTACTGTATAGCTCGTTGGTTACCTTGTGGTTATAAGGCACACTGATTGGCTCTTTTGTTATCGTCATCTTATGGATGTTCGCTTCCGCTTCTTATTTAACTATTTAGTTGTATTTGGCCGGTCGGCCCCTTTTCTAATAACTCTACTATGTATGTCTTTTGAATTGTAAGTGTTGCTTTGGTTCTATGTCTTGAATGGAATTGATGCATGGATTTTGTAAAAGAGTGTGTATATTGTATTTCTGGGAAGTATACATATCTCAAAGACACGGGTTATTTTATTTGTGATGCTAGGGTCAATAGGTGACTAAGCATTACAAGCTTAATAAACCGGGGTCCTCACATGTATGTAGGTAGAGACTGTGACCAAAGTGTTGTCATATTTATAGCCGGTCCTTTTGACTTGCCAAATGACACATGTATTGTTAGCGATGTGGCCTAGAGGGATGATTACATTGTTTTTAGTTTTTTGAAATATTTGAATAATATGATATTTTGTTCCTTGGATGAACTGTTATTTATATTAATTAACATGTACGTGACTTGTTCGTGAAATTCTTTATTCATGTAATGGTGTTATTGTAAATATCACTGATCTTATATCATTATGTGAGACAATTATGATTTATAGATCAACACGTGTATTGATTGATGGTCACGTTTCACGGATCATGAATATGAGAATATCAACTCAACAATGTGGACATATGTTGGAGAACTTAATGTTGGATTTACCAAACTTGACACACTGCGGGAATTGTTATATTCTTAAGTGATATCAGTTGGTCTCATACATAGTGTATGTAGGATTCTGAAACCTGATATCGCCATTGTTTCCTACATGTGCAATAATTTACTTAGGAGTTACCAAACGCTACTTCATAACTAGGTAGTCATAAAAGTAGCTTTCGATTTTACTATAAAATTTGCGGAGGAATGTGAGCGATCTAGTGTCATGAGGCAAAGGGATCAACACATAAGCACTATATAGGTTCGTCTGATATAATATTTTAATTATTCAGGGGTGGCTATATCCTGTTAGGGACCGCTACCAACTTATGATCGGAAAAGAGTTTCCGGGTCGTGGCCGACAGTGATGGAGCCAGGAATTTAGCAATGATGGTGAACACTTCAAGGGTGAAAAAAAATTGTCTGACACATAAGTAACTTCACAAGTCCAACACAATTACACAAAAGAGTTCGAAATTAGTTAGTAATGCAATACAAATAGTTCAAATAAAATCTTACATGAATAAAAGAGTCCTAAATAGCTAATGAAAATCACAATACAACACGACGCGATATCATTCCTTGGAAACACTTGATTATATCATCATCAGTAACATTCAAGAATATATCTCGCTCTATAAAGGTGAATCAACTTGTTCTTCACAAGATTCATCGCCGAAAATACTCTTTCAACGCTCGTCGCTGCACCCAGAGAAGCAATACCAATTTGAGAAGCAAGCACACCAACTTGTAAATGTCATACTTCCTTGTTTCAACATGCTTAGTAGAAAGCTCGCTGAGATTCTTTAGGCCCTTAAATCTATCATCGCTTCACATATCATCAATGAAGTAATCAAGTTGGAAATAAAGACTTGCTAAATCCATGCTTGAAAAATCATTGGGATAAAAGTAGGCCCAGCTCGCCCGATGGCCGAATTGACGATTTGACGGTAGGGTTGCTGCTCCTGCTCGCTCTGTGTTGTGTTGTTGTGCGGCACCCAGGTCGCCTGACGCCTGCTTGGTGCAATGCGGACGTGCAGTGCCTGGATGCCTGCCTCTGGGAGCTGAAAGATTAGAGAGTTGATGGCCGGTTGGAGCTTGGAGGCCAGATGGGTTACTGGATAAGTCAAGGATGGGCTTGGACTGGTTGGTTGGTAAGCTAAAAAAATGGATTGGTTCTTGTTGGGCGGTAGGGTGAAATTTGGCTAGCCCATGCAACATATTTGATTAGTTTTTAACTCTCATTAATGTGCATTAGGCCATGCTATGATACTAATGATACCTAGGTAAAAAAATTACAGTTTTTTTGGATGCCTGTGCAGCAGGGACACCCACCCTAACACCGCCCATGGCGGCCAAGCGCATATGAACCTATAAGGTCACACACTTAATGAGTTGGAATGAAACAGTTCGAATAGGATCTGTTCGTATGGGCTTCACACCTTAATGGGCCCCTAGCGTAGGGCTCCACGAGGGGGCTCTTTATAAGGGCAACCATGTGGCTATTGGGTGTACAACGTACCACCCACCGAAACCCTAGCTGCCACCCACCGAAAGCCCTGCTGTGCATGTTGATGCTACCACAACGGCGCACCGCGTTCCATCCCTTGACGTAAGGATATCGTAGAGGCATTGCTGCGGTTGTTGTTGTTGGTGATATGCCCTAGAGGTGTTATTGGAGATGGTTGTATTATGTCTATGTTTATGATTTATAGAATATGTTCCTTAGATGAATTATCATTTATAAAGATTAGCAAGTATGTGAGTTGTTGGTAAAGCTCTTTGATAGTTATATTGTGTCATTCTAAAAGTATCCCTAGTCGGATGCCAATAGTTGGGACACTATTGGCTTATCGACCAACACATGTATTGTTTGATGATCATGTTTCATCGGTCATAGATATGGGGATATCGAATCAATAATGTGAGCACATGTTGTTGGATTGATCCACCTTGAGATACTATTGAGATTATTATGATTTTATGTGTCATTTGTTAGTCTCAAGCAATGATGATGTATAATTCTGAGACCTGAGACAAGCATGGTTTCTTACATGTGCAATACTACATTTAAAGGTTATCAAATGCTACTCCATAACTGGGTAGCTTTCGGGTATGTTATGAAACATACGGAGAGATGTGACTGATTGAATATGGGATTTGTCTATCCTAATATAACAGGAGGGATATCTATATGCCCCTTGATGTGGTCGGATAAAGAAAGTGTATGGTCGTGCCACTGGTGGTCGAGGAGTCGACCACACTGTTGGACCGTAAAAGCGACTAGAGGGGGGGTGAATAGGAGCACGCTCACTTTTTCACAAATTATGAACTCAATACAATTTCACTCCAGTAGCTATTAGAAAGCTATGAAGATCAATATACCAAGACTGTGGAAGACTAGTATTGAATCCAATTAAACCCCTAAGCAATGCTACAAAATCAACTAAGATTGCAAAGACTCACAAAGACAGGCGGTCTCGATCATTGGACCCAATCGGTCGGACCGATTGTCGGCGGTCCGACCGGCGTTAGTCTTGGCGGTCGGACCGCTCCAAAATCGGTCGACCGGTGATGACGCCATGGTCCGACCGGCCGACTCGTAACCGATCCGCAACAAAAAATCACCCGATGACGAAGTTGCAATTAGGTGAAACTTTGATTCTCAACTCTAATCTTTATGAAACTTTGCACACACCTTCTATATGCTATTGAGGACCTATTCCAATCGAATATTATGATAATTCTTGGAACGATCTTGAGCAATTGCCAATTGATTAATGAAGGTCTAAAACCGCAAGAACGAAAACTTGATCCTAAAGCTTGTTCGTGAGGGATTGATGATCAAGATGATGCTAGATAGATTCACACATATCACAGCAAGCTAATTCACGTGAAAGAATCAATCACAAACTCGCGGATCAAAGAAAGCCCTAAAAATACGAAATTGAAAGCAAGAACGAAAAGAGACTTATCTCAAGCAAACCTTGCATAGATTGATTTCGTGATTGTTGCTGGATTACATCCACACCATCATGGATCAGTGGACAATCAAAGATCACGAAATTCACCACAAACCATCAAGAGCCCTAGCCTCCACCTCAACTCCTCTAAAGACAATTAGGGTTTTGAAACATAAAAAGGCGAGAGAGAGAGGTGCAAACCACCATCTCCTCCTATTTATAGTGGAGGCCTAAAACTCTTAGGGTTTGACTCTCTTGGGCTCCCGTTAAGGCCCACTAACAAACGGGTCACACACGCACGCTTCGCAAAGCGCCGTCTTTAACCTTTTGACCTAAACCGCTTCACCATGCATCATGGATTTGCCAATAGGTCATCCTTGTCCATCTTGTGTCACGCTTGAGTCGTTGACCTCACCCGGCATCGTAGATTGTTCTGGACCTCAACTCTCCAAGTCTAGTCCCGATTCTCCTCGCCGCTGACCGTCGTTGACCACCAAGCTACCGCACAACCACGCATAAGCAAACACGATTCGAACAAGTTCTTCACAACTTGACCCATGTTAGTCAAAACATGCATCATGCAAATCATATGCCATGAAACCAATGACTTTGACCTAACAGAACAACATCGCCACGGTTGGCCGACGCTCAAGTAGAAACCGGTCGACCGCTCCCAGTGAGCGGTCGGATCGCTTCTTTGGCGGTCGGACCGCTCCTCGTGAGCGGTCGGACCGCCTTGGGACTTAGCCAAATTCATACTCCCAAATTCAAACCTTCGAAATTAAAACGAATAGAACTTCTTATCGAGACTCCAAAAATTATGAGACCAAGTGCATAGGGATCCCTCACTTGCCTACAACACCTATTTTTGGCCCACTGTTTTGAACACTTTTAGGTCACCGCCGTCCGATCGCGCCCACATGGCCGGTCCGACCGATTTGGGACCCGTCGGATCACGTGCAAGGACCGGTCGGACCGCCCGTCCGTAATACACAGTAGCTTTGTCGAAAACACGTGAAACTACAAACCGTAAACGCCATTGCCAATTGTCACATCATCCTAAGATCTCGTAACATATTCCCATGAAATCCACAATCTCCCCTTGATGAACACATTGGCAATTATCCGTAAAATGTAAGTAAGAGGTTTGAAAACGAGTTTACTCATAGCTGCAGACAAAGGCACAACTTGGTCCATAAGCAAGAAAAAGCAATGTAAATGACCAAGCTGGCATCAGAATAATATAGGCATGTGAGACAAGGCAAAAGTAAGCATAAAAACTTTGATTTCCAGAAAAGGGTCAAAAATCCCACATAAGGTCCATATGAAAGAACAATTGTTCAATTGACCTATGATCATTGTGAGGATAAAAGAATGCAATTCAAGTTCATAATATACAATAAGACAATAAGAATGCAACTCAAGAACTCCCCTCACTATGATCCTCAATTTTTCAAATTTTCGTTTCTCCCTTTGTACAAACTTCTCCCCAACAAAGAAATATATTCTCATTAACACATCTTCTCTTCTCATTTAACACATCTTCTCCCCCTTTGACAATGGATTCATCAAGGAATCACGCCTTCCTCTCATCCAGAGATAACAAATAGAAAATAAAGGAAGAAGCAGAAACAAGAGAAGCATAAAGAGGAATATGCATGAAGTGCAATGGAGTGGCTTCAATTTTTGTATTTTTCAATTTTTGATTACAAGAAGCTTTGGAGATTACCCAAAAGAACAAGCTAGTATCTCTAATATTGCACAAACAAAGATATCAAGCCCGACAATGCTAGCAAGATCATGGTAAGACATATATATCAAAGCTAAGCACAAAGGCTCAAAAGTAAAGCAGTAGATTTGATCAATTTAAGCAACACTTCAAATTCAGCAAGTTCATCAACATGGATCCTAAAGTGAAATTGGCCATGTCAAAATGTCAAAGTGAGATCACAAATCTAACAAAGACCACATTAAGAGTCAATCAAGTCCCGTATTGAATCATTTTGCTCAATATTTTGTAAACGCCATTTGTCAACTTTTTTTATTTGCATTGAATATTGAAGTTGACTAATGATCTAACTTAGTGACAAGATCCTGGACTAGAGCCATCCACAAACTCATCCTAAGCTTCGACCAAAAGTTGATTAAAGGTATATCTTAGTAAAGAAGATCCCGGACTAGGAGCCATCCACAAACTCTTTCTAAGCTTCTACCGGGCGATAAATCTTGAGGTTCATGTCATTTCGACAAGCGGTCCCCATGAGATCGTCGTTCATCAAACTATCTCCAAGTTCATGTCATTTGACAAGGCCTCGTAAGAATAGTTTGGCACAATTTAAGCATAAGACAATCTTGATTTTCATTTTTCACATGAGCAGCTTTAGAATCTCAAGAACACAAAAGCTCAAGTAATGGTCAATTTTAGATCAAAGAGCTAACAAAGCAATTCGACAGGCCAATGTCACAAGAGGAGCACTAATTGCGCAACTCGCTAAAACATCCACAAATTGCAATTTCTTAGTTTGAGTTGTTTAAAAGATTCTAGCTCATATAGCAAAGACTTAGCTACACATGTAAAAGCATGATAATTCTAGCAAGTCAAAGAACTAGACATGACATTGAGGAAGAATTGAAATACAAAAGCTCTAAAGGGTAATAGGCAAAGCTTCATCATTTTAAAAGATAAGGTAAAATCTTATATTACAATGCATCTTTTGGATTTTTCATACCACTTGTTGTAACCACTTGTTGTATTTTTCATATGAATGCAATATGACACAATGAGATGCAATTAAAAGCCTAAAACCTAAAAAGTTCGAAAAGATCACTAAGTTCTAAAAAGAACAATAAAAGATCAAAAGAACAAGGAAAGATAAGAAAAAATCAAACTCCCCTCAAACCAACCCATAAGGATAAATTACCCTAACTCGCTTCTTAAAGAGGAAAACTGCTTTGATCTAAAGGCTTGGTAAGAATATCCGCCAATTGAGGTTCTGACTCACTGAAGTGCATCACAATATCACCTTTTTCAACATGATCTTTAAGGAAGTGAAAGCGAATGTCTATGTGCTTAGTCCTAGAATGTTGCAATGGGTTTTTAGCAATATTAATAGCGTATGTTATCACGTAAAAGAGGAACACTAGCAAAATTTAACCCATAATCTTTCAAAGTGGACGCCATCCACAAAATCAGCACAAAGAACTAGCAATGACTACATACTCCGCTCAAAGAAGTGGATTGTGCAATGTAAGACCGCTTCCTAGAAGACCAAGATACAAGAGAAGTGCCTAGAAAGTGACAGTGCACGAGGTACTCTTCCTATCTAACCGACATGACGCAAAATCGAATCAAAACCTCTAATGGACAAAGTCAAGAGCATGAATACCAAATGCCATATAAGAGAGTAGAGTGTAAATACCGAATATGCGCTTAACGGCTTGGCGATGGAAAGTTCTCGAGACGCTCAAATCTTGCACAAAGGCATACCGTGAAGTGAATGTCGGTCTCGAGGCCGTCAAATACGTAAGGGAGCCGATCATCTGCAGATCGCGCTGATCCACGACTTCTCCTTCCTCATCCGGATCCAAGACAATGAGGTTGCCATGGGAGTGGAAATTGGCTTGCAATCACCCATGTTGAAGCGTTTTAGTAGATCTTTAGTGTACTTTGTCCGATGGATGAAAGTTCCTTCCTTGCATTGCTTGATTTGAAGTCCCAAAAGTAATTAAGCTCTCCCATCATACTCATCTCAAATTCCTGGACATATTGTCGTAAAAGTCGAAACAAGAGCATTAGAGGAACCACCAAAGATAATATCATCCACATAAATTTGAGCAAGCAGAAGTCATTGTCATGTCTAAGAATGAATAGAGTTTTATCCACTTTACCCATTTCAAAATTATTTTTAAGCAAGAAGGTCTTAAGTCTATCATACTGTGCTCTAGGGGCTTGTTTAAGACCATACAATGCTTTAGATAGCTTGAAAACACGATTTGGATATTTAGGATCCTCAAAACCGGGGTTGCTTAACATACACTTCCTCATCTATGAAACCATTTTAAAAGGCACTTTTAACATCCATCCGATATAATTTAAAACTTTTGATGCAAAGCAAATGCAAGCGTAATGCGAATGGCTTCTAGTCTAGCAACAGAGCAAATATCTCATCAAAATCTAACCCTCAACTTGGTCAAACCCCGAGCTACCAATCTGCCTTATTTCTAACCACGTAACCATCCTCACCTTGTTTATTCTTAAACACCCAACGGGTTCCTATAACATTATGACCACTAGGAGGTTCTACTAGGTTCCAAACTTTGTTTCTTTCAAAATTCTCTAACTCCTCATGCATGGCATTTACCCACCTAGAATCGATAAAGCATGTGATATATCGCGGGGTTCAAAAGAAGCAACAAAAGTCGAATGAGAGTAGAGATTTGGATCATTATACCGAGCGAGTGAGTCGCTCATGTAGATTACCTATTATCTGCTCCGAGGATGCCGTCTCTGAATGCGGTGGAGCGCCCGGTGAGATAACGTTTCTTCGACCTCCGCAGTATCATTGATGATGAAGATGCAGCAGAGCCTCAATCAAGGTGAAGTAGACGTAAGGTGTTCTTGTATCAATATGGACGCTTCAAGAGCAAAGCAGATGAAGGAATGATATTAGCTTCGTCCTCATCTTCCTCCACAAAAATGCTCTCTCACACCAGAATCATCTCAGAGCAATTGATCTAGCTCTGTGGCTAGTCTCATCAAAAGTGACATTACAAGTCTCTGAATAATGTTAGTCTCAGATTAAAAACTCGAAAACCCTCGAATGAGCAGGATAACCCGTAAATATCCCATCAAAAGTTCTTGATTCAAATTTATCTAAATTGCTGCCTTAAGAATAAAACATTTTGATCCAAAACTCAAAATGCGAAAATGAGGGTTTTCTACCAAAACGAAGCTCATAAGGAGTCTTGCCTAAAGAAGGTCTCAAGAAGACACGATTTGCAATATGGCAAGCAAGTAGCAATAGCTTCGCCCAAAATCTCCTCTGTGTTATACTGCCTAGCATCGCCCTAGCCATTTCGACTAAGGTCCTATTCTTCCTTTCCACCACGCCATTTTGTTGAGGGACGTGTGGAGAGGAGAACTGATGCTCAATACCACGCCAAAGACAAAAAGAAGCAAAGAAGCATTTTTGAACTCCGTGCCATTATCATCGCGAATCGCTCTCAAAGCACCGTGAAGCTCGAAGCCAAACGAAGAACAAGGTCATGAAAATAACCAAAAGCTTCATCTTTTGAAGTAAGAAAGAACACCCAAGTATATCTAGAGAGATCATCGACTATGACAAGAATATACCATTTTCCACCGATCGTCGGACTCTAGCAGACCAACAAGATCCATATGAAGCAACCGTCCGGTCCGTCACCATAACCATAGTCACGTAAGGGTGTGAGGCGGCAACTTGTTTGCCATGCCTATGTGGCTTACATACAAAGATCCTTGACGACTTTGAGTTTGGGCAAACCTCTCATGAGATCAAGGTTGCTAACTCGTGTCGATGATCAAAACCAATGTGCCCCAAACGTCGATGCCAAAGCCGTAAATCAAGAAGATGTAAGCAAACATTTAAGAGATCCAATGAGAGATTCTCAAAATCACCCAAAAATTCTACCAACTCTAGAGATTCCAAACACAAGCTCACCAAGAGAATCAAGCACACGACAAGCATTTTTCTTAAAAGCAGCCTCATACCCATCATCAAGAAGTCGAGAAATGTAAATGAGATTATACCTAAGCTTGTCCACAAGAGCGACATCCTTTAGAATGAATTTATTGTTCACCCTAATTGATCATGTTCCTTCAATTCGCCCTTGTGTATCATCTCCAAAGGTGATGAAGTCATCACTGTTGCGTGAAAGAGGTGAACCATTTTGAGTTTCGGTCATGTGGCGTGAACATCCGAGTCGACGAACCACGTGTTCTTCCCTTTCCACGGTAGTCCCGAAAATCAAGGAACAAAGAACGATGTGTCTCAATCTTGGGGTTATATAAACAAGATTTAGGAATCCAAGATCGAGACACACGCGTCGCAAGGAGTATACAAACCGAAGTACTATCCTTGATTTCATCTAACATTCGGTTATGAGCAATGTTTAAATTAACATGAGACTTAAATCGTCCATGGGCGGTCGACCGGCGAAGTCTTTGCGGTCGATCGGCGACCAAAACGGTCGACCGGTGACCACGGTGGTCGACCGCCAAATCGATAAACATTAGAATTAGGATATCTAGAAACATAATGATTTGCATGAGAGAAAAATCCTAATCCGTGTTTATTCTTTTCAGTGTTACCATGTCTCATAGAAGCTCTAGGTTGCATGAATGAAATTCTATCAAAATTTTTCCTATCATTTTTCAACCTACGCCAACAAAATTCAATCAAATGTCCACCTTTTTTGCAATAAGTGCAATGGTACTTGGTACCACTAGAAGAAGCACCATTTGAATTAATACAAGGTTGGGCAAAGCCCGCAGATTTAAAAGATGTTTTTGCAAAGTTGGGTTTTGAATTCAATTAAACCTTTTCCAAGACTTGAATGACTTTTGGGTTTGAATTGTCTTGAAAAGAATTGAATCCTAAACCTTACTTCTTATAAGGAGTTTTAGACTTGTCAAGAATCATGTTTAATTGTTCCTTACCTTTAGAAAATTTCTCTAATGTATCATGAAGGTAAGCATTTTCTTTCTCAAGTTAACACAAGCATCACAAGTTTTATTCATAGATTTTTCCTTATACAAAGCAATTTCAAGCTTAAGAGTGGAACAAGAAGCACAAGTAGTATTTTCAATATTGTCCTTAAGCTTAGCATATTTGACTCTAGCAGACTTCTAAGATATCTTTGATTTCACGCTCTTTTCTAAACATGAAGTGCAAGGGCTAGAATCAAATACATCAAAAGCAATCAATTTACTAGATTCTAAACATTTTTCACAAGGAGCACTTTTAATTTCATTTAGTTCAGATCTAGCATTCTCAAGTTGTTGTATGTAAATGTTATGAGCAGATTGTAACTTGGTAATTTCAATGCATAGTATGACAAGATAAACATTCATCAGTTCAAGAGTCTTAGCGTTTTAAGCTCTACTTTCAGTTTGCTAATCTTTGACTCTAATTTTTATTTTTGTCATAACAAATTCTAGCGCTTCATCTTGACTAAGCAATTGCTCAACTATAGAATCATATTTAGCGTAAAGCTCATCATAAGAAAAAGATACCTCATTATCATCAATGTCATCCGTGTCACCATGAAGCACATGCCGCTGAAGTCTTTAGCCTTCCCTTTCTTTTGCCATGAGGATCTCCTCCTCCTTATCCTCCTCACTCCCCAGATCCACATCGCTCAAGGATTGATCCTCAAAAGCGGCAAGGACCCGGTGAGCAGCCTTCACAAGCTTATTAGCCTCATACCTTGATTTGTTGAAAGGAGGCTTCTTCCAAGCTGGCTTTCCTTCCTTATGATTGCTCTTACCTTTCACTTGGGGCAATTTGTCTTGATATGATTGAGCTCACCACATTCATAGCATGTCACCTGACCACCTCTCTTTTGTTTCTCATATTATTGTAGGCCCGTGTGAATTTTTAGCAAGAAGAGCTAACTCTGTTTCAGAATACTTTCAAGCTCCTCTTCATGAATAGCGAAAAACAAGCAAATGAAAATCCGTAAGAAGATTCAAAAGAATCATCAAAAGCCTTTTGAGAGGATCCGCTACCAAAGCTAAGTTATCTTTCTTGGGATGATCAACTCTTTTAATTTCATGAGTCTTGAGTTTACTATAAAGCAATTCTAAAGTAAGACTTGAAAGATCAACATTTTCCTCTATAGCAAGAGCCTTCATCTCCCACTCCTTGGTGTTGATTGCAGCCAAGAGATGGGTGGCATTTTCGATTGAGAATATTCAATATCAACGACTTTCATTTGATTAATTACTTTATTAAAGCGATCGAAAATGTCATCGATGCTCTCTCCAGACGCATCTCGAATTTATTGTATTCACGCTTGTAAACTGCTTGGCGACCTTTTTGATTTGGGACGAACCTCATGATATGTTTCGAGAGTGTTCCAAATTTCATGCGCATTGAAAGATTGCATATTCTATCATATTCTTGTCTACCAAGTGCACCATATAAAAGATTCTTAGCCTTATTGTTGTTAGCCAAAAGAATTGCGTAAGTGTGTAGCAATTTCGGGAATAACCAATGGGCTCTAACAACATCCCAAATAGCTTGTCCTCGCTCTCAAGAAAGACGCATACGATTCTTCCAATAGGCATAGTCGTGCCCATCGAAGATATGCGGTTTAGTAGAAAACTTATCCATCGCCAAAGTTCAATGGACCGGTTAAGATCAAGATTGAACTAACCGGCTCGATACCACTTGTTGGACCGTAAAGGCGACTAGAGGGGGTGAATAGGAGCACGCCACTTTTTCACAAATTATGAACTCAATACAATTTCACTCCAAAGAGCTATTAGAAAGCTATGAAGATCAATATACCAAGACAAATGGAAGACTAGTATTGAATCCAATTAAACCCTAAGCAATGCTACAAAATCAACTAAGATTGCAAAGACTCACAAAGACGCGGGCTCGATCGCTGGACCCAATCGGTCGGACCGATTGTCGGGCGGTCCGACCGGCGTTAGTCTTGGCGGTCGGACCGCTCCAAAATTGGTCCGACCGGTGATGACGGCGGTCCGACCGGCCGACTCGTAACCGACCGCAACAAATAAAAAATCACCGATGACGGTTGCAATTAGGTGAAACTTTTGATTCTCAACTCTAATCTTTATGAAACTTTGCACACACCTTCTATATGCTATTGAGGACCTATTCCAATCGAATATTATGATAATTCTTGGAACGATCTTGAGCAATTGCCAATTGATTAATGTAAGGTCTAAAACCGCAAGAACGAAAACTTGATCCTAAAGCTTGTTCGTGAGGATTGATGATCAAGATGATGCTAGATAGATTCACACATATCACAGCAAGCTAATTCACGTGAAAGAATCAATCACAAACTCGCGGATCAAAGAAAGCCCTAAAAACACGAAATTGAAAGCAAGAACGAAAAGAGACTTATCTCAAGCAAACCTTGCATAGATTGATTTCGTGATTGTTGCTGGATTACATCCACACCATCATGGATCAGTGGACAATCAAAGATCACGAAATTCACCACAAACCATCAAGAGTCCTAGCCTCCACCTCAACTCCCCTAAAGACAATTAGGGTTTTGAAACATAAAAAGGCGAGAGAGAGAGAGGTGCAGCCACCATCTCCTCCTATTTATAGTGGAGGCCTAAAACTCTTAGGGTTTGACTCTCTTGGGCTCCCGTTAAGGCCCACTAACAAACGGGTCACACACGCACGCTTCGCAAAGCGCCGTCTTTAACCTTTTGACCTAAATCGCTTCACCATGCATCATGGATTTGCCAATAGGTCATCCTTGTCCATCTTGTGTCACGCTTGAGTCGTTGACCTCACCCGGCATCGTAGATTGTTCTGGACCTCAACTCTCCAAGTCTAGTCCCGATTCTCCTCGCCGTTGACCGTCGTTGACCACCAAGCTACCTGCACAACCACAGACAAGCAAATACGTATTCGGGAACAAGTTCTTCACAACTTGACCCATGTTAGTCAAAACATGCGTCATGCAAATCATATGCCATGAAACCAATGACTTTGACCTAACAGAACAACATCGCCACGGTTGGCCGACGCTCAAGTAGAAACCGGTCGACCGCTCCAGTGAGCGGTCGGACCGCCTTCTTGGCGGTCGGACCGCTCCTCGTGAGCAGTTGGACCGCCTTGGGACTTAGCCAAATTCATACTCCCAAATTCAAACCTTCGAAATTAAAACGAATAGAACTTCTTACCGAGACTCCAAAATTATAAGACCAAGTGCATAGGGATCCCCACTTGCCTACAACACCTATTTTTGGCCCAAATCGCTTTGAACACTTTTAGGTCACCGGTCCGATCGCCCACATGGCCGGTCCGACCGATTTGGGACCGGTCGGACCGCCGTGCAAGGACCGGTCGGACCGCCCCGCCCGTAATACCGTAGCTTTGTCGAAAACACGTGAAACTACAAACCGTAAACGCCATTGCCAATTGTCACATCATCCTAAGATCTGTAACATATTCCCATGAAATCCACACACACAAAGTTATATGTCACTAAATCGAGGAAGTATTGAACAGTTCACGGATGACATAATATCTCACCTGGAGTTCAACCAGATATCATGAGGCAAAAGGAGAATACGCGCAGGTCGTTTCGTCCGACTATATACGAACTGGTTGTGTGGATATACGAACTGGTCACGAGCCGGTCGTATATGACCACTAACTGGTCGGCGAACTGGTCGTAAGGAGTTATGAATTGGTCGAGATTAAACGTGAACCGATTGTATGGAGATACGAACTGGTCATGAGTGATAAGGACCTGGTCACAGATCATATCGCACAAGGTTCGTCCGATATAGTACTTATGTGTATCCGAGAGTCGTTATGTCCTGCTAGGAACCGCTACCGACTTGTGGTCGGAAAGGAGTTTTTGAGTCACAGCCGATTACGCATAAACCTACAGGGTCACACACTTAACGGGTTAGAACAAACTAATCCAGATAGGATCCGTTATGGGATCTTTATAAGGGGATGCATGGGACTGTTGGGACATAAGAGTTACACCACTAAAACCCTAGCCACCATCTCCCCAAAGACCCTATCGTGTGCGCTGATGCTAGCACACCGACGTACGACGTTCCATCGCTGTTGTGATTGTTGTTGCGCTGATCGAGGATGACTCGCGACCTATGCAAGCAATGTAATACGTTGCTGAAGGAGACGACTGATGTCAAGGATGTTGACGATCGACTACGACCACTACATCGATGCGCTCGACGTTGTATCAAACTATTCCAACTAGTTTTCTGTTACACTGCGCGTCTAGTGGTAACTATCTAAGATCTCGTTTACGTGGTAGATTTTTTAAATTATGTGCTAGTGTAGCCTACCTGTATCCCTTCAGCTGGTCTAGTGGAGAACTTAATGTTGGATTTACCAAACTTGACACACTGCGGGAATTGTTATATTCTTAAGTGATATCAGTTGGTCTCATACATAGTGTATGTAGGATTCTGAAACCTGATATCGCCATTGTTTACTACATGTGCAATAATTTACTTAGGAGTTACCAAACGCTACTTCATAACTAGGTAGTCATAAAAGTAGCTTTCGATTTTACTATAAAATTTGCGGAGGAATGTGAGCGATCTAGTGTCATGAGGCAAAGGGATCAACACATAAGCACTATATAGGTTCGTCTGATATAATATTTTAATTATTCAGGGGTGGCTATGTCCTGTTAGGGACCGCTACCAACTTATGATCGGAAAAGAGTTTCCGGGTCGTGGCCGACAGTGACGGAGCCAGGAATTTAGCAATGATGGTGAACACTTCAAGGGTGAAAAAAAATTGTCTGACACATAATTAACTTCACAAGTCCAACACAATTACACAAAAAGAGTTCGAAATTAGTTAGTAATGCAATACAAATAGTTCAAATAAAATCTTACATGAATAAAAGAGTCCTAAATAGCTAATGAAAATCACAATACAACACGACGTGATATCATTCCTTGGAAACACTTGATTATATCATCATCAGTAACATTCAAGAATATATCTCGCTCTATAAAGGTGAATCAACTTGTTCTTCACAAGATTCATCGCCGAAAATACTCTTTCAACGCTCGTCGTTGCCACCGGTAGAAGCAATACCAATTTGAGAAGCAAGCACACCAACTTGTAAATGTCATACTTCCTTGTTTCAACAAGCTTAGTAGAAAGCTCGCTGAGATTCTTTAGGCCCTTAAATCTATCATCGCTTCACATATCATCAATGAAGTAATCAAGTTGGAAATAAAGACTTGCTAAATCCATGCTTGAAAAATCATTGGGATAAAAGTAGGCCCAGCTCGCCCGATGGCCGAATTGACGATTTGACGGTAGGGTTGCTGCTCCTGCTCGCTCTGTGTTGTGTTGTTGTGCGGCACCCAGGTCGCCTGACACCTGCTTGGTGCAATGCGGACGTGCAGTGCCTGGATGCCTGCCTCTGGGAGCTGAAAGATTAGAGAGTTGATGGCCGGTTGGAGCTTGGAGGCCAGATGGGTTACTGGATAAGTCAAGGATGGGCTTGGACTGGTTGGTTGGTAAGCTAAAAAAATGGATTGGTTCTTGTTGGGCGGTAGGGTGAAATTTGGCTAGCCCATGCAACATATTTGATTAGTTTTTAACTCTCATTAATGTGCATTAGGCCATGCTATGATACTAATGATACCTAGGTAAAAAAATTACAGTTTTTTGGATGCTCATGCGGTGAGGACACCCACCCTAACACCGCCCATGGCGGCTAAGCGCATATGAACCTATAAGGTCACACACTTAATGAGTTGGAATGAAACAGTTCGAATAGGATCTGTTCGTATGGGCTTCACACCTTAATGGGCCCCTAGCGTAGGGCTCCACGAGGGGGCTCTTTATAAGGGCAACCATGTGGCTATTGGGTGTACAACATACCACCCACCGAAACCCTAGCTGCCACCCACCGAAAGCCTCATTTGCATGTTGATGCTACCATTAACGGGCGCACCGCGTTCCATCCCTTGACGTAAGGATATCGTAGAGGCATTGCTGCGGTTGTTGTTGTTGGTGATATGCCCTAGAGGTGATATTGGAGATGGTTGTATTATGTCTATGTTTATGATTTATAGAATATGTTCCTTAGATGAATTATCATTTATAAAGATTAGCAAGTATGTGAGTTGTTGGTAAAGCTCTTTGATAGTTATATTGTGTCATTCTAAAAGTATCCCTAGTCGGATGCCAATAGTTGGGACACTATTGGCTTATCGACCAACACATGTATTGTTTGATGATCATGTTTCATCGGTCATAGATATGGGGATATCGAATCAATAATGTGAGCACATGTTGTTGGATTGATCCACCTTGAGATACTATTGAGATTATTATGATTTTATGTGTCATTTGTTAGTCTCAAGCAATGATGATGTATAATTCTGAGACCTGAGACAAGCATGGTTTCTTACATGTGCAATACTACATTTAAAGGTTATCAAATGCTACTCCATAACTGGGTAGCTTTCGGGTATGTTATGAAACATACGGAGAGATGTGACTGGTCGAATATGGGATTTGTCTATCCTAATATAACAGGAGGGATATCTATATGCCCCTTGATGTGGTCGGATAAAGAAAGTGTATGGTCGTGCCACTGGTGGTCGAGGAGTCGACCACACAAAGTTATATGTCACTAAATCGAGGAAGTATTGAACAGTTCACGGATGACATAATATCTCACCTGGAGTTCAACCAGATATCATGAGGCAAAAGGAGAATACGCGCAGGTCGTTTCGTCCGACTATATACGAACTGGTTGTGTGGATATACGAACTGGTCACGAGCCGGTCGTATATGACCACTAACTGGTCGGCGAACTGGTCGTAAGGAGTTATGAATTGGTCGAGATTAAACGTGAACCGATTGTATGGAGATACGAACTGGTCATGAGTGATAAGGACCTGGTCACAGATCATATCGCACAAGGTTCGTCCTTAATAGTACTTATGTGTATCCGAGAGTCGTTATGTCCTGCTAGGAACCGCTACCGACTTGTGGTCGGAAAGGAGTTTTTGAGTCACAGCCGATTACGCATAAACCTACAGGGTCACACACTTAACGGGTTAGAACAAACTAATCCAGATAGGATCCGTTATGGGATCTTTATAAGGGGATGCATGAGACTGTTGGGACATAAGAGTTACACCACTAAAACCCTAGCCACCATCTCCCCAAAGACCATATCGTGTGCGCTGATGCTAGCACACCGACGTACGGCGTTCCATCGCTGTTGTGATTGTTGTTGCGCTGATCGAGGATGACTCGCGACCTATGCAAGCAATGTAATACGTTGCTGAAGGAGACGACTGATGTCAAGGATGTTGACGATCGACTACGACCACTACATCGATGCGCTCGACGTTGTATCAAACTATTCCAACTAGTTTTCTGTTACACTGCGCGTCTAGTGGTAACTATCTAAGATCTCGTTTACGTGGTAGATTTTTTAAATTATGTGCTAGTGTAGCCTACCTGTATCCCTTCAGCTGCTGCACTGATCAAGAACGATCCGCGACGTACGTGAGGAACAAGAGTAGCTGTTGGAGGAGACGATCGGTGGCCAATGACGTTGGACGATCGACTACTTCCAATATACCGACGTACACGACGTTGGGCCGAGCTGCTCTAACTCTTCTGCTACACTGAGTGTTTAGTAGTAACGATATACGATCTCTTATTCGCATAATTTTCTAGTTTACACGGTATAAATTTTTATATTATGACAGTGTAGTATACTCGTAGCCCAACATACACTTCATCTATTCCATTCATATACTAGTATACAAGTATCCATCTTGTTATCTTAACTTTTTATCCGCTTCAACCGGGGCGGGGAAGCATGAACATAGTGACGTCTTGCACGGTGCTTTCGCCATGAGAATGTAAAAGACAAATCTTTGCTAGATTCATGAACCCTGCAGTCCGGTATGGATTGGAAGAGACAAGCATCGTGGATACTTAAATGACCTCACTGCAGAATATTTTGTTCGGACAGCGAGAGGCGCGCTTCTCAGGCTCTGGCTATTGATTTGGAAACTTCCCCGACAGGCTGAAGGATCAACTCTCAAGTCTCATATCACAATGTTGTCCATTAATTTCGTCGTTTGGATTTTTCTGGCCGACAATTACAAAACGAATGAATCCGTGAAAAAGAGACCTTTCTATCGTTGGCTGTTTCGATCGATCGATCGAAGGCTTCGTTATTTGGACACAAGTGTATTGTCCGATACAATATGTAACGACTTGGGAATCGGGATCTTCTTCTTTTTCATTTTTCGAGGAACGTGGTCCTATTTTGCTGTTCCACAGTTGCCTTCAGTGAGCAGCCCAACTACCGGTACGCAAAAGGAAAAGGGAGGCCCACCTGCAGGCTACTGTGATGGGCTTAAGCTCCCTCCTAGTCGGTGGGCTGTAGCTTGTCAGTTTTTTCCAGATGGAATAGAGCTATTCCATTAACCAGAGGCAACAGCTGAAAATAGCTGGCCCACCGTAACCCTAGGTGCACCGCTAGCACCGTTATGCGCGAGCAGTAGAGGTGGGTATTGGGCCGGATCGGACCAACATGGCCTAGGCCCGTCGTGCTTCGGGGCACATCGTGACATGCCGGTTCAGCCCGGTCACCCTGCCGTGTCGTGCCATGCCGGCCCACCTCGTCTTCAATTAAGCCCACGCATGGCCCAAAGCCTGTCGTGCTGGAGTCGTGCCGTGCCAGCTCAAGCCCAACTCTAAGTAACTATAGACGGCGATGGTGGCGGCTACCACGCCACCGCCATCTTCATTCCTCTCGTGCCCACCTCATTAAAAATCTAGTTAAAATTGAATTAATTGTGTAAAAACCTGGGTACGTAAATATTTCGGGGAAAAAGTGAATTTTTCTTCATATTTTACAGATACAATGTTACTACCTCGTTAAAAACCTTACGCCCTAGAGTGGGGTTCCCTGAGTAAAGAAAAGAGTACAGTAACAACATGCGTACATACTAACTACTCATCAATGTCAATATCGTTCATGCGTTCGAGGTCAGCGTACGCCTGCACGATCTCAAGATCCTCTAGTTGATGTTGTTGTCGTTCTTTAGCCAATTCCTAGTCCTTGGCGCATGTGATTGCCCCCACCATCCTAGGCGTGAGGGATGATCTTTTTTCCATTATTCTTCCTACCATGCTGAACGTTGCTTCTAAAGAGACAGTGGACACCGGCACCAGCAGCACATCCCGTGCGAAATGTGATAGTACAGGAAATGGATGCTTGCTGTTCTTCCACCACTAGAGCGAGTCCATCTTTCCACCGGAAAGATCAGGATCGATGTTTGCAAAATCATGCTCTAGGTAGTGGTTTAGTTCTGAGACAGAATTCCACAAGGGGGATGCCTGAGACTGAGAGGACGAAGAACTGGACTTGTCCTTTAGCTTCTTCCACAAGTGGGATATCAAGATTTTCTTTCCTTGTTGCGTCTGCTGTGAGGACTCCGATCTCGCGCTGCTGCCGAATTTGTCATGATACATGCGGAAAACATGAAAAAGCTCCTCTTTGACATGTGCGAAAGCTTACGAGTAATCAAGACCGAGGCATTCACCTATTCCCTCACCTGGCAACTTTTTCGTAGGATCTAAAATAATAGCAAAACAATACACGTGTAAAATAGAACTAAAATATTTAATAAATTTTTCCTCCATTAGTGAGACAGCATAACCTAAAAGGGGATCCTCCCTAGATTTGGTAATATTGTCTGCAATTAACCAAATAAATTCTATAACTAAGGAAGAGGTAGGGTAATAAACACCAGATAACATCTTTGTTGTTTTATAAAAAGGTCTTAAAAACTCTCGAAAATGACTAGCAATCTGCTAATCTGAAGTAGTAACTACCAATTCATTGTTTTGAGAGTTAGCATTAACAAAAACGGATATGACATGTTCGTACCCTTGTAACTTCTTTAACATTATGTATGTCGAGTTCCACCTCACCTTCATATCAAAACCGAATTTTCTTGGCTCTTTCTCATTGGTTGTGCGGTACTCCGCGAACCTGGTTGCCATTTGTGAAGAATTTGTGAGGTAGCGAATGGCGTCGCGGACACTGTTCAAATATCCACCAATCGCTTGCATACCGTCTTAAACAACAAGGTTCAAGATATGACATACACATCTCTGATGGAAAACATAACCACCAATATCGTCTGCAATCTTGGGGTGAGAATGTTTATAGCGGTCGTGTTCGATGATGCGTTATCAAGAGTTATAGAAGCAATCTTATTATCTGTCTAAAAATCATCAAGTACGTGTAGTATACGCTCGGCAATGGCCTCTCCTATGTGTAATTCATTAATTACCTTAAACCCTATGACTCTCTTATTTAGCTTGTAATTGTCATCTAAATAATGGGCTACAACACTAAGGTAGACACTTCTCTGGTGTGATGATGTCTAAATGTCTGAAGTTATAGCAAAAGAAAACTAAACGTGTAGGAATTGTTCTTTTAGCTCTGTTAGTTCCTTATGATACATCCGTAAAATATCAGATGTAGTGGTTCTCCTACTAACATGTTGGTACTATGGGAAAAAACCGCGTTGGATCATTCTTTTGAACGAGCGACTTTCACCCATCCTAATCGGTTGATCTTCCGCAACAATATATCTAACAATTTCCTCACGGGCAGAAAGCGGGTTGTATACCCAAGTACTTACAGAGTCATCGGCCTCGAAATTTAGCTGCGTTTATACTCCTCCCCCTCGGCTATGCGTCCCAATCTTGCGCAAGCATGCTTTATTGTACCGGTTCAAGTGCCCTGTCTCTGCAGCTGTACAAGCAGATAATTTAGCTTGGCAATAATTATGGGTTGCGATATCTACCGTTTGGCCGTCTTGGATTTCCTGGCTCCAGGTCATGTGCTTCCAGCAATTCGCCCTTCGTCCAGACCCGTCAATGTTGTCGTCCGTGGACGCAGGAGAGAACTCTGGAATCCCCATTGGCTCCGAACCGCCCTGGTACTCCTCGTAGCCCTCCGTACCGTCCATATGACGGCCATCCATGCCGTAGTCTCCCATGCTTGGCAAGAACTGGCGAGCATTAACGGGAGTCGAAGCCGGAGGAGGACTAGGGGAGCGGCGGCGAGAGCTTACACTAAGTCGCCCTGCTGCCCTTTTCGTGCTACGACTCCTCGGTAGCATACTGCTTGAGAGCTCTTTGGTGCTTCGACTCCTTCGACTCCCTGGCTCTCCTCTTCTCCCCTTCCCTTTCTTTCTCTTCTTACTTCATGTTGTGTTTTGGTTTTACAGATGTTGTTTGATTTATCTTTTGATGTCAAATGGTTAATGTATGATGGATGCATTCGAATGTTGTTGCTATTGATAGTATTGTGTTTTGGTTTTCTGATGGATGCATTCAGAGCTCCCTGGGAGGCGGGGCAGCGGGAGGCAAGCGGCCGTCGATGCCGGCGTGTCGGGCGTGCTAGGGCGTGCGAGGCGTGCTGGCGTCTTTGGCCGGCCGAGCACGCCACGCCACACCGGTATCTTTGTCTTGCCGCTCGTCGTGCCGTCTTCCTAGGCCCAGCCCGACCCGCCGTCCGTGCCGTGCTTGGGCCGTGCCGAGCTGATCGGGCCTCGGGCGGGCACGGAATGGCTGGCCCGACTGCCACCTCTAGCGAGCAGCTAAGCAAGGAGGTCCCAACACCACCGTCTCTGGGCCATCTCTCCGCCAGATCTCGCCGCGCCACCATCACCGTAGGCACCCCAACACCTTGTTGGAAAAACAGGTGAGGAAACCCAAAATTGAAAGTTCAATCCTCCTATTTGAAAGTTTTTTTACGGTTGAAAGTTCAATCCTCCTATTTGAAAGTTTTTTTACAGCTGAAAGTTCAATTCTCCGTATTAAAAGTCTTTTCTAGTTGAAAGTCCAATCCCCAACAATTAACAAAAGTTGAAGTTGAAAGCCTTTTTAAATAAAGAAAAGAACTTTCTATGCCTAGTTGCAAGTTAGAAGTTGGAAGAAACATAGGTTAAGAGCAAACCATTCGCTACATGCAAATGCAGCGGGCGTCCGCGTAACAACCATTCCCCTAGACTAGAGCAGTGATAGAGCTTAAGCGAAAACTCGGTGTGTGAGAACACAGAAAATTAAATTAATCTAAACAACACTAATCGATGATTAACATTAATTAAAATTCATCTAAACAAAAAAAATCATAATCTCATATCAATATAAAAAAATTACAAATTGGTGTACACTTCAAAAAGAATAAAATAAAATCTTGCATTGCATATCGCGAAGCCTATCCTTGTCCATTCACCGCCAGCCTTCGAAACAATTATTTGATCATTCCGCAAACCCTACATGCATTGACCACAAAGGGAAGCCAGCCGAATACATCCCCCTTTTAAAACCTTCTCCCCTAGTCACACTAACACAAAGCATCACTATTCTATCACAGCCAAGAGAGCAAACACAAAGCAAGCAAGAGCAAAAGCCCAAGCCAAGCTCCATTACCACCAACACACCATCACCACTACCCACATATACTGACTTACCATGAGCAATATTCTAATAGTTGCATGTGAGAACCAAGAGGATAGGGCAGGGAACAAAAATATCATGCACAGGGCCTTTTTGATAGTAGCGTGGTAAAAAGGAATAGGGCCATGGTAAAAGGGGAATGCACAGCCAGGAGATAAGGGCAGCTGAATGCACCTCCCCCATTAGCCATCTCCCCCGCATTAGCTCATATCCTCACAGCGAACATAAGAGCCTCACATAGAAGCCATTCTCATCGCCATTCTCATTCTTCTCAGCCGAAGGCACACAAGAGCTAGCAAAGCCATCCACAAACCAAGAGTAAAACAAAAGAGCAAGAACCTCCACTGCCCTCCACATCCCAAGCACAAGCCAAGCCACCACCACAAGCAAGAGCCCGAGCCAGAGCAAACCCACTGCCGTTCACCTCAGAGAACCACATCATAGAGCAGCCAAAGCAAGTCACTGCCACCATTCCATACCCACAACCACAGAGAAAAAGGAGGAGAGGATCAAAGGCGAAGAGGAAGACCGGCGAGCCAGGGACGGTTTCGAACCATCGCAGGCCGCCAAGGATAGTGTCGCGACGACAAAGACCACGAGGGCCAAAAGCACAAGGCATCCTCACACCACTACCAGCATCAACATCATCACAGCCATTATCAGAAACCAACCAAGAACAACTAAGGTAGTCCACTATCCAAAACCCCCACTGTCATTTATCCAAATAAATCACCCCATTATGAACTCACTATCCGCTGAACACTAAAAAATAGTACTAACCAAAATCATACAAGTATAGCAGTAGCATCACCCTTTATCTCCACCCCAGTAACATTATCATCCCTCAACCACACTACAGAACATTTATCATTCATCATTTCATCTCAGAGCAGGGGAGGGAGAAGGTTAGAGTAGGAGGGGAGGTACCTCGGTAAAGCCCAATAGCCCATGGTAGTCCACCTTCCACTTCCCACCCCCACCATGCATCAGTACACAAAATCTGAAAGTGAACCATAAGCTTCAAACATCAGAAAAGAATTAATTAAAAGCATGCTAACCAAGTTCACCAGAGGAGATTAAGTAAGGGGTTAAAGAAGCCAGTAGCCGGTTGTGTAGAGTCAAGATCGGTGATGGCCGGCGGCCGCAGGCCTGGCCGGCCGAGCCACGAGTGCACCAGGGGAGAGCAGAGGGAAGGCCGAAGGCCGAGCCGGCTGGGCACGGCGCAAGGAGGAGCAGGACCGGGAGGCCGAACCGGGGACCTAGCCGAGGCGACGCTGGCCTCCAGGCCACGCCGAAGGGGGAAACCAGAGGGGCGCGGCGTCGGGCGCGTGGGGAGAAGCTAGAGCCGGACGGTGCAAGGAGGCGGCCAAGACCGGGCGACGCAACCAGGGGGAGGCGCTGGACCGAGCCGGTGCGAGGCCGGGCCGCTTAGGTGGCGGCGGCGCAGGGAACTAGAGCGGGGAGCGGGCCGGCGGAGCCGAAGGTGAGTAGGGGCCGAGCCGCACGGGGGAACCGGGGAGGCACACGAGAATGTGGGGAGGAGCTGGGCTGGTCACCATGGTTGGCGTCGCCAGATAGGGAGAGAGAGGCGGAGTGGAGAGGATAAGGAGAGGTAGGGGAAAGTGTGGGCGTCGGTAGAGAATAAGAGAGAGAGAGAGAGAGAGAGAGAGGAAGTGGTTAGGGTTAGGGGAGTAAAAATAGGAATTAAGAGAAGAGTATAAATAAATTGTAGTATATACTAGGTAAATATTAGACCTGTAGAGAATAAAATCAGGCGAAACGCGTACTAATTAATCTGAGACTTTAGAAATGAATTAATCACCATTAGAATTCACTAGATTAAATGCAATACCCTGAGCATGTAGACGTGAGTGTAGTCAACCACGATTCTTAGAAAGCCAATAGGTTGTAGAACAACCGCAGTTGGAGAGTGCTAACTCAACAGGGGATGCAAAAATATTACTAAATTAAAAATCAACTAACAAAGCCAATTAATTCATTATTGTACACCTAATAGCCACACAATTACCACTAAGTATTTATTTATGTATTTATTATTCGTGCCGTCGATTGATTGCAGAAAAAGAACCGTCGCAGGCATGAGTATCTGATTTCGATTCCATCGACACTGATCTTTCCTACACTCCTAAAGGCAAGCTTTCCTCTTGATCATAAATATAGCTATATTAAATGTAAACTGTATTTTGATGTATCTTATGTGTATTGCATGAAAACTATATTCAAAAACTCAAATCGGATAAATAAAATGATGAGAAAAGATAAGAGATGGTGAATGAGTTAATATTACGGCTGGTAAAGGGGGCCCAGGGCAGGGGAAAAGATAAAAGAAAAAGAAAGATGATGATGAGGCAAGAGGTGGGACCCCTTTACATATGGATAGTATATAAGGATCAACAAAACTCTTACTCGGAATGAGGCCGTATTTAAGTGCCAACCATTTTTCCGTTTCGACGGGCAGAAAATGCTACCTTGTTACGTAATTATGCTCTCCACACCAGGGTAAGTAATATGTGTGAGTGTGGTGTAAGAAGAGGCGCTATAGCGCTAGGTGGAGTGTTGGGTGCAGAGAGGATGAACTGGCCCAACCAGTATTACCAGAACTCGGTGGTAGTAAGGTCAGCACCGACGGACCACCGACGGAAAGTAATGGGTGGAGAAATTAATCACGTAACTTGAAAAACGTTCTGTATTCTGATCTCGAACCCGCATCAAAGGAAATGCAGGGGAACCCAGTTCAAAGAGGGATCAGAGTAGCTTGGGTAAAGTGGTACAAATCCTACGCAGTGCTAAATAAAATCATGAATTCATGCCTGACTCCTGGATTGGAGCATACGAGAACCACTGGGGGCCTTTCTTCTCTCCGAGTGACAAGTAGTATTTTCAGTACTAAAATTTATCACTTAACTTTTTTTGTTATTTTCAGAAAAGAGATGAGTTAGAAAATGTAATGACAACAGACATGAGTCATTCATGCATATTTTGCTATTAATGCTTGCTGAGTACTTTTGTACTCAAACTTGCTAGTATTCTCCTTTGTAGATTCTAGTCCTACCGGGAACTATCTCGCGTGGGATGACGGATATGCAGGTACCGAAGTGGTCGCAGGAGGCAAGGGCATTGACTTCGAGGATCAGGGCGAGTTGGGTGCTCTATTCGAAGAGTGGAGCGAATAGACGATCGGTGAAGCGGGGCAAGGAGGCGAGGGGACTCAGTCTCGTTTTACGGTTGTAAATTATTAGTTGTAATAGGAACTATAGCCTTGTGTGGCTACTGTTATAATAAGAATGTACAATTTCTATTTTATTGTCCATGACTCTGGTAATGGTTTGCTATTCGTCAGAGCGGTGTTCTACCGGGCAGACAGATAGTAATCTGTTTGCCTAAGTATGATTACCCCTAGGGTAATAATACGGAGCGTCGCACGGTGCAACCAATGGCTAGTGTAAATATATACTATTGAAGTGCTAAATTATGTCTGGGATGTGCCCAAGCTATATACATACAATTCTTAAAAGAAAACATTTAAACATTCACATCGAAAGGAACATTCGAATACTAAAAGATGTACGGGGCAGTTAAAAAGAGTCAGCAGAATAGGGCTTAGCCGCAGTCAGTCTTCGCGGCCCTTCAAGCACGTACGTTCGTCCTGATCCCTTCAAGCACGTACGTACGTCCTGATCGAGCATACAAAACACGTGACCAAATTCAGCATGCTGATACCCACCGCACGTGCTAAAAAGGACCATCGACCGACCAAGAAGGCCTCGTGGATCGGGCACGCACACGCACGGCGGAGTTGGACGCGTTCTCCGTCGCGTCACTTCGATCGGCGGACCAAGACGAGGCAGCAACGTTTCCACGGTAAATTAATTGCAATTCGCATGGTCGTCGTAGCTTGATCCAACGGCGGTCTACTTATCACCGAACTGAGACTCGAGAGTGTGCTTATCTTGTATAACGTCTGGGTTAATCCGAGGTAACTGGGTTAATAATCCATGGTAAAAAAACAAACAAACTTTTTTTGTTGTTGATGGATACACCGGTTGAGGATGCTGTTGACGGTTGACCTCACGGGTATAAAAAAACAATGACATTTTCTTCTTTCTTCTCCTATTTTTACTTAAAAGACTAACCTTCCAGAAATATGATAATACCCAGCCCCCAGCTCAGCTCTCAAAAAAGGGTAAAGACAATGCCCGGCTGACGAAGAAATTTAGGGCAAGGGATTTAAATCCAGTTAGACTGAGAAGCCACCAAATTGTTACACCTAATCATGATACGGTGATTGTGTCTTATAGTACGGTTTGAGTTCCACTAGCCACATGTTAGATATGTTTATTTGTGGATACTTCTAGTCTACTGTTTGAATCGCACTAGTTACATTTAAGATATGTTTATTCATGGATTCTTAGAATTTAGTTGTATTACCTCTCGTTCACTGCGCTTTAAAGATCGATAGTTATGATAGGGCTGATAGTCGGATGCACCTTTTGCAGAGATAGAAAGTGTGTAGAATATACGAAATTAGGAGCAAGTTGTGATAGGTTTTTTTTTTAGTTTTCAGACAACTATACCATAGTCAACCCCTTAGAATTTTAGATTGATCCATGCTAGTGCGCCTTCTTTCTAAGATCATGGATCCGGGATAGTTGACTGAATCGTCTGCACAGTCAATGTTTTTAAACTTTCCTTGACAAGAACCATTCACTAAGCACGATTAAACACTAGAAGCTTCCATTCCCAGCCCCAATTGGGCGTTGACAAGACAAGCCTCCCACTAATTAATTAACGCCATCTGTGTTCATTCTTGAACACCCACCTGGTCAACCCCGAGTAAAATAACACCGAAAAATCAAACACCCAGCCTCTGACTTTTCCAAAGTCAACTCCGTATATACAACAACTCCTTATAAATACACCTCCGCACCACAAATCCTCCAACCTTGTAGCTAACCTCCTCTTCCACAAGCTCTTCTTGCACCTTAGGCGAGCTCTAGAAGCTTCTGGAATATCTAGACCGCGGCATGGGCAACGGCCTCTCACCGTGCTCGTGCGCCCCGGCCGTGCACGGCGAGGAGGCGGAGGCGAGACTGGTGTACTGGCGCGGACCGACGAAGCTGGCAGCTGCGGGTGGCCGGCGGTCCACGACAGCCGGCGACGTCACGGCGGAGCTCCCGGACCACCTCGTCTGCGCTGGCCACTCCTTCTTCGTCGGCCTACCGATCCCGGTGCTGCCGCCGGGCGAGCGGCTGCTGGCGGGGCGGACCTACTTCGTGCTCCCCGCGGCCCGGTTCTCCTGCCGCCAGGCGCTCACCGCCGCGTCGCTCGCCTCGCTGTCGCCGGCCCCGGCGAAGGTGTCCCTCGCCGGCGCGTCGTCCCCTTTCCAGTACGTCACGGGCGACGACGGCATGGCGCTCATCAGGGTCCTCCCGGAGTTCATCGAGAAGGTGATCACGTGCGGCGGCGGCAAGAACAAGTGCGGCGCGGTGGCGCCGGTAGACCAGCTGTGCAGCACGCCGGAGCTGAGGAAGCACTACATGCAGCTGGTGGGGGCGAGGCAGCAGCGGCCGTGGTCCCCGGGGCTCGAGACGATTTCGGAGGCTGGGAAGAGGAGGAGGATGCCGTCGCCGGTGAGGCTGGTCGGGTTGGTAGAGAAGGCGTCAAGATAGCACCCGTGCAGCGTGGATGGCCACGACAGAAGGGGATAGACTTTAGTTTTTGCTTCTTAATGTTCACGCTAGAGGAAGAAAAGTCAATGTGCATACTGCATAGATACAGAATGAAAACGAGTAGAAAAATCTGATTTAATTTTAGTTCAATTTTTCCTCCTGTTAATTTAGATCATACGTGGAATTTGCTCGAAAGACCATATAACACCTTAAATTTTGCTCAAAAATCCATCCAACACCCCAAACTATAAAACCTGATATTTGGCCCCCTAAATTTTGCAATCCAGGTTCAAATAATACTATGACATGGTTTCGCAGGATGGTATTGCTCGCGTCGCACGATGAGTGAGTGGTTTTACCACGTAAAATGATATACTGACCAAGTTGGGTCAATAACAAGTAGGGCCCGCAGGGGGTTCTCTCCCACTGAGCTACTAGCCACGTTTTCATGGCCGCCGCCTGTAGCTCCTCCCCTCTTTGTTTCAATTTGGGGGAGAAGCCTTTGTGGGTCACATCTGTCAGTCAGCTAAACTTGGTCATCGTGTCATCTTACATGGCAAAACCACCCACTCATCGCACTACGCGGGCAATACCACTATGCGAAACCATATTAAAGTGTTATTGGATCTAGATTGTAAAGTTCAGATGGTCAAATATCTGATTTCATAGTTCGGAGTGTTTGACAACTTTCAAGCAAAGTCCGGGTGTTATATGGACTTCTCCCCATGAATCAGGGTATTGATATCCCAAGTTTCCCGTAAGGCAACGAATACTTCTTAAGGCTATTTATTTGGCTAGGATGGATTTGGATTAGAATGATTTCTCAAAAATTCCCATACAATTCCGCTCGTTCAAACATCCGCTTAATGGTTCATTCTTCCATCAACTCCAGCTTCTAGCTGGATCATGTAAATGATAATTGAGGAACTCCGATTTCCATATTATTGTTTTTTTTTTCTAACGGTGAAGTTGCTTTGCAAGGGCCTGGCTGGATAGGAGTGATTTAGATTTGAATCCTTAGGATTTAGTTTTAAACTAAATATAATTTTTTTCAAAGAAATCCCCTTCATCCAAGCACCCGTAAATGATGCAGTCGTAGACACAACTTGCGGATCAAGTTCCTGGGGTCTGAATTGCCTGAAAGTTGAGTTTTCAAATCTTTACCAAATCAGAATTTGTTAGTTATCTGAGCTAGATTTGGAGTAGAACATGGCAAAGCTTAGTTAGGTTAATTAGGTCATTACTTTACTCCGTAAGCTAGTGAAAGTTTAGTGCTATACCAAAAAGACATCAGTTCTCTAATTGTATCCCGAGCGCGTGTCGGATATTTCATTTTGAGCCGAACCGAGTCGAGCCGAGTCGAGCCGAGCTATTGCGTGGAGTGGAGCACGACGGACTTCGGCCGGGAGCTAGTGCGCGCAGGGAGTGGAGCACGACGGACTTCGGCCGGGAGCTAGTGCGCGCAGGGCCGGCTGGGAAAGCTCGGCTAGATTGATTGATGACTGACCTAACCTGGAACACAACTGCTGCGTAGACCAGTTTGTGGCTGGCGATCAGTTGTAATCAAGACGAGTTCTTTAGTGTGTAAAACTGCTGTTGCTTCGTTACCACGCTACGGTAGTTTTCGGGGACCCACTCGATCTTTGAGATTTGATAACAGTGATTTGCGAGGGGTACTGACCCGATAAGCTTAGGCCACACACACACACGCGCGTGCGTGCGTCTTATACACACGCTAGAAGTTTATCGGAGATATCAAAGGTCTCGTAGAGCGAGGGCACATGACATGTTTTTATATTGAAAACGCCACACGGGTGTACTCACGTGTGTACTTCTAAAATAGGTGGACACTAGCGTTAAGTTTAGAACTTGAATCTCAATAGGCTCGGTGCACACTCGCACGCATAGCCATCTGGCCACGTGCCAATTTATCCGATGTATGGATAATTTTTGCCGATTGTATCTAAGTCGTGTTGTTATCTTCCACTGATTGTGTCCGGGTTTTTCTTACATAATTTCTAAGCATCTTGTTTAATTGATTCGTCAGAGCTTTCTCTTTCAAAAATTGACCGAGTTTTTGACCTTGAGATCATGGGAATGCACAAAAGCTGGCTATTGGCCACACGCGTAGAACGAGCTTCTAAATTGTCAGGTAGGTTGCGTCTACACTATCTGTCTCTCTCTCTCTCTCACACAGCAAACCGTCAAAGTAGGAATTCAAACAACAATCAAACTCTTGATAGATCATTCATTCGTATGGAAGCCATTTGTTTTAAGCACATGGATTTGCTTTAGTCATGAAGATATCAAACTTTGAGAAACAAATGGGATTTAAAATTGGCATTTCATATATATCGACCACTCTACGAAAATTGCGCCGATATTTCTCTCGATTGGGAACCTTGATGTGACGCTCAAGTAATGGCTTGGCATGCAAGGCTAAGTGGATTGGACGGTCCAAGTCTTTTCAAGCTACGTGTTAGTTGGCCCAATGGCTTACTTTTTTGATAGATGTGTGTTACTTTAAGGAAAGAGGTTTGCAATCAACTTCATCGGCCACTAGCCACTATTTTGAGGTGGACTTGGGATTTTTGTTGTTGAAAGGAGCTAAAGCCCAAGGCCAACAAAGGAATTGCTTTTTCCTCACATAACCCTAGATGATGGGCTAATCACGCAAGTAGGTTGTTTCAGTAGACAGAAGAGTAGACATGTGCATTTCAATGACTGTATAATGGAGAAAATTAACAAATTTATATTTGGATAGCATCTTGCTTTTCATTCTCTTTACTTGAAAATGAAATTGATAATATTGCTCTATAGAGGTCAAAATGAAATCAAATTTTGAGGCAGAATTTGTGGGCCAGATGAGCATGCTAGCTTAGCTTAGGAAATATCCCTAGCTCCTTATTGCGGAAGGAATTGCTGCCTTCCCCATGTTTTCCCAGGGATTATCTCCTAATCGCGCGTCGACGCCTGCCTACGGGATTTTGTGAACTCCGCGCGCGTCTCGGCTATCCGATCGGGTGGATCACGCAACGCAGGCGCGTTCGCGTCAACTTCTTGTGGGAAGCTTCGTGCATCCTTCGGTGCTTCCTCTTACCACATCGCCAACAACTTCTCCACCCTCGCGTTCGTCTCCATGCGTCCTCTGCTCGCCTGTCCTCACCTTTCATCCCCTGCCTCCCCCCGACCTCACGCTGCCTTCCTCCCCGCTGTCAATCCCGCCGCCGCTCCCACCTCCCCGCCTTCCTCGCTGGCAGCCCCGTCCTCCCCTTCGAACACGTCCTCCCCGCCGCCCACCTCCTCCCCTTCGTCCACACTGCATGCGCAGCACGCCTCCTCCCACTCGCAGTCGTGCCCCGCCCTCGTCGTCCCTCCCCTTCGCCCGCACCACCCACCTCCTCCCCTCCGCCCCCTCATCCCCTTCACTTGCGCTGCCCACCTCCTTCTCTTCAACCGCCTGCTCCCCTTCACCCTCGCCGCCCTCCTCCTCCCCTTTGCCCGCGTTGCCCCCCTCGTCGCCCGCCTCCTCCCCTTCGTCCGAGCCGCGCCCGTCGCCCACCTCCTCCCCTTCACCAGCATCACGCCTGTCGCACACCCCCTCCCTTTCGGCCACGCTTGCCACCTTCCATGCTTGCCACCTTCCACGCTTTCTTCTGTTTTGCTCCAATTTGTACTAATTTGGGAGCTGATTTCAACAGTGAAATCTTGATTCTTCCATTCATACATGAATGAGGTAGTTTTTTCGATGAATGGATGAAATGGAAGCAAACACTTTACGCTGCCTGCGCCGGCGAGACCAATAGTTAGTGCCAGAGACTCTGTGAGAGCCCCATTTTTATGTTTTCGTTGGTGGATCAATTCCAATTTTTGTGTGTTCGTGCTTGGGTGTGTGGCCCATCTTTGATTAGTTTTTGGAAATAAATGTTGTTGTTCTAGATTGAAGATACCTGCTATTGTTTTGGATCTCTGGGAATTATATATATATATATATATATATATATATATATAGGGAACATATCAAGTGATAATGGGTAATTCAGTGCTAAGGTGCTAATACCAATCTTGACCGTTGGATCTGAATTGAACAACCAAGATTAATGCGGGCTCCACCTCTAAACCATTTAATCACTTTGCATGCTCCTACCTTCAATGCACCTTCATTAATGTGTCTTCATTAAATACTATGCATGCTCCTGAAAGGTTACGGGTAGGCGCTACGATAGCACAAAACAAAATTTTACCGCGCAACCAAGGAACATCCGCAAGTAATAGATCACGAGATTACCGCTAGACACGCCGACTCGAAGCGGAAGTAGAGTCGATGTAGCGAATAGATGCGGTCGTAGTCGTACTCGCCGCGCGAATGCTCCTCCGAGTAGTCGTACTCGCTTCGCGTCTGCTCCTTTGAGTAGTCGAACTCGCCTCGCAACTTCTCCTCCTGCTCCGGTGATTGTCACGAGTTGCGGATCGTCCTAGTGCTGATGCTTCGCAACAGCACCTCCGAGGTATCCACACATACAGGGTAGGAACACCGCGCGCTGGTGTGCTATTACCGGCAATGTGGTTGAGGATGGCGTGGCTATTAGGGTTTCGAAATTTTTTCAAAAACCGTGCTGTACCCTATGCCACCGCCTCTCTTTATATAGACATCCATGATGGGTCTCTTACTCGAGGCCCATTAGGAACTTATATCCTATACTGGTCGGATCACCATCCAAATCAAATCCCAAATTTCTTAAGTATGCGACCCTACAGGTTCTTGTGCGATTGGTTGTGACTCGAAAACTCTTTTCCGACCACTAGTCGTCAGCGGCACCTAGCAGTACATAACGATTCCCAAGTACACAAAGAATATATCGGACGAACCTTAACGTAATATGATTTATGATCAGGTCCTCATCACTTACGATCGATTCAGATCTCTATACGACGATGCAGGATTACGTTCGACCGACCTACGACCGGATCGCATCTCCATACGACCGATCCAGAATCGATCGAACTAAGTGACCTACTCATGCATTCTCCCTTTGCCTCACGATGTCTAGTTGAACTCCAGGTGAGATATGGTGTCATCCATGGACTGTTCAATACTTTCTCGATCGAGTGTCGGATAACTTTATGTAGTCGACACTTCGACCACTAGTGGCATGGCCATGCACTTTCTTTATCCGATCACCACGAGGGGCTCAGAGATATCTCTCCTGTTATGCAAGGAGGGGCAAATCCCATCTCGACCAGTCACATCCCTCCGCATGTTTCATAGCATACCCGAAAGCTACCTTTATAACTACCCAGTTACGGAGTAGCGTTTGGTAACCCCTAAGAGTGCTATTACACATGTAGGGAACCATGTTGTTGTCAGGTCTAAGGATTATACATCATCATTACTTGAGACCAACTAATGACACATAGATTCATAACAAATCAATAGTGTCTCAATGATGGGTCTATCCAGCTCCATGTTCTCTAACGTGTGCTCACATTACTGATTCGATATCTATATATCTATGACCGGTGAAACATGGCCATCAATCAATACATGTGCTGGTCGTAGAGTCACGGTTGTTCCGACCAGTGACATTCGACCAGTGATACATTTAGAATGATATCATATAAGTTAATGAGTTTCACCAACAAGTCACATACTCATTGATATATAACTGATGATTCATTCAAGGAACAAGATAACATATTATCCAATATCATGAATATAAGAAAATACAATGATGCGGGGTGCCCGATCTTCTCGACGTAGAATCTCTTGATAACTTGTGTACCCTGACGAATCACCAGCTGATCCCCCGCGCCAATGCACGGACTTGCAACTCTATGGAAAATTCGCCCAAACACACACTTGATTGGATCCTCGCTGACCACAAGCGAAGATCGTCGAACCCTCAATTCCCAATGGAAAAGCAAGAACGACCCCTTGTTCTCAACGCCCAATTCCCTCTGTTTTGGCTATAAGCACAACAGGAGAATCAAGCAAAAGCTTTGAAAATATATTAATCGTGGTCTTAGGTTACAATGGGGGTCTACCCCTCTATATATAGTGCCCCTTCTCCTCCTCATGGCTGGCCAAGAGGCCCTACTCCTATTCTAATTCGGATTTGGAGTCCTACTCCAATTCCGGTACATTACAAAACAAAAAAGGAAACTCTGATTTTACAACCGTCGGATTGTTTCGGTCATATCTTTTGATACGGGACGAATTTCGGAGTGAGGGAGGATCCGTTGGATCGGGCTTGACGTTAGCTTTCCAACAAGCCCAAGAACACTCGAATCGGACTCCGTTTGTGAAAGTTATGGCTGTTTTAATCCGGACTGTCCTGCTGATTCCGAATCCGAATTTGAGGCTGATTCCGAATCCGAATTGAGTTATGAGTTGATTCCGAATTTGAATTTGGTTGGGCTTGTGGAAGTTTCGAATTTGACTTGGATTCTTGTGCTTCTCCTCCCTTGCTTGTCTCCCACGAGCTTCTCCTCCATTGTGATGGTCTTTCTTCAAGAACAACATCATATTCTTCATCTCCGTTTATTATTGAATCTTCTAATCTGAGCACAAGCAAAACACTAGTTTTAGGCGGTATAAAATTCTCAACTAATTTAAAGGAAATTCAGTGAACAAATTCACTGTTGGATAAGCTTCTCTTGTTTTCAACTCTCTTAGTAAGCTCGTGTTGTTCGAGGTATTTAATGAATTGAAAATATTATATGAAACAACATAGCTAAGGATGTCCGCATCATCCTCCTTTCTTCAAAAAAGCCGTCCTCGGCTTTTGATAGACTGAAAATGTGCTAGACGAAGAAAACAATGTATATGCATGGTATATGTATGAATCAATTATTGTGTTCTTCTTGTTGTTTTGCACATTCGATAGCTCAAAATCATCTTTCAAATTGCACAACTGACTCTTATGATAAAATTTAACCTTCCCAATATCAAAGTCAACTAAAGTGGGTGAAAATAAATTGATACCATTCCATGCTTCAACTGCGCTATTCTGATTAGTTATACATTTAAGAGATAAACAAGTAGGCATCATGTTGCGTTCTAAACAATAGACACTTGTATTTAAACCCATCTTAAAGATATCATGACATTGCTCAATAGATGGTTTGCGCAAAACATGTGATTGTAAATCAACAAGATTATCATAGGTAATGTATATTTGATAAACTTGAAACATGTTGTCTACACCAACATCACCAATCAAATTGAATTTATATGTGTGTATGTAGCTATTTACTTGTGATCTTAAGTGTGAAATTTCAAGAACCTTCTTAGTCACACTAGATACATGTTTAGGACTATCGAATATGATATAACACAAAGAATTATTAATGTGTATCCTACTAAGAACTTCTTTTTGAGTAATCAATTTCACATTATGCAAATTAAGCATATCAAATTTAGAACGTGGAATCATCAAATGAATAATGGAGTTCTCGCTTTACGCACCTTGTTTTCATAAACAACCAATTCAAGTACAAATAGTATTACCTTGATCTTGTGTATTCCCTCTCCATCCATGGTTAGCTCTTTATCTTTCTCTTCCAATGGTGAGGGCTCTTGAATCTCCAACTCCTTATTAGCTTGGTCCACCTGCACAATGTGTGATACAACACTAGAAATAGAGGGTAAGTTGTTAGGTTCAAAAATAATCTTACTTATCCTATCATCTATCTCTCTCTTTTCTTTTGGTGTATCTCTCACACTCTCAATTAGGATGCTCTCAATCTCGCGTATGGTGGAATCACACAGCTCACTCTTTTTATCACTCTCACTCAATTTGGCTATGTGGCTCTCATTCTCACATGGGTTTTGGTACATCTCATCCTTGTAAGACTGTGGGCCAACAATGGCACAACTACCACCAACCACGACCTCCTCACGTGTTGCGGGTTGTGACGGGGCAGCACTACTCATCACCTCGGTCGAAGAAAAATTCTCATGCTCGATCTTCTTCTCAAGTGACACACCAGTGGATGAATTAGAACTAAAGAGCCGGCGCAGATTTAATTGATGTGCTTGAATGTGTTTAAGTCTCTTTTCTGCCTTCATAGCAAATTTCACAAGATCTTGCAGACTACGAAAATATTCATCTTGAAGTGCAGAGAACGATCTGATAATTCAAGCCTGCTTTGAAGTATGCCTTTTCTTGATATGCACTAGTGATATTGGCACGGCGCATTGCATGGTTCAACTCAATATAGTAATCTTTGACAACTTTGCATCCTTGTTTAATGCTCTCCACGTGTCGTAGTAGTTCCCGCTCATAATAGTATGGAACAAATTCTCTTCTCATGATGCTTTTTAAACAGACCCAAGATGTAATGAATCGTTTTCCACCTAGTTGTTTCCACCAACTAGAGGCATAGTCCGTAAAAAACAAAGTGGCCACTCTCACTTCCTTGGCTTCCGATTCGAACTTATGGGATTCAAGCTCGAACTCCATGTCTTGTACCCACTCAAGATACTCCTCTGGATCATTACTACCATAGAAGGGAAGATACGTATACTCAACATCTGCCATTGTTAGCAGCAAAGCAAAGAATATGTATGTAGGTGTATGTGTATATGTAGAGGTCACTCAACTCACAAACCTAACAAGGTGAAGTTTCTTTACCGTTCCGAAAGGAATTAAGATCAACAATACTTACACTTCAGGGCAGCAGGAACCACAAGGTGATGTGTGAGCGAATTTCAAGAGCAAGTCAAAGCACGACAACGGGTGTTTTGTGGAGTTTGGTATGGATACCTACTTAATTTGAAAATTCTAGGTATTGTAAGGCTAAGTAAATATCCAAACTAGAATTCAATGCCTAGTTGCCGATCACAAAGATATAAGTGAAAATCAAAGCAACTCACACGCAAAGATATTGGAACTTAGTGCGATCAAGGAATGAGCTATGTAAGATATAAGTGAAGAACAAAATAGCTCGTATTGCACAAGTTATAGAAAGACGCTAGCTAGTTGCAAATAATGAAACTAGGGCACAAGATTGCAAAAAATATTGATATTCTAACAATTGAATCAAGAATGAGTGGGGATTTTTGCTCAAGTTTATGGTTCGGCTATGCGCTTTCTTTTTCCTTTTCTCTTTTCTCTTTTCTTTTTCTCTTCTTTCTTTTTTTTCCTTCTCTTTTTCCTTCTTTTTTTTTGAACTATTGCCAAAATTCTTTTTCTACCAAAAATGAGCAAAAATTCTTTCCCACCTTTTGATCTTTGAACAATTGCAAGAACACAAATATTAATATGCAGCCCCGTCACAACCCGCAACACGTGAGGAGGTTGTGGTTGGTGGTAGTTGTGCCCTTGCTGGCCCACGGTCTTACAAGGATGAGATGTACCAAAACCCATGTGAGAATGAGAGCCACATAGCCAAATTGAGTGAGAGTGATAAAAAGAGTGAGCTGTGTGATTCCACCATACGCGAGATTGAGAGCATCCTAATTGAGAGTGTGAGAGATACACCAAAAGAAAAGAGAGAGATAGATGATAGGATAAGTAAGATTATTTTTGAACCTAACAACTTACCCTCTATTTCTAGTGTTGTATCACACATTGTGCAGGTGGACCAAGCTAATAAGGAGTTGGAGATTCAAGAGCCCTCACCATTGGAAGAGAAAGATAAAGAGCTAACCATGGATGGAGAGGGAATACCTGAAGATCAAGGTAACACTATTTGTACTGAATTGGTCGTTTATGAAAACAAGGTGCGTAAAACTGAGAACTCCATTATTCATTTGATGATTCCACGTTCTAAATTTGATATGCTTAATTTGCATAATGTGAAATTGATTACTCAAAAAGAAGTTCTTAGTAGAATACACATTAATAATTCTTTGTGTTATATCATATTCGATAGTCCTAAACATGTATCTAGTGTGATTAAGAAGGTTCTTGAAATTTCACACTTAAGATCACTAGTAAATAGCTACATACACACATATAAATTCAATTTGATTGGTGATGTTGGTGTAGACAACATGTTTCAAGTTTATCAAATATACATTACCTATGATAATCTTGTTGATTTACAATCACATGTTTTGCGCAAACCATTTATTGAGCAATGTCATGATATCTTTAAGATGGGTTTAAAAACAAGTGTCTATTGTTTAGAATGCAACATGATGCCTACTTGTTTATCTCTTAAATGTATAACTAATCAGAGTAACGCAGTTAAATCATGGAATGGTATCAATTGGTTTTCACCGACTTTAGTTGATTTTGATGTTGTGAAGGTTAAATTTTATCATATTAGTCAGTTGGGCAATTTGAAATATGATTTTGAGCTATCGAATGTGCGAGAACAACAAGAAGAATACAATAATTGATTCATACATATACCATGCATATACGTTGTTTTCTTCGTCTAGCACATTTTCAGCTATCAAAAGCGAGGACGGCTTTTTGAAGAAAGGGAGGATGATGCGGACATCCTTAGCTACATTGTTTCATATAATGTTTTCAATTCATTAAATACCTCAGAACAACATGAGCTTACTAAGAGAGTTGAAAAACAAGAGAAGCTTATCCAACAGGTGAATCTGTTCACGAATTTACTTTTAAATTAGTTGAGAATTTCATACTACCTAAAACTAGTGTTTTGCTTGTGCTCGATTGGAAGATTCAATAATGAACGGAGATGAAGGATATGAGGTTGTTCTTGAAGAAAGGTCATCACAATGGAGGAGAAGCTCGTGGGAGACAAGCAAGGAAGAGAAGTCCAAGAATCCAAGTCAAATTCGAAACTTCCACAAGCCCAACCAAATTCAAATTCGGAATCAACTCATAATTCAATTCGGATTCGGAATCAGCCTCAAATTCGGATTCGGAATCAGCAGGACAGTCCGGATTAAACGGCCATAACTTTTACAAACGGAGTCCGATTCGAGTGTTCTTGGGCTTGTTGGAAAGCTAACTTCAAGCCCGATCCAACGGATCCTCCTCACTCCGAAATTCCTTCTGGATCAAAAGATATGATCGAATCAATATGACAGTTGTAAAATCAGAGTTTCCTTTTCTGTTTTGGAATGTGTCGGAATTGGAGTAGGACTCCAAATCCGAATTAGAATAGGAGTAGGGCCTCTTGGCCAGCCATGAGGAGGAGTAGGAGCACTATATATAGAGGTAGACCCCATTGTAACCTCGCACCACGTTTAATATAATTTCAAAGCTTTGCTTGATTCTCTGTTGTGCTTAAAGCCAAAACATAGGAATTGGGCATTGAGAATAAGGGGTCGTTCTTGCTTTTCATTGGGAATTGAGGGTTCGACGATCTTCGCTTGTGGTCAGCGAGGATCCAATCAAGTGTGTGTTTGGGCGAATTTCCATAGAGTTGCAAGTCCGTGCATTGGCGCGGGGGATCAGCTGGTGGTTCGTCAGGGTACACAAGTTATCGAGAGGTTCTACGTCGAGAAGATCGGGCCCCCCGCATCATACAATCATCTTTATGATTGCCTCTAGGATATATTTCCAACATCTCCCACCTCCAACGGTTAAGATCCAGATCCAACAATCAAGATTGCTATTATCTAGTGCTAATTGGTAATTGAATGCTAAGGTGCTAATACCAATCTTGACCGTTAGATCATGCAGCGTGTTTAATGTAGAGCATTGGTGGTGGGATCATGCAGGGTGTTTAATGCACGCGCATTGAAGGTGGAAGTATGCATGGTGATTAAATGGTTTGGAGGTGGGAGCCCTATTGATCTTGGCTGTTCAATTCAGATCTAACAGTCAAGATTGTCATTAGCACCTTAGTACTCAATTACCCATTAGCATTAGATATGTTCCCATATATACAAAGAGATGAGATCCAGGTTGTAGAATAGCATCCTCGGTAAACATATTTGTGATGTGCTACACTTACATGGTTCATTTTTTTTTTTTTGCTGAATATGTACTAAAAATGGAGTACCATATTAGAGCGAGAGCCTCTCCTTCTCCTTTTCTCTGTGTGAACCATAAGCTCAAATTTAACTTTACAAGAGTGAAAAGCAATTGAGTCTTCAACTGTTATGTCTTGAGCGTATCGGGAGATGACCCCATTTTTGTTCTATCCAAATTTTAACCAAGTCGGGCACCCAAAGTTTAGAACACAGGAACTTCACAGGATCTTACGAGAATTTAATAGGAAACTGTTCCATTCTCGCGTTCCAAACAGTTCACACTAACTTCATTGGAAAATTGATGGAAAATGGTTCAATTCTCACGGTAGCCCGCCGTGCTCCAAATTAGGCCTAAATTGACAGCAAGTAACCATGCAATCTGTACAAGAATGACATTTACCTACCAGTCACTGATTTGTACAACTCAATACTCATGTTTAAACTTAAAAGTGTAAGAAAAAATATTGAGATCCAATGTAAATCCATTCGTTACAAATATTTTAGTTTAACTATGCGCTATGCGTAATGGTGGTCTAATGGGGCGCTTGGCCCAGCCCGGTCTGGGCACGATGCAGCTTGTCCCATCTAGGCACGGCTATTAGATGGACCTTGTTGTGTCGGTCTAAGCCCGTTTAGCCTGATGGGCCAGTTGCGGTCTATTTAGCCCGTTAAGTTCAAAAAATTCAAAACAAAAAAAACCTCATAAAATCATAAAATAAGTAGAATTTAGAAATAGATATGAAAATTGTAAAAAAAAAGACAAGCATATTGAAAATATAATAAAAACTTTATTAATGATCAAATAGATGTCTCGTTAAAACCTTTGTCAAGTAAAAACTCAACATGAGAAAATCTTGACAAAAAGAGTGCAACCTATAGCTCTACATACATGATACATCCTTGTTCTATGTGTCGTTGTCTATGTACATATTTTGAACATCTCTAACAACTCTGGATTTTTCACAGAGTGTTGTGTTCGTAAATTAGCTTGTTCTTCTTCACGGTTAGAAGTATCTCCACCATCTCACTCGTGAGACGTGTTCTTCTCTCCACCAATATTTTCACAGAAAAACTGAAAACAGACCTAGAGGAAACTGTCTTGACAGAAACAGTTAACACATCATGTGCAAGTATGGATAGCATGCGATATGCTAACTTATGCTCATGCTACCAATGCAAAATTTCAAAATTTTCTCGGTTGAAATCCACCGTATCGCTGTCCAAATAGGCGGATAGTTCCCCACTTTTGGGTGATAGGTTGATCATAGACTTTGTTGAGAATGTGCCGCTGTAGAATAAGAAAGTCTGGATCTAGAGGAAGAGCCACCAAAGATCTCTTACCCAATATTTTTGTCTTGCTACTTAAGGCGGGGGCTAACTGGAGGTCGTTGCAGGCGGATTCACTAGAACTTATTTTCATACATTTTTCATACCTTTGGTAAACCTCGTGTAACCGAGAACGAACTTCTATAAAATAGATAGTTGTAAGATCGAGGTGGCCGACTAGAGGGGGGTGAATAGGCGGTTTTAAAAATCTTTCGGGCTAAACCAATATATAAATGCGGAAGCTAATAGCCAAATGGTTTTGCACAATTAAAACCTAAATCAACTAGGCTCAACTAAGTGCACCGACAATATGAACACAATACAATATGAGCAATCATACAAGATATGTAAGCAATTAAAGCAAGAATGTAAATTGCTCAAAGTAAAGCACAAGTAAAAACTAGATGACACGATTATGTTTTACCGTGGTGTTCGGAGACTTGCCGGTCTCCCCTAATCCACGTTGAGGTAAGCCCAACCCGCGTTGGACCGGCTCCTCAAATGAGCACACACCTCCGAGGTAAGTCCAACACTTGGACCGGTTCCAAACCGAACCAACACCTCGCTCAACTATGGTTGCTCTTCCTCCACTCCGGAGATGGCGAGCACCAAACCACTCACAACCGTCGGGCCTTCTCACAAGCTTCTTGAGAAGGTCACCGAGCACGACGCCTCCACGCCGTCTAGGTGTCGGCAAACACCAAGAGAAACAAGTCTCAACGATCACTTGAACTAATCAAGTGTCAACGCTCAAGTGGATACTCAATCCACTACCTAAGGCAACACATGCACTTAGGGTTTGCTCTCAACACTCACTAAGTGCAACACATGCACAAAAGAGATGAGAGGCTTGCTCTTAGCTCAACAGAATGAATATGGGCACTAGCAACCTCTCCCAACCGGCCAAAGTGGCTATATATAGCCCACACACAAAAACTAGCCGTTGGAGGCAAAGTTGCAGAAAAATCAGGGAAATCGGAAGTTCCGCCAACTAATATGCGGAACTACCGCTTTCTCTGTTCATGGGCGTCTGGTGCATAACGGCTCAAAAACTAGCCGTTAAAAAGTTTGGTGCGGAAGTTCCGCAGTACAAATGGCGGAACTTCCGATAATATCGAAGTTCCTATTTTTCGGGCGGAAGTTCCGCAGCTCAATTTCAACAACCAGCCGACACTCGGTAAAAGGTCATAACTTTTGACTCCGATGTCGGAATTGAGTGATCTCGGACTCTATGGAAAGCTTATTCAGAGGGCTACACAACCCACCTATTTGATTGATCTCAAACACATTTGATCAAATCAAAAAGCACAACTCCAAAGAGCCACTATCATGATCTAAGTCCAAATAAATAGCAATAAGCAATCTTAGACCATGCCAAGGGAAAATGCATGAATCCCAACGATTTGCAAAACACATTTGCAAACTTAGATCATGCCACAAGGTGTAGGTACATGGACTTCAACCATTTGCAAAACACATTCGCAAAAGTATAGTCACATGCTATGTAGAGCTAGAGCAAGCAAGATTGAGCTATCAACACATGATAAGACTCAAGCTACTAGACAAGACCCCTCTTAATAGTACGGCATCCTATACTAGCAATCCGGTCTTCCAACCAAACACCAAGACCGGTAAAGACTAGGAACACATCCTTAGCCCTAGCTAGTCATACCTTTGCCGTGAGCATCTTCTTGAAGCTTGATGACGCACATCTTCACTTCAAGTCCGGGTCATTGTCTTGACATGCATCAACCCATGATGCATCCTTTACTTGACCTCCATCAACACATGATGGATCTTCTCTTGACTTGACGATCAACTCATGATCATCTCCTTCTTGAGATCTTGTTATGCATCAACACACGATACATCCTCTTCTTGAACCTTGACTTGATGACGATCAACTCATGATGTCATCCAAAGTCTTCGTCACCCTAGAACATAGCCTATTCATCCAACTCATGAAAAATGTTAGTCCCACAATGATTAACAATAATTATCAAGATATACATGCAACAAATGCTTCTAAACAAACTATTGTAGAAGGGTGCGGTACTACCGCCAACTATCATGCGGTAGTTCCGATTATCGGAAGTTCCGCTCATTTCATTGCGGAACTACCGCGACTTGCGAAAATGGCTAAGTCCCTAAAAAGGGTACTCTGGAAAAATCAAGTCACTGAAATCGGATCGTCAGATAATCGGAACTTCCGCGACGATAACGTCGAACTTCCGATTGTGCTGAGAGAGAAAGATTTTGCTTTTAAAACCAAACCAAAAGACAATGCATGATCCTAAGTTGATCTTTTACCATCTTTGCATTTCCTTTTCATGTCTTCATTCAGACTCCGGGACTAAGCCTTGAACACATCTTAGCACACACATTAGTCCCACAACACAATTACAAATAATTGAATATAAAGCAATATGAGTATATATGAACTACACAAGTTTTATATACTCAAAGGATTTGTTTCAAAGTAATGATCCTTAATATGTGAGGAGAATGGAATATGGATCAATACTTATGAAACCACAAAATATAGAGTGAACTCCCCCTAAATGTGTGCATACACAAATGTGTAATAAGAACATATGCACATATTCAAGTTTAACTTATGGTTGAGTTCAACCTATATTTTGAATTCGAGGAATGCAACAATATATAAGATTAAGATGTCGATTGCATACCTCATTGAATTTCACCTTTATATCCAAATGAGACTACACAAGATATTACTAGATAAAAGAGTTAGTCTCATATTTGGATTTGTCATTAATCACTAAAACAATCCATTAACTCATAATGGCGGGTCTAGATCTTTCAATAGTATAGTCTAGCCCTGTAGCATCACTAAGAAGATTAAAAACATTAACAAATGCTTTAATTTTACCTCTGGGATCTAAAATAAATACAAATGCGTATAGGAAAGAGATTTCTCTCCAATATTTAAGGTATTTACTTTTCAAAGCAACAATAGTGTTATGTAAAACTAAGTCATTTTCAATTGAGTGTCAATCTGTAAAATGCTATACATAATAATAGGAGATATTAGATAGTCGACAGCGAACAAAACAACAGTGACCTTATAATTTTTTTTTTCTAAAAACTGTAGTATCTTCTCAGCAACGAACCAATGTTGCTCAATCAGTAGTATTATAACGTCAGTGCTCTGATAGTGAGTTTGAATAAAAACAAAAAAAATGCTCTTATATGGTAAAACACTCTTAACCATCAGGTAAGTAGAGTTCCATGTTACCGACATGTCCAAACCGAACATTCTTAGACGTATACCCATCGTCCTGCATAAGTTCTTATATGCTACTACTCTTACGTTAGAATTATTCAAGAAAGAAATCATATCGTGAAAAGCTTTAATATACGAAATCAACCTCTTCAAACCACATTTGACTATAAGGTTAATAATATGACAAGCGCATCGCTGATGTAGTAAGAAGGAATCGGTGTATGTACTCAACACTTGAGTACGAATATCCATGGCCCTAGAGTTCGAAGCGGAATTATCTAAAGTAATTGTCTTCCACGACTTTGATAATACAGTTCATAATATTCTCACCCGTGTATGTTACATCAATTAGTTTCAAGCCTATAGTTCTTTTTCTCTATTACCCAGTCGTCATTAGCATAATGAGTAACTACATTAAGATAATCCTCCCAAACCCGACCACTCCATATATCCGTGGTCAGGGCCACCAAAAATATACACGTACTAAATAGTTCTTTTATTTTATTACGATGTTCATTTTAGTATTTTACTATATCCCTAATTGTTATCTGTCTAGAAACGATAACAAATCTAGGATTATGCACAATCCTAATGTAATTTTGGAAAATAGTAGACTCTCCAAAGCCTAACGGTAAATCCTTAGAAGGGATTAAACCATAGAAAGATTGACGGGCTACCCCAGGATCGTAGTCCGAACTACGTATCGTAAATCATCCCACGCTTCCGATGTAGACGGCCTCGACCTCTTTGCTTCGGTGGTTCCGGACGAAGATGCTACCGTGGAGCCTGATGACAGAACTCCGTCTTGCCCTTTCGATTGGTTTGAGGCAGCCGCAGCAGCCTCCATGGACACAACTTCCTTTGGCGAAAGTCCGTAATCACTAAGAGTAAAACTGTCGTAAACAAAAACTACAAAATCAAAACTAACACTATTATTATTATCATCTTAGCATAACAAGTACTAATAATAAAAATATGCAACAAAAATAGAATTATACATCTTTTGCTGACTTGTTGTCGAAATTGAATTTTTCAAAATTTAACACAATTTTTTTGAATTTTGCCAAATTATTTCACAATGAATTTAAATTTGGACAACAGAATTTCAAAGAGAGACTAGGAATAGATGGATGCTGAATGAGGGGTATGGTGGCTATTTATAGAATTTTTTTATATGATTTTATGATATTTTTTACGATTTTTAAAGAGCAAAACGGTAAAAAAAACACACCAACGGTCGTATTCTACCCGGTCGTGCCGTGCTGTGCATGACCCATTGCTGTCACAAGCACCTATAGGGGTGGCAAAAAGCTCGCGACTCATGAGCCGGCTTGAGCTTGTTGCGGCCGAGCCGGCTTCGCCGAGCTCGAGCTTTTTCGAGCCGAGCCGAGCCGGCTTCGAGCTCGGTGAAGTTTCGAGCCGAGCTCGAGCCGAGCTCGAGCCGGCTCGCGAGCCAAACGAGCCGAGTGCAACCCCATATAATCGAGATGATTGGATTTTGAATTGATGATAAATGACTCATATAATCATTTTATTCTACCGAGCTCGAGCGAGCTTTTTCGAGCCAGCTCGAACGAGCTTTTTCGAGCCGGCTCGAGCTTTTTCGAGCCGAGCCGAGCCTTCATTCGAGCTCGTTTTCCAAACGAGCCGAGCCGAGCCGAGCAGAGTTTAAACCGAGCCACAACGAGCCGAGCCGAGCCGAGCCGAGCTGGCTCGCTTCCACTTCTACGCACCTACCTAGCTCCCCGCACGCCTACTCTTTGCCCTACCCTTCCCCTGCGGTCTTGCCCCACCACGCACGCGCGTGCAGATGCGACACGCCCATCGCCGATCAGCTGCCGCCGCCGCGTGGCTCGCCATAGCCCGCAGCCCCTTCATCGCTTCCGCCCCCTCACGGCCTCCTCCCGACAGACCGCCTCCATCTTCTTCCTCCGCTCCGATCGTGGCCTCCTCCCGACTCTATCCCTTCCTGAGCCGGCCCTGCCTCCTCCTTCTCCTCCTCCCCCCGTGTCGACCGCCGGCGCCACCCCGCCCTCCTCTTCCTCCCTACCCGAGCCAGTCCCGCCCCCTTCTCCTCCCTCTGCGCTGATCGCCAACACCGCCCCACCCTCATACTCCTTCTTCCTCCGCAAGTCGGCCCCTTCTTCCTCCGCGTCGGCACCGCCCCGCCCTCCTTTCCTCCCGGGCTCCCGGCTCATCCTCTCCGGATGCGGGCCAGATGGGTCGTCCTGGACTCGTGTCGTGCCTGGTATGGCTCGTCACTATTCATGTTGTGCCGGCCTGGCTCACCGTGCTGGAGTGACTGTCATGCCACAGTACGAGCCTTCGTGCCGGACCGACGTGACCTATAAACAGTATAGATCGTATCATATTTGAATCAGACCATCAGTGTTACACCTCAAACGGCACGGGCCCACCACTAGCTATGCGTGCTTTTGCCCGTTACGCCACGCCGTAAAAACTTAACAATTTTCTGTCGCGCTACTTCCTCTTATCCCCTGCCACCACTCCCCCCACCGAAGCGAGGTCAGCGCCCTTCGCGATCGCCACCAAAACTACCGGAGGCGGAGGCGGAGGTGACCGGCGAGTGGTCAGTCCCCTCCGTCGCCGACCTCGTCGAAGTGAGTAGTCCCCTCCTCCTCCCGCTTCCCCCGATCTCTCTTGTATCGGAGGGAGGCGGCAATCTCAGATCCATCGAATCCGATTCACCAGCGCGATCGAGCCTGGCCTCCCCCGAATCCGAAGCCGCCGAACCCTCAATCGTCGTAGGCGCCGTCGAACGTGCCTCCTTCCACCAAAGCACGCCACCCCAACTCTTCTTCCTCCCCTCTACTGGATTTCCGCCCCTGCCGTGATCTCACGGGACCCGAGGTGCGCCCGTCCCAGGTTGGAATTGGATTTGAGGGTCGAGGATGAGCGGGAGGAAGAATGCCGGCAAGGCCTCCCCCTGCTTGCTCATCCTGATCTCGGTAGGTTGCTTCTTTGCGACCTACAACTTCCTGACGATGGTGGGCCACGGGCGGGGCCGTGACGGGCCGCGCAAATTTCTCGGTGCCGGTCCCGGCGGCGATCGGGACATCTCGTTCGGGTCCGGCTCGGACCCGTCGAAGAGGTTCCACGTCGCGCTCACGGCGACGGATGCGCTCTACAGCCAGTGGCAGTCGCGGATAATGTACTACTGGTACACGGAGATGAGAGACCGGCCTGGATCGGATATGGGCGGTTTCACGCGGATCCTTCACTCTGGAAAGTCCGATGGTTTGATGGATGAGATACCCACCTTAGTGGTTGACCCCCTCCCCGAAGGCGCAGATCGGGTAAGGGCTTAATTGCTCATTTTGCAATGTTATGTTCTGTCACCATTTATGAATTCCCAATGTGTTCTTGCTAATATGATGTTTTACCCAGGGTTACATTGTCTTAAATAGGCCTTGGGCATTTGTCCAATGGCTTCAAAAGTCAGACATCAAGGAGGAGTAAGTAGATGTCTATCTGTTCTTCGTTGAAGATTTGTTTTACTCAATTATTTAAATTCATTGGTTTCCTAATGGATACATTTGCAGCTACGTACTTATGGCAGAGCCGGATCACATCTTTGTGAGGCCTTTGCCAAACTTAGCTCATGGCGACGAACCAGCTGCATTTCCGTTTTTCTACATCAAACCAACTGAAAATGAAAAGATATTAAGGAAGTTCTTTCCAGAAGAAAAGGGTCCTGTCTCAAAAATTGATCCTATTGGCAACTCTCCAGTGATTATCAGGAAGGTATCTCTTATCTCGGGACATGATTAATACAATACCTGGATTCAGTTGTGTTAGCTGCCAAGATAGCATTATGTGCCCATAACCTTGTTCATTCTAGTTCTGCACAACAAGGAGTTATGAATTTTGTGCTAATGGTATAGTTCAGTACTAATTCAATCGGTTCAATAATCATGGTACTCTTGATTAACCTATTCTGGGCACCATCAAAACTTCTTTAGGCCCAGCTTGAGAAGATTGCTCCAACCTGGATGAATATTTCATTAAAAATGAAAGAGGATCAGGAGACAGACAAAGCTTTTGGCTGGGTCTTGGAAATGTCAGTACTCAGTACAATTCTGTCTACTGTTACTTATTCACTTTAACAGGTGCTATCCCTATTCATTTCTGCTTCCCTTTTAATATTTGTAGGTATGCATATGCTGTCGCTAGTGCATTGCATGGTGTGCACCACAGCCTCCGTAAAGATTTTATGATTCAGGTGCAGAGAATTTTTTTAACTATATAGATCATCTCATAGTTGGTTGATGAAAGCTCATATCATCAAAGATGTGCTTAATGCTTATTGCAGCCTCCTTGGGACATGAAATTGGGAAATACGTTCATCATCCATTATACTTATGGATGTGATTATACATTAAAGGTGACTACTGTTGAACCTTAAGCAGATATATTCCATCACCTTGATGGTGCTTGTCAATTGCTTTGTAAAATCTATTTGTCTGTCATTACAAAAAATATAACTTTATAAGTTTCTCATGATACCTTGTTTATGATTGCTTTGTGCTAACTCAGGGTGAGCTAACCTATGGAAAGATTGGGGAATGGCGTTTTGACAAAAGATCTTATCTTCGTTCACCACCACCAAGAAATCTTACATTACCACCTCCAGGAGTTCCTGAAAGTGTGGTATGTGCTTAGTGATTAGTATTGTTTCAGCATAACTGATTCCATTTTTGCTTCTAAATATGACTGATTTTATTTTTCACATTTACAAAATACTTGAACTGCCCCGTTGAAAGCCAAAATTTGTCTCATTGGAATTTGCACTAGGTTATGTTACTTTATCCCTTTTCACTATACTTCCAATTTAGCTTGTGGTGAGTTCCGACTTCTACGTTAAATAATGTTGCAAAGAAATGACTGAATACAGAGGCATCTTATCTACTATCTCTGGTGAGATTGTTTGTTTGTGTGTGTGTTTAGTGTGATATTGATCCTATATGTAGTTCGTTGTTTATATTGTTGGACACTTGTTGTCGTAAACTGTTGGTCACAGCTATGCTAGGTAGTCTACCCTCTTGTGAGATTCATGTTACCTCCTATGGGTTGCATGCTCTTGTTTAGACAGGTCTTATAAGAATTGTTCTCAGAGTCTATTGCTCTTGTAGAATGTGAACTGGGCAGTTTATCTGTAAGTTTAATTGGAATAGTTTTTCTTTTTTATGGGGATGGCTATGGTGCATATAACTTTTAGTTACGAAAAAAAATCCACTTCCACCACTCCCACTTGTAGGATCATTAGTGGATGGTGGGAAAAGTGTGTGTAAAGTGCATATTTTACATACACGTGTACCATAATCACTCTATTTTTTATTGATGCTCTAATATTGTTGGTTATGAAGGTCAAAAACCATGTTTCGTTAGCTTAAGCTTTCTGAGCGTATTGATGTTTGCATGATTAATAGCAGATTCCTTATGAAATACTAGAACATATCACCTAGCTAGTACATAATTATTAAAAATAAACAGCTCAAAGTCCCTAAAAATAAACCGATCAAAAAAGGGCGAGCGAAGTAAGTGATCAAAAAACTTTGCTCTTTGTCCGTCCTATCTATAAGAAGAGAGCATATGAAAAATGTAACCCATTCTTTCGTTTTTTTAGCTCACTGGCCATCCGCTGGGAGTTTCGGGCTTTTAATCTTTCATTTTCACTATATTTTTGTAAATAAAAGCTTTTAAATTATAATTTAAGGCGTGACATTTTAATATGTACACAAAAATATGTATTATATAGCCAACTTTTGTTAATTATTATATAACAACGATAACATTGGCAACTATAAATCTAATTAGTTGCCAAATGACTAAATAAATGCTAAAATCTCAATTTGATGATGTGGTGGATTGAAGAAAATACACTATTCGGTAGAATCAAATAAGATATTAGATTCTACGATTCGATCCTAGAATAGAATCCTATCAGAGCACCTCCGATCCGATTCAAGATCTTGATTCTTACAACCTTGGTTGCACATAATAACTCGTGTGGGATAGTCAATGAAGAGACCAAATATTTTTGGGTGGAAAAGTTTCTTTTGTAAAGACGAGAGGCACAGCTTTACTATGCTTATCCGTAACTATGCATTTAACTGCCTTGCCAATAATTTACTAGTATTACTTTATGCTTCTTGCTGAGCTGTGCACTAGTATGAGAGATTATCCCAGAGATTTTTTTTTTCATCATTTTTCTCTGATGAAGCATAAATACATGTACTTGTATTTTTTTGCAATGAAGGTTATTGGGATAACAGCCTCATGCAGTTGTGTTCAAGCTCAATTTTTTTGTCTACCTTGGGGACAGAAAACTACCTACTTTAATGTGACCCTGATTGGCGAACATACATCCATGTTGCATCGGTTTGTATCGTGACATCCTTGTGCAGGTTTACACTGTTGGAGTTAGCGAAAGCTGGGTGTTTTCTTCTTCTTTTTTTGTTCCCTTGAAAATTTGAAATTTGAGTTTATCAGAATTTGATATTCTGGTCATGTCTAAGAAGTGAAAATACATATATTCCGCCAAATGGTGATCAAACGGTGCCATTTATCCGCCAGCCCTTTTTTTAAAAGAAAAAAGACCTGTTAGTACCGGTTTGGCTGGTTTTCAGGGGAAACGGTCGGTTTTTGTTCTAGAACCCTGATTGGATGTAAATCCAGCGAAGATGTTATAAGTGGCATTTGTTATCAACTTATCATGCTACCTCATCTGTACTACCATATAAATAGGATTACAGAGTGATTGATAGTTGGATTTGCTTTCTTTCCACTTTTGCTGTGAGACCAACAAGATATAATCATAGAACAGAAACATGATATGATTAGCATTGCTGGATGGATCTGTCATTCTGCCTCCAATCCCTACAAATTAACAAAATTGCCATTCCAGCTGTGTTTTGATGAGTTTTGAACCCTCATATTTTCTTTCCTTCATTCAACACGATGCACAGATTAATACCCATTGATTTAATGATTTAGCTGTCACGACTTAAGGTGGATTCAAACATTTTGAGGTGTGACAGCGACATCCAAATTCAATTAAAGAATAGTGTGTTCAATTTACATTATACAGTCAAAAGCTATTGAATGATTATTTTTGTTAATATCTTTCGGTTGTGAAGTGCAATCTGCGCCCTGTCTTACTAGTACAAGTATGATGCATGTGACCGCAGGACATTAATCCCAATAATATGGCAAAGCTGAATACTTCATCATTGTTTGTACAGCAAGAAAGGGAAACTGCACTACCTTTTGCTTCTCCATCAGAATGTCGAAAGACCTCAGGCACAACCTTTTATGTGTATCATTGATTGGGCATGTCGATGATTGAATTATTGCAATCTATCAAACACTCGAAAAGATCATTTGCATTTCCAGTTGTGCACTGATTTTTTGTATTTTGCTTCTTGATCTGTTTTCTACACATCAATATTATCCAATTAGAGTGCTATGGTGTTGGATTTGCTGCTCTTGTTAATGGCAATTTACACAGCGATGGACAACCGTGAGGGCTTTAGTAGTATCACAAATTCAACACAAATTCTAGACCAGCTTGCAGAAATTTATACTGAATAACTTTGTTCCTAGGCTCGCTTGCTAATCTGAATTGCTTTTTCAGGCCACCCTTGTGAAGATGGTCAATGAGGCCACAGCAAACATTCCAGGATGGGATGAAGATCGATGATTTTGTTGAGTTGAAGCTTAATTCGACTGATAGCGTTTCTGTTGGAAAACATCAGAGAATCTCAGTGGCCAATAAAAGAAGAGCATTCAACTAATTTTCTCCTGAGTGGAGGACCGTGGCAAATTTCTACAAATTAACCTAGGATTAGTGTATGGCAAGAATACATCCTAATCATTTGGTCAGTGAGTTGGTCATTTTTGTACTATAAAGCAGAAGTGTAAGCTTAGGGTATTCTCGTCCATTTAATTGTATTGTAAAGAAGAAACTCATGTTTTTTTAGTATTATCCAATACATATCATAGGAAATAGATTACAGTTAGGGTTGCAAATGGAGCAGATAGTTCCTATCGTCTGTCTGTCTGAATAAATCCTGATCTTATTCTGAATTTTTCTCGGATTTTGGAATTGGAGCTAGATAGTTTTTGTCAGATACGGGAACAAAATTAGGATAGAGGTATTCGTCGAATTCGGAGCTATCCAATAATAATAGACAATAGAAATTTCAAATTGTGCCCAAGTTTGCCTCACTCGGTCTCTCTAGTCTCCAATCTCCTTGTCTCCTATGTCTCCAACCCCATCCCTCCTCTATCGAACCCTAAACACAAATTTCCAAACTCAACTATGTCGCTGCCACCAAACCTTCCCCCTCTTGCCCCACCCCTCGGGGCTCCAACGCAGTTGACCTCTAGCAACCGTTGAGGCTTCGCTTGACGTCCACTGCTCACCTCCCTCATCGTCGTTCTAAGAGCCTCACCTATCGCCGCTGCCCTTCTTCGCGCCCGCCGCCAAGACCTCCCTCCGGGACTCTGACGCCATCAATCTTCGATGGTCGATGCTTGCCTCCCTCGCCACCGCTGATGGTTGCGTCCATAGAGCCCCAGCCGCTGTTGACGTCCTAGCTCTCATGGACCTCCCACTGGCCCATTGGCGTTATTGCCCCAGCCCACGTAGCCCTCCTTGCCTCCACCGCTCTGTCCTCCCCCCGATACCATGGATGGAGGGTTGCCGCCACCGAATGCCACCGCCTCCGTAGAAGCCTTCATCGCCTGTAGTTGCATTTTGTGCGGTTGCGTAAAGGAAGGAACTGGCGATGGGTGATGCTAGGGAATCCAGATCCTTTGTGTGTACTATAGAGGCACACTATGCTAAGATTTTTTTTAGTAGGCAAAAGGTGTTCTGCAATGAATCGTAGCAAAAATTTGTAGCAACAGTACGATTTGTGCGATAGCAAAATTATATAGCACTGTAGATCATCTGTATTGAATACTTCGTGCTTTTCAATGCAGCTAAGGGATAAGAACGATGGAGTGTGTGTGAATGATGATCCCGAAGGGATAGGAACACTGCTTTTGTTCACTGACAGGTGGGACTTGCTTCAACGGGCCCATTTGTCGATGACAATAAATGAAAATTTTAGTACTTGGTTAAGGAAATGGCATCATATTCAATAAAAAAAACTGACAAACTAATATTATAATTTTGCACCCTTTTATTTTAGCATTCCCCGGACACGTGACTTGCTACTTCTTTTAACTAGGCCATGTGATGTAGCTAAATTTGACCGTTGAATTGTTACTGTTGCATTTTAGACATGCAGTAGGTTGATGATCTTTACATGTGAGGTATATATGGTTTCTATTTTCGTGCAATATCTGAGTAAATATTTGTGATCGAGATTATCCGCATTCGGTTTAACATGTATTCGCTTTGTATTCATGACCGAGACTATCCACATTCGTATTCGAATCCGGCTCTGATTCTGAAAAGAAAAAAAATAAATATAATAAGAGATAAGTGATATCCGTATGTCTCTGCTCCGATTGCACCCCTAATTACAGCTCGCACTAAACTTTGCTGGCTGCTGAGAACATCCTGCTCTTTTATTATTTCATCCAATACTTTTTTTACATTTAACTCTTTTATTGTATCACTTTCTAGTGACATGGTAATCCATCGTGGCCTGTAATCGCATATGAGCACTCGAGAGCCACTCTTGCTCTTTCGAGCCCTGTTTCGGTTTGATGCACGGATATTTTCCAAATACTAATGTTGTCGATTAATGTAGTCAGAGAACCTTTGTACATGTATAGAAGACTCAATGTTGTTTTGTCAGGAAAAAAACAACAAGGATCTACAATTATATTTATTAGCATTTTAGAATTTGTCGCCCCACTGTTTTATTGGCATGGAAGATTTAGTGTTTGTCCTACGCAGCCATGACCTGTATAAGTCGCGCTGGAAATGGAATGCAGGATTCAGGTATGTACACTTGTAGACAATCATGGAGAGGCACCGAGCAACTTGCCACGATCGTACTGGAGCTTTCGTGTCTGCTTTCGCAGCTTTTGAGTTGTTGTGTAATGTGTCTAGCCATTTTTAAAAATATATATATAAATAAATAGTAAATTTTTTACAAAATTAGACCCAATTGGTGACAGAAAGTTATCATCATTTCAATTGACGACAGTAACCCTGTTGCTAACAAAAAAGAAATTCAAACCTCTGTCGCCAATTGAAATAGCGACAGGATCTCAACAGGAACTTCTTCAATGGCATATGCCCCCTTCAAACCAGAGTAATTTAGGGATTGACGACAGAGAGCTGTCGCCAATTGAATTGACGTTAGGGAGCTGAATTGGCGACAGAGTCATATTCAATGGGTGGCAGGTCTCTGTCGCCAATTGAAATGATGATACATGTCTAGTTTTGTAAAAAAAGATAATTTATTTCCTTAATTCTTTTTTTAAAATGTATTATTTTTTTAAAAAAAAAAACTGCGTCTAGCTACGTGTCCTTGGTCGTTATTTTTGCCCTCATTTATCTTCTCCAACCGATATGTTTGACAAAAGTGAAATATCCGAACAATCGCAATTGTAAACTTAAACTGGACTTGGCAGCAGGCAGTGGAGAAGCTTGAGCTGCTACTAACGGGTGGCAATCTAGACCAAGGAATACATACGCTCAAATGCTACTATTTTCTCTTCAGAAATCTGAAAATGCTGGGTGGCCATGGCCAAAGTTAGACTGCACCAGGGTTCTGAAAAACGGTTGAAAATCAGCCGAAAATCACTCCTATCAGTCCTATCAGGCCCCCCGTAAAATTTCAAAACCGGCCAAAATTACCGCTCACAATTGAATTTTGCTTGAATTTTATCTTTTTCCTTTTTAACTTCGAAAAATTCTAATTTTGATTTAAAAATTTTGACCAAATTTAGCCAATTTTTTTTTTAATTTTCGGCCATTTCGATTCTACCAGAGACCTCCGGTAGCAATTTTAAACTGGTTTTCAGAACCCTGGCCTGCACTGCCCTCCGGCCCTGGCAATAGGGTTCAGTGGGGAGAGTAATAGGTGTCGCCTCATAACTGCAAGCAACAATGCTACCATCTCTAAGAAAAATCTGATGCCAATCTCATACTCTTAATTCTGAAAATGTTGCTTCCCATGGGAGAAATTTGGCATGTGTTCACCCTTGTCACAACCCAAGAAATTGATAGGAATGACGAAAGGAATAGTATCATTTCCCACAAAAATTGTATTGTCCGAACATAGATGGTATGCCACAATTAGCATGTTTTCGTCACGTATTTACGGAAATAGCAATCCCTAATTATTATTAGTTTTTTTTTGCAAAAATAGCCCTATCGCACCATAGCCGTGCGGTAGGGCCTCCCCGGCCACCACGTCGCCTTCCACCGTACGGTGGCCGTGCGGTGCCGTTGTCGTACGCCCACCGTGTAGTGAGGATTTTTTTCTTTTTCTTTAAAAAAAAGCTAGTTAGGATTTCTTTATTAAAAAAACAGTGCCGCATGGGCCACCGTGCGGCAGCGCGTAGCTTTTTTTTTCTTTTAAAAAAATCATTTAAATATATTTTTGTATGAATTTTTAAATATAACAAATGAGCTTCAATAATTATAATTTTTTTTATAAAGTCTTCTAACATAGTGTACTTGCTTTTTTATTTTTTATTTTATCTGTTCTGAATTTTTCTTGAAAGTTTATTTAAGTATACTGTTTATAGGATTTTTTTAATATAGAAAATGAGGTCCAAACATTATGAATTTTTTTAAATGATCTTTACACAATGGACTTGATTCTGTAATATTTTTTTTTATAATTTCATATGTTCTAAAAATATCTTAAAAATTAAGGGTTTATATTTCGAAAATTAGGACTTCATGTGACTTCGAATGTGTGAAGTTTAGTACCACATATACCACTACTTGCAGCAGTAAAATTGCTATAGCAGTAGTGGCATAATTTGAAGTCCCAAAGTAGTAATAATTATACTACTATTATTTAGATTTTATGTACTATACTATTTTCTTTCGCTTCGAGTAATACTAATCATACTACTATTATTTAGATTTTGGTAGTTAATAACGTGGCCCCTGTCTTTAGTTCTTCACCCAGTAAGATTGCTATAACAGCAGTGGTAGAATTGGAACTTCCAATGTCATTGGCAAACATTCCGCCCTGTTTTGAATCTGTACTACAGTAACAACACAAGATGTAGCAGGACAAGAATAGAGGTGGGAACGTAGATGCCACTATCTTCATGCAACAGGACAAGACTAGAGGTGGGAACGTAGATGCCACTATCTTCATACTCGATTCTATTTTCTATGGCACGTCTTGTGAAACAGTTAGTAATATTAGTCATATACTATTACAACGATGTTAAAAGAATTTCCGTGTTTGCTCCGAGGGGTTAGAAACTCTAACAATTAAGGCTTTCTAGGAGTTAAGTTGGTCTCATACAGGCTCGATTTGAGTAATACTACTACTACTATTACTATCTAAGGTGAACATGAAATCATGTCGTCATTTGTTAGGAAGGGAAACAAACAGTTCACTACGGGTTCGCGGCAGGGTAAAAACACTCTGTCATGCCGCTGTCCCAGGAAGCTTCCATGCATCATCTTACTCATTAGCTCAAAGGCACAATCAAAGTTACCCTCTTTTACGCTGCCCATCAATCAGCATAGGAACTAAATAAAATGGTTCACTAGGCCCTTCACATCACATCTCGGAATTCCTAGACTAGTCATAGCGCTGGGAATTCCAGAGGCGTTGTCGAGGATAAAACACCGCGGGCAAGGGTGGACATCAGCGATGGGGCGACAGACGTGCAGAGGAGGAAGGTCGGGTGTTGGCCTAAACCCTTAATGAGTGTCTCTTACCTAGAGTGGCCCATGTGGTACTAAACTTCACACATTCCAAGTCACATGAAATCATGGAGCCCTAATTTTCGATACCTAAGCCCTTAATTTTCGAGACATTTTCAGAACATATGAAATTCGAAAAAAAAAATATTACACAATCAAGTCCACTATGTAAATAGCCTTTAAAAAATCATAATGTTTGGACCTCATTTTCTATATTAAAAAAATCATACAAACAATATACTTAAATAAATTTTTGAGAAAAATTCAGAACAGATAAATTTTTAAAAAAATTACACAAGTGAAAGCATCCAGGCCCTTAAAAATGTGTTTTGTTAATTAATGACAATATGTGAATATGAGACTAACATATTTGTTGAGTGATTACAAGACTTAGTCCTAAAGACGATGTCAACAACATGGAGATGCAAGCTAAAGGATGGACTTGGTTCAAGGACAAAGGTATAAGTAGTCTAGAAGACCGGATTTTAGGTTAGATGTCGTACTACTAAGAGGGATCATGACTAGTAGCTTGAAAGCACATCTTTACGCCTTTGGATCAAACTAGGATCATACATGCACTCAAAATCTGTTTTAAAGCTCAAATCAACAGTCTGTGCAAAATCGGTAGTTCCAGCGTTATAAGTGCGGAACTACCGCATATCGGTTGTACCCAAAAAACCGGCGGTACATTTTTTCCAGAGAGACACCTCTTGCGATTTTCTTTGCTTTTCTGGAAGAGCGGTAGTACCGGCGGTACATGGGCGGAACTACCGCAAGTCGGCAGTTCCGATTATTTGTGCGGTACATTTTTTACGGAGTGACATCTTTTCTGGTTTTGTTTCGCCTTTTGCTAGAACGGTAGTACCGTTGTTGTTTTAGCGGAATTACCGCACATCGGTGATTCCGAAAAAGAGTGTGGTACGTTTTTTTCCAAGAAGGGGTGTATTTGTGCTTCAACGAAAAACGGTAGTATCGTCAGTGTTTTGCGGAACTACCGCATGTTCAATGGCGGTAGTACCGTACCAAGTTTCCAACGGTTATGTCAGACACATTTAATACCTCTGTTATAGCCGTTACTGTGCTGACATTGGAGGTGTGGTGGTACCGGCCTTTACATGGCGGTACTACTGATTTCCCTGAAATTTTCTGACTTCTTCCTCCAACGGTCGTATTTGTTTGGGGGGGGGGTATAAATACACCCCCACCAGCTCTAGGACAGGTCGTTAAGCACTCATTGAACACTCTTGAGCCTAGAGCATTCATTTCACACCTTATTCTCTCTTGTTGCATCATTTGTGAGTTTGTTAAGCAAAATCAAGTGCATTCATTCTAGTTTGATCTATAGCACTTGATTGCCGTCAAGCGAAGGTTAAGGTCTATTACTCTTGGTGTTTGTACTCTTGGTGTTTGTCGACACCTAGACAGCTTGCCGAGAGTTTGCACGGTGATCTCTTCAAAAAGATTATGAAGAGGCCTGGCGCCGATTGTGATTGGTTCGGTGTTCACCAACTCCGGAGGGGAGAAAGAACAATCACAAGTGAAATCGATGGAAGGCTTAATTCGTGGAGCCAGCTTGATTGGGTCAAGCTTTCTCAACGTGGACTAGTGAAGATCGACAAATCTTCGATACCACGGAAAAAAAACCCCTTGTCTTCATTGTGGTTATTTCTTGTTCTTACTTATTGCATTTAAATTTGTAGCATATATCTTGTGATAATTTGTCTTGTTAAAGTTCTTGCCTAGTTGTATAAATTGGTTAAGATTTTTAAAACCTCCTATTTACCCCCCTCTAGTCGGTTATCCTTGATCCTACAACAAGCAATTACACTGTATCAGAAGGCTCCACAAAAAAATTCATAATTGCTAGAGCTCATTTACTATATTTAAAAAATTATAAAAAGCATATTTAAATGATTTTTTAAAAAGGAAAAAACGAAAAAAAATATATGCTAAAGTGGAATGTACGATGGCCCTGCGGCAAGTGTTTTTTTAAGAAAAAAAACCCTCATCGGCGGCAACACCACCGCACGGTCACCGTGCGGTAGGGACTATTTTTGCCAAAAAATATATATTAAGAACTACTATTTCCGTAAATACACAACGAAAACATGCTAATACTGGCAAAAATTCGCCAACCTGAACTGCTTGCTCGGCTGATATTAAGAAGGCCTTGTATTACAACATGAGGAGTCTTGCGTTCCAAATAGGACTCAGTCACTTGGAGGAACACTACCATTTAAGCAGAATCAGGTTTACAATTTCAGGCACATTAGAGGTAGAAAACTACACGACAGGTGGAGAGTTTTTTTAAAAAAAAATCATTTAAAAAAATACAAAAATAAGTAGTCAAAAAAATACTACAAAAATTAAACCTCTATCGTCAATTCAATTGACAACAAAGAACTATCACCGTTTCATTTGACAACAGAATCTTCTCCAGTAGTATATACCCACTCTAGACAAGAGTAATTTAGATATTTGATCTGCGTCGTCAATTCAATTGATGACAAGAAATCGCTTCCTTCAAATCACCTTCAGAAGCGCATGTTGTTCCAATGCAACCAGCAGTAGCAACTCTGTTCGGGTATTTAACCATGGGTAAAATAACCAGTGTACAATGTTAAAATCTACCATTGAAGATTGGGAAACACTACTGTGCATTCGTACGATACAATCGAATTCATCTATTGCTGAACTACTTCTATTTCTCTCTCCATTGCACCATCTCCATCTTTGTATGCTTATCCATAATCCTCCGCCAAAATATTACTCTTTCATCTCCAAATACCAAAGCACTAGACTGATAGACTCCCTCCAATTTCCCCACATACGTCACACAGAATATACGAGATTCCATGGGATCGAAGCTTTCTTGCATCCACCAGGGCAGCATCCCGCAGCAGGCCATGCAGCAGCCGGGGTCATCGCCGCCGATGGCTCGCTCAAGGAGCCCCAAGCCTCTCCCTGCGTCGCCGTCGAAGCAGCCGGCACCGGCTGGGGTCATCGCCGCCGATGGCTCGCTCAAGGAGCCCCAAGCCTCTCCCCTCATCGTCGGCGACGTTCTCGGCGGCGACGCTGCTTCCTTCTTCGTGTGCAACTCCGACGCACTCCCTCAGGCGCACCGCCGCCGCCGATGACAGCGTGCCAAGGAGCACGATGTCGGCGGGGGACTTGGGCCGTAGGAGCTACTGGGTGACAAGGGCGGGCTCCTCCTCTGCTCCAACCCTATCCATAAGGTCCCCGTCCTCCACGACGACGCCCCGTCTGCGAGTCCCTCGTCATCCTCCAGTACCTCGAGGTCTATGGCTCGGTTCCCCTCTCTCGTTTTATTGATTTTTGATTTTGATGATCATCTGTAGAAAAATAATATTGCATCTATTGAAAAAAAAAATGTTACATATAGTTCGCAGCAATGTTGTAATTTTTTTAACGTATTTTTTTTTTCCAGATACTTTGTTTTGATTTGTGATGTTGCAACCATTGTTCAGAGATGTTGCAATCGTTGTCCGAAATTGTTGCAACTGTTGTCCAATAATGTTGCAACCGTGTCTGAGGATGTTGCAACCAAAATGTTGTAGTTTTAGAAATGTTGTGATTGGTGGCGTACGATGTGAACCTTCTAATCGGACGTATGAGCCCTAGTGGTTACTTGAAGATTAAATAACAGTTTCCCATTCAACATTTGCACCAGAAAGGCAGGTAGCATCTGCATGCATGCACCTTCAGTTACTTTGTTGGGCACAAGGTTACCAGAGTAGTTAGTTCGAATGGTCAAATCAGATGAAAATTTCCCAAAACTGAAAGAGTGGAAACCAAGAAAACATAGAATGGTGAAGATTGCAAATGAAGCATAGGGTTGATGTTGATGCACAGAAGGTAAAGTCAAAAGATGACTATCGGACTCAGATACACTGGTTAGGTTTCAAGTGTTGCAAAGTAAAGATATTCTGCAATCAACTCAGCAGTTCAAGTGTTGCAAAGTAAAGATATTCTGCAATCAACTCAGCAGTTCAAGTGTTGCAAAGTAAAGATATTCTGCAATCAACTCAGCAGTTCAAATGTTGCAAAGTAAAGATATTCTGCAATCAACTCAGCACATTGATAAATGCCAAGGATCGAAATACAGTTCTGCTGCTTTCGTCCAAAACATCTGAATTACAAAGTTACTGACATAATCCTTCTCAGGGCGCACAATAGCAGAATGCAAACAACAAATCAACCACCCAAAAGAACACTCCATATTAATTACTAATTGGGTATTATGCTAAATCTTTTGAATCATGGGGTGGAAGATAAGGCCAGAGGCCTAGCTAAACAATTACCCATGATCATGAGCGGCACTGCCACCACAGAACAAGACCAACCATTGCATAGAAGTCTTAAAAGATACAGAGGTGGAGAAGCATCTCAATTAGTATATGGAAGATAAGATAATGCATTCTAAAGGGCAATACATCCTCCATCTATCAAGGTTTTGATTTCAACAGGCGTAGGAAATAGCCATATAAAACTATAAAAGGCCACTTCAAAGTATGTCATTGCTCTAACAATTGCACCTGTTTCATGAAATTCAAGTTGGACTACTCCCATCCCACGTTGATATGGCATGCACAAAATTCGTCACGCAATGGGAATAAGTTGGGCTCATACAAAAAAAATCTCAAGGTGGAAAATGCTTTTATGCTCCTCAACTATACAATTTTTTGTCAGACCTAAATTTTAGTCAGACCTAAATTTTTTGTTCTGAACCAAATCACTCCATACTAAATTATCATAGACTGAACGAAGAAATGAAAAAGTTTTTCATCAAGGCACATAACAAGAATAACAACTGAATGGGTCAATACTTGTGACACAGTTCAATTATTATTAACAAAAACAAACTAGCTCAGAGGTATTCCTACTCTAGTATCGCAAGTTGCTTATTCAAATTATCGACAAATATAATGATATGCTTTCAAGGAAACATATATAAAGCAGCACTCAAGTACCCACAGTTTGATTATTCTAAGCAATACATGAAACTTTGAGTTGATGAAAATGTTGTAATAACCCTCAAACAAGAAGGATGATGTCCTTGTGCTAGCAAACAAGTCAGAAGGATAAGCATGCAAGAAGACGGGATTAGTTCAATGATCAGGTTGGAAAAAAACAAAATTCAATTGATTGGTTCTTGCATAAGATTCAGGAAAATCCAACATACGCAACCAACTAGATAACAGAAATTTTCTTATCAAATAAAATGACATGAAAGAATTACCTCCATAAGCAGAAACGCAGGAAGCCTTATTGACTTATTATAGTGCCAAATAAATTCTGAGAATTATTTTAGACAACTAACATGAGTCACTATACTTCAAAAAAAATGAAGCAAAAAATACTTCAAAATTAGAGCCGTGGAATCTTGACCAAAAAAATAAACTAACGAAGAGAGGTCTTCATTCAACATCAACCAAGAGCAAGTTAAGCAGCACAAAAATATAAAGTTAAATTTGAGAACACTCCCAGAATCCTAGTCGGTAATTTGCTAGTGTGCTGAATTCAAAAAATTAAAATCATTCATACCGGACTAGAAACACTGCAACGGAAATGAAAATCAAAAGGAACAAGAATATTTATCAATAATGTGAATCGGCGTTTTTATGAGATTTTAATTCCCCAAAAAAAAGTACACAACCAAAATGTCAAGTCATTGGCAAGCGACCCGTACAAATAATGAAACAAAGGATAACAACTTTCAAACAAAAAAAAAGGTAAAATAAATTAACGTTTTGGTAAGCACCACAGGTCAACACTGCTATGCATTTACTTACCAAAGATGAGACAACATGCAATTTGCAAACGCAAAATACATCATTTGACAAAATGCATGAAGTTCGTATAATGAATATGCATTTTGCATATGTAGATTTTTGAAAAGGCTCTACCAGTATTGTCACTTTGTTGAATGGTAAACAAGTCTGCATAACAAAGAAAATACGGATGCATTTCATTACTGCTAGCACGGTCTTGTTACTCGCTGGACTCTTGCTGTTGGTGTTAGCAAGATCCTTACTCTCATGGAGAGGATGACACTTGGAGATGAGGCAATTTTTCTTTGTTTATTTCTAACACAATGCCATGCCAACTCGAGGGTTGGGGATACATATTTATAGGTCGCCAACCACCAAGCATATGCTAAGATGTCGTCTAAGATGTTGCATAAGGACAGTCAAGATGTGTCCTTAAAGTCTTGCCCTATGATGATCAAGATGTTGTCCTAAAGTCGATATCAAGATGTCATTCTTAAAGTCGATATCAAGATGTTGTCCTATGACAATCAAGATGTTGTCCCTAAAGTCGACAATCAAGATGTCTGTCCTTGACCATGTCAGAGCCCCACAAGCACCGACAAAACACGAGACTTCTCCATCATTCTCCCCTAAGTCTTGTGTGTCTCCTGTGAGGAATCTGAGCCATCCCGATCCTGGCGCGAAGTTCCTGGAACTTGATCCGCCCAAGAGACTTGGTCAGGAAGTCGGCGAGCTGGTCTTGGGTGTTGATGTAGTTGGCCCGGATACTCCCTTCCTCCAGGCAGCTTCTGATGAAGTGATACCGCACCCGGATGTGCTTGCTGCGCTCATGGAAGACAGGGTTCTTCGCCAAGGCCAAGGCGGACTTGCTGTCCACCCTGAGTTCTACCGCCTCCGCATCTCTGCCAAGGAGATCGCCAGCGTACCGAGCCACCACGAGCTCGGTAGAAGCGGTAGTGGCGCAATGTACTCGCCTCACACCTAGACAAAGCCACCACCTTTGCTTGATCGATCGCCACCGATCGGACACTTGCCGAGGAAGTACTGTCTCCACCGGTGCTCTTGCTCGTGTCGATGTCGCCGGCGTGGTCATTGCCATTGACCGATGAAGGCGCCGCGGGCACCTTGGGTAGTGCAAACCGTAGTCGGAGGTGCCCGCGACGTAGCGGAGGATCCTTTTCACTACCGCTTTCTTTGGTGTTCCGTCGTCGTCGGCGCTCCATGAACCGGCCGACGTGGCCGATGGCGAACGCCAAGTCCGGCCGCGTGTGGACAAGGTAGCGAAGGTCGCCCACAATGCGCCGCAGATCGCGTCGCGTCTACCTCCTCCGCCGTACTCTCACGACTCGACCACCTCTCCTCCATAGGAGTGTGGGGTGGGTTGCGATCGGTGAGGCCGCCACTCCACGATGCGCTTGGCGTGGCGATCTGGCGAAGAGAGATGCCGGAGCTGTCCTGGTGGACCTCGATCCCGAGGTAGAAGGAGAGGGGCCCGAGGTCGCTCATCTGGAAGGTGGCCTTCATCTCCGCCTTGAATGCCTCGATCTCCTCCTCCTTGGTACCGGTGATCACAAGGTCGCCGACGTGAGACGCCTATCGCCAGGACATTGCCTCCTTGCTCCGCCGCAGAGACCGCGCCTCGTGAGCCTCTGCTGGAATCCCATTTTCTTGAGGGTGGAGTCCGGCTTGGCGTTCCAAGCTCGCGGTGCCTGCCGCAAGCCGTAGAGGGCCTTGCGCAGGCGGAGGACCTTGCTCTCCTTGCCGGGGATGATGAATCCTGGCGGCTGGCGGACGTAGACCTCCTCCTTCAAGTCGCCGCTGAGAAAGCGGACTTGACGTCCATGTGATGAACGCATCACCTCCCGGGCCGCGAGGGCAGGAGGAGACGACGGACTCCATCCGTGCAACAGCGCCAAGGCATCGCCGGTCGACTCCCTCTGTGGACGGCCACGTGCCACGAGCGCGCCTTGTGTTTGATCACCTCTCCCTCGTCTTTCTTGAGCTTGAAGACCCACTTGAGAGAGATGGCGTGGTGGCGGTGGAAGATCGCCGCCCCACGCCTTGTTTCGCTGGACGGCGCCCATCTCCTCGCATCGCGCACGCCATGCCGCTGTCTCTCTCCGCCTCGGCGAAGGAACAAGGCTCGCCGCCGTCCCTGCAAGGTGCGGCCCGCTTGAGGTCGCGCCGCGCGCCAGTGGACCGCCGTCTCGCATTGAGGAGGTCGCCCACGTGACGCAGTAGGCAGAGGCTCGCCGCCGTGGTAGCGCCGGCGCGATCCTCGTCGTTGGACAATGAGTGGCGAACTCCACCGCGCCGCCGTTGTGGGTCGGCCGCCAAGCGAGCCTCAAGGAGTAGGTGCCGTAGGAGAGCGGCGCGGCCGGCGGTGCTGGCGGTGGTGAAGGACTCGCCGGAGATGGTGGCGAACGAGGCGGTGGGGTAGGCCAGCTCGGTGAAGATGAGTCGCCGCCCCGCCTCCTCGGCGGACGAGTCGACGATGAAATCGCCGTCATCGGAGTCGAGCCGTCATCCACCATCTTGCCCCACGCCCGCCGCCTTCGTCGAACACGACGTCACGCGTGATACGCATGCGCCGTGTCGCAGGGTCAAGGACGCGGTAGGCCTTGGCGCCCTTCGCGTAGCCGATGAAGACCCCTGGCGTGCTCCGGTCGTCGAGCTTGCCGACGTGGTTGAGCTCCTTGACAAAGGCCAGCACCAAGACCGGAGGTGGTTCACCGCGGGCTTGCGCCCGTGCCAGGCCTCGTATGGCGTCTTGCCGTCGAGGGCCTTGGTGGGGGAGCGGTTGAGCAGGTAGACGGCAGTCATTACCGCCTCACCCCAGTAGAGTGCCGGCATCCCTCTCTGCTTGAGGAGGGCGCGGGCGGTGGCCACCACCGTCTGGTTGCGGCGTTCGACGACGCTGCTGCGGGGTGTACGGCGCGGAGAAGTGACGATGGATCCCCTCGTCGGCGCAGTACGCCGCAAACTCGGCCGCCGTGAACTCACCGCCGTTGTCCGCGTGCGGACCGAAGCTTGTGGTCGCGCTCGCCTCGCAAAGAACTTGAAGACGCTTGATGGCGCCCGCAATGCCGCCTTGACGCCGAAAGCAGATCCACATGTAGCGGGACACATCGTCGACGAGGAGGAGGAAGTAGCGCCGCCTGTGTGTAGCCGGTGTCACGGGCCACAGAGGTCACGTGTACGAGCCCGGCTTCTCCTTGGCGCGGAAGCTCGCCTGGCGAGGGAAGGGGAGCCGCCGCAGCTTGGTGAGGACGCAGGTGTCGCAGAACTGCTCCACGTGGTCGACGTGCGGCATGCCCCGCACCATCTCCTTGCTGCCGAGCTGTCTTAGGGCCTCAAAGTTGAGGTGCCCAAAACGCTCGTGCCACCTCCAAGCGTCGTCGTCGCGGCGGGCTGCAAGACACAGAGGTTGCGCCACCTGCGCGTGAAGGACGTAGAGGCGGTTGCTCCTGTTGACCTTGACGAGGAGCCGGCGGCGATGATCCCAGATGCGCAGCACCCCGTGCTCGATCTCCACGCGCGATCCGTTCTCATCCAGCTGTCCCAAGCTGATGATGGAGTTCCTCAACGCGGGGATGTAGTAGACACCGGTGAGCAGCCGGTGCTCGCCAGTCTTGGCGACGAAGACGACAGAGCCGACGCCTTTGATCTCCACGGCGGAGGCGTCGCCGAACTTGACGGTGCCTCGAACGCCTGGGTCGAGCTCGGAGAAGAACTCCCGCCGCCCGGTCATGTGGTGGGTGGCGCCGGTGTCGAGGCACCACCCGTCGGTCTTGTCGTTGCCGGAACTGTCGCCGAGGAGGGCGTGTGCTTTTGGCTCGTCAAGGTGGAGGAGAGCCACTGCGGCCGGTGCCGCAGGAGGTAGTTCGATGCTCGCATGAGCAATGAACAGCGCCGGCTGCTCCTCCTCCTCTGCCTGCGCGACGTGGGCCTGGCCGCGTCGTGGCTGTCGACACTCCTTGGCCCAATGACCAAGCTTGCCGCAGTTGTGGCAAGAGTCGTCTCGTGCCGGCTTTTGCTTGCCAGCGGCGCCGCCCTGGGCGCCTCCACGATCATTACCCTCGGCACGTCCTCGCGCCCATGCTCGGCGTCTTTGCGCGCGCTTGCGCGCCATATACTCTGCGTCGCTGCGTGGAAGAAGGCTCCCCCTTCTTCCTGTCACCTTGGCCGGCGACCCACTGTTCCCGAGTGAGGAGGAGCTTCCCGCCAATGGAGACGGGTCCCGAGAGGCGATGTGGCTCATCGCTGTCAACAACCTTGAGGCGACCCAACGCCTCCTCGATTGTCATCGTGGAAAGATCCAGCAGAGACTCGATCGAGCGAGCCGCCCGCTTGTACTTCTGGGACGCAATGAAGAGCTTTTCCACGCCTCTCCTCGCCGTAGGTGTCGTCGCCGAATCGCACCGGCTTACGCAATGAGTGTTGAGACGGAGAACAAAGTCATCCACGTCCTCACCGCTTGAAGGCCAAGTGCTCCCACTCCGCGCGGTGCTCGCAATGTAGACTTGCGCGCGGTCCGCCGCCGCGCGTGCCGCGGCGATGGCGTCCCAAGCCTCTTTGGCGATCCGCTTGTTGGTAGCGAATCGCATCTCGGCGGGATCGCAGATGATGAGAGCATCCAGCGCCGCCGATCCCGGTCGTAGTCGACGCCGCTGCATCGGACCGCATCCCACATATGCCGCACCTGGAGTTTTACCCTCATCACCGCAGCCCACTCGACATAGTTGGTCTTGGTGAGGGTAGGCCACCCGCCGCCGGGGCCGACGTCCCTGACGACAGCCTGGTACCCGTGGTGACCATGGTACCGTACCGGGGAGAGAGAGCCGCGTCGCCTGTGAAGGCCGCGCTCTCCGTCGACCCGTACGTCACCGCCGTGCGCGCCTCCTCCAGGAGCGCCACCGCGCGTCCGCGCTGTTCGTTCGCCGCGGCGGGCGTGGCGGCGCGCGCGCTTATTGCGCCGCTTCGCCCAAGGCCGCCTCCCTCTCCGGCTCAAGATCCGCGTCGGCGCTTATCATCGGCGGATATGGAGTCGTTCTTACGCCGCAGAGCCTTGACCTCTCGCTGCCGCCACATCGCGCTGCATCCGCCGCCGCCGCCCACTCTCCTCCGCTCGCCGCCGCTGCCCGACGCCGCCTTTGACGCCTTGGCGCTTTCCGCCGCTGCGCCATCTCTGCCGCCGCTGCCGCTCGCTGCTGCTGGCGAAGGCGAGCTCGGCCGTCACGACGCCGAGTGCTCGAGGCGACCGAAGGCCGAGATCGCCTGCGGACATGGCGCGCCATCGGGGGCGTTATGCGTGGAGGAGGGTTGCTTCGACGAGTCGCCGCCTCTCCGAGAGGAGGAGGGGACAATGAGTCGTGCTTCTTTGCACGCACTGGGCTGCTGCGAGGTCGAGACGGAGATGAGCAAGAGATGCTCAAGCTGAGGATAGTAAGGCTCGATACCACTTGTTACTCGCTGGACTCTTGCTGTTGGTGTTAGCAAGATCCTTACTCTCATGGAGAGGATGACACTTGGAGATGAGGCAATTTTTCTTTGTTTATTTCTAACACAATGCCATGCCAACTCGAGGGTTGGGGATACATATTTATAGTCGCCAACCACCAAGCATATGCTAAGATGTTGTCTAAGATCTTGCATAAGGACAGTCAAGATGTCGTCCTTAAAGTCATTGTCCTATGACAATCAAGATGTTGTCCTTAAAGTCGATGATCAAGATGTTGCCCTTAAAGTCGACAATAAGATGTTGTCCTATAATGACCAAGATCTTTGTTCTTAAAGTTCGACAACAAGATGCTGTCCTTGACCATGTGCTGTAGCCCCACAAGCACCAGACAAAACACAGAGACTTCTCCATCAGGTCTAGCTATAGATTACTCAAGTGCACAGATACAAATTAACAAGACTACTGAGTATGTCATGTTATTCTTGAACTAAAAGAGAAGCAAGAATCAAATTATTAGGTAGGATAACAGTAGTAGAATCAGCCCACGAGTAACATGCTATTCTTAAACTAAATCGGAAGCAAGAATCAAATTATTACGTAGTAGTCAAGATGAACATGGTTACCCAACAGAAGAAGTTAAACAATTGCGTAATTAGTCAAAGGTATAACGCAAGCAGTGCATGGAGATGAATGGGTACACCAATTTTACTGCATCAAATAAAGAAGCACCCTGAACAGTAGCCGTGCTCCCGAAAGTTAGGCAGCACTCAGCACAGCAGCGGCATGGACCAAAAGCCCTCATCAAGATAATAGCAGCTTTGATGATGACAAAGATAGCTTGCCCAACAACATCAAACCCAAAACACAAAAGAGCTCTCCTCAATCCAAGACCCCATACCATCGCCATGTGACACAAATACTTGCGTACTACAGTGTCTCAAGCAAACCGACCAAACTCACTCATTGGACAAGGCACAATTAAGTGGGAAAAAAAGAGCAACCGAATTACTACAAGCGAAAACAAGAATAAAATATCTATATATATATGAATATCTTTCTGCAGCCAGTACAAGGCTGTGCATCAAAACTTTTCTTTCTTTTCACATCTTGTCATTCTTGATGGGGATCCGGCAGGCGGAAATAAATATTAGGGCTTGCACAAAAGATCAGGAGAAGATCCTTTCCTCCTCGCATTGTTAAATAACAAGGCAGCAACCAAGTATGCGTAATGGATCAGTGAAAACGTTATAGCTGAACTATCGACCGGTGATTTTCGGAGTTATCGGTGAGATCTGATAAGTTTTTATACCAAATAAAAAATTGGTTTTATTTAATTTTCATCCAAAATCAAATTTAAATTTGAAATTTTGATAAATTAAAAAATTCGGCCAAAATTTCATCGAAATTTCCGGCGAAAACCGATGTTATCTCTACCCACCAGGGAAAATTTCTTACCGGTAATGCTTTATCCATGATCGTATACTAATTTCCAATCATATTATTTTAATACTATCAAGAGAGCAAGAATTCTTATCACCACATGCATTGCACATTGGCCTCTTGGCTACAAGTTCCAATGCATTGATAAGATGCTTAACAGCACATACATCAGCCAAGTAAGAATCAATGCCCCTTCCTATTCCTACCAACCCCTCTTGGACATGAAACTGGAAAAGAGAGTAGTGGATGAATAAGGTAAGCAAGATAGGCACTTGGAAGCCAAAGCACGCAGGGGAGTGAGGTGATGCCGTGGGCATGGGACTGGGAGCATCGAGGAGTCAAAACTTTTCAGCTCCCAAACAATACCCTCCATTCTTCATTGATTCATTCCATCAAGTATTCAAGTTACTCCAAATAAGTACTATTAGTCTACTACTATTTCTACAATTCTACAGAACTTGAAGTAATTCTATGGTTGCACCCCCACCCCCAATACCAATTTCTAAGCACATAGAAGCCAGGCAGTATCTTATGCACCAAATTAACCTGTAAATGCTGAACTATTTCCTTTCCAGCTTCTAATAACAAGATTCCATAGCCGCCTGTGACACAGGCACACAGCAGCAGCAACTTGAAAGAGAATTATACCACTAGTAGTAGTAGACAGTAGAGGAGATATGAAAGAAAGGATATGATATAGGATAAAATGGCTACCCTTACTCAATCTTATACTAGTATTAGTTCTCAGTTCATGGTGTTACCATAGCCCAACCCGCCAAGAATTAGCGCACCGCTGCCGCCGCTGTACAGGTCGGGGGGCACCGCCGAGGCGCTGCCGAGATGGAGGTCGGAGATGCTGGGAATGGCGGCGGCGTTGTCGTTGCTGGTGTCCGCGAGGCCGCGGCCGTCGTCAGCGCCCTGATCGTACAGGAAGCCCCTGAACATGTGGCCGTTGATGGTCACCGCCGCCTGGTACGCGAACTCGTCCTCGCCGTCGTCGATGGACGTCACTCGCACGCACCGGAACACCGCCGGCGCGCGCACGTGCCGGGGCAGGCCGTCCCTGAACGACGCGTCTGCAATGAATTGGAGACGAGAAGTTATGGCTAAGTTTCTTGAATTCTGCGAGGGGTGTGTGCGTGGTGATTACCTTGGTGGCTGGAGGAGATGTCGAAGCTGCGAGGAGTAGCGGCGTTGGAAGTGGAGGTGCGGGAGGTGGTGGTGGTGGTCTGGGAGGAGAGGAGTCGGGGTTTCTTGGAGGCGGCCGTGGCGGGAAGGCGGAGGAGGTGGGAGGGGATGAGGCGCCACCGCCGGCGAGCTGCTGCCGCTCTCGGCGGCGGGCGGCGGGGACCCAGGTGCTCTTGAGGTGGGTAGAGCAGTCTAAGCCGCGGCTCTTGCAGCACGTCCGGCACCGGTGGTGGATGCAGTCCTTCTTCGCTTGGTTGCCGCAGTCGTGGCACGTGGCCGTGCCGGAGCCCCCGCCGTAGTCCAGCATGGGGAGAGGCTTCTTGTCCGCGGAGCCAGCTCCGGCCGCCGGTGGCGTCGTCGGCTGCGACTGCCAGAACTGGATCGCGCTCCCGGACGCCGCCGCCGCGGCGGCCGACTTGGCAGCGTCAGGGTCGAGCGCGCACTGTCCCGCGGCGAGGAGCGGGAACACGGGGTCTGCCGCAGCTGCCCTCTGGTGGTGGAAGGAGGCGGCGGGGGCGACGACGACCATGCCGACATCACCAGCAGCTGCTATCCCGTAATTGAGCGCGGCGGCCTGGCGGGACGTCGCGGGCCCCCAGAGCCCGGCGCCCAGCGACGCGCCGGAAGCGGCCGCCGCGGCGCCGGCATTGAACCCGAGCGACAGGTCGTCTCCGCGGCCGCCGCTAGCGGCCGACGCGATCCAGTCCGCGAACGCGCCGGAGTCCGATGGGAAGCGCCGCGCCGACGACGCCACGCTTGCTGCTCTTGGAGCGCAGTAGCCTCCTAGCTACCGACTGATAACAATAAGCTCAGGCAAAAAAAAAAAAGGCGCAAAGGATACAAGATGCTCTCCCACTTCGGCCGTAGCGGCGCGTAGAGCAACAAGAGCCTATCTACCCCTCCTTTCTCCCTCCACTATAAAGAAGAGAAGAATCTCTCGCTTCTCCCCTCTCGCCTCTCCTGACTCCCGAGGTAGGAGGAGCACCCAAGGCTAAGAAAACGCAAAAGAAACAAGTCTACCCGCTAGGGTCTAGCTTAGCTCGCTAGGTAGCCTTTCTCCTTTCTCCCTCTCCCTCTCCCTCACGTTCACATGTCTCTATGCACAGTACAGGTGCTTGTGTTCTTTATCCCTCCCTTGCCTTTTCTCACCAAAGAAGAGAGAGAGAAGGAAGGATATGTGTGTGGAATTGTTGGGAGTATAGAAGAAGTGGCTGCGTGGGGACTCTGGAAAATTCCTCTGCGCGAGCGACCGAGATCGGGCGGATCGATCGATGGCCACTCCCTATCTCGTCTTTTGCCCGTTGGGCAGGCAGCGAGTGGGGATCGAGTCTTCTTGTGGTGCAGGCAGGCAGGCTGCGCTGACGCGCTCAGAACTCCTCGGCTGCTGCGTCTGCGGCTGCGGCTGCCGCCGTCTGCAGCGCTGCGCCCGCGCGTTAAAAGCTTGCCTGGCGCGGGCTACGGGCACGGCAGGCGGTAGGACGCAGGCAGCCTACTGGGCGCCTAGATCGGCAGCAGTGACTCCACGTCTGCTGTTCCAGTTCGTACTGGGCGTGATGCCATGCCTTTTCTGACCTCTCTCCCCTTCTGGACGGCGTAGGTCTTTGTTTTCTACCGCTAGGGCTGGACTCCGGAGGTATCTACATTGCGTAGGGTAGGGAGTGGAGGTCTACTACTTACTCCAACCAGTAGAGGCCTGCATTATTTGCGATCGAGCACACAGAGAGGAGAGGAGAGGGGAGAGCATGGCATGCAGATCCGGCGCTTGTCCGGCGCGGTCACGTCGCGGGCAGCGCCGGAGAAACGGAAGACAGCGGCACGGCCGTCCGTCCGGGTAAACCGTAAATGCATCCAACCAGAGAACTGAACATCTTTAACTGTTTGCATGTGCGGATAGAAATGTTAAAGATGTTACGGTGAAATATTGTGTAAAACTTGACTACTTTGAACGGAAGCTGCGGATGAAATCGCGGGTGATTGGGTGAATGTCGTCCGATTTTTCTAGTAAACTGTCGAAAAAGCAACTGCGGCCGGCTCAAGCGTGGTCGGCTGACTTCCAGAAATAATGCATCAAAATACGGGGCGCAAGGGAACTCCAACACACAAGGGCATATTTGATTATTATCCAGCAAAATAGAAGTAGTATACATAAATTTTATGTATAAATTAATTTTGGAAAAAAAATCACAAGCGCACAGCAGCAATACACTGTATGAGGATATGTTTACAATGAAACTATTTTTCTTCCTTATATAATACATGAATATATTTATAATGGTACATGAAAGACCATGTATAGAAGTAGAAATGTGAGTTGGAGTATAAAACTCAATTCGTGTTATACTCAAACTCAACAATTCCACCTTGATGAATTTTTCTTGTAGCCAAAATAAAATATAATTTTCTTTGAAACAGATTAGCATGAACACATTGTGCGCTGAACACTCATAGGACCACTGATGATACCAACTAGGTCTAAGCAAAGCTTAAACTTAGCGATAAGAATTGGCTCATCATACCAGCTGGATTATCATAAGTATTTATCCTACTGACTTTAATGTTATCCTTAGCAATGACACCATGAATGCAATAATATCTGGTGTCAATGTCATTCGTTCTCTCATTAAACATCTGGTCTTTCGTAAGGTAAATAACGTTTCAACCATTGCAAAATATTGTAGTGTAAGACATACTACCGCATAGCTTAGTAAACAAATCTCTTAACCAAATGACTTATTTGCAAGCTTTAAAAATAGTCATATACTCGGTTTCTGTAGCGGACAATGCAACAGTAGCTTGCAGACTTGTTTTCAGACTAACGGTATATCCTCCAACGGTGAACACATAACCAATAAAAGATCTTCTCTTATCCAAATCTCTAGTAAAATCTGAGTCCACATAACTAACGATTCCTTCTTTAATCTTCGCAAACTATAAACAAGCATCAGATATATCCCGCAAATATATGAAAATCAATTAAACTATTTTATAATCATCTTTGCTAGGATTAGCCATGTATCTACTAATAGAACTCAATGATTGAGATAAATTGGGGCGAGAATATACCATGGCAAACATAAGTGAACCAGCTGCACTTGCATTGGAACTCTTGACATGCACTTAACTTCACCATCTAACTATGGATATAACGCTAAAGAAAGTTTGAAATGTTCAGCTAACAGAGTATTCACCAGTTTAGCCTTTATGCATGTTGAAATGACGAATAATTTTATTAATCATACTAAGAATCTTCGTTGTTGCATTAAGACCCTTCATCTCAAATTCACTGCTCAACTGTGTCTTCAGCACTGAAATTTATGCCTTATCTTTTGCAGCAATCAATATATCATCAACATATATGAGAAAATAAATAGCTGAACCATTAACAGTCTTCAAATAAATACAATTATCATAATTATATCTTTTGAAATCCTAAAAGACCAAAAAAGAGTCAAATTTCATGTACCACTGTCTAGGTGATTGCTTCATGCCATAAAAAGATTTCTTCAACTTGTAAGCATAATTCTCCTTTCCCGAAAAGATAAATGCTTCTGATTGCTCTATATAAATATCTTCCTCCAATTCCCAAATGTAAGAACGCAGTTTTAACGTCTAATTGTTCAAGCTTATAATCATGAATAACCACCAAGCTGAGTGAAGTACGAATATAACTATACTTCATAACTGGGAGAAACATATCTGTGAAATCAATGCCAAGAATTTGGCTATATCCTTTGGCAACGAATCTTACCTTGTACCTAACTTATCCGGTTGGTGAAATATCTTCTTTCTTCTTGAAGATCCATTTGCACCGAATAACATTCTTATCAATTGACAACTTCACCAGCTCTTAAGTGTCATTCTTCTCAAGAGATTGCATCTCATCATGTATGACAGTCATCCATCCATCTAAATCATCAAAAGAGATAACCACTAAATAAGTGAAAGGTTATGTAGTACCTTATAATTCTTCTGTCACATTCAAAGCATAAGCAACATCATCTTCTGTAATAAATCTTTTGGGAGTTTAAATATCCCTTTTAGGCCTGTCAGCTGCAATGCAACATTGTAGTGGTTGAAAGAAAACATGAACATCATGTATGTTTTCCTTTTCAGCTTCTGGTCTAGGTCATGAATCAATACACTTGTTCCACTTGCTCGTTTGATTTCTGCGGTTTCTCAATAGGAACATCAATAGTAGTTTATCATGCAACATAGTATATTTATCAAAAGTAACACTTCTGCTAATAACCACATTTCTAGTTTCAGAATCCACGGTTTATATCCTTTCACACTAGGTTTATAACCAAGGAAAATACACTTAGCTGTTCTAGGCTCCAATTACCATTGTTAACTTGAGCATAAGTAGTACAACAAAAAAATATCAAATTTGAATAAGCTACTGGCAAAATAAACCATACATCAATTAGAGTCTTCTTATCAATTGTCAGGTTAGGTGGCCGATTGATCAAATAATAAACAGTGGACGCTGCTTTAACCCAATAACTTCTATATAAACTAAAGTTAGATAACATGTAATATACCTTCTCCATAATGGTTTTGTTCATTCGTTTGGCCATACTATTTTGCTGAGGAGTACTTCGGACAGTGTAATGTCCCACAATGCTCTCTGATAAGCATAAAACTTCAAATTCTCTATAACATAACTCAAAGTCATAACATAACTCAAAGTCATTATTAGTACATAGCTTCTTAACATACTTGTTAGTTTGCTTTTTAATCGTAATCTTTCACTACTTAAATGTCTTGAACACATCCAATTTTTGCTTCATGAAATATGGCCAAACTCTTTTTTATTAATCGTTAATGATGATCAACATGTAGTCAGTATCTCTAAGGGACGGAACGCAGGATTCTCCCTACAAATCAAAGTGAACATAATCCAATATATCTTTTGTGGAGTGAATTATTGTGTTGAGATTTACCATATTTTGCTTGCCGAAGATACAGTGTTCATAAAACTTAGACCTATCGATGGTTTGATCATCAATGGGTCCTCTTTTTGCATAACTCTATATGCTAATTTCACTCATATGCTCCAGACGCATATGCCAAATATTAGTAGCATAGAATCAGATGATTTATTTGAGACAACAACAGTATTACTTGAAATTGTAGCACCTTGTAGATGATATAAGTTGAATGCTTTCATGTCACTTTTCACCATAACAAGAGAACCATTGGAGATCTTCAAGACTCCACCTCCACCTGAACACTTGCACCATTTAGCATCAAGAGTACTGAGTGAAAAGATTTCTCTTCAAACACGGAATGTGTCGAACATTTTAGAATGTGATGGCACCGTTAAAATTTTATCGAATGTTCGACACATTCCGTGAGAACATTTTAATTCACCATGCAAGATTGTATGCATTGGTTCTGTCCAGAGCAAGATTGTATGCAGACCGTATCAAGAATCCACTCATCGCCAATTTTAGAATTTCTGGCAAAGGCAATGAGAATATCTCCATCAGAATATTGCTTAGTAACATTAGTGACTTTAGCATCATCCTCTTGTCGTGTCTATATTTCTTGCAATACTTACACGACTTGTACATGCATTTTTCTCATATTTCTTTACCCACCAGCACTCAGATATGTTGCGTCCATTTTTCTTGCAATACTTACACGACTTGTACCTGTTTCTGGATTTCGATGCCTTTATAATTTTTGCTCGAGCTTTTGCCTCTTGAATCGTCGTTTGAACTCTTCTCCTATTGTCTACCACGAATAACCTGGCCTTCTATATGCGAATTTGAACTTTCATTCAGAACCATGAGTTTCATCTTTTCCTTCGCATGCAGTACTTCATAGACTTCATTAAGCGTAAGAGTATCTTGGCTATATAGAATAGTATCTTTGAATGTAGAGTATGAACTAGATAGCGAGCATAAAAGAATAAGATTCAAATCTTCATCATCATATTTTACCTCTATACACTCGAGATCTGAGGCTACTTCTTTAAACGTTGTCAGGTGGTTTAATAATGATCTGCCTTCCGCCACCTTGTGCGGATAAAGCTTCTACTTGAAATTTATTTTATTAGTAAGATCTTTGGTCATACAAATCTGCTCCAGTTTTAACTATAATGCGATGGCGGTCTTCTCCACCAAAATCTCGTGCAAAATATTATTTGATAGATGAAAATGAATCTGAGATAATGTCTCATGATCTTTTCTTTGCTTCTCCTCAAGAGATCATGCAACGTGCGTCTTGTCGATCCCCAATAAAGTGTTATCCAAATTGAGTTGTGCGAGAACAACTCACATCTTGACTTGCTATAGAGAAAACCTCGTGTCTCGATCCAGTAGTGGAAGATCATACTTCAAAGTTGTCATACGGGAGAAATCCTAAATTTGCTAGTATAATTCTATGTGTACCTAGCAATAAATTTAGATTTCCTTGGTACACTTCCACGTACACAAAGCAATTAAGATCCGACTAGCTTGTTGGTAGACTTCCATGTGCACGTAGCACTCTTCACGAGAATGAATTCAAGAACTGAAGCTAGCCGACAGAATCTCTGTCTGCTTCTTTTCGGGTTTAATTTTTTTTCTTTGTAGTCAGTGTTGCTCTGCTTGAATAATTTTTCTTTGCAATCAATGTTGTTGTGTTGGCTTTTATCTTTCTAGCAATCTATGTTGTTGCTGCTTTGCTCGTCTCGTGAACTTTCACTTGCACTTCCTGCTTTATTCCGTGCGGATAAACAATTGCTCCTTGTCTTCGACGCGAAGACGACATCGAATTCGATGTCGATTCAAATTGCAACTTGCAAGACGCAAGAGAGTCGTCCTCGAATCTCATGTGCCATGATACTACTTGTTGTAAATAATACACAAAAATATCAACGGGAGATATAAATTTTACGTGAAAAACTTTTTTGGGAAAAAGCAATGGCGCGCGAAAATAATATCACTATATGAAGAGATGTTTACAATGAAGTTCTTATTCTTCCCTATGAACTGCAATGATATATTTACGAAAGACTCTATGTAAGAATAAAACTATTAATCAGAGTAGAAAACAAATATCGTATTACACTCCAACTCAATTCGTATTACATTCAAACTAAGCATATGCCAAAGGCCCAAAATTTAGTGATACCAAAATTTGGTTAAGGATTTAGCTACCATGTTCACGGTCAAAGTTTCAGTCCAAAATGAAACGCGCGCTACTAAGAATGGTATCTTACCAAGTTTTGCAATGCACGAAGTGGTGGATAAATTTTGCAATGCACGAATGGTATCGGGTTATAGCTATCCAAAATTTGGCATCTATGGACTTCAAACCAAACAGCCTCTGTTTGCTACGAAAGACAGGGTCGAGTCTGATACATCAACCATCGAAATGGATGAACTCGAAATAAATTTTGGATGAATTGTACGTTGATTCGTGTAAAACTCTTGTGTTTCAAACATAACAAAAGTATTAGGTAGGACATTGGCGGAATGGAGTACAAACATTATTTTGCGCAAGCAAGGCAATCCGTTGATCGACATTAGGCTAGTTAAGTTACAAGTGATACAACTAGTACATATTTCCTGACAAAATAATGAATCTAATATCGTATTGCATTTTAAAGCAATTTAGCTTATGTTTAAAAACTAACTTCAACATAATCTCCAATATTTTGTCATGTGCAAGTGTTGGGAATTAATATTTTCTAGCACTTTTGGCAACTAGAATATTGGTTTTTAATTCTACTTTATCAAGTATAACTATACCAAACATTGCTTTGTTATCTATATTGATCTTTCAAAAAATAAACAGAAAACTAGCATTTTTGTATTTTAAGTGCATTGCAACATATGGGCCACACTGTAGTTGATTCTTTATATTAATATATAAATAACAACCATATTTTTACTACTATATCATGTTTGCTCAATAACTAGCATAAAAATTATCATAACTAGTTTGATCTATAATTAAGTACTCCTTCCGGTCACCAAAGAGTGACGCTTTGAAATACATGCAGTCAAACTTATCAAACGTTAGCTATCAATATCTTTTTGAATATTTAGATTGAATACATGGAAAATGATAGGTGTATATTTGTCTTGAAAAGTATTTTCATAATATAATATTATTATTTGTTTTTATAAACATATAACAATGAAAATTAGTGATCCAAGTTGTATTTTACTGACAATGTCGATATCCAAAATATCACTGTTTTGTAATCGGAGAGAGTACATGTCACTACTGCTACAGTCAAAAAATGGATGTCGTTTGGGTAGATCTATTGTAGGGGCTGTTTGGTTTGCTTCGAATGGTTCCCAATGCTTATCTTATCAAAATTTGATAGCATTGACATAATTTGGCAGACATTTGGTTTGCTTCTAAACTTTGGCAAGATTCTCTTCTCCCTTGACTCTCTAGTTCATTTTTTATTGACCAAAATATTGGTAACCAATTTGGTGACTAAATTTTAGCCCCTTTTAACCAATCAAGTTGCTCGAGTCACCAATCAAACAATTATATAGCCAAACAGAGCTTTTGTTGGACTGTCTAGGATCAACCGGATCTTTTATTGTTTTGTGAAAATGGAAGGCACCAAATTAACATGGAATCGATGCTCGTCAACCATACCATAAAAATCAATCTAGAAATAAAAGACAATGGGTAAATCAACGAGCTTGAAACTCACATCGCGCGTCGAAAGGCAAAAGCACACATTAGATAAAATTATAGGGATGTCAGTTTTGCTACAGGCGCGTACCGCAATACTAAGAAAATCCAGTTCTCTGTAATGCTACTATTGAATGCTTGAACATGGTCACGTTGTATCATCTGATTTTTTTCTTCCTTTTTTTGCAAATATATCAGATCGTCTTGTTCTTTTAACGCAAATGTAAACTGGGACTAGTGTGTATGGCTCATATATAGCAAAGAGAAAGGAAGGGACTGTATTTGGAAAGTAGGAGCGCAGCGTAGGGTTACGAAATATTATGAGTTGGAGGTGCGGGGGGTCGCCTCCCGCGATATGGACTATGAGTCCAAATCAAGCATTTAATCGGGGTATAAATATATACCGTCAATATCTTGTAACCCTAATTTTAAAAAAAGAAACTTCTCGTACGGACGGAACCGCTGTGATTCGGCTCCTAGGGACATAGGATCTACAGAACGTCGTAAACAAGCTTTCGTGTCTCTTGTGCGCTTATTGTGATTGTTCTCTCGCACAAAGAGTTGTTACGGGAGAGTCTGCGAGTGCATTGGGCACACAGCTCCGCTTTAGTCTGACGTTTCACCCACGCAGATGGGCGATCAGGCGCACTATTGGACTTTGGAGGACATGTTGCGGTCTTGCGCCTTATCTTGGAAGGGTAGTTGGGAGGACCGATTGCCACTTGCGAGTTTGCTTATAATAATAGTTACCATTCTAGTATTAGAGCCGCACCATTTGAGGTTCTCTATGGCGGAAGTGCGATTCGCCGCTTTGTTGGGATTGATAGGAGAGAAGGCGGTTTGGGTCGGATTGGATTGAAGACCGTTGAGCGTGTGGCCATGGTGAGGCGAGAATCATTGGCGGCTCGAGTGACGAGAAAAGCTATCTTGATGTGAGGCGTGACTTGGAGTTTGCGGTGGGTGACCAGTGCTCTTGAGAGTGTCTCCCACTAAAGGTATTGTTCGGTTCGGTACCAAAGGGAAGCTTAGCCCGAGGTACGTTGGACCGTTCTCGATTATTGCAGTGGACATGTAGATTAGAGTTGCATTAATTTATGAGATGAATGGGTGTGAAACAAAGAGAAGTTAATAGCAAGAGAATATTAATAGAAGTGCATGTGATGATAATGAAGTTATTGATTACTGTTGATTTATTATTGTTCGTTGTATATTGATGTGTTTGCTGAGTCGTGGACTCACCCTTGCTCTTTTATTGTCTTTAGGTGATCTTCGAGAATATTTGTGGTCGAGAGCGACTAGAGCACATGGATTAGATCTATACTTCAATCACATGATCATTTGCCATAAGAACCTTTTCATTCAATGCAGGATTACTCTAGGACATGTTAGAGGTTGAATAAAGTTTAGGACAACGTTTTGGGTTAGACTATTTGTTTCAATGATTTGGATTCATTGGTTGATGCTATTTTGGATTATTTACCTGGTTATATTTCCCCTTGCTTATTTATTATCGCTTGATCCATAATTATGCATGTTCTTTTGTGATCCATGGATATGTTTATTGATGTTTTCTTGCTGTAATTTTATAGTGTGTCGATTATTATTAGTTTAGAGAGTAGTTTAGTGGCATTCTAGGCTCAGTGTTGGGCTGGGGTGTTACACTTTTAACGCAAATGTAAACTGGGACTAGTGTGTATGGCTCATATATAGCAAAGAGAAAGGAAGGGACTGTATTTGGAAAGTAGGAGCGCAGCGTAGGGTTACGAAATATTATGAGTTTGAGGTGCGGGGGGTCGCCTCCCGCGATATGGACTATGAGTCCAAGTCAAGCATTTAATCGGGGTATAAATATATACCGTCAATCTCTTGTAGCCCTAATTTTTAAAAAAGAAACTTCTCGTACGGACGGAACCGCTGCGATTCGGCTCCTAGGGACATAGGATCTACAGAACGTCGTAAACAAGCTTTCGTGTCTCTTGTGCACTTGTTGTGATTGTTCTCTCGCACAAAGAGTTGTCGCCGGTTCTAACAACTACTTTCCTACGTCGCATTTTGTAAAAAAAAATGAGATTGTAAAGGATCCAAAAATTTTACACACAGTGCAGAACCCACCTCTTGAGTCACTCGGGCGACTCAGGGGGCACACACCAGACGTCGCACAAGAGCTCCGATGGAACTGCAACCGGTGGAGTCAGCGGCCGTAAATCTAGATCTGGATCTCCGATGACTCTGATGACCCCCCGTTTCCCACTCCGTTAGTGGCCGGCAAGCACCGGCATGACCACGGCAACGACCCCATCTGGGGCCAGGGCAGGCGCAAGGTTGGATTTGATGAGCCAGGTGAGCACCCAGGCGCCACCGCCGCTACCCTGTGTGGACCCTACGGTGTGGCCACAACGTCTGTCACACCCATGGGCTAGAAGGCGCTGCTACCGAGGGTGTCTTGGCGAGTGGCACGTGGAATTGCCGGGCAACCCCCCTGCTGCCACTGGTGTGGGCTAGGAGGGTCCGTCATACAGTCTGCCTGGAGCGCGTCATGAGGATCCCCCGCAGGGTGCGGGGTTCTCCATGCGGGGGAGGTTGCCGGCGTCGTCGACAGCGGCCGTCGCCGGGAGCCACCACGACCAGCGAACACGTCAAGTCGACGGCGTCGTGCACAAGGGGCATGCCACTCAAGTTCTACCAAGGCAGTGTCAGACGCGTCCAGAAGCCACCAAGCGTGTCATCGGCATCGAGACCATCAAGCAGCAGCACAGCAGTCCACCATATCAGAGGGCCCTTTTCACCCCCCGGACCCCGGAGTCCCCATCTTCCCTCCCCGACCCTCGTCGCTACATGTGCTGGTGTGGCTGCGGGGAGGAGCCATTCCTACTACATTACCAGGGACGCTCCAAGTGTAGATCGACGACCTAAGGAGTAGCAGACCGACTGGTGGAAGAGACCCAAGAGTCGGGCTATCGCCATAGAAGGGTCGTTAGGAGGCACAAGAGGCGCAAGGCGATCGCCCTAGAGGCTCTGTTTGTAGCAGCCGGTCCAGGACACCATGGACAAGCCGATGGGAGGAGTTGGTGAGAAGTCAGAGTTGGCGAGTGCTGTGTTATGTCATCTTCCGTCGTCGCCGAGGGGAGGAGCCGCTTTCTCACCCAATTCATTTGAAGCGCTTTGTCGGTTGTCCTATCAACGTGTGGATTTACCTTGCCCCTACTTCCATTCTTTTCTCTTAAGCTAGTGCCTTGGTGATCTTCTACGCTGCCCGGTTTAGCTAATTTCGGAGTTTCTGTGCGTTGGGCGGGGAGGTTAGCCCTTCCCTTAGTCATAACATATGTGTAAGGCAGAGCGGTCCGAGTTGTGGCGTATGCGAGTTTGAGTTTCGTCTCTAACTCCGTTGATATCGTTTAGGGTGATGCGAGGTGCCTCTAGTTGCGAGTACTCTTCCGTCTAGGGGTGCCTCCGCCGATGAACCATTGTATTTCTTTTCTTTTCTCTTTTGTTTTATCAACACAAAGGACAGTCCTTCTGCTTCAAAAGAAATTCAAATAGACAGCGCATCCGATCGATCAAGAACTGTACCAACAATGGGATCATAGTGCAACCCAGATTCACATTTCTTGGCAATTACTCGCCCACTACTCGGTGGCCATTTTCGTGGTCACCTATCGTCTTTGAGCGATCTATGTACATCCACCTTTTCGATGGAGCGATAAATGACGAGACGTACTCCGCACCAACCGAAATTTCCACGCGAAAATTGAATAATGGTTCATCCGGTGTTGTCGTTCATAAAACAATTAAATTGTTTCCCGTGAGATTCCTACCAGGACACTCCTGTACGTAAAATTCGAGTGCGTTTCGGAACACTCGATTTTTACAGAATTTCACGTAAACAAAGAGGCATTGCAGACGGGCTCCGGTGCCTTTTGCCGTTGAGCGGTTCGTTCGTATTTGTCCCCGTCGCGGCAGAAGAAGCTATCTATCGCGACAGTGCGGCCACCTCTGGGCTCACGCACGACGCACATTGTACGATGGAGCGAGCCGCGAGAGCGACGGCAATTATTGGGGCAGCGGAATGCGAGCGCGTGGGGCCCGTCCGTATAGGGGGCCGGCCTCCGTGAATTCAGCCCGGGCTGACGCATGGTGCTGGTGCTGGCGCCGCGCGAGTTGTTTTTCCTCGTTTAGCGCGTTCTCGATAGTTCCCTGTAAATGAACAGGCAAAAAAGGACATACGTGACGTGCTCTCAGGATACACAGTAGCAGACCTATCGAGTATCACCGTACGGTGGGCTATTTGGGTGGGTAATATGGACAATAATTTAATGCTATATTTGATTACGAGGTAAAATTTATAAATAACTATAGATACATGAAGCGATATATTAATAGCAGATGACTCATTGTACTTTTAAATATAGTCAACAATACGATTATAACAGAAAAAAATGGTCGTACGACTAACTTACAGTCGTGCTTGATGAAGAACAGTAGCAGCGCAGATTCAAAATAGTGGTCGAAGCAGTGCGGATCGTAGATGAAGTAGCGCAGATTCCGGCGACGTGTTGTTTGACACGCTCATGTTCGCCGACCAGTTCGCCTACTTCAACAGAAGCGCGTATGAGTCCTCGGACACTGTTGGTGTGGACGACGCCGTAGAAGCATTTGCCATGGCGAGATCATAGATGATGCAACACAGCGAGCGGTCGCGCAGATGCACTGCCTAGAAACCTTATTGTTGCTCCGTGCAGGTGAACTCTGCGATAATGGTTCAAAGATATCCGCCCACCCTCCTTCCCGGTGCACGCCGAGGAAAAGAGACGACTTAGTTCGACAGCTCAATTCTTCAGTACAGTTGATCAGAGAGAAAGATAGAAAAATGGAATGAATCGATAACTATCGTCTTAACGTCTCCAGATCCTATTTATGGTCGAGACAATTACTCTCTAGTAACTGTCATAATAAATCACTGGTAACTGCTAATGCAAAGCCAATTAATGGTTATTAAACAATGCTTATTGATCCTGATTGCACACTGGTTTATGGTTTCGATCAGATTATTTCAATCATACTGGTCTATGCCTTCGACCACACTGATCTATATCTTCGACCATATTATTACGACCACATTGGTCTATGTCTTTGACCATACTGGTCTAAGGTCTGTTTACACCTCTATGAAACTGCACCCCCTCCCAAGATAAAGACATAACCATTTGTAGCTTTGATCTCATCTGTATCTGAGATCCAATTTGAACCACTATATCTTTCTAATATAGATGGATACCCAGTATTGTGAATTTCATATAAGGTTTTGCCTCTCAAGTAGCGTAACGCTCTCTCAAGTGCCTCCCAATGATCATCTCTTGGGTTAGAAGTAAACTGACTTAATTTGCTCGTAGCAAATGATATGTCTGGTCTTGTGGCACCAGATAGATACATAAGATACTCAATAATTTGTTAATATCTCAATTGATCTTCTCCTAATCCCTTATTCTTTCGAAACTTAACACTAGCATCATAAGGAGTTGGAGAAATCTTGTAGTTCTCAAAACTGAACCAGCTCAAAATTTTCTCAGCATAATATGATTGGGTCAAAGTGATCTTATCCTCTTTTTATCAATTTAATATTCAGAATAACATATATCTCTCCTATGTCTTACGTATCAAAGCATCTACATAAGAAAGATTTGACCTCGTCAATAACAGCAGTGTTTATCTCAAATATAAGCATGTCATCGACATACAAACACAAAATCACTACTTGACCCCATCATAATGATAATACACACACTTATCTGCCCCATTCACCGAAAAACCAGCAGAAGTTAAAGTTTTATCAAATTTCTCGTGTCATTGTTTAGTGCTTGCTTTAGGCCATATAAGGATTTGATTAATTTGCATACTTTGTTTTTCTGTCCAGAAATTACAAAACCATTTAGTTGATCCATATAGATTTTTTCCTCTAACTCTCCATTAAGGAAAGTTGTCTTCACATCCACTTGATGAATGTGTAGATTATAGGAAGAAGCTAATACAATGAGCACTCAAATAATAGCCAATCTAGCAACAGGAGAGTAAGTATTAAAATAATCCCCACATTCTTTTTTGGGTATAACTCTTGACCATAAGTCTTGCCTTGTACTTGTCAATAGTACCGTCAGACCTTATTTTCTTTTTAAAGATCCACTCGCATCCAACAGGTTTGCACCCGATAGGACGATCAGTGGTCTTCCAAATCCCATTAGCCATGATGGAATCTATCTCGCTATGGACTGCCCCTTTCCAATACTCAGCATCAAGTAATGTATAAGCCTCCGAAAGAGTATTGGCACATCATCCATGAGATATACAATAAAGTCTTCGCCAAAGGTTTACTCAACCCTTTGTCGCTTGCTCCCGCGGGGAACCTCTTCGACTAAATTGTTATCTTCCTTAGGAAAATCACAAACTGGTGGTATATCACTCGTTAGTTCAAAGATGGTGGTAGGTTCAAAATTACTATTATTCATAGCTTGATTATCCTCAGTTGGAGAAGTACTACATACAGTTCTCATAGGATAAATATCCTCAAAAAATAAAGCATCTTTGGACTCCATTATTGTGTTAGTAATAATCTCAGGAGATTCTAATTTTACTACTAAAATCAATAGGTCGTGTTGTTATGAGCATATCCCAGTAAGACACAATCGTTCGTTTTAGGTCCATTTTTTGCAATGGTATATTGACTTTTGCCAAACACAGCAAAGTTCCCAGAAAACTAACATTGGATTTTTTCTCCTTCCATCCCTCATATGGAGTAATATCAAACCTTTTAATGATTACTCTGTTTAGGATGAAAGTTATGTCAGTATAGTTTCTCCCACCACATCTTAGGCATACCGGCACTCTCCAACATAACATTCACCAAGTCTATCAGTATTCGGGTTTTCCTCTCAGCCACCGCGTTTAATTGGGATGAGTACGGTGGTGTAACTTGATAGATTATTCCATGTTCAGAATAGAATTGAGAGAATTCATAAGAGATATACTCTCCTCCACGATCAGACCTTAGTCTTTTAATTTTCTTTTCTAGTTGGTTCTCAACCACGACCTTATAAATTTTAAAGTAATTTAAAGCTTCATCTTTTGTTTTCAATAGATACAAATAACAATATCGAGATGCATCATCAATAAAAGTTAGAAAATATCTTTTGTCTCCTTTGGTCAACAATCTATTCATTTCACACAGGTCAGAATGGAAAAGGTCTAAAGGTGTCAAGTTCTTTGTGAGACCCCGGTTTATCCGACTTGTAATGCTTAACTACCCATTCGGTCCTAGCATCACAAAGCAGGTAATCCGAGACTCGAGACATGTATACTTCCCAGAAATGCAGTATACACACCCCTTTACAAAGTTCATGCATCAATTCCATTCATTCACATAGAACCGAAACATAAACAACAATCCAGAAGATAACATAAATAAAGGATAGTCATTACAAAAGAGAGGCCAACCGGCCAAATGACAAATACATAAATAAATTTAACAGCGGAAGCAAAAGTGCCATAAGATGGCTATAAAACAAAAGAGCCAATCAGTGTGCCTTTAACCCACAAGGCAACCGACCGGACCGCCAAAGCTAGTCGTCGAATCCACAAGACAACTCACAAAAGTGAGGCCCTTGGGGCTCACCTTCTTCCTCTCAAACAAAAGCATTGACAAAAGCGGGTGAGTACTTTGAATGTACTACTTAAGATACATAAGAATGATAATGAGACGAACAATAACTATATGCAAGCTTATTTAAGTGGGCGAGTTAGGACTCAAATTTTTAAGCATAAAGCAAGTTTTATTTGCAATAATGTAATAGATCAAAGGCAATTTTGCAATCTGATTTTATTTGATAAAAACAGAGTGATCAAGTATCAACAACGATAAAAACAGTCCCGAAGTGACTAAACCACTAGTCACCACAACAATAGCATGAATTACCCATTCATGCCAACCATGTCAAATTTTAATTTAAAAAGTTGTAGTCTAGTTCTTGCACGACCTTACCAAGCATGTCCATAACCTAGGGCGAGGCTATTCGAATAGTTTTATCCTGCAGGTGTACCAATGTACCCACACGCTGCATCGCCTTTTTGCCAAGCTATTAAGCACACTTAGAAGGTATGCAAACACGGCTAAGTCCTACGAGACATTTCCAATATTGTGAATTATTCACGAGCCGCCTGTATGGATAGAAACCCATACGTTGTGTGAGTCATTGTAAAGCCTCGGTCAACTACCCGTCGCAGTAAAGCCTTGACAACTACAATGCTCCTCGAGGTGGAGAGCCTACCGGAATCTCCACCACCGCACACCCAACACAAGAACATCGAGAACACATATCATGTTTCACACAACACACACAACCCCCTCCTGCGACTCGGAGATAACCCACGCCAAAGTACTAAGTCAAGAGAGGTCCCATATCCCTCTCGCGTGGTTAGCACGCATAAGCGCTTAGCTTAGTGACACAAGTAACAATTCGGTCCTTAGGGACCTGGGCACCTTTCCTTGTCACACCCAACAATCACACCAACATGCCATTATGCCCAAGTCAAATCATTTTGTTTCATTTTCGGTTTTTACAAAACAAAAGCATAAGGTGCTGGACCAAAAATAAACAAAATGATTTGTGTGATCAAGGTCATCGACTAAGTCGATAACCGCCCAATTCTACCGGTAGCTAAGCATTTCTAAGCATGACATCGCAAGGCAGTAAAAGAGCATAATTAAATCACCGGGCTCTAATTCACCAGCGATATTAATAACTTATGGTTGTGGTAGGGGATAACATTTTAATGGCAACAATGCATTAGGAATAGCTACCTCTAAACAGGGCAAAATTAATTGGACACAAAAGCAATGCATACATATAGTTTGTAAACAAGATATTAGACATTGAAAGTAATGGGACATTTATGATCAAATATCTTACCTGCTTGCTGTGGGTCAAGGTGTTACTGAGGATCAACAATATTATGAATGTGCTCTTCGGGTCCTAACGAGAAAGCAAAAAGCAACCGATAAGAACGAATAAAATACAAAGACCCAACAGTAAACTCCCCCCAAAAATTCTAAAATTTTTACAGTAGCAAGGTCTTGATTTATAATGAATTTAGCAACAAGAACCAATTGATTTGGATTCTTAATGCCAAAGATATGACCAAAACAATTTTGCTCAGCTTTTATAAATAAAAAATGCTACTATTCATTAGCAAAAATTTCTAGGGCTACACTGAGTTTGGAAACATTTTTAAATTAAATTCTAATTAAAAACATAACCCACAAAATTTGAATCAACCGAAAAGGATTTAAAATGAATTAGTTATGCATTTTACAAGTTATCACATTTTTCAGTTGATAAATAAATCCTTTCGGGAAATTCAGAATTTAGAAATGACGTGGCCGAACGAGGAGCGTCGATCTTGGATCCAACGGCCCAAGCTCCGGCGCTGACGCGCGCGCGCGCGAAACCTCAAACGTCAACCGTTGGATCTGGATCCAACGGTTCACGTGGCCTAGAGCGTTCGGTGGTCCGAACGTTCACGCGCACGCGAGCCGTGGATCTGGGATCCGACGGTCCACGTGGATCCGGGGGTTCGGTGGTCCGAACGTTCATTCCGATCTGCACCGTTGATCTTGGATCCAACGGACCACAGACCGAGGCGCGCGACAGACTCAATTCTTCGGCGCGATCCCGAGCTGCAGATCTTAGGATCGACGGTCCATAATGACGCACGTTCAAACTCCGTCATGTTTTCGTCCGGCAAAACAAATGACGGGGAAGAACGGCGTCGCCGCCGGCGGCTCTGGCCGCGCGGTGCGCGAGCAAACGCCTAAAATGAGTCCTTAACACTCTTGCGCACACAATGGTACCATTGCGTTAGGCTGCGGTGGTCGAAGCGCCAAGAAGCGGAGAGAACCGAGGTGAGCAAAATGACCGAAAACGAAAAAATGCAAACGGCTCAGCTGCGGTCCAAGGGAGCGAGTGCCAATCAACTAGGGACTAAAGAGAGGTTACCTGAGTCCAAAGAAGGCGCAGAGGAGAGTCGAATCGGCTCGGGTGAAGAAGAGTAGCGGTTTCGGCGAAGCGGGGCAATCCAAATTGAGTCGCTCTCTTTCGTCAAAAGCCAAATTGAGATGGTTAATACTCTACGAGATGCCAAGTAATAGAGGAAGCAAAGGCTTTGAGAGAGAATGCCCGGAACACCACTTTCACCGAAGAGGTTGGAGCTCCAACAATGGCGGCCGAGAGAAAATTCACGAAGGAGCTCACTCGGTGCACTAGCAGTGGTACTGAAGCTCAAGGGTGTTCAAAGGATGCTAAGGAAGCCTCGGGTAGAGTCTTATAGGCGGAGGAGCAAGAGGGGAGCAACGGCAAGAAAATGGCTTTGCGCGGTGTTGAGGTCGGCCGAGGGCGACAGGCGTAAATGTAACCGCAGGGGAGACGACTGCGGGGCGGCGGACGGGAGCAATAAATGCGCAGAGCCATTGGCCAAAGGGAGACGCGTTCGGCTCTGCCGGCGTCATCGTGCACGCCATCATCGTTGACTTGGCCGATTGCGCGAGCGGAGGAAGACGACGAACGACGACCGTTGGATTTAATCGGACGGCTGAAATAGATCGGTTCGATTTAAACGATTCAAACGCTCACTTAATCCTGGACCGTGCGATGCTGATCCAACGGCTCACAACTCCCGCGCCCGACTGCGTCGCGCCGGTGCGGTTAGTTGGTTCGACCGAGTCAAGTGGCTCGAGCCCGAGTCCGGTTCGAACCCGAGGAACAGTGCAAACCCTTTAGAATTTGAATTTTAAACATCTGATTTTTGAGGAATTATTTGAGATAGCAAACAAACTCCAAAATTTATGAAATTTTAACTGGAGCTTGCTGACAGCAGGAGGAACCTCCCATAAAATTTTCAGAGATTTTCATGCACTGAATTATTCTCCAAAAATTCCAGAAGGCTATTATAGGAGTTTGACTAATGTTTGACTTGTCTCAAAAATTATCAAATAATTTCTGAAAACTATGAAATAATTCTGAGGTGTTAAACATCACTCCTAGGTCCAATGAAAATTATTTCCAGAGGTTGGGCACAAGATTTTCATGAAGGAGGTTTATGACTTGAGTTTAATTGGGGAAATTTGGAGTTTGAATTTCCACCAATTAAAGAAAGAGGTTTCAAACACTGTAACAATACATGAGGTAGCAAAAGTTTTAATTTATCCTCATTTTTATTACATTTGAAATATAAACCCAATTTGGGATGTTACATTCTTTTCCTCCTATAACCCCTTAAAGGGTTTTCAAAGTTGTTTTACTTGCACACAAGTTTGGCACTTTGATCGTTCAACAATTTTATATTTTAGAATTAAATCTAATCTGGACATTCGACCAATACTGTCAAAACCAATATGACAAAACCGAGAATGCCATGTGTTGACCTCACAATTATTCAAACCAGTTGCAACATTCAGATTATACTCTAAAGTATTTATGTGGAACAAGCCTCGGCTCTCATAGCCTTTACTATATGATATTTGCATTGATCTGATTGTTTTGATTGATCGTGTTTGGCGCATCTTTTGCTCTTGCCTTTTGTTCCACATATAGGGCAGCAATGAGATCCTTATTAGATAACTCTGCCTTCTTGTGCTTTTGACTTGTGGCAAAATTCCGCTATGAAGTATGAAGTTTGGCAATAATAGTCGCAGCTACAAACTTTGGAGGCAAAATGCAACCCAAATGAGCAATCTCTGCGACTAGTAGCTGAAGCTCATGAGCCTGTGCAACTATCGACTTAGCATCGTCCATGTTGTAATCGAAGAATTGCTCGCACAGATAGAGCCACCGACCAACCTCAGCCTCGACATATTTGTGCTCAATTGCACCCCACAACTCTGTGGCAGACTTGAAGTCCATGTAGATATCATAGAGCTGGTCGGCTAGTATGGTCAGTATGCATCCAAGGGCGGTGTTGTTATCTGTATCGAACTTCATGGTATGTTCAATCGTAAATGGATAATGTGGTCGGATCACCCACCATAGCCCCAAAGATATGAGCCAAAACTTGACCCTTATATGTCATCTACGAAAGTTCTAACCAGAAAATCTCTCAGGTTTCATTGCATCAGAAGCACCAGCCATTGATGAATCACAAAAATATCCACAATAAGGTTTTTGAATTGTTGAAAATGTGGACAATAATTTAATTTCATATTTGATTATGAGGCAAAGATCACAAATAACTAAAGATGCATAAAGCGATATCAATAGCAGATAACTCATTGCAATTCTAAACATACTCAACAATATGATTATAGTAGAAAAAAATAGTCGTACGACTAACTTACAATTGTGCTTGATGAAGAATAGTAACAACGCAGACTCAAAGCAGTGGTCAAAGCGGTGTAGATCGTAGATGATGTAGTGGAGACTCTGGCGACGTGCTGTTCGACACGCTCCTATTTGCCGACCAGTTCGCCTACTTCAACGGAAGTGCATACAAGTCCCTGGATAACCTATTCAGCGCGGATGCCATGCAGAGCAACGCGCCGCGGATAAGCTCGTAAATGATGCAGCACAGCGAGCGGGCACGCTGATGCGTTGCCCAGAAACCTTATTGCCGCCCCGTGCAGGTGAACTCTACGATAATGGTTCAGAGATATCCGCTCACCCTCATCCCGGTGCACGCCGAGGAGAAGAGACGGCTTGGTTCGACAACTCAATTCTTCAACACAGTTGATTAGAGAGAAAGATGAAAAAAATAGAATGAATCAATAACTATCGTCTGAACGTCTCCAGATCCTATTTATGGTTGAGACAATTACTCTTTAGTAACTGTCATAATAAACCATTGGTAACTGCTAATTCAAAGTCAAATAATGGTTATTAAGCAGTGTTTATCGATCCTGATTGCACACTGGTATATAACTTCGACTAGATTATTTCGACCATACCGGTCTATGCCTTCGACCGCACTGGTCTATGGTTTCGATCACAGTGGTCTATTCTTTGACCATATTGATCTACGTCTTCGACCATATTATTACGATCACACTGGTATGTGTCTTCGACCACACTGATCTACGTCTTCGACCACACTAGTATATGTCTTTAACTATACTGGTCTAAGACTTTGACTATACTGGTTTATGCCTTCGACCACACTGGTCTAAGTCCATTAGTCTAAAACTTTGACCACCCTTAGTCTAAGACCCCTAGTCTAAGACTTCTGGTTTAAGATTTCGACCACCTCAGTATAGGACTTCTGGTTTAAGGATTTGTATGCTTTAAAATTTTAAAATGGATAGACCTTTATACATATAGACCCAATTTCAACAACATGTTGGTCTCCTATGCAACTGCAGTCGATCCACCGCATCCACCGAATAGTAAGAGTCCTGTTCACATCACCTGTCGCTCATTGCGCCCAACAGGCCATCTGCTATGCGGCGAGGGCGTGGCGGGTCGATCGTCGTCGAATAATGGCCGTGATGGTGGCACGGTAGATGACGTGCATTTTAAACATGATATTCATATCATTTTTAGCTATTGTTTACAAGAGACTATTGTCACTCTTTCTTTCTGAAACAGTGTCATTTATCCGATAGCCCCCTCGGCTCGGCTGATCCGCCACACTGCGCTTTGAGTTCGATGGATGAGACGGGTGGTTTCACTAGTCTTCCATCCATGTCTCCCTGTGCGTGGCTAGTTGTCCCCCTCCTCCCCTCCCTCTCTCTCTCTCTCTCTCTCTCTCTCTCTCCCCTTCTGTAAATAAATTTAAGTCCTGCGGTTCTGCTCCGTTGGCTGCATACGCAGAAGGCTGCAGGCTGCGCCCCTTCCGTTCTTCCACGCCGCATCTTCTGGAGCACCGTGCCAGTCAGGCAGCCCCTAATGTCAACCAACCAATCCCTGTTTCTTCTTGGTTTCACCAGAACTAGTTAGTATTCGCGCTCCTCTCAAAAGGAGAGGGAGAGAGAGCTACTCGCGTTTCTTCGATTGTGTAGCGTAGCGGAGAGAAAAAGACCCATCCCTCTACTAGTGCTGCGCAGAAGAATGTGTCAGCCTCCAGGCTTGCAGTTTGCAAATTTAACCGCCGTCGACGGCAGCGAAGAACGGCAAAATGATGCCCACCAAACAGTAACATCCGAGCAAGTAAACAGTACTGCACAGTAATACTCAGCAAAATAGTAGAAACAACAAAAATTTACTTTAGCCATACAGATTAACTTGTAATGGGTTGCATTATAGATTCTCTGCATTAAAACGTTCTATTCAGAGAATCCATTTTCGTAGCGTGCGCGACGACCGTCAAATTGAGCTAATGGCACATGACAGCAAGGTATCGAGTGGCCAAAAGGGACGCAACTCGCCGCCTCGGGCACTGGTGTGTAGGTCAAAGCAGCATCAGAGCTGTTGCACGTAGGATTTCTCCCAACTTTATTTTTCATATGGTACCATGCATTAGGGCTGTTCGTTCGGTATTTTCGGTAATTATATTATTATTAGTTTGGTAAATATGATATTTTTGAAAATACAATTCGGTATCGTATATACCATTTTATTTCGGTATGGTATTGATAAATACCATATTTACCAAAGTCCCATCCCAAAAATCCTAATTTTTATGATAGTTTCGAAATGAGATGTTTTGGTTTGTAAGTTTTGGAATATTTTGATAGTTTATGGGGTTCAATTAAAATTTTCAAATTGATAGTTTTTTTGGAAAAATTTGGAAGCTTTTTAATTGAACTTTTTCAGAATAATTTGAGTGTTTTCGTATTGATTTTTGTTGGAATAATTTGAAAGATTTTGGGAAGCAATTAAAAGTTTGGGATTAATTTGAAAGTGTTAAGAATTAGCGCAATGCATACTTCCCTAAGGTTCTAGACAATTCTCAAGTTGGCAATAGTAAGAGATTTTTCCTAGGAATGATTTAGGACAAATTAACTAACCATGCTTTATGGCAAAGTATAGAATTATCTAGAATTAGATATTTGTAGTGGTGTTTCTAGAGTTGAGATATTTTATGGTTGTAGGGATAGGATGTTGCCATGTGGCAACAATCCAACGATCTTGTACAAGTATAAATAGGAGGTGACATCCATCCCTAACCATGAGCTACCATAAGTCATTAGGCTTTCATGCCATGGAGAAGAGTAGAGTCCATGGAGAAGAGTAGAGTGAACGAGTAGAGAAGAGAGATAGAAATAGGTAGCTACTAAGAATAGTATGAGTCTTGTTGTATCAAGTTTATAGTAGTGATTAAAGTGTTGAGTTATCCTTAGAGGTCCCTGATGAATGATATATCGAAGCAACTAGAGAATAGTAGTAGATAGATTAAATTAGCTTCTTTGTGGATGAACAACTGCCATGTGGACTTATAACATTTATCGTCAACTTTTGCTTAAGGATTTAGGATATGATCATCATTTTATGCTATGGTTTTATGAAGGATTAGATGTTCCATTATAAAACCCTAAGTTAGATAGTGGATGGTTCCCTGTGGATTCAATAACTCTGGAATACTCTAGGTGGAAAGCTACAATTGACCCGTGCACTTGCAGTTACATTTGATTGCTCGTAGTAAGCGTCAACAACGATTCTTGCTCATAGAGAATGAGCTCACAAGTATCTCACAAGGCACTTTGAGTATTAGTTAGTACTTTACAAAGACGAAGAATATATGCCGTGAGATGTCTCATCTTGACCCTGAGGAGAAGGTCAGCGAGGCGAGGATGAGGAGGATCATCATCAATTGCCTAAGACCTGAGTACAGTGGGTTTATGGTCGCAACGAGGGGATGGCCGGAGCAGCCATTACTTGTGGAGTTGAAGAATTTATTTGCTAATAAGGAGGAATTAGACAATTAGATGGGCAGGAAGAGGATGGAGAGGAGGCACTCTTCATCAGGAGGAGGAAGAGCTCACTTAAAGGCCGAGGAGAGGTGAAGGAGAAGTGGACAAGAGGAGAACAACTATTCAGGGGAGCTCAACAAGGAAGATAAGTTCAACAAGAGCGGATAGAAGAAAGAAGAAAGCGAGGTGAGTACTTCAACTGCGTCAAGATAAGACATCTTGCTTGGGACTATTGGAGTCCAAGCAAGCGCTTAGAAGAAAATGTTGTTACTACGAGGGATGTCATCCTAGAGGGATGTATCGGTGAAGAAGAATGGGATGGTCAAGCTTCAATATCAATAGAAGATAGTGTTTACTTCGCAGAAGACTTGACAGAGTGTAAGCATCCATCAATCTAGAAAAATCTATATGAGAAGAATAAGAATGGGACATAGAAGGTGGTTTCTCCAAGGATGTGAGAAGTGAAGATTTTCTGAAGCTCTTAACTTTGGATGTGATAGTGACGAAGATTGGGAGGCTTATGTTTTGTGAAGATGATAAGCTTCATGAGAGTGATGGGGCCGTTCTATAAAAAAATAGAGGAAGATAATGTCGGACCCCAAATTTGTAATTTAGAATCCTCTATGTTCACAGCACCAGTTTCTGGATCAGTAGCTAGTGCTCACAGTTACATCATTGGAGATCAACACATATTATGAAAATGTAAAGCTATTGCGTAATAATAAACAAAGCATAAACATACCTTATGACATTTGTCTTTCAGATGGCCGACCAAGCCAAATACCTTTAAAGAATCAGCAGCGGAAACATAATTAAAATAAAATAGGCGGAGCTCTCACGATATACCCATAGGCAATCGATTGGGGCCCGCAACCTAGTTCTTAACCTTCTTGATCTACAGTCTTGACCAATACTTATAATTGTCTATGTAGCATTCTTTTATGCGTACTAACTAAAAGAATGTAAAGAGCGAGCATGAGTACACAATCATACTTGTGAGCCAACGCACAATGCAATTATTATATATGCAAGACTAATCAAGAGAGATTCATGGTTATTTTATTTGCACAAAGCTAAGTTTGAATTAGATTATGTAGTAGCAATTAACTAATACAAGTTTTTCATAAACTGAGTTTTGTTGTAAAGTACTAGTGAAGGCATCAACCTCCGATACCATTGAGTGACTCCTTCCGCCCAATGCTCGGGTCACATCCTGTATTTACCACTGGTCCTTGACCAGTCCATCTTAAACCTCGAAGTTCCAATCCACCTTTTCATTCCATCCATAAATTATTTTATAAAAATGAAAGCTACCTCAAGCAAGTTCTCGACACCGCTTATGACCGTGAGTACGGCTATCTAGCTAGTTTTCTTACTCTGCAGAGTTTGTACACTTTACCCACAAGAGACAATCAACTTATAAAGTCCGTCTTGACACATTTCCATAGGTGTGCGACTAAGATGATTGTCATAAGGCCTTTACAATACCACACCTCAATGCAACCCCACACTGTTAGGTATCACCTCCTTGGGCCTTGCCCCCAGGAGGTCTCCCATTTGCGTTGTGCAGTTCCCGTGGCTTCATTCCCCTCTACCCACACCGCATTCCCACCAATGGTGAAGCCACACCGAGGTAAATAAATTAGTTAGCCAAGTCATATCTATTATAGACTTGTGGTTGCATTGTTTTTACATGGGAGGTTATTACAAGACTCGGGTCCTTAATTGACTCGGGCGGTATATCCACATACCCACTCTGTCGTGCACCCAACACCATGCACTCTTTCCAGCCATCAGAGTCAAAATCTGTTTTCAGGTTTTCCCTTTTGTTTAGAAATACTTTTCTCATCCAACATATCAGCCAGGCTCCCACCTCGATTGTTCAATCTCATTTTCAAATATTTTAATGATGTTGGGGCAAATTATTGCCCATATATCAATGTATATAAGTAAGGCTAAGCATGATACTTAGATACATATTTATTAGTTAGTATATATACCATTAGTTCTAGGGTGAAAAAGGATAGTGTCCAAGTTCAAGAATTGGAAGTTTATACACAATTATCAGTAAGGTAGTAACTATGAGCTAAATCAACATATTTGTATAAATTATAGCAATGCAATTTCATAATTTAAAATAATATAATTGTATTTTAAAAGTTGGTGCAAAATGATCAAAGTGTTGACTCGCCTTGCTATATATCCTGATAACCTCGGTCCTGTTCTTTCTCAATGTTCTGGTAATCATCTCACACAATTTTCTAATAATCATCATGTTCAATGTTCTGACAATCTTGTTCTTGCTTCGTCTAGACTGATGTTCCATTGTAGCTTCAGATTCTATCTACACAGAATACGATTAAACCCGAGAACATCTGAAAATAACCAAATGAAATCAAATAAACTCAAACCTATTCAAACCAAATGAAACACTTCAAATGAAAGCAAACATAGCTAATAGTATCTTGGAAGAATGAAACATTCCTAATGATGCTAAACCCACTTAGTGGAGTTGATGAAGTAAATGCTTCAGACGAAGTATAACTAAGGAAGTTGATGAAAGAAATACTTTAGATGAAATGAAGTACATCCCGTGATAGTTAGACTGAAGGAAATACTTCAGACCAATGTAGATTGATCCAAACTCTACTTGTTTGGTCTAGTGTTGAGGTCTTTTATTGATAGTCGGGCTTAGGGTTAGGCAACCGTTTTGATCCAGAGTGAGGGCGAGAGGAATCGAGCTCTCAAAAAGCCCGCTGGTGTAGAAAGTTATGAATCCAACGAAGAGGGAGAGAATATTTATAGGAATATTCCACATCAGTTACCCAGATAGGGGAGTTTACTCGGTTAGGTAGGATCATTTGATCCACCTTTGGATCTTGAATTGTACTTCTACTGGGAGCGGATAGCTATGGACGATAACTAGAGCCTAGGTGATGTTGTTTGGTGGATGAACTTCTATTATCCACTTGGGAACATACCTTCGCTATCCATATATGGCACCTAGCTGATATAATTATTTCTTTATTTATTACTTTATATTTATCAAGGAAGTTCCACGATGGTCAGGTGAGACCTTTGTGTAGGTGCGAGGATTCGCTTTGGGCAGACATTAATCTCACCGACACATGGGGCCTGGTTCACTTAACGACTTCTTTTATTACTCTATATTTATCGAGGAAGTTCTACAAGCCTTAGCTGGAACTTCTAGGCATTGGCTAGACATTAACCTTACATTTTAGTGGTGTCTAGTGTTGCGGGTTTCTTCCTTGCGGCGATCTTTAGCTAGCTTCATCACTTACGTGGCTTAGCATACACTAAAGTAACCTATCACTCTAGGTTGATCCTTAGCTCTGCCATCTGCTAACGGCTACCTCTAGTTGGGTAGATAACTACCATACAAGGTCTATGGGCTGATTGGTGTCTGATCATCTGCGTAGGTATACGTCCAACCATGACTATATCACCTTAGGTTCTAACTACCTGAGTTGATCACTTAACCTATGTTGGGACCCCGGGCCACTGGACCCGAGCCCTTTGTGTATTCTGAAGTAATCCCATGATCAGTAGCTAGTCCACATAGTTTGAAGTATCGAGGGAATCATATCCATACAACCAGGTAGCTAAGAAGCAGACAAAATAATATTACTTAGTAGCAAAAGAATATTATGGTCAAGTCTTACAGATTTTGCCACGCCGGGCTTAGGACAACAGAGTAAACTTGCAGTGGAAAGAAACAGTTCATTGTAGCCATCCGACATGCCCACAGGCAGTCGAGTGGAGAACGCAACCTAGTTTGCATAGTCTTCAAAATATTCCTCCTCGTAGAACTTTGTGTTCCCTGATTTTTCTGCGGGGACTGATCAACAAATGACGTATAGCCGTGAGTACAAAAAGTACTCAGCAAGTCGTAGGGAAATGTATGCAAATAGTATTCATGCAAGGCTTGACAAGGATAGCTTTATGATTATTTTGAAGAAAGCAGTATTGACAGTAAATAGATTGAAAAATATAATTTAAAAGATTAAGTACATAAGTAAACAAGTTCTTTGAAACAACTAGTGAACACTCCATTCATTTCCCAACCAACAACCAGATCGCTTCCCGACCCAACCATTTCAATATTTTTATGAAAATCTACCCCTCGTGTGAAATCACTAGGCATTGTTCATAAACGGTGACACGACTATTCAAATAGTTTTTAACACTCTGCAGAGGCTGTACAACTTGACCCACAAGAGATAATTATCTTGATAAAAGCACACGTTTTCTTAGACATGTGAATCAAGGAGAGACTATCACAAGGCTTTTACAAAGTTCCGTTTTGACTCGGTTCTCCTCGATAAGGTTTCGCCATTCTGGACCCCCTCTTGCGCCATTTGTCAACCAAAACAGAATCAAACCAAAACCTTGCTAATTAGTTGGCCAGATCCACCCCATCCTGTACATGTGGTTGCACGGCATGGCCCAGATCAATGGCGCACAAAGTTAAGTCCTTAGTAGTTGCTCAGGCGAGCCTACCTCAACCCATGTGCTTCGCGTACTTTGCTTCGCACAATGTGCTTCTCGCTCTTTGCTTCGCGCAATGTGCTTTGCGCATTCCTCCTTTATTACTTGACTACTCGCCCGAGTATAAATCATTTTTGCTCAACCCGGCCAAATGGAAACCCTTGCCATGGAATAATAAATTTTAATAGCAGTGGCTTCCGCCATAATTTCATATATCATTAAGTCAAGATTTAACATTTTATGAACATGTGATCGAAAGACCATCGCATAACTAAAGCATGACTAAGCATAATACACACCCATGTTAGTATTACAATAATGTCTAACAAAGATAACCCAACCTATGGCGTCCAAGGGTACATGTCAACATGTCATTCACAATTATTCAAAGAGTCATACTGTCAAGTAGGTATTTAACCATTCCCGAAAATAATTAATATAAAAAAATAGCAAGGCATGACGATATAAAATAATATAATTTTATAAAATGGGTTCAATATGATCAAAGGTCCACGATTTGCCTTCTTTGAAGGTTTCGGTTGCTTTGGTCATCGGGTCCAAGAATTATTCAAAAATGCTGGAATCTACATGCGCGAACAGAGCCAAATAAATAAAATAATTCGAAATAAAATCCAAAAACTACCAAACTAGAACCAAAAGAAATGTACTGAATTTAGATGAATTTAGAGATTTGAATCACTCAAATCAGAGTTCGAACAAAGGAGAACGATCTCTCGAAAGTTTTGAAATCACATGGTCGGAAGGAGGTTCGACTCGTAAAAAGATTTCGGCTACCTAGTTGAAAGAGGTTCAACTAACGGTGAAGAAGAGAGCGGCGGCAAGGTGGATGGCGGTGAGGCTCGACGGAGCGATCGAAGACGGTGGGGGTGCTCCGACGATTCTTCGACGGTGGGGAGGTGCGCATCAGGTAGGCCGCGATCTTGTGAAGCCAATGACGATGACCACGTCGGCGGAGAAGCTTGACGGCGGTGCTGGAGGAGGTGGTGCGAGCTCCAGCCAGCGGCGGCGAAACTCAAAGTGCAATGAAATGAGGCGAGAGAGAGAGAGAGAGAGAGAGAGTTGAGGGGAAAACAGGAGAGGGCAAAAGGGCTCCATTTAAAGAGGAAGGGGGGGGGATCGGGCGACAAGGTGGAGCGGCGGGATTCGCGGCGGTGCGGCAGAGAAGACAACATTTAACACGCATATCACTAAGAGGACGACGACATTTAGTGCACATGCCGCTGAGGGGGCGACGACATGTAATGCACACAGCGTGGCGGAGACGACGACATTTAATGCATATGTCGCTGAGGGTGCGGCGACATTTAATACGCACAACACTGAGGAAAAAATGGGAGATAGATGTGCTGAGGCGAGGGTGGTCGAAAACGAAGGGTGGTCGAAACCGAAGGTGCGGTCAAAACTAAAAGGGTGGTCGAAATTGAAGGGGTGGTTGAAACCAAAATGGTGGTCGAAGCCGAAAGGGTGGTCGAAACCAAAAGAGTGGTCGAAACCGAAGGGGTGGTCGAAACCAAAAGGGGTGGTCGAAACCGAAAGGGTGGTCGAAACCAAAATGGTGATCGAAACCGAAGGGGTGATGGAGTGATAGGAACGGGCCGCGAGAATTCGAAACAATCAGAGAAATGAGATTTTAAATACCAGAGAACCCCAATAAACTCAAAATAAACCAAATCTGAATTAGTTGAAGTTTCATTAATTCATATTAATTCCTTTTATTATCTAAAATTCTATGTTAAGCTTTAGCAACTTCAATAAGAATCAAATGGTTATTTTTATTTTTCGATTTTTAAAAAAACCTTAAAAATTGGGATGTTACAACCTATTCGACAATTTGGCAAGAGACTACTTGCCAGTGTATGTTCCTATGATTTATGATTTATTACTTAATCACCGCCGTAGGGTCTGACTAATTATTAACATCCCTAGTTAACGTCCGAGTTCTATGGGCCGATGATATGCGAACTAATCCTAGTTACCTTTTTATCACCTGAGCTAACCACTTCTCTTTAAACCTAACTAATTATGACATTCACAGTGTATGTCAATGCCCCTTCACTTTAAATGATTTTGGCATACTAATCACTTTAATTAACCTCTAATTTGATGGGGCATACTAATCACTTTAAACCTCTAATTTGATGGAGCTCACTGGTATACACACTGTTACCTTAATATTTTGCGAAGGCATCATCTATTGCTATTGAACCTACCAGCCATCTGGTCATTTGTGTGTGTATGTGTCATAATAATGACCGTATATAACCTTATGTTCTAACAGGATGCTGGTTAATGTCGCATTTTAAATCTAAATAGTAAGGACATCCTAACTAACCTTAATCCTGGTCTGAGTACTAACTGGCCTCTAATCAAGGTTGCTCTTTTAATCGAATGGTAATTGTACACTTATGTTTTTAACTGGCCTCTAATTGCTTACATTACAATGCCATTCATAATTAACCTCTAGTTTTCCTAAAACATTTACTATTCAGTTTGATCAAAGGGCACTTGCCAAGTACTCTTTTTCTCTAACTAACTATCGTCCTATTAGATCTTCTAATCTAATCACTTAGCAATGTTTGTTTGGTGAATGGGTAATTCATTTGGTGGTTTGTGTCGATTGATGAATTAGGGTTTCACTTATCATTGGTTTGGTTGGGAAGTGAATGAGAAGTTCTCTGGTTTTTTCAAAGAAATTGTTTACTTATTTATTATTCTTTTCAAATACACATTTCAATCTATTTATTGTAAATGTTGCTTTCTGTAAAAGAACCATACAACTAACCTTTGGCAGGCCTTGCATGAATACTATTTACATACATTTCCCTACGGCATGTTGAGTGCTTTATGTACTCAGGGTTTATGCCTTTGTTGATCAGTTGAAAAATACCAAGCTGCTCAAGAGTTCTTCTAAAAGGAGGACTATGAAGGTTTTACGGATTAGGATATGTTCTCCACTCGATTGCCTGTGGGCATGTTGATTGGCCTTTCTAAGTTTACAGTTCCGCTGCAAGAGTTTATTTGTTTCTTTAGCCCCGCAAGGCAAGTTAAGTAAATGTTGACCATAAGGTCCAGTTGTTATTACTATTTATTATTTTTAGATCTTTTCAGTTAAATCGAATAAATGGATGGTAATTCATCACTGTTTCCTGAGTGAGCTAGCTACTGATCTGGGACTAGATCAGAATACAAAGAGGGTTCCTGAGATGCATATTCGGGTCCCAACATACCACTTCCTTTGATGTACGAAAATGGTCCTTACTGGAAATAATGTACCACTTCATAAATCGGTTATACCGGGTTGTAGTAGTTCCGCGATAAGCACTGCGGTCGTACCGCGATGCGGTAGTTTCGCCAAATGAACTCCGGTACTACCGCTTTCGGAGAGCAAAACACGCTCAAAATGTGTCGCTCTGGAAAACACGTAACGCTAACTAAATTTCAGTCCGACCGGGTTGCGGTAGTACCACACCACTTTTCCAATCATACCACGGTGCGGTAGTACCACCAACACAATGTCAGTGCTACTGATTATCCCGAGAAAAGTTTAGTCGGCTTTCAAAACAAAACCAATTGCAAAACACATTTGACAATTGATGAGCAATACAAACAAGGGTTAAAGGTAAGAAACTCAACAAGTTGCAAAATAGATTTGTCAACTTTTAGAATCAACACCACAAGGAATAAGGTACATGGATTTAATCCAGTTGCAAAACACATTCGCAAACTAAAGTGACATGCTACAAGGATTATGCATGAGTCTCGATTATTTGCAAAACACATTCGCAAATATCAGCAACATGCCACAAGGAGTAGTTGCATGGACTTCAACCATTTGTAAAACATATTTACAAATTATAGTATCATGCTACAAAGAGTTAATGCATGAGTCAACTATTTGCAATACACATTCGCAAACAATAGCACCATGCATAGATGAGCTAGAGCAAACACACTGAGCTACCAACACATGACTAACTCAACCTACTAGTCAAGACCCCACTTAATAGTACGATAACCTATACTAGCAATCCGATCTCTAACCAAACACCAAGACCGATAAAAGACCAGGAATACATCCTTAGCCCTAGATTGTCATACCTTTATCTTAAGCATCTTCTTGAAGCTTGATGGCACACATATTTACTTCAAGTCTGGGTTCTTGACTTTGATAAATATCAACACATGATGATCTCCTTTACTTCAAGTTCTTGACTTGAATATGCATCAACCAATGATGCATTCTTTCACTTGACCCCCATTAACACATGATGGGTCTTCTCTTGACTTGATGATCAACTCATGATCATCTCCCCTTCTTGAATATCATCAACACATGATTATTCCCTTTATCCTGAGTCTTGACTTGATGACGATCAACTTATGACGTCATCCAAAGTCTCCATTATCATGAAACATAACCTATTCATCTAACTCATGAAAAATGTTAGTTCTACAATATGATTATCATTAATTACCACAACATACCATTAACTCATAATGGTGGGGACAAGATACTTCAATCTTTCCCTATTTGGTAATTGCTGATGACCACTTCGATTGCAAATAATTAAATGTAGAGAAATATGAGTTTATATGAACTACACAAGTTTAATATACTCAAGGATATGTTTCAAAGTAGAGATCCCCAATATACGTGGATAAATAAATATGGATCAATACTAATAAAACCACAAAACATAGTGTTGGACCGAAAAGGCAACTAGAGGGGGGAGGAGGGTGAATAGGAGCAGCTCACTTTTTCACAAATAATGGATTCAACACAAATTTCACTCCAGTAGCTATGGAAGCTATAAAGATCAGTATATCAGTACAGCGAAAGACTAATTATTGAATCCTGACGAGGATCTAATAATCCTCATTTTATCTATTATCTATAATTCTTATTATGGGTAAATATGATGTCACATAGTCTCCAGAAGTACCCCTTATTTTTATAAGGGAGAGGCCCACCAAGTGATTGTAAGATTTTCTACAATCACCCCCCATAGTCGTAAGTCTTACTACGACTACTGCCTAGTCGTAAGTCTTACTACGATTACTTCCTAGTCGTAAGTCTTTCTACGACCATTTCATGGTCGTAAGTCTTTCTACGATCACTACATAGTCGTAAGACCTTTTACGATTACTACCTGGTCGTAAGTTCTCCTACGACCAGGTAGACCACGACCACCTTATAATCAAACCTACAGGCAAGTGGGTCCAATTGATTAAAGAAACAGGCTCGCACGCACTACTATCCGCGTAGTAATAGTGCTTAAATACCCCATTATCTTTGAATGATAATTGCCGACGACGGAGAAGCCAATGCGCGGTAATTATCGCCATCATGCGCCCATTATCGCTCAATTAAGGCGCCTCTTCGCGAGGCAAACGGCTACTCCTTCACGACTATATAAGGGCATCAAGGCGAGTAGAAGGGAGTTCTATTCTCTGTAATAGTCTTAGCTTCTTACTCGATCATTAAGAATACCACACTACAGATTAGGGTTATTATTCTCTCGGAGAAGGCCTGAACCTGTCTAAACATCCCGTGTCAACTACTCTGCGTGATTTCATCTCTAGGAGACCCCCCGAATCAAATAATCTTTACGTAAGATCGGTTCTAATACACCGACAAATCCAATATAAACCCCTAAGCAATACGACAAAATCAACAAAGATTAAAGCAAATCAATGCACTGGCGGTCGATCATTGTGTCATCAAGGCGATCGGACCGATGACTCGCCGGTCGACCGTGACTCGGCCGGTCGACCGCCTACCAAGAATGTAATGAACAATGGATGACGGTTGCAAATAGATGAAACTTTTGATTTACAACTCCAAACTTGATGAAACTTGGAACACACCTTCTCTATGATATCAGGAACCTATTCCAATAGAAGATTGCGATAATTCTTGGAAGACTAGAGATCCTTTTCAGCTTGATCCAAAATCTTGCTCGTGGGTGATTGATGATCAAGATGATCCTAGGTATGTTCCCACACGTCACAACAAGCTAGATCACGTGAAGAATTCAATCAAAAACTTGCGGATCAAAGAAAGACTCAAAATCATCAAATATAGAGAAAGAACGCAATGAGACAAAATGTTGATCAAACTTTCCTTTGATTGATTGATATGATATGGGCTTACAGCCACTCCATCAATGGAGGATAATACTCAATCCAAGGGCACAAAAATCACATCAAACTATCAAGAACCCTAACCTCCACAAAAGCCCTCCCTAAGAAAATTAGGGATTACAAAAATAGCAAAAGAGACGAAGCGGAGGAGCAGCCACCTCCCTCCCCTATTTATAGTGGAGGCTTAGACCTTCTAGAAGTTTGAATCTATTGGGCTCCCGTTAAGGTCCAAAACAAACGAGACACATACGCATACATTTTAATGCGCCGTCTTTAACACCTCTTGACCTAACTAGCTACACCTAGCGCCATCTTGCGCCTCGGATTAGCTAATAGGTCACCCTTGTCCATCTTGCACCACACTTGAGTTCATTGACCTCACCCGGCATCGTCGATCATTCTGGACCTCAGCTCTCCAAGCCTAGTCCCGATCATCCTCGTCGTTGACCACCAAGCAACCTGCACAACAATAGACAACTAAACTGAATTTGGGAACAAGTTCTTCACAACTTGACCCATGTTAGTTAAAACATGCATCATGCAACATATATGCCCTGAAGCTCATGACTTTGACCTAACAACCAAATATCGCCGCCACGACGAGCGACGACCCAAGTGAAAACCGGTCAGACCGCCCCTAGGGCCGGTCTGACTGCCTACCTTGGCCGGTCAGACCGCCGGTAAAGACTTAGCCGATTTTCAACCTCTAAAAACCGAAACCTACTGGAATTTTCAAACCAATAGAACTTTTGACTGGAGACTCCAAAAATTATAGGACCAAGTGCAATAGAATCTCCTCTCTTACCTGCACCCTCTATTCTTGGCCCAGCTCAATCCACACTTTCTGAAGTTGGCCGGTCCGACCGCCGCTATGGCCGGCGGACCGATCTTGGACCGGTCTGACCGCCGTCCTGGCCGGTCAGACCACCTGAGACCTGACATACCTGAAACTTTGCCAAAAACACGTGAAACGACAAACCGTTAACGCCATTGCCAATTATCACATCATCCTAAGATCTAGAGCATATCCCCATGATATTCACAATCTCCCACTTGAAGAACACATTGGCAATAATCCAGAGAATATAATTTGGAGGTTTGAAAAGTAAAATACTTTTGTTTTTGCACAAAGACACAACTTGATCCATAAGCAAGAGAAAGCAATGGAAATGACCAAGATGGCATCATAATAGCATAGGCAAGTGAGATAAGGCAAAAGAAACCATAAAAACTTTAAATTCCAAAAAGTGTCAAAAATCTTACTTAAGGTCCATATGAAAGAACAATTGTTCAATTGACATATGATCATTCTGAGGATTAATAAATGCAATTCAAGTTCAAAAGAATCAATAAGACAATAAGAATGCATTTCAAAAGCTCCCCCTCACTATGATCCTCAGATTTCAAAAAATTTCAAATTCTCCAATTTCTCCCCCTTTTTATCATTTTTATATATCTTCTCTCCCTTTGTACAATAATGATATATTTTCTCCTCCAACATTGAAATATCTTCTCCCCCTTTGACAATAGAGTCATCAAGGAATCACACCTTCCTCTTATCCAGAGATAACAAATACAGAATGAAGAAAGAAGCATAAGAAGGAGTATGCATGAAGTGCAATGGAGTGGCTTCATTTTTTTAAAATTTTTTGATTACAAGAAACTTTGGAGATTACCCAAAAGAACAAGCCAGCATCTCTAATATTGCACAAACAACATATCAAGCCTAACAACGCTAGCAAGATCATGACAAGACATATATATCAAAGCTAAGCACGAAGGCTCAATATAAAGCAATAAATTTGATCAATTTAAGCAAAGCTTCAAATTCAGCAAGTTCATCAACAGAGATCCTAAAGTGAAATTGGCCATGTCAAAATATCAAAGTAAGATCAAAAAGCTAACAAAGACCACATTAAGAGTCAATCAGGTCCTGTATTGAATCATTTTGCTCAAATTTCTCAAACGCCCATTTTTCAACAATCTTTCATTTGCACTGAGTATTGAAGTTGGTTAATGATCTAACTTAGTGACAAGATCCTAGACTAGGAGCTATCCACAAACTTATCCTAAGTTTCGATCATAAGTTGATTAAAAGTATATCTTAGTGAAGAAGATCTTAGACTAGGAGCCATCCACAAACTCTTCCTAAGCTTCTACCAGAGCGACAAATCTTGTGGTTCATGTCATTTCTGTCAAGTAGTCCCCATGAGATTGTTTGGATCATCAAACTATCTCCAAGTTCATATCTTTGACAAGCAATCTCGTAAGAGTAGTTTGACACAATTTAAGCATAATACAATCTTGATTTTTCATGTTTCACAAGAGCAGTTTTATATTCTCAAGAACACAAGAAGCTCAAGTAATGGCAATTTTAGATTCAAGAGCTAACAAAGCAATTCAGACATGACCAATATCATAAAAGGGGCACTAATTGCGCAACTAGCTAAAACATCCACAAATTATAATTTTTAGTTCGAATTGTTTCATAGTTCTAGCTCATACAGCAAGGACTTATCTGTATATGTGAAAGCATGATAATTCTAGCAAGTCAAAGAACTAGACATGGCATTGAGCAAGAATTGAAATACTAAAGCTCCAAAGGGTAATAGGCAAAGCTTCATCAATTTTAAAAGATAAGCAGAAAAACTTATATTACAATGCATCTTTTTGGATACTACTTATTGGATTTTTCATAAAAGCCTAAAAACCTAAAAAGTTCAAAAAGATCAATAAGTTCAGAAAAGAACAAGAAAAGATCGAAAGAACAAGGTAAGATCAGAATAGATCGAACTCCCCCTCAAACCAACCCATAGGGATAAATTACCCCTAACTCGCTTCTCAAGGTGACAAACCTAGTTGGGTCTAAAGGCTTGGTGATGATATCAGCCAGTTGAGCCTTGGACTCCACGAAGTGTAGCACAATATCACCTTTTTCGACATGGTCTCTAAGAAAGTGATAGCGAATGTCTATGTGCTTGGTCCTAGAGTGTTGCACATGTTTTTTAGCAATGATAATTGCAGAAGTGTTATCACAGAAAAGAGGAACACTAGAAAAATTTAACACATAATCCTTAAGAGTGGTTACCATCCACAAAATCTGACTACAGCAACTAGCAGTAGCTACATATTCAGCTTCAGTAGTGGATTGTGCAACAGAAGACTACTTCCTAGAAGACCAAAAACAAGAGAAGTGCCTAGGAAGTGACAAGTGCCTGAGGTACTCTTCCTATCAAGCCGACAGCCCGCAAAAATAGAATCAGAAAACCCCTGAATGGACAAAGATGAAGAACATGAATACCAAATGCCATACATAAGGGTAGAGTGTAAATACCTGAATATGCGTTTAATGGCTTGGCGATGGGAAGATCTCGGAGATGCCTGAAATCTCGCACAGAGGCAGACCGTGAAGTGGATGTCCGATCTCGAGGTCGTCAGGTACAGAAAGGAACCGATCATGCTACGGTACTCGCGTTGATCCACGGATTCTCCTTCCTCATCTGGATCCAAAACAGTCGAAGTTGCCATGGGAGTGGAGATTGGCTTGCAGTCACCCATGTCGAAATATTTGTGCAAGTCCTTAGTGTACTTCGTCTGATGGATGAAGATCCCTTCCTTGCACTACTTGATTTGAAGCCCCAAAAAGTAATTGAGCTCTCCCATCATACTCATCTCAAATTCCCTAGACATAGTCTCAGAAAAGCTAGAAACAAGTGCATTAGAAGAAACACCAAAGATAATATCATCAACGTAAATCTGAGCAAGCAAGAAATCATTACCACGCCTAAGAATGAACAAAGTCTTGTCTACCTTACCCATCTCAAAATAATTCTTAAGCAAAAAGAAAAGTCTTAAGTCTATCAAACCAGGCTCTAGGGGCTTACTTAAGACCATTATCTCCAAAAGTGATGAAATCATCACCCGTCGACCGCGTGAAGGAGGTAAACCATCTTGAGTATCCAGTCATGTGACGTGAACAGCCGGAGTCGACGAACCACGTGTCCTTCCTCTTTCCGCGAAAATCCTGAAAATCAAGGCACAGAAGAACGATATGTCTCGATACTGCGGTTAGTTAAACTAGACTTAGCGACCCAGTACTGAGACACACGTTTGCGAGTAGTATGCAAAGCAGAAGTGCTATCCTTGATTCTATTTGAAGTTCTATTATGAGCAATGGTTAAATTATCATGAGAGTTATTCTGTCTAGGAATATGATGATGAGTATGTGACACAAATACTAAATTAGGTTTCTTCTTTTCTATGTTACCATGTCTCATAAAAGCTCTAGGTTGATTAGGTGAAATTCTAGCATAATTCTTCTTATCCTTTTTCAACCTTCGCCAACAGAACTCAACCAAATGCCATCCTTTTTGCAATAGGTGCAATGGTACTTGATACTACTGGGAGAAGCACCCTTTGACTTAACCGATGGTTGGGCAAAACGTGCAGATTTAAAGACAGTTTTTGCAGATTGAGTTTTGAATTCAACTAACCCATTTTCCAAGACTTGAGTAACTTTTGGCTTAGAATTATCTTGGACAAAATTGTATCATAATCCTTGCTTCTTATAAGGAGTTTTAGACTTGTCCAGAATCATGTTTAATTATTTATTATCTTTAGAGAATTTTTCTAAGGTATCCTTAAGATAAGCATTTTCTTCTTTAAGATTAACACATGATTCACAGGTTTTACCCTTAATGACTCTAGCATATGTTGCCTTATATAAAGCTGTTTCAAGTTTAAGAGCTGAATATGAAGCACATGTAGCAGACTCAATACTGTTCTTAAGCTTGGCATATTTAGCTCTAACTGCTTCTAAAATATCTTTGACTTCATGTTCGCGTTCTAAACAGAAAGTGCAAAAGCTAGAGTCAACCACACCAGAAGCAACTAACTTGCTAGACTTTAAGTATTTTTCAAATGGAGCAGATTTAACCTCAACAAGCTCAGTCCTAGCATTTTCAAGTTGTTGCAAAGCAATATCACGAGCAGATTGCAATTTAGCAAATTCTGAGTGCATAGCATGGTAAGATGAACATTCATCAAATTCAAGAGTATTAGCATTTGTAAGTTCTAAAGTCAAACTATCTACTTGTGACTCTAAGTTCTTGTTCTTAGCAATGATAAACTCTAAAGCCTTATCCAAACTCATGAGTTGCTCAAATATAGATTCACATCAATCAGAAAAGATATCATAAGAAGGAAGTACCTCATCGTTGTCGTCGTCAACAGAGTCAGCCATGAAGCACAAGCCGGTGAAGTCCTTGGCCTTCCCTTTCTTCTTATTTTGAGGGATCTCCTCCTCCTTGTCCTCCTCACTCCTGGAGTCAACATCGCTTAAGGATTGATCCTCAAAAGCGGCAAGCACCCGGTGAGCGGCCTTGGTCACTTGGGCAACATTATACCTTGAGTTGTTCCTTTGAGGCTTCTTCCAAGCAGACTTTCCCTCCTTGTGGTTGCTTTTACCTTTAAGCTTGGGGCAATTTGCCCGGATATGATTAAGCTCACCACACTCATAGCAAGTCACGGAACCTCATCTATTTCTGTTTCTCATATTGTTATAGGCCCGTGTGACCTTTCTAACTATGAGGGCCAACTCAGCCTCAGGGAGACTCTTAAACTCCTCTTCATGGATTGCAGATAAATCGGCAAGCGAAAATCCAGAATAAGACTCAAAAGACCCATCAAAAGCTCTCTTGAGCGGGTCTGCTACCAAAGCCATATTTTCCTTCTTGGGATGATCAATCCTCTTAATCTCATGAGTCTTGAGCTTGCTATAGAGCAGCTCCAAAGTCAGATCAGAGAGGCTGATATTCTCCTCAATGGCGGTAGCCTTTATCTCCAACTCCTTGTTGTTGATTGCAGCCAAGAGGTGGGTGGCATTTTCAGATTGAGAATATTCAATACCAATAGTTTTCAACTGATTAATCACTCTATTAAAGCGACTGAAAATGTCATCGATGCTCTCTACAGGACGCATCTCGAATTTGTTGTATTCTCGCTTATAGACTGTTTGGCGTACTTTCTTGACTTGGAACAAACCCTCATGATAGGCTTCGAGAATATTCCAAATCTCATGCGCAGTCTCAAGATTGAAAATCCGATCATACTCATGTCTCCCAAGCCCACCATACAAGAGGTTTTTAGCCTTATTGTTGTTAGCCAAAGGGCTTCAAGCCGGTAGAAGAACCTCGCACAACGTGGCGGTGACTCGAACAACCTCCCATATAGCGTGTCTTTCGCTCTCAAGGAAGAATCGCATGCGATTCTTCCAATAGGCATAGTCGTGTCCATCGAAGATATGCGGCTTCGTGGAGTATCTATCGATCGCCAAGTTCAGTGACTGGTTAAGATAAAGATTGAACTAACCGGGCTCTGATACCACTTGTTGGACCGAAAAGGCGACTAGAGGGGGGGGGGTGAATAGGAGCACACTCACTTTTTCACAAATAATGGATTCAACACAAATTTCACTCCAGTAGCTATGGAAGCTATGAAGATCAGTATATTAGTACAACGGAAGACTAATTATTGAATCCAACATAAACCCCTAAGCAATACGACAAAATCAACAAAGATTAAAGCAAATCAATGCACTGGCGGTTGAATCATTTGTGTCATCAAGGTCGGACCGATGACCTACCTGCTCGACCGGTGACTTTGTCCGACGACCGGCTCAAGAACGTAATGTAAATGTACCGATGACGAAGTTGCAAATAGATGAAACTTTTGATCTACACCTCCAAACTTGATAAAACTGGGAACATACCTTCTCTATGATATCAGGAACCTATTCCAATCAAAGATTGTGATAACTCTGGGAAGAATAGCGATCCTTTTTCGTTTGATTGAAGAATGGTTCAAAACCGGGTCAAAACGAAAGCTTGATCCAAAATCTTGCTCGTGGGTGATTGATGATCAAGATGATCCTATATATGTTCCCACACGTCACAGCAAGCTAGATCACATAAAGAATGCAATCAAAAACTCGCGGATCAAAGAAAGACTCAAAATCATCAAATATAGAGAAAGAACGCAATGAGACAAAACATTGATCAAACTTTCCTTTGATTGATTGATATGATATGGGCTTACAGCCACTCCATCAATGGAGGACAATGCTCAATCCAAGAGCACAAAAATCACATCAAACTATCAAGAACTCTAGCCTCCACAAAAGCCCTCCCTAAGAAAATTAGGGTTTACACAAATAGCAAAAGAGACGAAGCGGAGGAGCAGCCACCTCCCTCCCCTATTTATAGTGGAGGCTTAGACCTTCTAGAAGTTAGAATCTATTGGGCTCCCGTTAGGCCCAAAACAAACGAGACACATACGCATACATTTTAATGCGCCGCCTTTAACGCCTCTTGACCTAACTAGCTACACCTAGCGCCATCTTGCGCCTCGAATTAGCTTATAGGTCACCCTTGTGTATCTTGAACCACGCTTGAGTTCATTGACCTCACCCGACATCGTCGATCGTTTTGGACCTCAGCTCTCCAAGCCTAGTCCCGATCATCCTCGCCGTTGACCATCATTGACCACCAAGCAACCTGCACAACAAAAGACAAGTAAACCAAATTTGAGAACAAGTTCTTCACAACTTGACCCATGTTAGTCAAAACATGCACTATGCAATATATATGCCCTGGAACTCATGACTTTGACCTAACAACCGAGTGTCACCGCTACGACGGGAGACGACCCAAGTGAAAACCGGTCAGACCGCCCCTAGGGCCGGTCTGACCGCCCACCTTGGCCGGTCTGACCGCCACCTATTGGCCAGTCAGACCGCCAGCAAAGACTTAGCCGATTTTCAACATCTGAAAACCGAAACCTACTGGAATTTTTCAAACCAATAGAACTTTTAACTGGAGACTCCAAAAATTATGGGACCAAGTGCAATAGAATCTCCTCTCTTGCCTGCACCATTCATTTTTGGCCTAGCTCAATCCACACTTTATGAAGTTGGCCGGTCCGACCGCCGCTATGACCGGTCGTACCGATCTTGGACCGGTCAGACCGCCGCCCTGGCCGGTCAGACCACCTGAGACCTGACAGTCCTGAAAATTTGCCAAAAACACGTGAAACGATAAACCGTTAACGCCATTGCCAATTGTCACATCATCCTAAGATCTGGAGCATATCCCCATGATATCCACAATCTCCCACTTGATGAACACATTGGTAATAATTCAAAAAATGTATGGGCTTCCTTGGGAGGCCGGCTAGCGTATGGGCCAATTTTGGTACGATTACAACACCCAAATTGGCCCAAATAAGTGATATAACACCTTATTTTGATGATTCCGAAGACCACAGAAGGAATTTGGAGGTGATGCTGGATCCGTTAGAAGGGTCTCGGAATAATCTTTCCAACAATCCCAAGAACACCTGAATCGGACTCCGTTTGCAAAAGTTATGTGTATTTAAAGTCGGTGCTGTCTCCGGAGGCCGAATTAGATTCCAAAACGTGTCCAGCTCGAACTCTTGCTTAGCTTGGGCAAAAAGTGATATGATGCTGCATAAATATACATTTTCATCATTAGGTAGCTTCATATAGTTCATATAATATAATTACACTCCTAAAAATGAGCTTACCTGATAATTTAAGTGAAGCGTACAAGCTCTTGTAATTGGAATAGCAAGCATAGCAAATATGGTTGTATCCATTGTGGTCATGTTCTCATCAAACATGGGGCAACGATGATAGGGGATTTTGGTCAATGGAAGTAGAGGATCTAGGGAGGAGGAGTTCCAAAGGGAGGCATAATAGGGAGGTTGGTCTCTCAAGAAGAGGGGATTACTCTAGTCGTCGTTTGCTCAATCGCGGAGGCCCTCATGGCGGACCTTGTCGCCGCACTCTCACGCGAGTCACGAGGAAAGAAGGGCTCCATGGAGGAGGGGATCCCTAGCGGTGTTCGTACGGGGCGGCTGTAAGATCGAGGAGGCCGACTAGAGGGTAGTGAATATGCGGTTTTATAAAACTTTTGGCTAAAACCGATTTTTAATGCGGAAGAGTAAGTCAAATTGGTTTAATACAATTAAGTCCTAAAACAACTAGTCCCACTAAGTGCACCAACAATATAAGACTATGTCAATGATAACAAATATACAAAGACATATAAGCAATTTAATTCTAGGAATGTAAATAAAGTTTCCACTAGAGAGCAAACCATAATGACATAAGGATGTTTTACCGTGGTGTTCGGAGACTTGCTGGTCTCCCATAATCCACATTGAGGTAAGCCCAAATTAATTAGACCGGCTCCACGAATTAAGCCAAACACCTCAATTCCACTAGTGATAGCTCATTCCAGCTCCGGGTAGGTGAGCTCCAACCTTCACAACACGTCGGGTCTCTTCACAATCTTCTTTGAAGAGATCACCGGACACGATGTCTCCAACACTGTCTAGGAGTCGGCAAACTCCAAGAGTAATAAGTCAAGCCCCTTGCTTGACTCTCACCACGAGCAATGAATGCACAAGCTCAAGCAGATACGAAATCTAACTTTGGATGCAACACATGCAACTAGAGACCTCTTGTAACATCCCAATTTTCCGAGTCTTGAAAATCTTTTGAATGGTTAGCAGGGAGAAAATTCACCCCTCGGATTTATTTGAATTTAATTCAAAAGCCTGACTTGGACTTTTTGTACCAAAACAATTTAATATGATTAAAGTCAACATCTACTATTGTCAAAACTATTTTATTTGGATTCTATGTGCTTGGATATATTTTATAGATTTTCCTAGAAGTTTTTCGAGTTCATTTGCTATTTGCTATTTGCTATTTAGATTTTCTGGTACTTTCTAAGTAGAAAAACTATTAAAAATCTCGAAATAGTATTCGGGCCAAAACCTAGCCCTATTCCCTTCTAGCCCAGCACTGTGCGGCCCATCTTTGCTCACTCGCGCGCGCGCCCGCGCTCCCATCTTGACCGGTGGGTCCACTCGCGCGTCCGCGACGCTGCCAGGTGGGCCCTGCCATCTTTGTCGCCTTCGCGTTGTCGTCTTCCTCGCAAAGTCCCGACCGCGTCCTCCATGGATGGAGCTCGCGCTCCATACGACAACGGATATTTTCCAACTAAATCGCCTTGTATTTCCGCATCAAATGTTATCTCTTTTCTCCCCGCATCCAAATCCGGCCGAATCAAATCTCCAATCGGTCTCCATCTACTAGATTTCTGAGTTTGTTTTCGTGTTCATCTCAGACTCAAATGGGGAATTCTTTATCTCGTGCCACCTCACCCTATAAAAGCCACCCCGAGGTTCGCTAGTGCCTCCACACCTCGAAACCCTAAGCCGCCACTCCCCAAGAACTCGAGAGCCACCGCGATTGAAGTTTTAGGATTTTCCACCGCCGGCCTTTATCTGCGAATTGTGCCACTGCCAGCCTCGCATCATCAACACTAACCGTGCCGTTGTGATCAGCGTCACCGGAGCTCCGTCACACACCCATCGCGCTGCAAATACCTCGCTGGAGCATCCGTTCGACAATACCGAAAGCTCTCCGCCGCTCAAACCTTGCCGCCGGCTAGCACCGTCCACATCGACCACTAGTGAGTGCACCCACGAGTGCACATTAGCACCAGCTACAGCCAGTACCACCCATCGTCGATGAAGCCGCCGTTCGCCGAATCAAGAGGATCCTAAGCCTAGCCGTCGCTGATCCGATGTGGACGCCCACGTGTGCAGCCACCTCACTCCTGGTGCCGATGTGTCACCGAGTCAGCCGTCTCATGAGCGCTGACATGGAAGTCTAGATCCAAAACCTTGAGCCCCGTTCGGAAGACTTGGTTTACTGTGAACCGTGTGACTGACATGTGGGTCCCACATGTTAGTTTTCCTTTTAATTCTTTTATTTCCAAAATTCTCAGGGCTAGCGCTCGCATTGTGTCATTATCTGATTTGTCCTTTATAAAATAATTCAGATAATTCTGAAAAATCATTTTTAGGGTTTTTTTTTCCTTTAGATTGAAACTTCCAAAAGGCCACATCTTCTTCATCCAAACTCCAATTGAGCCAATTCAAATTTCTAAATTCATCTAAATTCGAGATCTATTTATCTGAAATTTTTATGTAATTTTAGGAGTTTGTTTTGTCTCTATTATTTTATTTATTTATTTCATTTGCGAGTAGACGTTAATTCTTCGTGGACTTTGGAAGGAGTGCACCAAGATCAAGACCAGTACCTAGATCTATTTCAAGGCAAGTTATACCTTTGATCATATTACATCCAGTTTTCAAAATACTTTGATTCAAATTATTACATTCTATTTCAAGTAGGTATTTAAATGCTTTCGGGTCTAGTTATTAATCAAATTTGTTCCATTCACCATGTCTATTGTGTCATGATCTTTTGTCACCCTAGGTAGGTTCATTACTAGTTGGTATTATCATAGCACCAACGTAGGTCTAGTTATTAATCAAATTTGTTCCATTCACCATGTCTATTGTGTCATGATCTTTTGTCACCCTAGGTAGGTTCATTACTAGTTGGTATTATCGTAGCACCAACGTAGGTTGGTTAAATACGAGTAGATTGCTTAGCCATGCCATGAGTCATCATCTCATGTGAGTTGCAAATATAAACTTGACTAAGTGATTATGGAACTGTGTGATAAAACTGTGTGTTGTGTGCTATTACTCGTTGATGACATGTGTTGCACTTAACCAATAGGGTGGGAAAAGATTTAGACCGGGCCAATTGGTGGATACTGTGTGATATGGCGGAAGCTGTGCGCATGAGAATATTGGTCTGTGTGACATTTAGTTAGAAATAGGAAGTCTTGCCTTGGTCAATTAAGGACTTAACTTTGTGCGCCATTGAACTGGGCCTTACTGTACGATCACATACTTGGTATGGGACGGTCCGACTTACTAGGTTATAGAGTCTTCACATTGACAACTCAAGCAGTAGGTTAGGCTGTGTGCCAGGGTGGAGGTGTGAGACTCACATCGCGGGACGGTTCGCCGCTTCCCTGTCCAACAGTGTGTGTCGTACCAAAAGTTGTGTGCATAAATTGGACGTCGGTAAAGCACATTAGGAGTGTCAATGCTTGAGATGAAGTTTCCGAAAGGTTATGTTATGATTAGTACTAGCTACACTGATTATATTGTGTGGGTAAAGTATATAACCTCTGCAGAGTGTTAATCAATCTATTCGAATAGCCGCATCCGCTGTCATGGACATGCTCGGGGATTTCACACGAGGGGTATGTTTTCATAAAACATTTGGGAAGGGAGCTACGTGATCTAAGTCATATGGCTGTGTAAATAACTTGTTTAGACCGTGTGTCCTTTGTGTAAACCAATGTCAAATTATTATTGTTTATTTATTTTAAATATTATTTTCAATCTATTATTCATATTCAATTGCAAATATTGCTTTATGCAAATTAACCACAGAAACCATTCCTGTGGAATAAGCCATCATCTATAAATTGCACTCTGTGGTATGACTTGCGAGTACGGTTGTTTACTCATGCTTGCTTCAAACATTCAACAGAAGTGGAGGAGTCATCACCCGCATTTGAGGAGTTCTACGAAGGTGCTGATCGTTAGGTTCTTGGTCCCAGTCTGTTGCCTGTGGTGAATTGATGGGATTCCGCTGGAGTTTAATTTTGTTCCGCTGCTACTATTTTATTTATTGCCAGCCCTGCGAGGCTTAATAAAAGTAAACTCGACCATAAGGTCAAAACTATTATTTGTTATTCAAATTAGTCGTTTATTCCATTAATCGTTTGGTGTGGATCGATAGTCAACTATGTTGACATTATGTGCACTAGCGTGATACTGGACTAGTGCATTATACACAGAGGGTCCAGAATTGTATTTTTGGGTACTGACACCTCTCTCCTTGCTCACAAAGTGCAACACATGCATAATTGAGAGGAGAAGCTCACACTAGCTCAAAAGAATGAAATATAGTACCAAAGATCGTTTCACAACCGGCCAAGGGGGCATTTATAGCCCCCATCATAAAAACTAGCCGTTGGAACAAACATCCTGAAAAATCAGGTTTCCGGTAATACCGCCATTCAGAACCGGTACTACCGCAGTCGCGAATCAAAGGTCGAGTGTTGTGCATTTAATGCGTCTGATATAGCCGTTACGAAAAATTTACGGTACTACCGCCAACTACAAATCGGTATTACCATACTAGGGTAATATCGCTCAACTATATCGGTATTACCGATTTCAAGAGGATCAAAAATCATAAGAAAAACACCCTATCTGAAAAGTCTTATCGCCAAGAAAAACTCGGTAGTACCAACTTGCGGTAATACCACTCAAGAGCTGCGGTCATACTGTTTTTCAAAGGAGATCAATATTCCTAAAACACGCTCTCTGTAATTTACGTACCGCCATCTATATTTCGGTACTACCGACCTGCGGTAGTACCGCCGTTGAAATGCGGTCGTACAGATTATCAAGTTTTAAGATAAACTCCCAAATATATCCTCTCTGTTAAAAATATAACGTCAACTAGATTTCGGTACTACCGACTGGCGGTAATACCGCTCATCAAATGCGGTCATACCGATTTTGGGATTTCAAGAAAACTTTTTAAAACTTCCGCTCTGGAAAATTCATACCACCATGTAAACTTCGGTATTACCGACCTGCGATAATACCGCGTAATACTTGCGGTCATACCGGATTTTCTGAATATTTTTCGAGAGGCAAGAACAAACGCAATGCATGAACCCTGACAATTAACAAAACACATTTGCAAACTCAGATCATGCGATAAGGAGTAGGTACATGGTTTTCAACCATTTGGAAAATACATTTGTAAAGTATAGTCACATGCTACAAGGATTAGACACATCAGCCTCGACTATTTGCAAAACACATTTGCAAATAATAACATCATGCCACGGAGAGTTAGAGCAAGCGAGATTGAGCTATCAACACATGACTTAGTAGTATGACTACCTATAATAGCAATATGGTCTTTCAACCAAACACCAAGACCGATAAAAAATGAGGAACACATCCTTAGCCTTGGTAGTCATACCTTTGCCTTGCACACTCACTTGAAGCTTAATGACAAACATCTTTACTCCATGTCCGGGTCCTTGACTTGCTATGCATCAACCCATGATGCATCGTTCACTTGACTTCCATTAACACATGATGGTTTTCTTTACTCCAAGTTCTTGACTTGGATATGCATCAAGTCATGATGCATTCTTCATGAGCCTTCCATCAACACATGATGGATTCCTTCACTTCGGGATCATGTCTTGATGCTTATCAACACATGATGATATTCTTCATCCCGAATCTTGATTTGAATATCATCAACACATGATGATCTTCTTCACTTGCACTTCATCAACACATAATGGATCTTCTCTTGACTTGATGATCAACTCATGATCATCTCCTCTTCGTGATCTTGATATGCATCAACACATGATGTGTCCTTTTCTTAAACTTTGATTTGATGCCGATCAACTTAAGATGTCATCCCAAGTCATCATCACCGTGAAACTCAACCTATTTCACCAACTCATAAAAAATGTTAGTTCCACAATGTGATTGTCATTAACTACCACAATGTATCATTAACTCATAATGGTGGGTCAAGATACTACAATCTTTCCCTCTTAGGTAATTGATGACAACCATCACAATTACAAATAACTGAATTTTAAGCAATGTGATTATATATGAACTACACAGTTTTATATACTCGAGGGTATGTTTCAAAGTAGAGATCCCAAATATATGTGGATAAAGAAATATGGATCAATACTCATGAAACCACATAACATAGAGTGAACTGAAGGGAACGCTGCAATGCTACGATAGCACAAACAAAATTTTTACCGCGCAACCAAGAACCACCGCTAGAGATAGATCACGAGATTACCACTAGACGCGCCGACTCGTAGCGGAAGTAGAGTCGTTGTAGCGATTTGATGCAGTCGTAGTCGTACTCACGACGAGTCTCCTCCTTCGAGTGGTCGTACTCGCCGCGCGTCTGCTCATTCGACTGAAGTGACCGTCACGATTTGCGGTTCGTTCTAGTGCTGATGCTTTGCAACAACACCTCCGAGGTATCCACACGTACAGGGCAGGATCACCACGCGCTGGAGTGCTAGCACCGGTAGCGTGGTTGAGAAGGCATGGCTATTAGGGTTTCGGGAGTTATTCCAAAGATCATCCTCACTCTTCACCCCATGCCACTGCCCCTCTTTATAGGCATCCATGATGGGTCTCGAACTTGAGGCCCATTAGGAACTCGTGTCCTATACGAATTTGGATCACCATCCAAAACAGATTCTAGCCCTTTAACTGTGCGACCCTACAGGTTCATGTGTAATTGGTTATAACTCGGAAACTCTTTTCTGACCACCAGTCGTTAGCGGTACCTAGCAGCACATAATGATTCCGAAATACACATAGAATATATCGGACGAACCTTGATATAATATGATCTATGATCAGGTCCTCCTCACTTACGATCAGTTCCTATCTCCATATGACCATATCCTATTTGGTCTTGACCAGTTCGTAACTCCTTACGACCAGGTTCTTACCATTCTATTATTATGTTCGACCAGTCTACGACCATCACGTATCTCCATATGACTAGTCCGTAATTGATCGAACTAAGTGACCTACTCATGCATTCTCCCTTTGCCTCACGATTTCTGGTTGAACTCTAGGTGAGATGATGTGTCATCCATGGACTGTTCAATACTTTCTCGATCGATTGTCGGATAACTTCATGTGGTTGACACTTCGACCACTAGTGGCATGGCCATGCACTTTCTTTATCCGATCACTACGAGGGGCCTAGAGACATCTCTCCTGTTATGATAGGAGGGACAAATCCCATCTCGACCAGTCACTTCCCTCCGCATGTTTCATAGCATACCCGAAAACTACCTTTATAACTACCCAGTTACGAGTAGCGTTTGGCAACCCCTAAGAGTGTTATTACACATGAAGGGAACCATGCTGATATCAGGTCTAAGGATTATACATCATCATTACTTGAGACCAACTAATAACACAAAGATTCATAACAATCTCAATAGTGTCTCAATGATGGGTCTACCCAACCCCATGTTCTCTAACATGTGTTCTTCTATATCCATGACCGGTGAAACAGGGTCATCAATCAATATATATGCTAGCCATAGAGTCACTGGTGTTCCGACCAGTGATCTCCGACTAGGGATACATTTAGAATGACATCATATAAGTTAAAGAGTTCCACCAACAAGTCACATACTTATTGATCTATAAAAAATGATTCATTCAAGAAACACGAAAACATATTATAAAAAAATATGAACATAATGAAATATCATCATCTCTATGATTGCCTCTAAGGCATATTTCCAACATGAACTCCCCCTAAATGTGTGCATACACGAATGTGTAATAAGAAGATATGCATATATTTAAGTTAGAATTTTGGTGGAATTCAACCTATATTTTGTATCCAAAGAATACAACAAGATATAAGAAAATAGTGTCAAATGCATACCTTTTTGATTTTCACATTTTCATCCAATCGAGACTAAACAGTAGATATGACAATCAAAGTGTTAGTTTCATAAATGGATTTGTCATTAATCACCAAAATACTCTATTAACTCATAATGCTATGTCTAAATTCTTTAGCAGCTCGCACGCCGTATCTCGTTACAACACCCACACTCAAGTCGCCGTGGCTTGCCGGCCCTCGTCACCGCAGCCACATGCCAGTCGTCGTGGTTGTGGAGACCTAATAGAAGAGAGTGGTAGGAGTTAGAGGAGTGGATTGTGTCGGGAGAATGGGGATCGAGTCGTGAAATCTATTTCAGTTAGGACACTTTACGACGTGTGTGGTAGCGATGCCATCGAACGGGAGTTTGTTATATGCCACTCAAAATTTTGTTTTTTTTCTTCTATGTCACTAGATATAACATTTTACAAAAAAACTTGGGAACGCTATAGCGTTCTACTACAAAACGATGGGAGTTTGCTATCCTGTCATTTTTGTAGGAGAACGCTATAGTGTTCCCTAGTTTTTCTATAAAATTTTATATCTAGTGGTATAGAAGAACAATCAAAATTTTAAGTGGCATATCATGAAAGTTGCAAACTTCCAGTGGCAAATATGAATTTTCTCCTAAAATTTATAGTTGCGCATTGTATAGCAATTTTGTTGTTATAATACATGTTGCAATGCTTAGCCAAATATGAAATATTGTTTTTGATCCATCTGTATTTCAGCAAGTCGTGAGGTATGTCTAATTGGGAGTACTTGTTCAATGTACATTACGTCGATTACTGTGAAAGGTTTAGAAATTTATCAATAAAAACATATCCGAATCTACAGACTCGGGGCCGAGGTAGTGGTGGCCAGATGGGCGGCCTGCCTTGGCACGACATGGGCACGAGCCGACCCAGCCTATCACGGCACAGCCCATCCGGGCCCGGCTATTAGATGGGCCGTGTTTTGGCAGCCCATGAGCCGAGGAGGTAGCCCATGCACGGCCCGTTGGCCGTTCATGCTGTGCCAGGACAACACAAGCCTGTTTGGCCCAGCGGGCCAAGACCGACCCATTTAGCCCATTTGCTCTGTAAATTCAAAAACTATATTAAAAAATCCCAAAAAAATCAGAAAAATGTGTAGAATTTAAAAATTGATATGAAAATTGAAAAAATGAGACATGAATATTGAAAATGTAATAAAGAGCTTTATTAATATTCAATTAGTTGCCTCGTTGAAACCTTCGCCAAGTAAAAACTCCAAATGAGAAAACTTGGCAAAGGAAAAAGTGTACAGTCTATAGCTCTACACACATCCTTGTTATACATCTCGTTGTTTTATACATATTTTTGAACACCTCCGACAACTCTGGATCTTCCACAGAGTGTTGTGTTCATGAATCAGCTTATTTCTAGTTCTTCACAATTATAAGTATCTTCACCATCTCACTTGTGAGACTTATTCTTCATTCCTCCAATATTCTTCTAGAAAGACTGAAAGCATACTTGAAGGAAACCGTCAACACAGGAACAATTAATATATCACGTGCAAGTATGGATAGCACAGAATATGCTAACTGATGTTCATGCCACCATTGCAGAATTTTTAAAGTTTTCTGAGTTGAAATCCACTGTATCGCAATCCAGATAAGTAGATAGTTCTCCACTCTTTGGGTGAGAGGTTGGTCTTGGTCCTCTTGGATTTTGTTGAGAAGGTGCCACTATAGAAGAAGAAGACCTGAACTTGGAGGAAGAGCCACCGAAGATCTTGCCCCACATATTTATCTTGCTACTTGAGGCGGGGGCTACTGGTGGTCATTGCAGACGGACTCCCTTGAACTTATTTTCATACCTTTGATAAAACCTCGTGTAACCGAGAACGAACTTATACAAAATACTTAGAATAGTCCAGCCTTGTAGCATCACTAAGAAGATCAGGAGTATTAGTAAATGCATCAATTTTACCACTAGGATCTAAAATAAATACAAATGCATATAGGAAAGAGATTTCTCTCCAGTATTTAAGGTATTTACTTTTCATAGCAAAAATTGCGTCGTGTAAAACAGAGTTATTTTTATACATTTTAAATTGAGTAGCACTCTGTAAAATACTACTCACAATAATAGGAGATGTTAGATAGTAGACAGCGGACAAAACAACTGTGGCCTCATAAAAATTCCAAAAACTGTAGGATCTTCTCAGCAACGAACCAATATTGCTCAGTCAATAGTATCACAGTGTCAGTCCTCTAAGAGTTGGGTAAAAGTTAAAGATAAAAGCAGTCTTAAGTTCAGCACTTACTGTTTATTTTTTCCTGTAATCTTCTAGATGCAGAGATGGCTTCTCTAAGTCTATCCGAGAGGACTCTTACTTCCTCCCTTAGCTTTCTCGACTCCTCTTTTTCATAATCGAGTGAGTCAGCTAAGGTCTTCGTGTCGCTTTTTAGCCTACAGAGGACAAAAATGGAGATAAATATCAGCCGATTGGTTGCAAGTCCTTCTACAACCACCGACCTAGTCGTAAGTTTTTCTACGACCATGTTATGGTCGTAAGTCTTTCTACGACCACCACCTGGTCATAAGTAGTCGTAAGCTCTTTACGACCAGTACTTTGTCATGAGTTTTTTCCATGACTATTCTCGTAAAACACTATACGAGTAGTCAAATCGAAAACGACTATGAATAACAGTAACTTACCATCTCTCTGCCTGTATGCAGAGTTCTTCTTTCTCTTGTCGTAGCTCTAAAAGTTGTCGATGATACTCACCGACAACGCAATTTGCTCCGAGCTTTCTCGCAAAAGAATACAGTGAGAAGAAAAGGAAAGCCACATATATAAATATTCTAAAAATACTTACATTCATAGTCGACCTAGCAAAGGTCGAATACACAAACTCCGGGTTCTGCAGCTTATCTACCCTCGCGACTTGATCCCACCACACCTTCTTAAGACGCTCATTGTCGAAGGTATTTCCGCTATTTGGAATATCCTTGGGATGGGGGACTCGGTCGCGAGATCTCAAAGCGGCAGACCCTATGACGGAAGCAGGTCCAAAGAATCAGCTAAGAAGTCGAAAGTTCTTCATCCTCTGATTCTGTGGCTGCACTTTCTCTTTGGACACCGGAAGGGATGTCTGCCACGACTCCTTTCCAGCACGGTGTGCAGAGTCATCATCACCTTGACCGGGGGCTTTTGCAACTACCTCTGTGGTCTCTACGACCACAGTAGTCGCAGCTGCCCTCTCAGTAGTCGTAGCTATGACTTCAGTAGTTGTAGCTACGACCTCAACAGTTGGAGAAACCACTTCGGGAGCCACCTGGGTCAAGGGAGATCCTTCAACCACTTCCATTGTTACCTCTCCAGCAACTGAAGAAGTGACAATGGGCTTCTCAACGGAAGCATCCCTAGGGGCTGAAGGAGTCGGACTAAAAATAAAGAAAAGCAAATCAGGTTGTGAAAAAGAAAAAGGTAAATGTTGTTCTTACACTTTAGTACATTTCACATACCTCTGCACCCTGGTCTTAACCAGGAATTTAGGAGCAATCCTCCCAACGGAGGACTTCTTCTTCTCCACGACCACGTCTGGTCGAAGTTCAACAATTGGCCCGGCCACGACCGTCTGGTCAGAGTTTGAACAGAACCGTGGCTCGTCTCTGGTTCTCTGATGGCCGAGATCGGCCTCGACTATTCCAAGAGCAAGACTACCTCGATTGCAGTTGTGCCGAGCAAGATCGTCCTTCATAAAAGACATAAAATCTTTCCAGATCTCCTTTCCAGCTTGCTTAACAACACTAGGAGTGGCGAAAGAATCACAAAGATTCCTTGTCATAATAGAAGGGTACCTTAGCCTTGCAAGGTTTGCGCTTAAGAGATTCGACTTCTTCAACCTCCTCGGCCCGATAGCTCGCAATTTCGGCTTGATTATGGCTACTACCGCAGCAGTTTTGTAGAGGGTCTGGTCGAAAGACCAGAGCTCAAGCTTGCTCCTCCCTTGTCGGTAGATCTTGCAAGTCGACGTCTCTTAGATGGAGGAGCCGGGCCCTTGTCTTTCGACAACCAAATACTAATGGTCATCGGGCGACTTCCTCGTCAGTCCGACGATTTTCCATGCCTACTTTCGTAAAGCAAAAAGTAAAAAGAAGAATCACCGATCAACGTAAGTTTTTCTCGACCCGATTGCCAAGTCGTAAGTTTTTCTACGACACTTTCTTAATCGCAAGACTTTCTACGATCACCATTAGTCGTAAGTATCTTCTACGACTATAAAGTCCTAAAGAAAGAATCAACTTTTTTATTACCTTTAGGCGCTCTATCTTTTCATCTACGGACAAAGCCGCAATGATTTGAGGAACCGCCACTCGGAGTTTTTTCTCCGATCGCCCTACTACGACCACTTCACAGTCGTAGGGGTTTTATAACTTTTTGATAGTCGTAAGCAACCTTCCTGACCAAGCAAATTCCTGGTCAAAGTAACACTCAAATGTCGAAGAGTTTTTCCTTCGACCATTATTCTACGACATTTTCATAGTCGTAAGTCTATTTGCAAATCCTTCACCAAGTAAGTTACTTTCACTTGAAGCTGGGGGGCTAGATGACGAGGATCTAATAATCCTCATTTTATCTTTTATCTATAATTCTTATTATGGGTAAATATGATGTCACATAGTCCCCAGAAGTACCCCTTATATTTATAAGGGGGAGACCTACCAAGTGATTGTAAGATCTTCTACAATCACCCCCATAGTCGTAAGTCTTACTACGACTATGTCATGGTCGTAAGTCCTTCTACGACCACTACCTGGTCGTAAGTCTTTCTACGACCATTACCCAGTCGTAAGTCCTTCTACAACTATTGCCCAGTCGTAAGCTCTACTACGACTTATACCCAGTCGTAGTCCTACTACGACCAAATAAACCACGACCACCTTATAATCAAACCTACAAGCGAGTGGGTCCAATTGATTAAGGAATCCGAACGGTCCACACGCACTATTATTCCGCGTAGTAATAGTGCTTAAATACCCCATTACCTCTGAAAGATAACTGCCAGACGACGTGAAGAAGCCAATGCGCCGGTAATTACTGCCATCATACGCCCATTACTGGCTTAATTAGGCGTCTCTTCCGCAGGACAAAACGGCTACTTCTTCACGACTATATAAAGACATCAATCAGAGGGTGAAGGGGAGGGCGAAACAGAGGGAGTCAAGGAGAAACACAAGTACTGTTCTCTGTAATAGTCCTAGTTTCTTGCTTGATCATCGAGAATACAGTCAATACCATACACACACAGGAGTAGGGTTGTTATTCTCCCCGGAGAAGGCCTGAACCTGTCTAAACATCCCGTGTCAACCACTCTGCGTGATTTCATCTCTAGGAGACCCTCCGAATCAAATAATCTTTACGTAAGATCGGTTCTAATACACCGACAGTTGGCGCGATCTAATAATCCTCATTTTATCTTTTATCTATAATTCTTATTATGGGTAAATATGATGTCACATAGTCCCCAGAAGTATCCCTTATATTTATAAGGGGGAGACCTACCAAGTGATTGTAAGATCTTCTACAATCACCCCCATAGTCGTAAGTCTTACTACGACTATGTCATGGTCGTAAGTCCTTCTACGACCACTACCTGGTCGTAAGTCTTTCTACGACCATTACCCAGTCGTAAGTCCTTCTACGACTATTGCCCAGTCGTAAGCTCTACTACGACTTATACCCAGTCGTAAGTCCTACTACGACCAAATAAACCACGACCACCTTATAATCAAACCTACAAGCGAGTGGGTCCAATTGATTAAGGAATCCGAACGGTCCACACGCACTATTATTCCGCGTAGTAATAGTGCTTAAATACCCCATTACCTCTGAAAGATAACTGCCAGACGGCGTGAAGAAGCCAATACGCCGGTAATTACTGCCATCATGCGCCCATTACTGGCTTAATTAGGCGCCTCTTCCGCAGGACAAAACGGCTACTTCTTCACGACTATATAAAGACATCAATCAGAGGGTGAAGGGGAGCGCGAAACAGAGGGAGTCAAGGAGAAACACAAGTACTGTTCTCTGTAATAGTCCTAGTTTCTTGCTTGATCATCGAGAATACAGTCAATACAATACACACACAGGAGTAGGGTTGTTATTCTCCCCGGAGAAGGCCTGAACCTGTCTAAACATCCCGTGTCAACCACTCTGCGTGATTTCATCTCTAGGAGACCCCCCGAATCAAATAATCTTTACGTAAGATCGGTTCTAATACACCGACAGTTGGCGTCGTCCGTGGGGAACTTCCGGTAATCTCTTGTCAACATACTCTCTTTTTCCAATCTCATGCAATCATGGCAGGAGAATGGAACGAGGAGAACTGGTTTGACTTGGCAGATTATGCGACGTCGACATGGATGCCGGTTTCGACCACGAGCCGAGTGATGCATCCGGCCGATGGTGATGTTGCCTCCGAGATCATTCTCCAGGAAACCATCCCATCAATGGAGTTGAGGAGGGATCCTTATCCCCCACAACGATACGTCCAACAGAGGAGCCAATTCCCTCAAAGGACAAGGGTCAATCCGACGAATCGCACCTGGGAGGACTCACGACACGACGAGTTTTTCCTCCAAGTGTCCAAGTCCCCTAAGGCGGTCCGACCTGGTGAGACAAGTTCTGAGAGCCACCATTCCAGGACTCCACCAACATCTGGTGATCCTCTCTCTCAGGGTAACTCCAGAGAGGGTGGGATCAAGTATGCTTTTCCTGCAAATTTGACCGTCTCTCCGCAGATCTCATTTGCGGACGGAGACAGTTATATCCCAGAGTTCCCCTACCTGGAGGGGATTGCTCCAAGTCGCTAGATGGTATCTCTCGAGTACTCCTCAAGTGGGGAGGCCTCGAGCGCAAGTGAGAATCATCAACGGCAGGTCTTCGTCCTTCCCTCAAATCAGGGTCAGCCTCATGGAGGCCGAGATAAGAACACTCCCCGAAGATCACACACTGCGCCCCCTTGTGGTAATGGCAAGGGCACCACCGGTGACGGACAGAACCAACACTCTGATGAACGCGAGGGAAATCCTCGATATTCTCACACTCCACTGAGAAGGCCTCAAAGATCTGATGAGGAGGATTTTGAGGCCATCCGACGGAAGAAAATTGCAGCCCAGAAGAGCCTGCCTGGGCGCATCCAATATCAGTCGAAGGAGGTGCAAGAACTCCAGAACATCGAAGACTTGCTCGAAAATCCCACCCAAGAGCTTGCTCGAACGCCAGGGTACGATCTCTTTGCTGAAGAGATTGCGCAAAGGCTTTGAACCGTGATGACAAGACTGGAAGTACCTCGTCGACATCATTCAGGTAATCGTAGCAATGCGACTTCCTCAGCTATCAGTCAATCAAATATTTCACCACGTAGAAATCGACACGGCCATAAGTCGCATCGATCCCCTACTCGGAGAAATACATTTCGATTGGCTGATGATCAAGAAGCCCTCGGAGAGGTGATCATTCACCACTTCGACAGGGAAATCCGCAACGGATGGAGTACGAGGAGTATTCCCCTCGAGAGTCGAGACCTACTACGTGACAAAGTCACCGTTGTTTGGTATCGTCGTATACGATCACCTGGTGACATTAACCCTTCTTTCCGCAAAGAAGGCGTCAAGAAGTTATTACTGGATGCCGCATTTTCGCTAACCTTCGAGCGGTTATTCGCCACCTCATTTTCGACCAAAGGAACATGGAGAAGTTTGATGGATCTCAAAATCCCATCGAATTTCTTCAGATCTATACAGCGGTACCGCCCAAGCAAAGCAGGAGGAGGAGAGCATGTAATGGCAAATTACCTTCCGATCTGTGCTTGAAGGATCCGCTTCGATCGTGGTTATTAAACCGACCACTCGAGTCGATCTACTCTTGGCAACACTTCGCGATCTTCTCGGTGAATTTCCAAGGCACATACAACCGCCTCGAAAGGAAGACGACTTGCACCGGATAAAACAGAACAACAACGAGACTTTGCGTCAATTCATCAAACACTTTAGTCGGGTTCGTAACTCAATTCGAAAATTTCGACTCATCCGTGATCGAGGCTTCGCCCTTCCCCCAAATCGTGGTCACCTCATGGAGGCCGAGATAAGAACACCCTCAAGATCACACATCGCGCCTCGTGGTAATGGCAAGGGCACCACCGCTGGTGAGAGAACCAACACTGATGAACGCGAGGAAATCCTCGACATTCTCGCACTCCACTAAGAAGGCCTCAAAGACCGATGAGGAGGATTTTGATGTCGCCGAAGAAAGAAAATTGCGATCCGTAAGAACTCGCTGGCGATTCAACATCGATCGAAGGAGGTACAAGAACTCCGGGACATCAACGACTTGCTCGAGAATCCTAGCCAAGAGCTTGCTCGAACGCCAGGTACGATCTCTTTCTTTGTCAAGAGATTACGCAAAGACTTAACTGTGATGACAAGATCGGAGGTACCTCATCGACAACATTCGTGTAGTCGCAAGAATACGACTTCCTCGGCTACTAAATAATCGAATATTTTCACGAGGAATCGACACGGCCATAAGTCGAATCGATCCCCTATTCGAGAAATACATTTCGATCGGTGAAGATCAAGAAGCCCTGAGAGGTGATCATTCACCACTTCGATAAAGAAATTCTAACGGTGGAGTACGAGGAGTATTCCCTCGAGAATCGAGACCTACTACGTAGCGTGTCGACTGTTAAGGGTATCGTCGTGATACGATCACTGGTGACATTAACCCTTCTTTCCTACAAAGAAGGCGTCAAGAAGTGATTACGGATGCAGGGCATTTTCGCCGACCTTCGAAAGCGATTCATTTGGCCACCTCATTTTCGGCCAAATGAACATGGAGAAATTTGATGGATCTCAAAATCCCATCCAATTTCTTCAGATCTATACAACAATTTGTCCGAAGCGGCGGGAGGAGGAGAGCATGTAATGGCGAATTACCTTCCGATCGTGCTCGAAGGATCCGCCGATCGTGGTTATTAAACCAACCACTCGAGTCGATCTACTCTTGGCAACACCTCTGCGATCTTCTACATGCACGAATTTCCAAGGCACATACAACCGCCGAAAAGAAGACGACTTGCACCGGATAAAGCAGTAACAACAACGAGACTTTGCGTCAATTCATCAAACGCTTTAGTCGGGTTCAGAACTCAATTCCGGAAATTTCGATTCCTCCGTGATCGTGGCTTTTAAGCAAGGAGTCCGTAGTAGAAGGATAACAGAGGATATTGCTTTGAATCCTCCCAACATCATTGCCGAAGCTCTTCGAGATGGCCGATCGATATGCTGATCGCTTCGAGGCGATCGAGTGGAACAACACTATTGATCGAGAAACGTACACTCCTCGAGAGCCAGGTGAAGTTGGTAAGGACAAGAAAGCAAAGAAGTCCAAGAAGAAAATAAAGAGTCAAAAACCACAAACCAGTGGTTTCAAGGAGGTCTTGGCCGTGAAAGATAAAGAGCCCCGAACCACCAAGTCGTACCCTGATCAATGAAAAGGTAAGCGCCCTGATCGTAGGAACGACAAACCAAGGTGGTGTCCTTTTCATAAAAAGGAAGGAAATGACCTCCGCAACTGCCGAGTTTTCCAAAGAAAGCTCGAGGACTACTACAACGGCAAAGAGCCACTCCCCACTCTCGAGCAAGTAGGGAATACGAGTGGCCAAAAGTCGTCGGATGATGAAGAGATGTCGTTCCAAGATCCGCAACATACCGTAAAGCACATCTACGGAGGATCATCGACATACGAGTCGAAACGACAACTCAAAGCTGTCGGACGAGAGGTAAACTCTATAGATGCTCCTCTTGTCAATAACCTACCGAAGTAGTCGGAAGTTACCATTTCTTTCGAGAAGGGTGATTGCCCGATCACTTCGAATCGATCAGGTCGATATCCGATTGTGGTCGAACCCACCATCAACAACTGTCGGGTCAATCGAGTGTTGGTTGATGGTGGCAGTTCCTTGAACATACTATTTACTAATGCCCTGGACGAGATGCAAGTACCCAGGACAAAGGTAAGACCGGTACGATACTCTTTTCATGGAATCGTACCGGGGTCTTCGGCCAAACCCATTGGCCAAGTTTCTCTTTCTTTAACATTTGGCTCACCAAGTAATTTCAGGACAGAGAAAGTCTCGTTTGATGTGGTCAATTTCGATACGACATATAACGCCATACTCGGACGACCAACTTTGGCAAAATTCTTAATGGCTACTCATTATGGGTATCAATGTCTTAAGATGCCAGGTCCCAAAGGAGTGATCACAATTCATTGTGACAAGAAGATGGCGATAATCTGACTGCCGATCCTCGAGATGGTTGGTCAAATACCAACTCGAGACGAAAGTCAGCCTTCGACTAGCAAGTTGAAGCCTAAAGCTGCACCAAAGCCGAACGACCAAGTCAAAGAGGTTCCTCTCGACGCAGAGAAACCCTCAAGACTGCTCGTGACGGGAGACTTCCGACCCCAAATAGGAAGACACCTCATTACCTTCCTCCGAGCTAACGCAGATGTCTTCACCTGGCAAGCATCCGACATGCCCGAGTCCCTGTGGAGGTGATCGAGCACAGGCTAGCTTTACGGCCTGATAAAGTACCCGTAAAACAAAAATTACGGAGATTTACCCCTTGTAGGATCAAGGATAACCGACTAGAGGGGGGTGAATAGGAGGTTTTTAAAGTTTTTAACAAATTAACAAGTTATGCTCCTAGCTAGGCAATTTAATCACAATAAGCAAGCTAGAAATATAAGTGCGGAATTGTAAAGACAAGAAATAACCACAAGACACAATGATGTTTTTCCGTGGTATCAAGACTTGCCGGTCTTCACTAGTCCACGTTGAGGAAGCTTGATCACTCAAGCCGGCTCCACGAATTAAGCCTTCCCTCGATCACTTGGGTTGTTCTTCCTCCGCTCCGGAGATGGTGAACACCAACCACTCACAATCTTGCTCGGGTCTTCTCACAAGCTTCACTTGAGAAGATCACCGTGCTTCACCGCCAAGCCGTCTAGGAGTGTGGCAACACCCCAAGAGAATAGATCAACGATCCTCGCTGACTTTACTCAAGTGCCAATGAATCAACTAAAGATGAATGCACTTGATCTCCTCTCAATGAATGCAAGAGTAAATTGGGAGTAGAATTGAATGCACAATGCTCACAAGGGTTGAGATATCTTTAATGCACTGTAACATGTCCCTTGTGCGCTTGGGGAGGTATTTATAGCCTCCACCAAACAATTCTAGCCGTTGGGAAGAAGTTCCAAATTTCAAGACATATCGGAACAACCGGCGTGTTAGCATCGGTACAACGCGCTACGCTCATCGCACAAGAATCGGCTATGTTACACGATTAAATGCACCGATATAGCCGTTGGATTTAGTTGCGGTTCATCCGCAGCAAACACCGGATCGTCCGATTTGTGGTCTCTAAACCGTAGATTTTGCATCCGTTTCGAATTTTACAACCGCCAAATACATTTGGAACATCCGTATTGCGGTTCATCCGATTATACGTCGTGATGTACCGATTCTCAAAAGAGGTTTTCAAAGGAGATTACACTCAGATCGTTATTTTGCAACGTCGTAATATCATCGGAACAACCGGATGCGGTTCATCCGATTATACGTGATGATACACCGATTCTCAAAAGCGGTTTTCAAAGGAGATTACACTCAGATCGTTATTTTGCAACCGCCAAATATCATCGGAACAACCGCGCTTCTGCATAACCATTGCTAAGCCTTGGTTCATCCGATTCGAATTAAAGCATCAATTCATTCTAACTTAAATTTAAGTCCAATTTTAAATGCATGCATGATCCTAAGTTGATCCATATGGCACAAGAATAAGCTATCAAGCTACTAGTCGTGATCCCCCTTAATAGTACGGCATTTATCCTATAATCCGGTCTACCAACCAATTCTCCTTAGACCGGTAAAATAGAAAAGGATCCTAGACTATTTGTACCTTGACTTTAAGCCTTGTTGATCTTCACATTTTCCTTTAGCATGCATCCTTGCTTCATCATGTTCATCAAATGGAATTAACCTTGCACATTCTTAGTAAACTTGTTGATCCCATATTCACATATTATCATTAATTACCAAAACCATTTTAGGGGCCTAGATGCTTTCAATCTCCCCTTTTGGTAATTGATGACAACACACTTAATATGTGAGAAAAGTTGTTTTGAATATACTAAGAGTGTATATTCTTTTGAAGTCTTTTGACAGGTAAAATAATCTTTGCAATGAGCATAAGTAAATTTTGAGAATTATTTTTCTTGTCAAATCCAATTAAAAGAAGACTCCCCCTAAACAAATGCATATGGATAGTAAATAATTTGCAGGCATATGTAAAGAATTGAAAGTTTTGGCGGAGTTTCTTTTGCATTTATGAACTTGAGGAAGCAATACAGTATAAGATATGTCAAATAATTCAGATTGCATTGCATAAAAAGATAATAAGACATAATCACATTCCACAAGTTCAACAAAAGTTACCAACTATTACAGGCACAAAATAGATCACAGTTTTACAAAACACATATAAATCACATAAGCCCATAGCTCCCCCTAAAACTAAGTCTTCACATCTTCACAATTTCTCCCCCTTTGGCATCAAAGTACCAAAAAGCATCAAACAGGGGGGTCCTGAGAGGAAGAAACGGGTCCCGGTGGAGCAGAGCAGGAGAAGCAAAGAAGTGAGCTCGAAACCGTGCAGATCCGGAGAAGACGGATACAGAGGCGCGGGATCCCGAGATACCGAGAGGGTGGTAGGAGCCTGGAGGAGCCGAGATAGGTGCAAATTGCCCAAGAAGAAGGACCCTTGGGCGACTGAGGAGGTCGGCGAACATAACGCTGAGGGGTCTTGAGAAAATGTTCTAAGTCATTTAGGCCCTCAGACAAAGCTGATAATCTGTTATGAGTCTCATCAAAGAAGTCATTTTGGATAGCTGCCATCCTAGTAAGCCTATGACGAGTCTCATCTCGAAGGCAACTTGTTCACCTTCATTTCTCGCAAAGTGCCGATAATAGATCACGATTTTGAAGTACTTGCGCTAGAGCACTTGCATCGTGCATAGCAAGAAGTAGGAGGAGCATCACCTCGGCAGGGCATCCTCGGAGACTTGTTGAGGAGGAATGGCATCTCGTGGTTTATATGGCTTGTGAGTAGATCCCAAACCACCACGGTACTCGATCTTTCTAACAATCAATGCCATGATGTAAGGAGCATAATAAATCCTTTTAACTCTGTCATTCTTGGAGGAGGCTATGCCTTGAAGAATAACATCCACTACATCAAATTTAACTCCCTCCACAATATGATCTATCATGTTCCAAACATGCCCCCTGCATCGCATCGAAATTCCCACTCTTAGGGTAGAAAGTATGATTAATTATCCCGTTAATCATGCTCACTGCTTCAATCCAAGAATTGTCCCTAACTTGCATTTGGTCAAGAGTCATAATGCCCGCCCAAGCAGAACAAGTAGGGTTGAACTCTCAAAGATTTTGTCCCAAGAGTCGGATCAATTCTCAACACTCTCGCAAATTCCTCTTTGGTGCTTTCCACATTTCGACACCATCCACCATCTAAAAGTCTTCAAGTCATGGGACATATGCGGTGTGGCATAAAGCGTCGAATGATCTTGTCATCATAATTCGCATTTTATGCCCACAAGATCATGAAGACCCACATTGTAGAAAAGTCGATAGACTCCATCGTATTTGTCCAAGGTATTAATATTTGACCAATTAATCCATTTATGATCGGCAAATTTCTTGTGCCTACTATATATTTGCTCATACACTTGCTCTTGAAAGATTGTGTGGAATTTTGGATTTAATGTGTCATTCTTGTAAGATATTGATTGACATGGCGCTTGATGGCATAGTCATCTCACGATGTAAGATGTAGGTCAAGAGGAGTCCCTGAGGATCAATCAAATCATCATCTTCTTGTCCTTGGAGGAACTTCCTTCTTCTTCTTCTTCTTGATTGATTTCCTCAATTGATTTACTTCCTGAGCTATTTTCTGATTCAGTTTCTGGAGCTGGTCTCTTTCCCTTTCCTTTTCCCTGCAGTGGAGGTTGAGGTGCCGAAGACCCTTGTCTTGACGATCCCTGAGACTTCTTGGATGTTCCTCGCATTCTAGGCATCTATACAGAGATTGGAGTGATTATAAGATGTCAAGGAACAGATTTGAATTGAATTGAATTGAAAGAAATGACAATTTCGGTTACTCGTCAGATAATCGGATCATCCGCCGTTATGTGGCTTGAACGTTCGAATCGCGTCGTTCGCCTCAAGAACCGAACGTCCGATTGTCTCGACCAAAACTAGGTTGAAGAAATTCGAGATTTTGATGGAATCTAAGAGAGTGAGTGCTAGAACCGGATGCTAAGGGTCATAGGACACCGCTGAAGCACTTTTGCCCAATTAGATTGCTAGATATCAATTGCATTATCAAAAACCCTAGAAAGCGCCCCGAGTGCTCCAAAAGCGTAAAACTCGAATCAAGAGATGTTTTACCTTGAGATTTGAGGAAGGAGAGCATCGAAATGCAAGGATCAACGAGGACTTGAGATCCACCGAGAGAATCACTCGATTTGAAAGAGAGTTTTGAGAGGCGCCGATCGAGAGAGAGGAACCCGAGCTGACCGAGATGAGAAATGAAAACAGACGAGCACTGGAGTGATAAGGTCAAAGGAAAACGGACGTTCCGCTATTATAACGCCGGATGATCCGCGATCATGGACGTCTGCTCGCATAACTCCGGATGTACCGATTTTCCCGGATTTTGATAAAGCTCGATTTCTTTTGAATTTTGAATAATTGCAAATGATCCTTAGATTTACACTCAATAAAACACCATCTAGGATCATTATGCATATAATATATCAAGATTATATATAAACATAGTTTTATAATTATAGTGAATTTAATATGAGATTTGAGAAATTCTTTTACAAAATATTTAAATAACACCAAATAAAAAGCAATCGTAATAACAAAAATTTAAACAATGTTTGAATAATCTATGACATTTAATTCATTCCTCAATTTGCAAAAGCGGCCTTCATCTAATGGTTTGGTGAAAATATCCGCTAATTGGTCTTGGTTCTTATGTGGCTAATTTCAATGTCTCCTTGATCACATGATCTCTCAAGAAATGGTGGCGAATATCTATATGCTTGGTTCTTGAGTGTTGAACAGATTATTAGCAATTTTCACAAAGACTATCATTGTCACACAAAAGAGGCATTTTATCGCTTTAATTCCATAATCCATCAATGTTTGCCTCATCCATAGCAATTGAGCACAACAACTTCCCGCTGAAACATATTCGCCTTGCATGGATAGGCTACGGAATTTTGTTTCTTGGATGACCATGATACTAAAGATCTTCCTAAAATTGACAACTACCCGAGGTGCTTTTTCTATCCACTTTGCATCCCGCATAATCGAGTCCGAAAATCCAATTAAGTCAAATTTAGCACCTTTCGGAACCAAAGGCCAATGCTAGAGGAATGCTTTAAATATCTTAGAATTCTTTTAACACCATTAAATGACATTCTTTTGGATTTGCTTGAAAGCGAGCACACATACAAACACTAAACATGATATCGGGCCTAGATGCGGTAAGATAAAGCAAACTACCAATCATAGATCTATAAAGCTTTAAATCTACCGATTTACCTCTCTCATTTAAGTCAAGATGACCATTTGTTGCCATGGGAGTCTTGATGGGTTTTGCATCCTCCATACCAAACTTCTTGATCAATTCTTTTGCATACTTGGTTTGGCTCACGAAGGTCCCATCTTTGAGTTGCTTGATTTGGAATCCAAGGAAGTAGCTTAATTCTCCAATCATCGACATTTCAAATTCCCTAGACATCATATCACCAAACTCTTTGCAAAAATCTTGATTAGTAGACCCAAAATAATATCATCAACATAAATTTGACATACAAAGAAATCATCATCTATAACTTTAGTAAATAAGGTTGAATCAATCTTCCCAATTTTGAATCCTTTTGAGACTAGAAAATCTCTAAGTCGCTCATACCATGCTCTAGGAGCTTGTTTAAGGCCATAGAGCGCTTTAGAGAGTTTATAGACATTATTTGGATTTTAGGATCTTCAAAACCGGAGGTTGTTCAACAAATACAAGTTCGAAATTTTACCATTTAAGAAAGCACTTTTAACATCCATTTGAAATAATTTAATATCAAAGCATGATGCAAAAGCAAGTAATATCCGAATTGATTCTAATCTAGCTACGGAGCAAAAGTTTCACCAAAATCCAAACCTTCAACTTGTGAATACCCTTGAGCTACCAATCTTGCTTTGTTTCAACAACCAAACCATTTTCATCTTGCTTGTTCCTAAAGACCCATTTTGTACCAATGACGTTGTGTTCCTTGGGTCGATCCACCAATGTCCAAACTTCATTAGGGTGAAGTTGTTGAGTTCTTCATGCATAGCATTCACCCAATCCGATCTTCAAGTGCTTCTTCTACATGCTTTGGCTCAATACAAGAGACAAAAGAGTAATATTCACAAAAGAAGCAACACGAGATCGAGTTTGAACACCCTTACTTACATCACCCAATATTTGGTCTATTGGATGATCCTTAGCAATTGCATTGTGGATTCTTGGTGGTAAGTTAGATGGTTGATCATCTTCCTTATTGTCAAATTGAACTTGGTTTGTAGAAGATGTTGGTGGTTCAACTAGTGTGGAGGATGATGAATCATCTTGGGCTTTATGTCACCAATTTGCATATGCTCCATTGCCCTTCTCAAAGCTTCATTGCCTACATCATCCAAATTCTCATGCTCTTCTTGAGAGCCGTTAGTTTCATCAAATTGAACATCATGTTTTTCTTCAACTAAACCGGAGTTTTTGTTGAAGACACGATAAGCTTTACTATTTGATGAATAACCTAGCAAGAAACCAACATCACATCTACTTTCAAATTTTGATAGCCGAACACCCTTCTTTAAAATATAGCATTTACAACCAAAGACACGAAAATAGGAGATGTTCGGTTTTCTTCCTACAAGAAGCTCATAGGAAGTCTTTTTCAAAAGACGATGTAAATAAAGACGATTTATGGCATGACAAGCGGTGTTAATTGCTTCCGCCAAAAACTATCTAAGTATTATATTCATCAAGCATTGTCCTAGCCATTTCAATTAATGTACGATTTTTCCTTTCTACAACTCCATTTTGTTCAGGGGTGTAGGTTGTGGAAAGTTCGTGCTTTATTCCAAGTTCATCACAAAAGTCTTCAACTTTAGTATTTTTGAACTCGGAACCATTATCACTACGGATTTTCTTTATTTTGAAATCAAATTCATTTTGGGCCCTTTTTGTAAAGTTTTTGAAAATTCTGAGGTTTCACTTTTATCATCTAGGAAGAATACCCATGTATATCTAGAGTAATCATCCACAATAACCAAACAATAGCTATTTCCGATACTCTTATAGGTTGTTGGCCCAAACAAATCCATATGTAAGAGTTCCAATGGTCTAGAAGTTGACATGATACTTTTGGAAGGGTGAGAATTAGCGACTTGTTTACCGGCTTGACATGCACTACAAAGTCGGTTTTTCTCAAACTTCACATCTTTCAAGCCAACAACTAAATCATGTTTGAAAAGCTTTTGAGTTGAATCATTCCTACATGAGCTAGCCTTCTATGCCAAAGCCAACCCAAGGAGGTTTTGCCATCAAACAAGTTTTTAAGCATGAATCATTTGAAGTGAAATCTACCAAATAAAGGTTTCCAAATCTAAATCCTTTAAAAATTAAAGAGTTATCATTTTCATTTGAAATTGTAACACCTTCTTTAGAGAAGGAACAAATTAGTCCTAGATCACATATTTGAGCTACGGATAACAAGTTAAAGTTTAGTGATTCTACTAGAGATACATTTGAAATGGAAAGGTCATTTGAGATAGCAATTTTACCCAATCCAATTACCTTTCCTTTGCTATTGTCACCAAATGTGATTTTGTCCATTCCTTTCCCATTCTCGAATGTGGTGAACATTTTTCTATCACCGGTCATGTGTTGAGTGCAACCACTATCAAGCACCCAATGTTTTCCACGGTCTTGTAGTTCACCTACAAAACAAGAATCAAGTTCTTTTAGGTACCCAAATTTGTTTGGGTCCTTGGAGGTTAGTGACCAAGGTTTTAGGCACCCAAATAGCATTCTTTTAGCGCCTAAAATTGAAGTGCCAATAAAATGAGCAAGTATTTTACCATCCTTAGTCTTTCTAAGCATATAGCATGAATCATATATACCAAAAGATGCAATTTTACCTTTAGGACAATTTTGTTGCACATGTCCTATTTCCAAGACTTATAGCAATACTTACCATTTTCCCTCACATACCTTGTGGGTTTATTTGCCTAGCTTCTTACCTTTCTTAGGCACATACCGAGACCTTCCTTGTTGAATGAGCACCTTTGCTCACTCAAAAGCTTGTCTAAGGTGGCCTTACCCTTAAAGCATCTTTCCAAACTTTTGCTTAGTTTATTGACTTGTTCTTTAATTCATGGTTCTCAACAATAAGTAAAGGATCACAAGTATTTGCTAAACTAGCAATTGAATCATCACTAGAGCAACATGGCATGGCAAGTAAATCATCACATGAAGTAGAAATGCTAGACATGGATTTTTCATTTAAAGCAATATCTACTTTAGACATCTCATTCATTAAATCACAAGTAATTCCAATATGTGAATGAGATTTTCAATATTCTTTAAGATGAGAGAATCATGAGCTTTCTTTAGCTCCTCAAAAGAGTCTTTTAGAGAGAGATATTCTTTCTTCAAGACTTTAAATTTTGATTTCTCTTTTCCATTAAATTCATTTAATTCATCAAGCATATCCAATAATTCTTCATAAGTTGGTTCATCACTATCAATGGATTTTACCTTATCTCCTTTTGCCATGAGGCATGTAGGAGTGGAGAATAGTGAAGGAGTTTCTTTGATAGCAATGCCAACTAGTCCCTTCTTCTTGGAAGACTCATCCTCATCTGAGTCTGAGTCGCTTGATTCATCATTTGAATCCCACTCTCCAATGTGAGCTTCATTCTTGCCATCCTTGTGAAGCTTCTTGAAAAGCTTCTTCTTGCCATTATATTCTTTCTTCTTGAATGACTTGTCCTTGTCATCCTTCTTTGGGCAACGAGATGAGATGTGTCCTTTTCATCACAATTATAGCATCGAATGTTGCTATAACTCTTCTTGTCACTTGAATATTGTCCCTTCTTGTATTTGTCAAAGTTGTAGCTTCTATTGGGGCGTCTCTTCATGAACTTCTTCATTTTTCTTACAAGGAGTGCATACTCCTCATCGGAATCTTCTCCTTCATCCTCATCATCACTTGATTCCGCTTTGGCCTTGAAAGCGGTAATTTTCTTCTTTGAGGAGGATGTCTCCACGAGCTCTTCTTTGTCCTTCTTGAACAACTCATTTGTGATGAGATTGCCCAAAAGGCCGCTGGTGTCATCCTTGGCAATTCGGAGAGTTGATGAAGAGCGCCACCAAAGTTTCATATTTGTCGGGAAGAGCCCTAAGCATCTTGCGCACAATATCAACATCTAAAGGTTAGTCCCAAGGCCTTTGAGCTCATTCACAATGTTGTTGAGTCTTGAATACATCTCATTGATGTTTTCATGAGGCAACATTATGAATGTCTCATATTTAATCCGAAGTTTATGCAATTTGGCTTCTTTGACCGTGGATGTACCTCATGGATTTCGAGAGAGTTGTCCAAATAGCATGAGCGGTTTCCAAATTGCTCACTCTATTGAACTCATCCGCTCAAAGCGCCAAAGAGAGCATTCATAGCTTGGGCATCTAAATGAGAGTTACGCGTGTCTTGATCCGTGGGTTCAAGTGGATTAAGAGGCATAGTGTAACCATCATTTACGATTTTCCAAATGCTTGGACTCATGGCCTTTAAAAGATTGACATTCTAATTTTCCAATAAGCATAATTTGTGCCATCAAAGAGTGGAGCCCTTCCTAAAGCCATTCCCTCACTAGCCATCCTTGCTCTCCTAGATGGTTAAGTCCAACAACGGAGAGACCAAGCTCGATACCACTTGTAGGATCAAGGATAACCGACTAGAGGGGGTGAATAGGAGGTTTTAAAGTTTTTAACAAATTAACAAGTTATGCTCCTAGCTAGGCAATTTAATCACAATAAGCAAGCTAGAAATATAAGTGCGGAATTGTAAAGACAAGAAATAACCACAAGACACAATGATGTTTTTCCTGTGGTATCAAGACTTGCCGGTCTTCACTAGTCCACGTTGAGGAAGCTTGATCACTCAAGCCGGCTCCACGAATTAAGCCTTCCTCGATCACTTGGGTTGTTCTTCCTCCGCTCCGAGATGGTGAACACCAACCACTCACAATCTTGCTCGGGTCTTCTCACAAGCTTCACTTGAGAAGATCACCGTGCTTCACCGCCAAGCCGCCTAGGAGTGTGGCAACACCCCAAGAGAATAGATCAACGATCCTCGCTGACTTTACTCAAGTGCCAATGAATCAACTAAAGATGAATGCACTTGATCTCCTCTCAATGAATGCAAGAGTAAATTGGGAGTAGAATTGAATGCACAATGCTCACAAGGGTTGAGATATCTTTAATGCTTTGTGTAACATGTCCCTTGTGCGTTGGGGAGGTATTTATAGCCTCCACCAAACAATTCTAGCCGCTGGGAAGAAGTTCCCAAAATTTCAAGACATATCGGAACAACCGCGTGTTAGCATCGGTGACAACCGCGCTACGCTCAATGCACAAGAACGGCTATGTTACACGATTAAATGCACCGATATAGCCGTTGGATTTAGTTGCGGTTCATCCGCAGCAAACACCGGATCGTCCGATTTCGTGGTCTCTAAACCGTAGATTTTGCATCTGTTTCGAATTTTACAACCGCCAAATACATTTCTAACATCCGTATTGCGGTTCATCCGATTATACGTCTTGATGTACCGATTCTCAAAAGAGGTTTTCAAAGGAGATTACACTCAGATCGTTATTTTGCAACCGTCGTAATATCATCGGAACAACCGGATGCGGTTCATCCGATTATACTGCGCAGACAAACCGATTCTCAAAAGCGGTTTTCAAAGGAGATTACACTCAGATCGTTATTTTGCAACCGCCAAATATCATCGAATAAACCGCTTCGCATACAACCGCCGCTAAGCCTTCTTGTTCATCCGATTCGTAATTAAAGCATCGAATTCATTCTAACTTAAATTCAAGTCCAATTTTAAATGCATGCATGATCCTAAGTTGATCCATATGGCACAAGAATAAGCTATCAAGCTACTAGTCGTGATCCCCTTAATAGTACGGCATTTATCCTATAATCCGGTCTACCAACCAATTCTCCTTAGACCGTAAAATAGAAAAGGATCCTAGACTATTTGTACCTTGACTTTAAGCCTTGTTGATCTTCACATTTTCCTTTAGCATGCATCCTTGCTTCATCATGTTCATCAAATGGAATTAACCTTGCACATTCTTAGTAAACTTGTTAATCCCATATTCACATATTATCATTAATTACCAAAACCATTTTTAGGGCCTAGATGCTTTCACCCTCGATCGACGAGATGCTATTAAATCGTAATTGGATAAGCTACTTAAAGCGTGCTTTATAAGAGAAGTCAACCACCCAGTGGTTGGCTAACCTCGTAATGGTCAAAAGTCAAACGGCAAATGGCGTATAAAGTAGACTTTATCGATCTTAATAAAGCTTGTCCAAAAGATGATTTTCTTTACCTCGTGATCGATCGCTTGGTTGATTCTATCGCAGTTGTGAAATATTAAGTTTTTAGATGCACATTCGGATATCACCGGATCAATATGTGTCCGAACGATGAAGAAAAGAGACGCATTCATTACACCATTTGGTACCTTTTGCTATGTCAAAATGCCATTTGGTCTAAAGAATGCCGGTGCTTCTTTTCAACGCTTAATGCAATCGACTTTTTCTTCTCAATTAGGCCAGAATCTGGAAGCCTATGTTGATGATCTAGTCGTAAAAAGCGTTAAAAAATTTAATCATATCACCGACCTACAAGAAACATTTGATAATCTCAGAAAGCACCGCTTAAAACTTAATCCCGAGAAGTGTGTGTTTGGAATTTCTTCAGGAAAATTGCTTGGATTCCTAGTATCTGAACGAGGAATCGAAGCAAATCCTGAAAAAATAAAGGCCATCCTCCGATGCGCCTCCACCACAAAAAGGAAGTCCAAACTCACTAGGTGCATGGCGGCTTTAAGTCGTTTCATCGCACGACTAGGAGAAAAAGGACTACCTTTCTTTAAACTTCTCAGGAGACATGAAGGTTTTGAGTGGTCGAACGATGCAAACGCTGCCTTCGAGGATGTCAAGAGGTACCTTTCGAGTGCTCCTGTTCTGGTTTCTCCAAAGCCAGAAGAGACGCTCTTAATTTACCTAGCTGCCACGCCACAGCAAAGAAGCGCAAAGATCGGGTCGAGAACGTGAAAACGCATAACGACCGGTTTACTACGCCGAAAGTTTTACACGGCCTAAGGAGCGCTACCTCGTGTCCAAAACTTCTATATGCCCTCCTCATGTCTTCGAGGAAATCATGCATTATTTTCAGCGCACAAAATAGTTGTGTTGCCTCGAAGTTTCCTTTGGGAGCAATCCTCCATAATAAGGAAACAGAGGGACGCATGGCAAAATGGTCAGTTGAACATGGGGAGTTCGACCTCCATTTCGTGTCCCGAACGGCCATAAAATCCCATATCTTGGCAGACTTTGTCACCGAATGGACAAATCCTCAACTCGCTCAGATCCCCAAGACGATTCCCATGACCAGTGGAAGATGTACTTTGACGGGTCACTTACTTTAAGTGGCTCGGGGGCTGGGGTGGTCCTGGTATCTCCTACCAGAGAAACCTTAAAGTATGCCATACAATTAAACTTTCGTGCCACTAACAATGTGGCGAGCACGGAAGGTTTGCTAGTCGGCATACGAGTGCGGAAGCACTCTCGATTAAATCGACTACTCGTGAGAGGAGATTCTCACTAGTCGTGAATCAAGTTGGGAAAGAGTACAGGTGCTCTAGCTCGACAATGTCTCGGTACTTATCGGAGGTACGTAAGCTAGAAAAGCATTTTTAGGTCTCGAGGTACAATTCATCCTCGAAGGATAATTTCTCGCACCAACTTGCTCGGATGGCTTCTTCCCGATCTACAAGATCAAAAGGAGTTTTCTTGGAGCAACTCCAAAAGCGTCCTGGTCGAAGAACCGAGATACCTCCTATTGAGATGGCCTCACTAGACTACGAGGATACCTGGATGACTCCCATCTACGAGTATCTTTACAAGGGTTCTCAGACCAAGACGATCTTGAGGCGATCATTTATCCCGAAAAGCCAAAATGCATACTTTGGTCAAGGAGTCCTCTACAAACGAGGAACCTAAGGGATACTCATGCGATGCATTCCGCAAAACGAAGGAATAACACTCCTTCATGATATACACAATGGCATCTGTGGGACGATGCTTCCTCTGAGTAACATTGGTCTGTAAAGCCTTTCGACAAGGTTTCATCGCTCTACACTGCAGACGATGCCAAAGAGGTGGTTAAAAGTGTGTCCAATGCCGCTTCATGGTAGACAGATACACCAACCGGCTCAAGCATTACTGCATAATACCTCTTTCTTAGCCTTTTGCACTGGGTCTCGATATCCTAGGACCGCTTCCCAAAGCACTGTGGAGGTTTCAATCCTTTTGTGGCCATTGACACGCTCACAAAGTGGATCAAGCCAAACTCAGAATCGATAACAACTAGGCGCAAAAGGTTCATGATGAGATGCGAATTAGCCGATTTGGAGTTCCGAGTCTGATAATTACGCATAATGGTAAACACTCGCAAGTGCAAAATTTGTGAATTTTGCGACGAGTTGGGTACCAAGTTATGCTATGCTTCATTGCACATCCCCAAAGCAACGGGCTACGAACGTAAACGGCCAAATAATGCGAGGAATTAAAACCCGAGTCTTCGACCGACTTGTTAAGCGCCGGGCTTGGGTACAAGAATTACCTTCCAGATATGAGCGTTCAGACGACCACTAGTCGAGCGGCGTGAGAAACACCATTCTTTCTAGTGTTCGAGTCGGCCATGCTTCCTCCGGAGCTAAAATTGCCGATTACACGAGTTGAAACCTTCAACAACTCCGACCAGAACAACTTCGAGCGGATGACATTAACCTACTCGAAGAAAGGAGAAACATGGCCTTAATCCGTTCAGCAGTCTACCAACAATCCCTACGCAGATACTACGATCGTAAGGTCCGGCCTCGCAGCCTTGCTTAAGGTGACTTGGAGTTGAAGCTCTGCCAAACCAAGTCTAATCGGAATAAACTTTCTCCCAAGTGGGAAGGTCCTTACACAGTGGTCGAAGTCACCTCGGCCGAGGTCAGACGACTAGCAATGGAAGACGGACAGGTTCTCTCAAATTCTTGGAACATCGACCAGTTACGCAAATTCTATGTGTGACCAACCTCTTAGGCAATAAAAGTCCAGGTTCCTTCTACCTCTTTTGTCTTATTTTTGAGTTGTGCTTTTATAATCTTTCGACTAAGATCCAAAAATGCCCAGTTTTCTTTACACTGGTCGAAAGGCAAGTAACATCATCTAGTCGAAGTCTCTCCTCTCTGCATGTGGTCCCGCCCACTAGAAGGAACTTCCTAGCATCGACTTGTTACTCACTTTTGTTGCCAATACAGAGAGCTCAGGTTCTATCTAGTCGAAATATTCTCAAAGCCAACTCTTCCCATCTTAGTTTATTTTTTCAGTAATTTCAAAAAATATCCTAAGTAGAGTGCACTTTCTTACATTTATTCGACCACCTTTGGTGTACTCGTTTCGTTTTAACTGGTCGAAGGAAGAGATACACCTAGTCGAAGCCTTTCCTTTCTGCACGTGGTCCTGCCCACTAGAACGAACTTCCTAGCGTTGCTCAGTCTCCCACGTTTGCTACTGGAAAAAACTTATCGAGTCCACTAAAAAAGGGCGAACGAATTACTAAAGTCCTCTAAGACGTTTGCATAACTCAAGTTGTTGTTCCTGGTTCGATTAAACTAGTCGGAGGTGGTAACATCACCTAGTCGAAGCATTTCCTCTCTGCACGTGGTCCTGCCCACTAGAAGGAACTTCCTAGTTTCGAGTCGTTTCTACTCTTTTGACCAGTGCTTGACAAACATAACAAAAACTATAAGTTAAACAAACCTCTCTCTGTTTTCAGAAACCCCATTTCAAACACTATTTACTTAGATTGTCTAAACAAGCTAAGCAAATAGTCGGGGGCTAGGATAAAGTTATTAATTTGACTTCAATTCTTAGTCTTTCATTCGCTTATTATCTTTGAGTTACTAACTACTCGACAAGATGATTTTCAGAAACAAGATGGCCTAGGATAAAGTTATTAATTTAACTTCATCCTTGGTTTTTCATTCGTCTATTATCTTTGAGTTACTAACTACTCGACAAGATGATTTTCAGAAACAAGTTGGATCATATATTTCTCATCAATGTAAACCACACTTTACAAAGTAGTTACAAGATTACTCTGAAGGGGAGTGCCTAGTGCATTTCCTCCGCCACCTTTTGCCAATCGACTACATTTCCTCAATCGACGACTTGCCTCGATTCGTGACGATCGAAGTCGGCTTCGATTGGTTGCACATTAAAGCTGGGTCTTGAGCTTTAAGTTTCGCCAAAGCGTAACTTCATCGCAGCTTCGATCGCCTCCTTATTGATTCGCTTGATTAGCCTTCGAGTGGTCACCATTTCTTGTAAGTTTCGACTTGTTCCCCAATGGTACTAATGTGAGCTGACCATGATCTTCTCGAGGAGTTTTTCCTCGTAATGTAGCTCACCAAGTACATTGTTCAGAGTGTGATGTTGCCTTGAAGACTAGTCTTCATCGACTCCATCTCCGTTGGGTACGAAGTCGAAGCCTCGCAAGTTTCTTGTTTTCACCACTTGTTCGAAAAGAATAAAACCGGTCAAACAAAAATAAACTTCTAAAGGAAGATAACACAAAGATAATTGTAGGTAAAAGAATTTCTTACCTACTAGTTGAGAGTCCAATTTCTTGACCTCTTCTTCATGGGAAGCAATGGTTTCAACAAGTGCTTTTTCTCCCATGATCCGATGTCCTCTCGATTCATCTTAGCAATGCAGACGGACTCATTGTAGATCGTAGTCTCTCTTAGATTTCACCTCGAGGCTTTCAACTCTAAGCAGAATTTCGAACAAGAAATTAGCATTAGAAAAGGAAAATACTCAAAAGGCAACAGTAAAGAATTGCTTACTGCTACTCGAGTTCTCGCACTCGAGTTCCTCGATCCTTGTTCTTGGTAATGCGAAAACTCCTGAATGACCAAAGCCTTTTCTTCAACTTCTATCCGAAAGCTCGTGATCTCATCTTCTTTTTCTAGAAAAGAAATGAGAGTTGGGTAAAGGTTAAAGATAAAAGCGTCTTAAGTTCAAGACTTCATCGCTTATTTTTCCTGTAATCTTCTAGATGCAGAGATGGCTTCTCGAAGTCTATCCGAGAGGACTATTACTTCCTCCCTTAGCTTTCTCGACTCCTCTTTTTCATAATCGAGTGAGTCAGGTAAGGTCTTCGTGTCGTTTTTTAGCCTACAGAGGACAAAAATGGAGATAAATATCAGCCGATTGGTTGCAAGTCCTTCTACAACCACCGACCTAGTCGTAAGTTTTTCTACGACTATGTCATGGTCGTAAGTCTTTCTACGACCACCACCTGATCGTAAGTAGTCGTAAGCTCTTTACGACCAGTACTTTGTCATGAGTTTTTTCCATGACTATTCTCGTAAAACACTATACGAGTAGTCAAATCGAAAACGACTATGAATAACAGCAACTTACCATCTCTCTGCCTGTATGCAGAGTTCTTCTTTCTCTTGTCGTAGCTCTAAAAGTTGTCGATGATACTCACCGACAACGGCAATTTGCTCCAGAGCTTTCTGCAAAAAGAATACAGTGAGAAGAAAAGGAAAGCCACATATATAAATATTCTAAAAATACTTACATTCATAGTCGACCTAGCAAAGGTCGAATACACAAACTCCGGGTTCTGCAGCTTATCTACCGCGACTTGATCCCACCACACCTTCTCAAGACGCTCATTGTCGAAGGTATTTCCTCTATTTGGAATATCCTTGGGATGGGGGACTCGGTCGCGAGATCTGAAAGCGGCAGACCCTATGACGGAAGCAGGTCCAAAGAATCAGCTAAGAAGTCGAAAGTTCTTCATCCTCTGATTCT